>OX465090.1:24297716-24897716 GCA_949987675.1 Chymomyza fuscimana
AAAGTTACGGATGGGTTAGAATTGTTATGTCTAGGGCAACCCTAGGCAATTTGTTTGTGAAACGTATTGTTGGGAAACTTGTTTGCTGTTGTACGTGACTGAAACATTTAATTAATTATATGTAAACAGCACACACACATACATATACATATACTATATACGCACATATATACTATATATACTACATAACAAGAAAGCAGAGAAAGTGGCAGAAGAAGCGATAAAAAGCAACTCAATAAGCGACGCGCCCGAAAGTATGCACTGCATTTTGTTGGCAACGAATTTCGCATGCAAACTTAACGCACGCCCCCGCATTTTGGGAAATGGAAAATAAACAATTGAACCTGGTTACAAAAATCGGTACATATTTATATGACGACTAAAATATACACTCAGACAGTTTTCAACTGATTTGACTGATTCTTTGAAGCAAAAATATTTGGACACTGCAACAATTTTAAAACAATTTTTTTTTGTTGGAAACCCTTAAAGGGTTTTGCATTGTAAGGCTAAAACTTATTTTATATATTTAAATGCGATTACTTTGAACTTGTCTTTTATAACTTGCGCTTATAAAATGCAGAATTTTTAGCATTTTTTTTTTTTTATGTATTCATTCCAATAAAGGCCCATACGCAGTTCGAAAAATTTTCCTATAAAAAAAAAAATCCCATTTGGTATTTTTAAGTATTCGCCAAGTCCCAGTTATTGTGGTGTCATCTGGAAGTGGAGCGTACTTTTAGTTAGTTAGTCTTTGAGGGAAAGTTGGCAGGAGATAGTTGAATCCTTTACACCTCAAACTACTTATGAACCTTTTCACAGTTAGTTAAATTTGTTTTAATTTAGCTAGGGGGCTCTACCCCCTGCTTGCTTCTGTTACCAGCTGTCGCAATTTGCTCTGCGGGTAGTACCAAAAAAAAACAAAATTTTTAACATTATAAAGAGAACTAATTACCAAGTATGTCGTAAAATCTAAGACTAAAAAATAAATGATGACGATGAGCACGACGATAGCAAAAACTTTTTTTTTACATTTTTTTTGTGGATATCTTTAAAATTATTGCAAATTCTTTCATCATTGTTAGCATGTTTTAGACTTAGTGCTCAAATTGAGTTTATTTTATGCTTAATTGAAAAATAATAGATAAGCATAAATTTTAAAAAAAATTTTCGAATGAACTAATTTTGAGCAATGAAGATGGTTTTTTTTTTCTGCGTGTTTATATAAGTTATAGCAAAATGAAGATTAAGTAAAAGTTTGCTTCAAGTTCAGAAAGCTGGTAAGCTGCAAAAATTTTATGAGATGGAAAGCGAAGACTAGAACTTAGAGGTCCATACGCAGTTCGAAAATTTTCGCACGGAATGACAAAACTACATATAAAAAAAAAAATCCCAAATGGGATATCCCAGACGCAAGCAAGTGCACGTCTGAGGTAAACAGTTTCTTTTTCTCATACCGATTATTTTATAAAATACTTTGTGATCTTTATACCAGTTTTGTTCTTACTGTAGTACACAAGCTTTTTTTTCGCTTACTTAACATACTCCTTACCCCTTGACTAAAGGGTATACAAAAAATGGCAAAAACTTGTTTTTACACGGTAAAACATGAATAAGAAGGCGTGCGACAACAACTACAATAAGAACAGTGTCTCCAACAACAAACACAACAACAGTTGCTCGAACAAAAAACAAGAAGCAAAAGCAATCCACGTGCCCCAGGCAGACGTCTAACTTACAAGTCAACCCACACAAAATATTAAAAAAAAAAACAACAGCTGTTTTCACCCTTTCGAAACACCTTTAAACAGTTGTCAAAATTGTTGTTGTTTTTTTTTTCCGGAGCTTGAGCAATTATACTTTCTTTTTTTTTTTGTCCGTGAATTGTTAGACCGTATTCTCAAGGGTTGCTGCGCCCAATCATATGCGCAAAAATTCAAGATTAATGAGTACTTATGTTTTTCAGTCAGTGGCTCTTTAGTAAAATGCTAAAGTGACGTCATATTTACGCATTCCGAGCCCTAGCACATCAGGATTCTGATATAAGCTCATTAGATGATAAAAGCTCATCAGATGATAAAAGCACGGATGAAGTTATCTGTAGCATGATCTTTATAGCTTCTTTGATTAGAACAGCTAATCATCTCTCATCATGTATCGCATGTATGCCAAAGATGAGTTAAACTTAATTCTTTTAAATTAGATGACTACGTATGCAGTCAGATGATAATGAATTAAGTTGGAATAGATAATCATCTCAATATTAACCACACTAAATTGAGCATTTTTTTTTTGCTAAGTTTTATAGCTTCTTTGAACAGCACAGATAATCAGCTTTCGGCATATATCGAATGTATGCCATAGATGAGTGAAACCTTATTCTTCTAAATCAGATGACAATGCGTGAAGTCAGATAATAATGAATGAAGTTAGCTGCAGCATGATAACTTCTTTGAACAGAACAGATACTCATCTCAATATTAACCACACTAAATTAATCATTTTTTTTGCTAAGCTTTATAGCTTCTTTGAATAGAAGAGATAATCAGCTTTCGGCATATATCGAATGTATGCCAAAGATGAGTGAAACAGTAATCTTCTAAATCAGATGACAATGCGTGAAGTCAGATAATAATGAATTAAGTTATCTGCAGCATGATAACTTCTTTGAACAGAACAGATACTCATCTCAATATTAACCAAACCAAATAAATTAATCAATTTTTTTCACTAATCGTTAAGAAGCTGATTTCCTTGAGCTTTATGATCTATTATCATTTAAGTGGTTAAGATGAAAATATGGCTTCTGTGTACGTACCAAGCTTCTTGACGGCAAAAGATTGTTTATGGAGAATGCAGAGTTCACTGAAGAATCTAGAAATGGAAGATTCAAGATACTGAAAATTCGAGGGATTATTGTGATTAATTTGTAACTAGAGAGCTAATAACTTTCATCAATTTCCTTTCGTTTTTGAAAATTTTTGCATAGGCTTTATATACTTTATTATTATCTATATTTAACTTTGACTAATTTCGTTTTATGCCTAAACGAGCTTATTTTATTATATGTGAGGTACTATGTGTGTGTGTGTGTGTGTGCGTTGGCTTTCATTTTGTTTTTATTGCAGTTTGCGGTTTGTTGCCGTCTGCCTATGTGTGTGTGTGTGTGGGCGTGTGTGTGGTAGCCTGCACCTCAAGTTTGTGGCACATTTTAATAGCATTTTGTCACGCATATTTTAACGCTAAATAAGCGCCGCGTCTCTTGCCTCTCAAGGCCCGGGACGGCTTCATAACGTACAACAGCAGTCCATCATTTTTGTTTACCCCTTTGGGCTTATGTCGTCGCCAGCTCCATGAACAACAACATCATCATCAGCTTTCGTCCTCATAAACATCATTATCATCTTCAATGTTAACGTATTTTTTCATCATCATCTGCATCATTAACTTTAACGTCATTATCATCTTTATCATCATCTTCAAAATCATCATCAGCTTCATCATCATCTTCAGCGTTTTCATCATCATCTGCATCGTCAACATCATTATATATTGTGTGCGTGTTGGAACACTGTTTGTTGTTTTTCTTTCTTGTTGCTTCTGTTGTTATAGTTGTTTCTGTTGGTTTTTTTTTTTTTTTTCGTTGTGTTTTGCTTTTTGATTGTTTTTACGTTCCTTAACAACTTTAAAATTGTTAAAATGTACGTGACTTCCGCTTTTTCACACGTAAACGTCGCGCTGTTTCCTTCGCTTTTCTTCAGTTTCCAGCAAAGTTTAGTCCTTTGGCAACACTGTTTTATAAAAACCGCATACAAGCGCATACACATTTAAATAAAAAACTATCTGTGTGTATTGCTAATGGCATTTTTTAAGTGAGATTCTTATCAACATGGCGTTCTAATTGCTAAAATTATAGTTTGCATACTGCGAATGCCTTTGGCAAAAAGCTTTTGTTGTTGTTACTTGTTTATAGGGATTTGTACTGGTAGCACTTACTTAGTATAGGGTGTCTTTTAAGTGGTTTCTTTTTTTTTTAATAGACGCATTTTGAAAATTGTCTGGCTTTCTGAAAAGTGTCAGCTGTTTTGTATTTGAAATTTTTTTTCCATATAATCGTATTTAGAAGACATTGAATCGAAAAATGCTTCAAGCTTTTTTCAAAACCTTTGCTCTTCAATGCGAATTTTTGGTCTTTGGTCTTAGAACAATTAGTTTGTCTTCAGGAATTGACCTGATGTGCCCTTAACTTTTTTCTTTTTTTTACATAATTAGAATTTTTTAGCAAATCCAGTATAGTGGCTATATATCAAAAATAATATTTCATCATTAAAACTAAATCTTTGCCTAACGCATAAAAACATATTTTGCGCTTCTTTCTAACACTTTTAGTTAGAGTTAAAAAAAAAAAATACTCATAAAAAATTACCCTTTACAGAAACAACTTGCCGCGTGCTTGAGTGGGTAGAGCCCCTTGATGTGTTGTGTGATTTGGTTTTCAAACTGCTTGTAAATTGAAATACTTTGTAATTTGCAAAATGTAAAGCTGTTTTTCATAGTAATGCCAAAGAGTTTCTTAAATGTTTCCAAAAACTTAATTAAAAACTATTTATGTTAATTAAAAAGTATGAAAATAGTTTCAATGCAAGCAAAGTGATTTTTCCAAAGCCATGTTTGTGAATAATTTGAAAAGTTTCTCAATTAAAAATTACATTTATCTGTGATCATTTTTGGTCGGGATTTAGATTTGTTAGAGTGACTCTCTAAGTAAAACTGGAATTCGAAATTGTCTTTTTGGTCAGTAGAAATCAGTTAAAAGTATCGGAATTTCGATTCCTGGTTTTCTAAATCAAAATATATATTCAGGTGCACTGATAAAATTCCTGTATTCAGAGCCATCTTAAAAACATGCAGACAAATTTATTTCAAGAAATAATTATTAGTTCAAAAATATTTTTGATATTCGGCTGTAAGTTCCGAACCTATTTATTTTCAGAATTCGTTTGAATTTCGTCATCATAAAAACATGCTGCACATTTTTAAATCGTTTCCCTAACGCTCATGCCGGTTCTAGAACTCTGAATAGAAAAGTATGAAATTATAAAGAGTTTAAAAGATATTCGGCAGTAATTTTGGTACCTAACCTTAATTTCGGAAATCGTGAAAATTGCGTGATCGTGACAATACACGCGCATATTAAAATACTTTCGTTGAAACATCCATGCCGGTTCTAGAATTTTCAGCAAACATTACAGACATTGAAAAAGTATAAAGTTATAATCAATTTAAAAAAAAAGGTCGGTAGCTGGCTGTAGTTTCGGAACCAGGTGCGGATTTAGGATTTGGTCTTGGGGGGGGGGGTTCTTCACTTCGAAGTGTATATATATCAGAGCTCGCAAAAGACTTTCAACACATTTTTCCAACTTCACTGTTCGGAAGCTACTAAAATTTCCCGGATTCGTGGGAATTTCCTGATCATAAAAACATGCTGCACATTTTTAAATCGTTTCCCTAACGCTCATGCCGGTTCTAAAACTCTAAATAGAAAAGTTTGAATTATCATCAGATTAAAAGAAATTCGTCGGAACCCGGCAGTAATTTTGGAACCTAACTTAATTTTGGAATTCGTGGAAATTGCACATTTTAAAATATTTTTTTACAAATTTATGTAAAATAGCTTTAAATTAATTGGATTTAAATACCGAGCCCATCCCAGACAAATTTTTGTACGAGTACGTGATAGCATTTGCCCTAACGATATTTTCCCTGTAAAAGTCCTCCAAGTACCTTACCAGAGCGCCCTCTAGCGTTACATTTTAAATGTTGAGCAAATGCTCTTATATTTAACTTGTTTCTCTCTTTAGATCCAGTTTCTTTTTAGAGCGAATTATAAAGAGAATCAAAATGGAGACGCTATTGGATTTTTCCTTCAATTTCTAGCGCATTAGCGAGTTATGGAACTTTCTACTAAAGCTTTTGTGCCCTTACCACTTATAAAGTTTAAGGCTTAGCCCTCTAAGCTTACAAATGCATAAATTGCTTTTAAATCGCTATTAAAAAGTAATTTCTGTTAAAGGACACGCTCGTAAAGCAACACTCATATCACACTTGGTAATTTGCTATACTTTCAACTCTTTATCGCTTAACTTGCTACCTTGTTAACTTTTTCCACACCTCGTTTCATTATTCTCGTCGAGAAAACTTTGTTTCCTGCACTTAAAATTGTTTGGCATAACTCAAATATGCATTTAGCCCCCTCTTTATAGCGCCTTAATTGAATTTAACTTCTTTTAACAATGTTCCATTATAAGAGCGGTTCAGGTTGGTAACCGGGAAAATGTCACTCAATGTGTCAATTGAAAATTAAATTCTTTTTTTCGCTTTTTTCTGCTGAAAGTCGACCACAAGTTTTACCATTTCGCTTCAATTCTACCATTTCTGGTACTCTGCGCACTTTACTCTTCCATCATTTAACCTAATCGACAAGCTTTTTAGCGCATAGTTGAAAATTATGACAAAAGTTAAGCAATTCAATTTAACGAGAGAAAGAGCCTTCAAACAATTTTCATTTTTATTTTTCATTTGTAGAAATTTTCATTTTTATACACTTTCAAAATAGGTATGCTTTGCTTAATGGTGCAAGATGAAAGCTAATAAGTTTTAGCAAAAAATTGTCCACTTTCAGTTCTCTTCCAATTTAGAAAGTTCTAATTTTTTTTATACTTAAATCTTTTTTAAACTTTCTTGTTTTCTAGTTGATTCCAAATTGAATTGAATGATTTCTTCATCTGCTACGAATTCTTCTGTTGATAGATATTCAATTTTGAACTCTAAGCGAGATATATTCTTTCTATGGTTGTTTAGAACAAGAACGTAGCTAGCTAAGAAAAAACTAATTTTTTGAGTTAAATTAAGTACGTAACATTTTTTTTAAAATATTTTATTAAAAATTGTTTTTTTTTTCTTGAATATACTAGGGAGCCAGACGCCTTCCCTCTATTAATAAATAGTGACAGAATAAAATATTTTATTTCCTAAAAAGTAGTTAACCTGCTCGCTTCGCTCAACAACCCTGATTTTTATTTTATTTAACTATAAAGAAGGGGCGTGTTAGTTATCTACTGGTATTTGAATACTATCTTATACATCTGATAATTCTCTTTGTGTACGTAAAAGAGCAAAAATGGAAAACAAAAGAATAAAGTAAGCAAGAAGAATTTAGCACTTGAACTTGGCGGTCGCATTTTATTTTAAAGCTGTAATACACTTTAATATATTAAGACATATGCAAAAACTTGCTTGCGCCATCTAGCGTTGGAAAAAAAAAGATGACGGTGACGACAAGTACGCCAGAAAACTTATTTATAAGCACGCTTCGCTAAACAATCACCGAGCCTGCTTATGTTTCTTTAATATTATATATAGTATATAAACTTTTATTGTTAATACCTAAGCCACAACTTGCTTGCGCCATCTAGCGATATAAACATAAGTGATGACGGGGACGTCAACAAAACTTATTTATAAGCACGCTTTACTTATATAATTTTATATAAAATATTCACTTTTGTTATATTAATACTTATGGCGCAGCTCGCTGGCGCCATCTATTGTTAGAAAAATAAATGATGAC
Source organism: Chymomyza fuscimana (assembly GCA_949987675.1). Taxonomy (NCBI): domain Eukaryota; kingdom Metazoa; phylum Arthropoda; class Insecta; order Diptera; family Drosophilidae; genus Chymomyza; species Chymomyza fuscimana. The sequence goes on from OX465090.1 coordinate 24,305,347, forward strand.
GAGTACGTGGACTTAAAAAAAAGTGTTAACAAAGTAGAGAAAGAAAAACAAAATGATTTTCTGTTTGTTTTTTGAAGTAAAATATTTTGAAGCAGTTTTTTTTTACCCTGTATTTATATTTGTATTTTTTTCAAGTGCTTTTTATTTCTTGCAAGTACAATAAAAGTTTTCTTTAAGTCTGCATTAAGATATAATAAAGTTCAAATTTTAAAACCCAAAAAGCCCAAAAATGTAAGATCAAAATGCGAATATGAATTGGATTACCTGGAATTATTATCAAAATTTATGGAATATCAAATTAAAAATCGTTATAAAATTAAAAATATTGGATTTTTAAAGAGAAGATGCCATTTATATATATTTTTTTTGAAATTCGTTTAAAGTATATATATTTTTTTTTTTTTGTCAAAGTAGTAGAGGTTCCCGTACAGTATAATAATCTTGTGATATATTATATATATTTTTTTTAGGTATAAGGCTATACCTAATAGCTTCCCGCTGTTCCAACTAGGAGCATAGGTCATGAGTATATTTTATTTATTTCCTTGAACTTCGTCATAGTTAAATAACAAATATGAGTAAACGTTTAAGTGAATAAAAATTAAGATAAATGAAATCTGAAAATTCCAAAAGATTTGATTTCTTCTATGCTTGAATAAATTTACATAAAAACCAATTCTGAACTCATTTTGTTCGTTTTCGTTTCACATTTTTTGCTGTCGATATCTTGTCATATTTTCGAACTCTTTAGAAGAGCTCTACAGCTTTCAATTCAAATTAACCACGAATAAAATATTCGGATTCGTTTTTGAATATCAAAAGCCATCAAAAATATTAACTGTGTATGAGAATGGCATCTCATAGAGTACAGAAAATATTTAAAGTTTCCCCAAATATTGATTCTCTGTACTTGGTGTTGCAGTTCCAATTTCCTATTGTGGTTAGATTTTCTCTAAACATAATTACGGTAAGGCGGGGCAAACTCGACAGTGTGGGTAAACCCGACCAAACTTCGCATCGTCATAAAAATAACACAGTGGGGTAAACCCGACCTCTAAATTGTGGAGCCAACCAGACGTCCAGCTCGCATCCAAAATACGCCAGCAAGCTATTTGGACAGCAAAACAAATAACTCTGATTAGTGACTAAGCTATGTAATCCAATTATTCGTTATTCACATTCATTCAACTTTAATTTCGATTTATATGATTTTTTGAAATAAATACATTCAGTTTTGTGAAACGATTTAAGTTATAATCGAAAAACCATGAAATTTAGTTAATATCTGTGGTAAATCAGCCAAAAAATAGGCGGTCGGGTTTACCCCACCATTTTTGAAAATTACAACAATTGACTTTTTGAAAAATTAATAATGATCAGAAGAAATCAGCAGTGCTAGAAAATTGCGGCAAAGCGTTAGCTTCAATTTGGTATAACGAACAAGTTGATCCGATGTCAAATAAAAATGCTTATTCGGATAGCCAAACCAAATTACAAGGTCGGATTTGCCCCAGGTGTTTAGGCTGTTCTGCTATATCATAAAGCTTTAAAAAATTGTAAAAGATGCCATTTTTTGAGGAAACTGTTTGGAATTACGTACGTTATACCAATTAGTTTTTGTTTGCCTCTGCATTTCCGATTCGCTAGGGTAAACCCACTTCGACATTTTATGTCTAAATTTTGTTTTTTTACGTTTTACATTTTTGTTTTATTATCGTTTTACTTGCTTTTGGCATTTTTGGCTCGATATGTAATCAAATTAAACACGGAACGGAAGCGAAACGTTTGCAGTGGCAAAAAATGAAAGACTATAAAGCAAGTGTTGCAAGGGTTGGCCCAAAAGGTGTTTGGTTGGGTACCGGCTAACCAGCTCTGGTACTGGGTGGGGGCACAGCCCTCAAAACAAGCGAACCGAAACGAAAAGAAATGAATTGCGCCGCATGGCGAGGCGTTCAATCAACATTTTTTATTTTATTTTATTTTTTTTTTTTGTGGTTTGGGGGGGTATACACAGAGCCATTGGCTCGACAAGTGACACGATTGCACTTTTGCACGGATCTTATTGTAATTGTTGTAGTTGTTGAAACCAAGTCAACAGCCAGTAGAAGTTGTTTCCCCGTGTCATGTCCCCCCCCCCCCCCCCCCATGCAACACTACGTACTGCAACTTGCTGCATAATTTTTACGCTGACAATTTTGTTTGCAGCCAGCAAGTAAATTGCATTGCATTCTTTCGAGTGACAATGGCAACCCGCGGCGTTGTTGGCAACCCTATACTAAGACACTCCTGGTTCGTGCTTCGTGTCTTCTTCAACAACAACAACAACAACAACAACAACTCGTTGTGCCCTTTGCAACATTCTGCAAGTTGCAAGCTGTCAACGTCTTTGTTGTTGCTGTTGTTGTTGTTGTCTGGGGCACCCCACCGCACTTGTTGTCTAATTTAGAACACACAAAAGACTTGTTGGGCCCTTCTTTTTTTATTCCCTATATCTTTATTTTATTTTTTTTGCCAACTTTTCGCCTGCCCTGGCGGACAGCTGACACTTGGCGCACAGGTGCAATAATATGCAACGTTTGAGATATAACGCATTGTTTTTGTTGTTGTTGTTGCCAAGAGCTCGCGTCATTGTTGGCTAGACCTGGGTCTGCATCTGGTGGCCCCCTTTAGTAAGCTTCCCGTACCCCCAAAGACGGCTGCCTTTGGCTTTTCTACATTTTGATTGTCTCGTTTGGGGGTTGATTTGATTTCCTACAACTACAACTAAACACGCATAGACGAGGGCAGGCTAAAAAGTAATTACCCAGACTGTAGTGTGGGCGAAACTTTCCAGATTTGTGCAAGACCAAAATACTCATCATAAGCTCGGGTATGAAGTAAACCATGTTCGCCCGCTGTCTGTATGAACACCTAGAGTTTAGAGACCATAAGAGTGAGGCATATGAGAGTGGGGATTACGAAAAAAATTCTTCGCTAATGCGTCATGCTGCTGGCTAAGAGACTTTAAATATCTTGAAACAATAAATTTGTGTAATATAGGGTGGGCCATCTGTGGGTTTGCTTGCTAAACAGTCATTATTCGAAACATACACGTTCAAAGTGGATGCTCCTCGACATGTATCAAGTTGAAAGCTACTCGATTTTAGTTATGGATCGTTTAGCAACTGAAAAACGCATAAAAGTGGTACAGGCGTAGTATGAAAATGGTCGTGCTGTGAAAAAAACATAGAGAACATCGATGCGCCATCGTTCGCAAGAATTAAACCTTACTCGGACCACTTACAAGATTCAAATGATGCAACAATTGTAGCCCACGGAAAATTAGCAGCGTCGCTTATACGTTCAATGGATGGTAGTTTTCGTCAAAAAAAAAATCATCGGAAAATGCCATGTTCGCATACGATATTATTTTTCATGCATACATGAGTAGTTTCAAACTTGCATTTGGTTTATACATTTGCCCAATTTTGTTGCTGTTAACAAACAAACCAACAGATGACCCACCCTATATAACGAACTCCACTAAAATAAAACAAATTTTCTTCAAAACGACAAACTTCCTTGACATGCTTCACCACTACTATGACTGATTTTTTGACTCTTAGTGAGTTTTAATGCATCCAAAATTTATCCACAAAAAGTTCTACTTACTACAATTGTACTTGGCCAAAAAACAAAGTTTATCTGTTTAAATAGTTTTTTAGCTAGACCACTTAATTTTCAGCCTTCCCTCTTTCACGTATATATAGTACATAAGCTATGCATATATCTCGAACAAATCTAATTTAATTGCTGAAATTAAAATATTTTGATTGCCATTTAGACAAGCTGTCGTATACGTAATATCCTCAACAGTTTTAAAAAAATATTCATTTAACTTTTAGGCCTCAATTCGATTACGTTTATGATTTGTTTAAATGACAGCAGAATTCAATTTTTTAAACGTCTTTTTTGTTTTCAATTTATCTAAGTCTTCAAATGTCATAAAATAATCTACAGTTTAATCGGCAATCATAAATAAATGGAAATTTTTATGCGCCTCTGTCAAATTTAGGAATTTAGAAAAACAAAATTTTTTATTCAAACATGTGACAGAAATCTGTAGAGTTAAAAAAATTGTTTTTTTTTTCACGGCTTTCTTGCCGTGATCCACTAGTTCATATATAATTGAATCAAACGACCGTGCTCCGAAAAACGAAAACGAATAAATTTTGTACGTTTTCGTTTTTGCGTGCGCCCAGTTTCTTATTGTTGCTGTATCTAATTACTCATACATATTTACCTTACTCGTTGTTAGCAGTTGCTTTCGATTGAGATTGATCACGACTATTCTAGGAGACATTTTTTTTATGCTTGACATGAACCATATTTGCAAAAGAAAAACATTTTTTTATGCCGGACATGAACCATGTGAACGTATGCCCAAAATTCGTTGTGCATGCTTTTTTTTTTTGGTCTATTCAGAAATAAATTAATTAAAAATAATTGTTAATAAATATCTAACTTGAAATTGGCATATATAGAATATAAGACTATCCAAGAATTTAAAAAAAATTATTTTAGTTTAAAATACGTGCACTTCGTCGTCTTCAAACCACATAAAAAAGTCGCTTTGATAAGATTGGAAACACCAAACATGTGGTTTCAAAACAAATCCGCATAAATATTCGTTTTCCGTAGCACGGCCGAATCCGTAGAACTGGTGATTTTGAATTTTAAGTTCAAAAGATTTCATAATATGTGCGCATTTTTTTTTTTTCAATTTAAATCAATGTTACTTTAAAAACAAAAGTTTCACAAAGAACACTAATAAAACTTAGCTTAATTTTTTTTTTTTCAAAAAAATTTTACAACAAAAAAAATGTTAATTTTTTTATTTTTTATATGATTTCTTGCGAAAGAAACGCCCAAAACCTTTAAAAATATTTATAATTATAAAAAACACTGAAACACGTGAATTTAAAAGAATGTTTTTTGTCTACTTGGTTTTTTTTTAATTCGTGCGGCTTATTAAAAAATCATGTATGCTTACAAGAAATTTAAAAACATTTAAGAATACAAATTTAAAGATGGCGTACGTTAAAGTCGGGCGCGGTCGACTTTGGGATACCCTGTACCACCAAATTGCAATCAAGTCCGATATATTGCTTACAAACTCCAAAAGATATTTCTTTGCCAAATAAACGAAACACAACGAATTTTGTTCAAAATACGTTTTTTTGACCGATTGGTCCTATGGGAGCTATATGATATAGTCAACCAATTTTGATAATATTTGGTACAGTTTTGAAGATCTTTAAAAAATTTGGCTACAATATCTTCACAAACAAACGAAACACAACGAATTTTGTGCAAAAAACGTTTTTTTGACCGATTGGCCCTATGGGAGCTATATGATATAGTCAACCGATTTTGATCAAATTTGGTATAATGCTTGGGAACTCTAAAAAACTTGTTAATGCCAAATGTGGTTACAATATCTTCACAAATAAACGAAACACAACGAATTTTGTGCAAAAAACGTTTTTTTGACCGATTGGCCCTATGGGAGCTATATGATATAGTCAACCGATTTTGATCAAATTTGGTATAATGCTTGGGAACTCTAAAAAACTTGTTAATGCCAAATGTGGTTACAATATCTTCACAAATAAACGAAACACAACGAATTTTGTGCAAAAAACGATTTTTTGACCGATTGGTCCTATGGGAGCTATATGATATAGTCAACCGATTTTGATAAAATTTGGTACAGTGCTGGGGGTTTTTAAAAAACTTCCGATTGCCAAATTTGGTTATGATATCTTCATAAGCAAACGAATTATCCATCTAAAACTTTTGCTTTTTTCCGAGGTCCTCTGAAACACCCCTATGGGAGCTATATAATGTAGTCCCGATATCAAAAAAATAAAATAAACTTGTCTCCTATGGATTAATAAGGGATCTTATCTGAAAGTTTGGTTGCTCTAGCTCTTACCATCTCTGAGATCTAGGCGTTCATACGGACAGACGGACAGACGGACATGGGTATATCGACTTCTCTAGTCACTCTGATCATACTTTAGGTAACTTTGGGGGGTCTCCGACTTCTCCTTCTGTACGTTACATACATTTTCGGCTTGCACAAACACAATATACCCTTTGTACCATACGGTACAGGGTATAAAAATATGAAATGTTTTTGTTTTAAATTAAAAAATTTTAAAATTTAGTTAGAATTAAAAAAAACTTTTTTACTTAAAACTTTTTTTTTTTTAGATTTCATATTTTTACATTTTGCGACAGCTAAAAAAATTTGTTATTTTTTACATAGACAATTTTAAATATTTAAAATTTTTTTTATTTTTTTTTTTTAATTGCTGCGGCTTATTAAAGAATTATTCTTATGCAAAACACAAATGTCTCACTAAGTTAATCATAGTAAAAGCATACCTTAAAGTTAACTCTTCAAAAAAAAAACACTTTAGTTATATATTTTCTTAAAAAAGTAGAAATTAATAAAATTAATTGCTTACCCTTAATTGCGTCTTAATTACCAGATCGAAACCAAACCACAAAAATACAAAAAATAAATAACAAAGCACACATTACACAAACAATGTTATTTACAACAACTGCGCCTGACAATAAAGTGCATTTTAATTACACTCAAAAGTCATCTAGAACGAAATCTTTAAGATATTTTCACAATCCCCCATTATTTCCCGCCTTATCTTGTGTTCTTTGAAATGTTCGCGACAAATGTTCAAGGCGTACTGACACCAAAGTGCGGGAATAAATTTTCTCAAAGTCTGCATAAAGTTTGTCAAAGAAATCCAACATTTTTTTTTTTTTTTTTTTTTCTTGTATTCCTGTTTTTATTTATTAAGTGTTTTGTTTTTTTAATAAGAAATTTATTTTTTGTTTTATTTTTAGGCGGCATGGGCTGTTTATCTTTAGCCATCAATTTGCGAGTGCGTCTGTATATAAGAAATGTTCCCTTAAAGATGAATTTTGCATATGGCATGACCGGAGTGCTGCCAACGTTGACGACGCCAGCAGAACTCTCACTGTTTATATAGACCCGCTTTTTCCAATGTCTGTCGTTAGTCGTGTCTGGTTTTGGTTTTGGTTTTCTTATCTATAATCGTTTTCAAGCAATGCATTATAATATTTTCTTTTCAGTTAAGATTTTAGGTTTTGTAGATTCACTCAAAATTTTTGAATCAGATATCTTAAGATAGGCATAACAGACTTAACGACTGTCTTCTGACGCATCTAGCGAATTCTTCATAGAAAGAGCTGGCCAAAGTTCCAAGAGGGTTTCTGAGAAGAGATTCTGGTGTTTGCTTGTTGTCGCACCAGTTTGTATTCAGTTTTTTGCATCAAAGATATTTCAAAGGTGACGCCAGTTTGACAATCTCAAAGTCTCATTTTATGCGCCCCAGCAGGCGAAAGTTTATTTTGCGATAAACCAAAGTCGAGAAGTTTCTGTCCTACCTACTTTATCTATAAAATATGCTTATGTGGCGCTTGAAGCATGCAGGCGGCGAAGCCCTCTAGTAATAAATAAAAATAATTTATGTCTGTTTTTTTTCTTGTTTTTGTCGTCACTTTTGTTTAGCTCATCTCTTATGCAGCTAAGTAAGTTAAGATTTATGCACAAAACTGTGCACGAAAATAAATAGTTTCCGTGCCGTGGTCTGCCAACTTTATTAATCTTCTGGCAGCCTAGTTGCGGTTCTACAGACCAATTTATTAAAATATTTTTTTTTTTTTTTTGATTCTTCGGCAATTGATTGCCTCTGCAACTTTGTCTTTAGGTTGAAATCTTCATATTTAGGTTTTCTTTATTTTTTTTTTGTTTCAAAGAGGCCTTGAGTTTGTTATGGATGGGACTTAGACTACTTAGACTACCTGCCATATAAAACAAGCTCATAACATGGAAATATTTTGTATTTAATTTTTTTTATAAAAGCAACGTATTTTATATGGGGCTTATGCGAGTTCTTGGAGCCAACGGCCTTAAAAAGCTGTTGAAATATAAAAAAAAAAATAAAAAATTTTTTGTTCGCTTCAACTTCATTACTTACTTACTTATTGTAATGCTTCGCTCCTTGTGGAGCATATGGCCTCAAATGCATTAATTCTTTTACATTAAAGTAATTTTTATACCCTGTACCGTATGGTACAAAGGGTATATTGTGTTTGTGCAAGCCGAAAATGTATGTAACGTACAGAAGGAGAAGTCGGAGACCCCCCAAAGTTACCTAAAGTATGATCAGAGTGACTAGAGAAGTCGATATACCCATGTCCGTCTGTCCGTATGAACGCCTAGATCTCAGAGATGGTAAGAGCTAGAGCAACCAAACTTTCAGATAAGGTCCCTTATTAATCCATAGGAGACAAGTTTATTTTATTTTTTTGATATCGGGACTACATTATATAGCTCCCATAGGGGTGTTTCAGAGGACCTCGAAAAAAAGCAAAAGTTTTAGATGGATAATTCGTTTGTTTATGAAGATATCATAACCAAATTTGGTAATCGGAAGTTTTTTAGAAACCTTCAGCACTGTACCAAATTTTATCAAAATCGGTTGACTATATCATATAGCTCCCATAGGGCCAATCGGTCAAAAAAACGTTTTTTGCACAAAATTCGTTGTGTTTCGTTTGTTTGTGAAGATATTGTAACCAAATTTGGCATTCAGAAGTTTTTTAGAGATCTTCAACACTGTACCAAATTTTATCAAAATCGGTTGACTATATCATATAGCTCCCATAGGGCCGATCGGTCAAAAAAACGTTTTTTGCACAAAATTCGTTGTGTTTCGTTTGTTTGTGAAGATATTGTAACCAAATTTGGCATTGAGAAGTTTTTTAGAGATCTTCAACACTGTACCAAATTTTATCAAAATCGGTTGACTATATCTCATAGCTCCCATAGGGCCGATCGGTCGAAAAAAAGTTTTTGATTAAAAATTCGTCTGGTTTTGGTTGTTCATGAAGGTATCATAATCTAATTTGGCAATCAAATGTCTTTTGGTGTTCTTAAGCAATTTACCGGATTTTATTGCAAGCAGTGGTACAGGGTATCCCAAAGTCGTCCGCGCCCGACTTTAACGTACGCCATCTTTTTTTAATTAAATTTTTTTAAATTAAATCTATTTTAACCCTTAACGTTCGAAAGGCTCCGCTACGGGGACATGTATTATTATGAATGTTAATTTTAGTTTTTAAGTCTAAAACTATTGACCTGTTGGTACTAGATATTGAAAAAAATCGTTTGACCGTTAAGGGTTAATATATTTTTTTTTATTTTTTTTAATTTGTCTTATTTTTAGTGTATGTGTGTTTTTTTTAAGTAATTTTTTTTTATTTACTTTTTTATATGTAATTTTTTTTTAATGTAATTGAATTTTTTTGTTAATTTTTTTTTAATTTAATTTTTTACATTAATTTTTTTTTAATAAAATTTTTTAAAACTAATTTTTTTTTTAATTAATTGTTTTAGGTTAATTTTTTTTAGCTAAATTTTTTTTTTTTTAAATTCAATTTTTTTTTAAATTCAATTTTTTTTTTTTATTTATAGGCTGATTTTGTTGAATCTCAGTCAATCCTGTTATGTAATTTAATTACGTCAAATCATTTACTTATTATTCACGGATAGATTGAAAAAAAAAAAAAAAAAAAATTTTTTAAATTCAATTTTTTTTTATATAATTCTTTTTTGTAATTAATTGTTTTAAGTTAATTTTTTCAATTCAATTTTTTTTAAATACATTTTTTTATTTAATTTTCTTTTTGCGATTTTAAGCTTGAATGCGATTTATACAAAATGTTTTTTTTTTTTTTTTACAAGATTTGGTTTTATGCGCAGTCCACAATTTCTTTTTTTTTTTTTTTGTTTTTTTCATATTCATCAAATCAGTCAACGATACAATTAATTACTTTTAAAGCTTTAGTTTTTTTTTTTTGCTCTTTGTTTAAATGAGAAGAATCTAATTCGTATCAATTTATCGTTAGTTAGTAAAGTTACAAAAAAAAATTATATTAAATTAATTTATGTGCTATGTATTTTTTTTCTGCAAGCGTCTTCCTGATCCCAGGCTTTTGTGTTTGATACTTTCCAGAAAGATAAAGACGCGACGTAAATAAAGACTCATCTCGCGCTCTTCTTCATCGGACTAACGTGCCTTGGTAGTCAATTGCTTTCGTAAAAACCGTTTGAATACCTTAACCAAAGCTCATGATACTTGTACTCGATACCATGCTTTCTTTATGAACGATGTACACTGGATCGATAACTGCTATTTTGGCATAATATCGATAGACCTCAATAGAGACATACGCAGTATTTCTATTTTGTATATATTTCAGTGGCGCATCCACGGGGGTGGTTTTCGGGTTCGGACCCCCCCAAAAGTTAGAAAAATGGGTTGAAAGTCTTTTGCGAGCTCTGATATATATATATATATACTTCGAAGTGATAAACCCCCCCAAGACCAAATCCTAGATCCGCAACTGATATATTTTCTTAAAGTGCATATAGTACAAAGAATAGAGACATATTTTTTTTTTCAAATTTACTTAATGGCCAAATATTTTCGGAGCAATTTGTGGACATGTACTGTAGCTAATACTTGTAATCGATGTCACGCTTTCTTGTTGATTGATGCACACTGGATCGATAAATTTTTGGGTATAAAGTCGATAAATCGTAATACATGTGTCGATGTTTTCTTAAAGTGCATAAATATAAACTTTTTTTCTAAAAGTATTGACAATTTGTGGCCTGTTTTTAGCACTCAAGCGTTCATTGCAATTTATTTTATTAATTCCGATTTAATAAACTTATTTCTACAAGCGATAGCCATAAAGTTACAATCATCTACATACAAAGTATAAAACGTTGTCTTCTACATGCTTCTGAATTCGGTTTTAAATTCAGTTCAAGCTGTCAACAACCAGCTTTAAATTTTTATCCAATCAGTCTTTAAAAAAAAAAGAAGCTAGAATTCGATCTTAGCGAAATATAATAGATGAAAAACCTTTTTGCCTCACTTTTTTATTTGTCATAATTTGTACGCATGACTGAATAGTCGAGATGATGCAAAGAAATGTTTTCATGGCTCAGTGACAAATCCCTCAGGCAAAAAAAAAAAAAGTATCTGTTCCATAAAATGTGAGTTTTTGTATTCAATACAGCATTTTCTTCGTTATTTTAATGAACTTGCAGCTGTTATCCAGTTTCTGCTCATAGAACAGCTTTTCAACTGCGAGGGCTGTCTTTTATATTTTAGATTTAAACCTTTTCGAATTATGCTCCATTAAAATCCTGGCAGTTTTGCATACGCTTAAATTGATTTCCGAAACACTTCTGCGACTCTAAAACGAGCTTCTTGAAGACATCAAAAGCTTCTTCCAGCGCCGAAAACTTTGGGTTGCGGATGTCTTTAGCTACGAAGACGGAGAGCTTATTTACAGAATGTTTTTAGTTCTTAAAAACTCTGTAGCTTGAGATGAAGCGTAAGAGCTTAATTTACGAACTTTACTTAAAAAAATAAACCAAAAGCGTAATTTAGGCTTTTTCCGAACACAAAATGTTTATCTATGTTGGATAAGTGTGACCAAAGGCACACAACATATAAGAAAACTTAAGGAATATACTAAAAAAAAAAAAAAAAAATATTTTTGCTTTATAATGCCAAAAACTTGTTCGAATAGGGATACATACTAAAAATGAAAAAAAAAGTTTCTTTAAAATTCCAAATTCTTTTGTCTTCTTTCTTTGACGCGTTGAATTAAAGAAGAGAATACAAAAAGTTGCCAGAATGTTTGAAAATGTTGTCGAGCCTTAAATATATTTGGCAACCCTCGTAGCAGGCATCTACATCGAGTCTCAGTCATCTATCGTTTCATCTATAATATTCATCTCTTGCAATCATTTAGTTGGAATTTAAAATTTGTAACAAATTTTCTTTGCCTAATTGATTTCAATTCAATTAATTTAATATTTTCAAAGTGCTACAAAATGGCTCAAAGCAAGTTCCACTCCCACATACACCCACACGCAGGTACACATACAGTGCGAACAAAAATTATGCGCACACATTTAAATTTACTTGGCCTAAAGTACTCATAATGCTAACATTTTTTTTGACATAGTGTAGTATTAAATTTTAAGTCTACGTATTTTTTTAAATATAAAAAAAAGTAACTTTTGAAAATTTTTTTTTTTTAAATTTTTTCAATAGTTTTTGAATAATAAAATATTTTATTAGAAAAAAAAGAGTTTTTGGACTTTGTAGGCTTACTTTGATCTTAACTTTGGGGTTGATGCTCAGCTGCTGTTTACAGACTCCGTACGAGTGCTGGCGAAACATCGATGTTATATCGATGCATCGATGTATCGAAGCTAAAGTTATCTATATAAACACCCATTTGATGAGTGCAGTATGTTGGCCAAAAACAATGTTTTCGGTATTTTTAAATTCGATACATCGATGCATCGATACTTCCAGCACTACTCCCTAGCTATACTTTATTCTTTTTTACATAAATCTCCATTGCAATAGAAATCGGAAGTCTGCGGTTCACTGAAAATAAATTAAGCATTCATTTTTAATTATGACAACGTTTCGCCAAGTGTCATACAGGTCTTAAACTTAAAAATTCCAAGCGTGCGCATAATTTTTGTTGCCACTGTCTCTATTCAAGTGATGTGTTACTGCAATATGCAACTGCAAGTCATGCATTTAAGAGATTTTGCTGCGGCTGCTGCAACTTTTTGTTGTAGCCGCCCCTTCGGTACAACCTTTGTGTTGTTGTTGTTGTTGTGTTGTTGGGCTACGTGCAACAACAACAAGGCGTACATTTAATTAATTTGCAAATTTGTTTGCTGGCACTTTGGCGACATTTTATCAAATCCAAAGCATCAGAAGTGGCATCAACGGGCAGCGCTGCAACCACAGTCTCATTTAGATACATTTACGGCCACAACAGCAGGGGCAAGAAGATTGCCGGTCGGAAAGCAGGAAAAGCGCAAGGAAAAACAAAAAGCAAAATTAATGGAAAACAGCAAGAAAAACTAGCTTGGGTATACCAAGGTTTTTCATACTCTTAAGAGCGATTTTTCATAAAATATTGTGCAAGTTTGTAAAAAGTAGCGGGCAGCGGCTACTGCACGCTTTGGCTATTTTTTATTTAAAATTTGTAGCTTATTTAATATAATTAATAATAATAAATTTATAAATTATGCTTAATGTTTATTATTATTCTTTATTCATTTAAAAGCGAATGCTGCAATTTATTGGCGCCATCTAGGGACAACTATTAGCTTGCGCCATCTAGCGGCCACACTAAACTGCTAAATAAATGTTGACGATGGCAACGTCAAAAGCTATTTTTTTGAATTAGATTGCAGACGAATTAAATTATAAGCTTAAGATACAAGCGACAAAATTATTCCAATAGTAAACTTGAGCCCTGTTACAAACTTTTTATTCCTTAAGGCCCGTTCGCAGTTCGAAAAATTTCGCACGGAATGACAAAACTTCATATAAAAAAAAAATATCACATGGGATATCCCAAATGGGATTTTATTTTATATGAAGTTTTGTCATTCTGGATACCAAATGTGATATCCCAAATGGGATTTTTTTTTTATATATGAAGTTTCGTCATTTCGTTCGAAATTTTTCGAACTGCGTATGTGCCTTTAATCTGTAACACAATGAGATTTTTGATGTACAAATTTAAAAAAACTTGAATTAAGACATGAATATGCCAAATACGTTGAACATACACCCAAATCTGTTTTCAAAAATTTTTAAATCTTTTGACTTAGCACGCTTGAAAAAAGTTTTTCTATTGAAATTTTAAAGAGACAATATTTTTAACTAATCTTTTGAGAAATTTAGTTAGCGAATTTCCCTTGCTAATTTATTTTCATAGCAGCTTACTTCATATCTTTTTTACACGATTTTTTCTGGAACGTATCTACCGTGTAAAAACAGAATAATTTAAAAATAAATCTATATTTATTTAATATTATAACATAGAATTAATTCTAGGGAACAAAGTGGTTTAATGCCAGAGCAACATAGGCCTTCAGGCTTTTAAATATAAAAAAAAATATAAATAATCGGCCGATTGCTTCGGAGAACGAAAACGTATAAATTTTGTTCGTTTTCGTTTTTGCGTGCATTTTTTTCGGTCAATTTCTTTACATATTTCCCTTACTTTTTGTGAGCACAGCTCTACACCTTTCTTATTACAAGGGAAATATTTTTTATGCAAGACATGAACATGGGATGATTAAAAAAAAAATATAATTAATAAAAATAATAATTAATAAAAATTAAACTTGAAATTGATATAAATAGAATCTTGGAATATCAAAGTATATTTAAAAAATTATTTTGATTTTTTGAGCTTTTTTATATTCTACGTGTTTAAGACACATGCTTTTAAAAGTGTGACCAAAGTTGTATTCTACAAAGTATCCTATTGTCATCCAACAAGATTTGCTGTTGTTTCGAAAAAAACTTTAGATTTTGGTTAGATTTAGGTTTTTTCAAATCTTAATACAGTTCTGAAAATCTCTAAAACAAAAAGTTTGACGTAAGCAACAAATCAAATGAAAACAATATTGTACTAAAGTGAATTTCCTTTTTCTGCTGCAAAATTTTTGGTTTAAATTCACTTGACATTGAACTCGCTTAGGCATAGAACTATTCAATTCGATAACTTCATTTGAGGAAATTATTTGTTCATGCTTCGCTGCATTAAAATACATTATCTTCATTTCAAAATACTTCACAGATGTATTTTTCGAGTGAAATTTTACGAAAATGTCCTTTTTATGCAAAATTTGACGTATTTCAAGATCGATATCGATTGATACAAAAGGTTTTACTAAATTCTTAGAATGTCTGTCTTAGTTATACAGAAAAATAAAAAAAATTGCTCTGTTTTCTTCGCCTTGCTCCGAATTCCGTCCAGTTCCAAAAAGTCTGCTCGCAGTTATTATATATTATATCTAACTGGTCACACTAGACATTATAGGCTATGAACAATGTGCAACAATAAGCTTTCAGTGTTGCACAACATTCATTAAAATAAAATTCAAATACTTTTGGTTAGTGTATAAAAAGGAAAAATATCATGGCATATAAATTAAGTTGCTGGCTGCGCTGCTCTCTACGAACACACTTAAAATATTCCCTAATATGTGTTATTAATTTTTTTTGCTGTTGATGCTGCTGCTGCTGCTGCTTCTTCTTCTGCAGCATCTTCTTGTAGCTGCCACAAAATTAGCCAACAAATTTTTGCTGCTGCTTGTCAGTTGTATTTGTGCACTTCGAGTCGTTCAACGCGCATTTTGTCATCTCTTGAGCTGCGTCTTCTTCTTTTTCATCTGCGTCTTCTACAAACACTTTATCTTCTTCTTGACAGTTGCTGTGTGTGTTTTTTTTTTGCTCGTTTTTTTTTTTTGGTGTTTGTATTTGTCATAGTGCCATAGTGTCATAGGTTGACAGTGTGACCGTGCGTGCGTTAGTGTGTGTGTGTGTGTGTGTGCATCATTGTCAAGATGTATCACGATTACTATAAGCCAACACGCTTGTATTATAAATCGTATCAGCAGCATGCAACCAAACGTGGACCATATTCTTCTTCGATATTCCATCATCGCCCGCGGCAGCAGCAGCAGCAGCAGCAGCATCATCGTGAGCTCTATGCAAGTTCATGCTTGTCCTCCTCCTGCAGCTCCTCCACCTCAACGTCCTTTTTGTATGGCAAGAAATCGCGCGCGTTTCTAAAGCGACGCTTAACGTTTTCAACGCATTCGTCACAACGGCGGCCATTTTACTATAATGTAAGTGACGTAGTAGAGCCTTAGGTCTATTTAGTCTCTGGAAGAGAGCGACTGAGTGTATGTGTGTTTGTGTGTGTGTGTGTTTTGTGTGCGTGTGCGTGTTCGGGGGGCAATGGCGTTGATGAAGCACTTAACATTTAATCGTGCTACTTGACACTGTGTGTGTGTGAGTTTGTGCGTGTGCTTTTGTGCTTTTGTTTGTGTGAGTGAGTGTCCTGCTTGTACTTTTTTATACTCTTTGCTTAAAGTTGGCGACATCTTAGAAAACTTGATAAAGCTGGAAACGTAAAAGGAAATTCATAAACCGTAGCGCCCATACCAAAACTGACATTTAATATTTCCAACCCTACTGTCCCATTTCGTACTTTTTTAAATTTATGTCTTCCTGATAACTTAAAAAAATATTTTTTTTAATTGCAACAAAATTTTTAAGCATGGCTGAAATTCAATAACTAAAGAACCCGGCAGACCTTGTCCTGCCCGAACGATCGCTTGTATGCTATTGGTGGATTCAACTTTAAAACTTTTCTAGAAACTTTGAGTTGAAATTCCACGTTGCTTCGAACTTTCGCAAAATTTGTAAAAGTTCGAAATTCGTGCGGAAAAAAATCCCAAGTAAATTTGTAGTATTATTTTCAATTTATTTATTTTTTCTTTTTTATTTTTTTTAGTTAGCAAATTTCGCTTTCTAATTTATTTTCATAGCAAAATATTTAAAAGTTCGAAATTCGTGCGGAAAAAAATCCCAAGTGAATTTGTAGTATTATTTTCAATTTATTTATTTTTTCTTTTTTATTTTTTTTAGTTAGCAAATTTCGCTTTCTAATTTATTTTCATAGCAAAATATTTAAAAGTTCGAAATTCGTGCGGAAAAAAATCCCAAGTAAATTTGTAGTATTATTTTCAATTTATTTATTTTTTCTTTTTTATTTTTTTTAGTTAGCAAATTTCGCTTTCTAATTTATTTTCATAGCAAAATATTTAAAAGTTCGAAATTCGTGCGGAAAAAAATCCCAAGTAAATTTGTAGTATTATTTTCAATTTATTTATTTTTTCTTTTTTATTTTTTTTAGTTAGCAAATTTCGCTTTCTAATTTATTTTCATATCAAAATATTTAAAAGTTCGAAATTCGTATTATTTTCAATTTATTTATTTTTTCATTTTTTTTTTTTTTAGTTAGCGAATTTCGCTTTCTAATTTATTTTCAAAGCAAAATATTTAAAAGTTCGAAATTCGTGCGGAAAAAAATCCCAAGTAAATTTGTAGTATTATTTTCAATTTATTTATTTTTTCTTTTTTATTTTTTTTAGTTAGCAAATTTCGCTTTCTAATTTATTTTCATAGCAAAATATTTAAAAGTTCGAAATTCGTGCGGAAAAAAATCCCAAGTAAATTTGTAGTATTATTTTCAATTTATTTATTTTTTCATTTTTATTTTTTTTAGTTAGCGAATTTCGCTTTCTAATTTATTTTCATAGCAAAATATTTAAAAGTTCGAAATTCGTGCGGAAAAAAATACCAAGTGAATTTGTAGTATTATTTTCAATTTATTTATTTTTTCATTTTTATTTTTTTTAGTTAGCGAATTTCGCTTTCTAATTTATTTTCATAGCAAAATATTTAAAAGTTCGAAATTCGTGCGGAAAAAAATCCCAAGTAAATTTGTAGTATTATTTTCAATTTATTTATTTTTTCATTTTTATTTTTTTTAGTTAGCGAATTTCGCTTTCTAATTTATTTTCATAGCAAAATATTTAAAAGTTCGAAATTCGTGCGGAAAAAAATACCAAGTGAATTTGTAGTATTATTTTCAATTTATTTTTTTTTCTTTTTTATTTTTTTTAGTTAGCGAATTTCGTTTTCTAATTTATTTTCATAGCAAAATATTTAAAAGTTCGAAATTCGTGCGGAAAAAAATCCCAAGTGAATTTGTAGTATTATTTTCAATTTATTTATTTTTTCATTTTTATTTTTTTTAGTTAGCGAATTTCGCTTTCTAATTTATTTTCATAGCAAAATATTTAAAAGTTCGAAATTCGTGCGGAAAAAAATCCCAAGTAAATTTGTAGTATTATTTTCAATTTATTTATTTTTTCATTTTTATTTTTTTTAGTTAGCGAATTTCGCTTTCTAATTTATTTTCATAGCAAAATATTTAAAAGTTCGAAATTCGTGCGGAAAAAAATCCCAAGTGAATTTGTAGTATTATTTTCAATTTATTTATTTTTTCATTTTTATTTTTTTTAGTTAGCGAATTTCGCTTTCTAATTTATTTTCATAGCAAAATATTTAAAAGTTCGAAATTCGTGCGGAAAAAAATCCCAAGTGAATTTGTAGTATTATTTTCAATTTATTTATTTTTTCATTTTTATTTTTTTTAGTTAGCGAATTTCGCTTTCTAATTTATTTTCATAGCAAAATATTTAAAAGTTCGAAATTCGTGCGGAAAAAAATCCCAAGTAAATTTGTAGTATTATTTTCAATTTATTTATTTTTTCATTTTTATTTTTTTTAGTTAGCGAATTTCGCTTTCTAATTTATTTTCATAGCAAAATATTTAAAAGTTCGAAATTCGTGCGGAAAAAAATCCCAAGTGAATTTGTAGTATTATTTTCAATTTATTTATTTTTTCATTTTTATTTTTTTAAGTTAGCGAATTTCCCTTTCTAATTTATTTTCATAGCAAAATATTTAAAAGTTCGAAATTCATGCGGAAAAAAAACCCAAGTGAATTTGTAGTATTTTTTTTTTTTTTTTATTATTTTTTTAATATATTTTTTTTTTATATAGGTATTTTTTTTTTAATTATTTTTTTTTATTTATACTTTTATTTTATTAACACTATTTCTCTTGGTAGCTTTCATATTTTAACTTAACATTATTTTCTTAGTTTAATCATTTATCCAAAAATTTTTTTATTTTTTTTCGTATTCTAGCAACATGTGGTTGTACGAAAAGTGAAAACAAATTTTTTTGGTTAACTTATTAATTAAAAATGTTAAGTTGAAACATGAAAGCTTGCTCGTGTTAGAAATTCTGTTAATAGTATGATAAAAATCCGACTTTCCGAATTTATTTGATACGAGCAGAAATATGCTTGGCGTGATGTTACAAAAAAAATACTAGTGTTTTTAATTTATTTTTATTTTCTAATGTTATGACCAAAATCAGATTTTCCGATTTTATTTGATAAGCGCAAAAATACGCTTGGCGTGATGTTACAAAAAATAGTTTTGTTTTTTTTTTTTAAAATTTTTTATTTTTTAATAGTATGTCAAAAATTAGACTTTCCGATTTTAATCGATACGAGCAAAAGTACACTTGGCGTAATGTTACAAAAAATAGAAGTAGCTTTTGACTTGTATAGGGTGGGCCATCTGTTGGTTTGTTTGTTAACAACAACAAAATTGGGCAAATGTATAAACTAAATGCAAGTTTGAAACTACTCATGTATGCATGAAAAATAATATGCGTACATCGTAATTTTCGATGACTTTTTGACGAAAACTCATCTGACTGTTCTGCCATCCATTAAACAAATAAGCGATGCTGATAATAGTCCGTGGGCTTCAATTGTTGTGGCATTTGAATCTTGTAAGCGTGTAAATGCAGATCCGAACGATAGCGAGTCGATGTTTCCGGCGACTCAGCGACACTGGGCTCAACTATGGTTTTTTCACAGAACGACCCTTTTCATAGTACGACTGTACCAGTTTAAACGATCCATGACTAAAATTGAGCAGCTTTGAACTTCGCATTCACATATGTATGTCGAAGAGCATTCACTTTGCGCGGGTATGTTCCGAATTATAAGTGTTTAACAACCAAAACAACACATGGCCCACCCTATATGATAAAAACGCAATTTTCTATGAATTGGACCAATTTTACAAGTTTATTTTTCGAGTTACTAAATCAAAAAAGTTTTTTCATTTTTTTTTTTTTTATTAGCCTTAGGATCTGACGTGACGTTACAAAGCGTGACGTTGCTTAAATTAGGAGTAAAAGTTTTTTGCTAATAACTGTTTTTTTAATTTGAATTTTTGAATTTTATGAATATATTTTGTTTGTTGGAAAATCATTCAAATTTTGTTCTTAAGCTCCCACTGCTCTCAAAAAGTTAAGAGAGTATTTAAAGTTCGTTGTCCCAAGGCCGGCATTCCAATCTTAATCTTTATGCATCCGTTTGTATGTTTTTTTAGGTACTTAGCCTACCCACAATTTTTTTCCATAAAAGATGTGCTTTAGAAAAATGTGCTTAAATGAAAATTCATTGTAATACTTTTATTTGGCACTTTAAAAAAAATTTAATTGCCAAACACAATTTGTTTGTGCCTTAAATAATGACAGCCATTTTTTTTTCTTTTTTGCCTGACATTTTCATTTTATTTTTCATTTAAGTATATCCGTCGGAAAATGAAACATTATGCGCACAAATTGAAAGAAGAATTTTCCGCTTTCCGCTTTCCTCTCTTATCAGCGCCAGTCTCTCGCTCTCGCTCTCTCTCTCTCTCTTTAAATATTTTGACATATTTGAAAAATAAACTGCATAAATTTAACACTAACGACATTTGTTATTAACCCAAATTTGTAAGGGGGATTAAAAGGACATTTTTGTATGAGAATCGTGACAGTTCAATTTTGAATTTTTTTTTGTTGACATATTTTTTTTTTAAATTTTTTTTTTGCTTGAGTTACTTTTAAATACAAGCTTTATATACAAAAGCAATTTAGAAATGTATGCTGAGGAAATACCATTAAAGTACTGAGCAAGCTGAGGGCTTATAAGATGTGGGTTTTAAGAACAATTTTGGGATATACTAATTTTGAGTATTTCTGAAATACAGAAATTCGATACCGATTAGTCGATTTAACAATGCAGTTTATCATTATATTTACACTTGCATAGTTTTTTACAAAGCCTATATATTGCATTAAGTACAATTATAACGATAAACTGCATTGTAAAATCGATAAATTGGAAATTAAATCGAAACTCAGAACCGACATCAATATTCATATAAAGTAATTTTTTGATTTTTGTTTTGATATATAGGAATATTGTGTAGTTATTATTATATTCATTCATTCAAACGACTACGGAACATATTCTATATCAGCAGAACAGTTTTGAAAAATATCTCATCGAATTCGAAGTCGATTCCCTAGATTAAAAATAAAGTTCTTTAGAGATTTGCTCATCGAAGTCTATGCTTTAAGAAGTTTAAAATTTAGTTTCCTCAGAGATTTTCGTAAACTAAGCTTCCTGACATGGGCTTCTGTAGAATTGGACCATTTTAACTATTCCCGATGTTGACTCAACATCTGAGATTTTCTCATCGAATTCTATGCCTTAAGAAGTTTAAAATTAAGTTTCTTCAGAGATTTTCTAGCTTCCTACCGTAGACTAAGTTCCCTGACTTGGAATTTTGTAGAATAGGATCATTTTAACTATTCCAGATGTCGATGCAACTCTGCCTCCTTACTATTCTCTGCGAACAAAGGGAATAAATAAAATGGATTTATCAGATAAATTTTTGATGGATTTACAGGCAATAAAAAAAGTATACTTTATTCTATAAAATATGAAAAAATTCGTTGAATGAGCAACTTTTATATAATGATTATTTTAAATAAAAAGTTAAGAAATCTTTAGGACTAGATGGAAAAATTTCAAGAAGTCGTTATTTTCCAACTAAACTAAACTAAAGAGAGAGCTGCACGAAATGTTCTAAGCGTCGCACTTCACTACTGCACAGTACTTCCAAGCACTGTATTTCACTGCAGAGCTGACAGCAGAACAAAATGTTTTGATGTTCTGTTTGCTTCAAAATAAAACCTTCAGTGCTTTAACTGCATTTGCTTCAGTGCTTGACAGTGCTTAAATATTTCAAAACATTAGAACATCACACAAAATGCTTGAGTGAAGCAAATTTTCGGCAAGCATAGCGAGTGCACTAGAATGTTTTGATTTTTTGCACAGCAGACATAATATTAAGCCACACAAAGACACAAGCAGATTGTTTGTTTGTTTTAGTCGAAAAAACCACTACCAAAATCATTGCAACAACAAAAACGTTCTACTATGCTTTAAATGTTCTACTTTAGTTTGGTTCTAGTTCAGTTTGGTTCTTCTTCCATTTTGTTCTACTTTAGGTTTGTTCTGTTTCACTTTTGTTTTGATATTCTATTGCTTGTTGTTAACCAAGCAGTTTTGACACTGAAGTATTTGTTTTGTTTTGTTCAAGCCAAAGACATGAAGTGCTTGAAATAACAGCTGATGGCTTACAAGAAATATGTGCAGTGCTTGCGCAGCTCTGATATTCTTTTATACCCCATACCTCATATGTAGCATATATGATGGAGACGTCGGAGACCCGCCAAAGGTAACTCAGGTTGACTGGAGCAGTCGATATGTCTCAGAGATGTTAAGAGCTAGTGCAAGCAAACTTTCAGATTAGACTCTTTATCATATCAGTAGGAGGATAAGTTTATTTTATTTTTTTGCTAATGGCGTTATACTAAATAGGTCTCCCATAGGAGTGTTCCAGATCCAAAAGTTTTAGATCCAGTATTCGTTTGTTTATAAAGATATCGTAAACAAATTTGGTAATCAAAAATTTTTTGGAGAACGCTTTGATTGGTTATCCCAAAGTACGCCATCTTTTTTTTTTTTTTTTTTTTTAGCTAGTGTTATTAAGACAAATTTTATTTTGCAACACTTAAGCACAGCCGTTGAAAAACATTTTTAAAAACTTTTAACTTCAATAGAAGGTAGTTGGCTAAAGGTTATGTCACAAATAGTTATAATCTAAACAAGTAGCGTTAACTTTCAAAACAATACAATTCTGCATTTGTTTTTAAAGTTCAACGTTGATTAATGGTAGCCAATACATCTTTTCTAAGATAGCAAATTGAAATTACTTACTTCCGGCACTCTGTCATAGTCTTGAAATTGCTTTTGAAACTCAGTGTCTTGATAAAGAACTTTTGGCAATTTTTCGTCCAACTTTCTGCATAACCAATCTTAAACTCATTTTAGAGGAAACAAATATGGCCGCTGCCAGCAAAACAATTTGTTTATTTTTCAAGAAAAATTTTCATCTCATTTTCTTAGAACTCGTTTCATCTTGCTTACTAAGTCTTCTAATTTCATCTCGCTTTCTTCTGTGGGAAAGCAAAGACATGACAGTCAATGCCCGATGCTCTAGTGGCTTTCGAATTACCAGAGGTTTTTGTCTTCCTTGCCCTTACGCAAACCTATTAACAACACTTATGTCAGTAGCTGTGCCAAATACAAGTCATTTTGTCAACCATGGTCAACCCAATATACTCCAAGCAGCCTTCTTGTCCAGCTGCCTGGGCTGTAAATTGGCCACAAGACCTACTCACCGTATCAGCCATCTGCTGCTGCTTTTTTGATGGTCCACAATGTTTGCCATCAATTTAGAAGCTCAACTCACTGACAGCTTCCAACGCCTTACTGCCCACCACGTCCTGCAGGTGGTGCTTGTGTTGAAGATTTTTTTTTTCTCCTACACTGTCTGCGTCTTCAGCAGCGCACACTTGGCCAATTTTGAGCAAGTCAATCTGTAAATAGACTTATCATTAAGTTGGTAAAGATTTAGCCAACATGCAGTTCCTTGACGTCAATGACTACGCGTAACTTTAGTTAGTGTCCTGTGCGGCACGGCTTGCCACCTCAAATGCTTAAGTATCACATTTCTAAGGCAACTATGTGGCAGAAACTACTCTTTAAAAAAGAATTGGGAAGTTAACTTTGTCGGACAGAAATGCTTAACAACAATTTGAAATTCTGCATTTCTGCCCATACCATATGCTTTACTACGTGTAGTGGGGCACTATTATCGTACAGTGTGTACATATATTTTTTAATTTTTTTTGTTTTTGGGTTTTATATTGTGTTTTTAGCGTTGTTGGCAACTAAACTGAGCTTTTTTTCTTAAATAACACTAGTTTAAAAATTTAAGGGACATCGAACCTTTGTAAAAAAGTGTTCTTTAGGGTAATTTTGGGTCGAGAAACACACAACAACAAAATTCAAAATTCAACAAAATGTATCGAACTTAGACTCGAAATGTTCGTACAAGAATTCTCTTTCAACTTAAGGGCCCATACGCAGTTCGAAAAATTTCGCACGGAATGACAAAACTTCAAATAAAAAAAAAAATCACATTTGGGATATCCCATTTAGGATATTTTTTATACCCTGTACCTATAGGTACAAAGGGTATACTAGATTTGTGCAATGTATGTAACGGACAGAAGGAGGCGTGGCAGACCCCAAGTCCTTTATACCAAAATGCTTATCATAACCTCGGGTAGCGATTGAGCCATGTCCGTCCGTCCGTCCTTCTGTCCGTCCGTATGAACGCCTAGATCTCGAAGATTATAAGAGCTAGAGACACGAAACTTTACCAGCAGGTGCGCATATTTCCTGGAAAGATGAAGTTTGTTGAATCATGTCAATATCTTCCCCCTTTCCCCCGCATTAGAGTTTTGCGGTTTTTAGCCACACTGTTTAATATTTTCATCTGAAATTTAACAGAGCGATGCGTTGTGGTTACATGCATCTGTGTGTAAAAAATGAACAAAATCGGACAAATACAGAAAAAGTTATAGTCAAAAATGTACAAATTTCACTGCCCCTTGCCCATAAAGTGCAAC
Organism: Chymomyza fuscimana; assembly: GCA_949987675.1. Taxonomy (NCBI): domain Eukaryota; kingdom Metazoa; phylum Arthropoda; class Insecta; order Diptera; family Drosophilidae; genus Chymomyza; species Chymomyza fuscimana. Next base: position 24,329,895 of record OX465090.1, read on the forward strand.
AATATTTGACTCCTCGTAATTATGGTTACAAGTGACCTAGAATCACAATTTTTGGTAAGCTGATTCATTTGGCTCTAATGAACAAATCCACATCCAAATTTTATCGATGCGGTCCCACCACCCCCCGCAATCGATTTACCGTGTTTTCTCCCACACCCCTCAACATACCAACTTGAAACTTACCCCATATACTTTAAGTAACTTCTTTGACGTAACATTCGAGTTTCATCAAAATCGGTAAAAATTTAGGGAACTTATAGGTATAAATAACGAATTTCACCAAAAAAAAAAAATTCCAATTGGAAAGAAGGAATATGCAGGAAAAATTGTTTGAGAGAAAAAAGCTACAGGGTATTCCACTGTCGGGCACCGCCTCGACTGTACCACAGTCAGTTTTGTCATTCCGTGCGAAAATTTTAGAACTAACAAATTTTTTCTCGTTAATAAAAAGCAAACCGAAAATTTATAATTTTGAAAAATGTTCGAAAATTACACTTTTTTTCGACTTTGGTTGCCTGTAACTTCAATAATTTTTACTTAATCTCTTAATCTACATATCGAATATCACGTAAAGAGCACATCAATATCTTTCGATCTAATTGTCTTTCATGTCCGATCATGTTCATGTTCACGAGATATTGACGAATAACTGAAAAAAGTGCCCAAAAGCATGTACATTTTTCGAAAAAATCTCGAAAATGGTGCTTAAAAAAAAAGAATGTTATTTTCGTGTTTCTCGACCCACAATTACCCTAAAAAAACACTTTTTTTAGGAAGGTTCATTTTTCGTGTAAACTAGTGTAATTGAAGTTATTTTTTTGCTGGATCGCCAAGTTCATAGTATACTTACACATAAACGTAGCTTTATCTTTCATGCTTTTAAATGGCGTTATATATATGCATTAAAATTTAACAACTAATTAGAAAAGGTACTTAAGAACATTAAATTTTCACGTGTATTTCGTATTGCCTAAGTTTAAGTGAATAAAATTGTATTGAAATGGCATTTTGCACAAAAAAAAGCAAAGCATGTCATTTGACATAGCTGCTTGTTGTAGTTCACTTTGTTAGTCGGGCACTTCTGCATTTCTGCACGACAAAGTGAACACCCTTAATATTTGTTTTTTATAAGAGCCACGTTAAGCGGATACAGTGATCACATCGGGTATAGTTTAATATGCTCCACAGTAGTGTAGACTCGTTTAAGGTTTGGTTAGGGTAGGCTAGATTAGTTAAGGTTTATAAGAGACCAAAGTTCTGCAGAGAATGCTTTCGGATAATATTGGCCTGGGTGGCACTGTATCATAATTTGCTCGCAAATTTTAGAGTTTAGATTGAACCAAGAATCCCAGCTATCATTATAATCAAATTCGTTAAAAATTCATAATTGACGAATATTTGCTAGTTCTTTATATATGTTTAACTTTATCTAGCTACAGTGCTACAAATTTGTTTTAAGAATTTTCTTAACTAAAAAAGTTGTTTCCACACACCTTTTTAAAATTTCAGAAAATTATTTTATTTTGAAATAAAAATTTTTGTCAAGTTAATATTCAAATTGTCGATATGTCAGTTATCGATTTCGCGTACGAGAACTATCTCAAATTATTTCTTTTTTTTTAAATTCTTTTTACCAGTTCCGCACGTTTTTCTCACTTCGAAAAACTATGCTTTTGAACAAATCTATATATCTATATATTATCTAAAGTAAAATCGGTGTAAAAAAAAATACCTATCAAGATATCGTTTTTATCGCCAACATTAGACATTCATTTAATTTCGCAGAACTTTTTTTTTTTCATTATTTAAAATGTGTTTACATTAGATATTTTGAACAGCAAATGCCTATAAAAAACACAAATTATCGATTTCTTAGATATCGATTGTATCGCCTTAAGTGCCACACACGAGCAAAGTAGCATCTCTAAAACTTGTTTTTTAATGAATTTCACAATTTAAGTTAAAATATAACAAACCAAAACTAAACTCAGTTAAAACAAAAATGCAAATTTGGTTGGTTAGTTGGTTGGTTCCTTACCATAAATTCTCTTGACTGGAATTTTGGCGCTAGACATACAGTCGTCAGTCTAAAAAAATAGCAGAAAAAATCTGCATACAAACAAACAGACAAACAGACAAATAGACAAACAAATAAAGTTTGCATTCGTCAAAAATGCGCCTCCTGCCATTTTGGCAAAGTATCAAGAAAACTTTTAGTTGCAGCCGTCAACAGAATCGTTTGCCAACACTAACTCATACCAAAAACAAACACGCCCCCAACAACACTGACAGAGTCGTTACTTGCTCAACCGTCTCTCGTCTGCCGTCTCTGCGGAGCTGCTCTCTTGGTCTCCTTTTTTGTGCCTTTCGCCCGCGCTCTCAAGTGTCATTTGTATAATGAAAGAAAAATGGCAGCCTAGTGCAAATGAAAGAGTGTTGTAAAGTGCAGCTAAAACCATAAAGACGAAGGCTCTGTTTGTAACTGTAATAAACATATGTACATATGCCGTTAGATATCCACTAGATTGTAATTATGTCTGAAAGTAATATAACCACTGTCAGCCCCCAAGCTACTTATGGGTAATATTGTAATATTGCAAACATCATGCAAACAAAATCAGAAGAAGAAGAGCTATAAAATGAAGTTGTTTTGACTCTAAGGCCAGTGGGGGCCTTGTGAGGGGGCTGCACTTAAAATTTCGAGAACTGCTTTAGTTACAAATATCGAGAAATTATTTGTACAGTGAAATAAATTTACTAAATTGTTCACAATATTAAATGAATATTTTTGAAATGTTCTAAGTATAAAAATCAATTACTTTTGATATTTTTTAATTTTACTGCTATTTTAATTAAAATTTTTAAAATCGAGCTACCATTCGGTGTAATTTTTATACAACAGTCGAACTTCTTGAAAACGAACTTCTCTACAATGAATTTTTATCTATATTTTTTCAAACACACTGCTTTTACGCAAAAACGAAAACGTACAAAATTTATTCGTTTTCGTGTATCGGTTTTCCGTATATTAAACTTAAAGCTTAATTTTTACAGTGTTTGAAAAATCTTTCAATTTCACTGTAAATTGTTTATAATTTTTTTTTGCATATTACTTAAGATGTTGGTCGATAACACTAGTTTACACGAAAAATGAACCTTCCTAAAAAAGTGTTTTTTAGGGTAATTTGAGGTCAAGTAACACGAAAATGGAAACCTTTTTGTTTTCTTAACCCTGGAAGATCATCGTTATTTTTATAACGTAAAGATCATCGTTCGTCGATTCGACGACGGCATTATTAAAAGTCGTGTTGAAATATCCTTATGTATCAAAACCCACAAAAGTTGTTATTTTTATATTATTTTGTTTATATATTTTTCAAATAAAACAATATCATGTCGTTTTTAAGTTGTTTTTTAATAATAAATAAAAATCTCACAGCCTTTCTTCATTTGGCTTCACAAACAAAACATTAATACAAAAACATAACAAAAAGTAAGCTTAGCTACATATTATTCAATAAATCGTTTTTGTTTTTCTTAAAAGTAATAATAAAACCTAAAAGGAACATATTTTCAACAAAAAAAGTTTTCATTTTGTACAAGAGGCACAAAGCTCTATTTTGTGCTCCCCACAGAGACTTTTTTGACATTTTGCGCAGGATGATTTTGTCATCCGTCGCTTTGCAGAGGGACAAATAGCGCAAATTTTACGTTTTTTTATATTTATTTCACGATTTTCGGCATTCTTATCCACTGGAATTAATTTTTCGATATTACATCGCAGTGACGTCGACAATACCGGTACTTCTAGTCTATCTGCCAAATGACTTTTAGTAAGAGAAGAATGCAATTTTTTCATGAACGCTGGGCGACTGAGCGGTTTTTTATTTATTTGAAATATATTATGGCAGTAGATAACATAGCTGTTTATAAAAGCCATATTTAGCATACCAAAAAAATAGCACATTGGCCATCTGTTCGTTTTACGTGAACAGCTAGCTCATGGTACTACACATTTGGTCAAAAGTGTCTACACCCCCTTTTGTTTTGTTGTAGAATTCGATCATGTAAGGCTTGTTTGATTTAGGATTTGTTGCTCCTTCTTCATTACAAGATGACAATAAATATATTACTTTGCTCGGCTTCGGTTTATATGACAGAAGTGTGAGTTCATTGTCGTAGCAAAACATTGCCGTATTACATTTCCGACCCTTTGTATTTTTCATTTCACTCGGAATTTCTTTCTTATTAGAACGGAGAGTTCCAACAATTGTTAGCTTATATGGTTCGCATAAAAGTGCTTTAGCAAGTGGGATTGACGTAAACCAGTTGTCCATAGTTACGTTTCTATTTGAGCCATGTACAGTTTTAGTTAATTCCTTGACGTAGTACTCACCAAGAGGAAGGTTTGTTTTGTGTGAGCCCTTTCCGAAGTATGGCAAAGCGTCAACCATGTAATTCGTGCCACTATCGCACATCATAACCGTTTTGATACCATATTTTGCTGGCTTGTTTGGAATGTACATTCGAAAACTGCATTTGCCCCTGAACGCCAGTAGCTGTTCGTCAATCGTAAGGTATTCCCCAGGCGTATAATTAGCGCGACATTTTTGAATAAACATTTCCCAAATTTTCCTAATTCAATTAATTGAATGCGTATAGATTTGTCGTCGAATCTTATACAAGACATAAGAAACTTGAATCTTGCTTTTGTCATTATTGAAATATATGGCGTTCCACTGTAAGATCTGTCAAATAATTCGTTTGCAGACAGATGCTGGTCCTTTTTGACTGCTGTCAATACCAAAATTCCAATTAGAGCTGCTATTTCTTTAGAAGAAGTTTTTTTTCTTTGGGCTTCATCTGTACCTCCAAGTAAGGTAGACTGACGATTAGCAATCTCCACGTTTGTCCATTGCACGATTTCCTCTATGATCTCTGTTGTTAGAAACATTTGAAAGCACTGCAGTGGATCTATTATATTTTTGCATTGACGCGTTGGTCCTCGAACTTGATGTACTATATTTAGACCATAACGGTGAGATTTCCCCTTTTGCGTCGACCACTTATGTTGATTTTTCCCCCGCAAAATTGTTTTATTGAAAGAAATTATGTTAGACTTGGCTTTCAACAGATGTAAAGGTATATTATCCTCATCTATGTCGGTTGACTCCTCAGACGAGCTTGCGGTCTCAACATTTTCATTCTGTTCGATCTCTACATCAGATTCTACCTCGCTGTCATCTAGATTACCACTTAACTCGTCGTCTTGTTCGTACTCGTCGTCACATGCTTCAAGAAATTTTTCAATTTCTTCGTCGGTATAACATTTATTGGCACTCATCTTTTTTATAACTGCACGAATTTAAAAAACTTTAGAAAAAAACTTTGCAAAACTTGCGCAAAGTTCATCGTTCGTCGCTTCGACTACGCATAAAAAATAAATTAATAAAAATAAATACTTACACGAAGAGTATGAAGCCTACCAACTGCACACAGCAAAAGCACAACAGCGACTGGCGCTGTACGAAAAATCAGCACAAAATAAACAAAGAAAAAGAGATAAAATAGCATTATGTAAACAAGCGTCGTCGAAACGACGAACGATGACCTTCCAGGGTTAAGCACCGTTTTCGAGATTTTTTCGAAAAACATGTTTTTGGGCACTTTTTTCAGTTATTCCCCAATATCTCGTGTACCAATTTTTTTTTTTTTTTAGTCATTTTCGACCATTTTTTAAAATTACAAATTTTCAGTGTTCTTTTTATTAACGAGAATTTTTTTTTAATAAATTATGTTAAGCTTTAAGCTGAAAGGGAATTCTTTTACGAACATTTCGAGTCTAAGATCTTCGAAATCGGATAGGAACTGTAGATGTTATGGAACCAGGAACGAAAAATCACGACTACTGCTGCATACAAATTCGTAAAGACGTAACTGAACGAAAACAAAAAACTTTGAGTGAAAATTTTTTGTTTCATACAAAAGTGTGATTGAGTGAAGATTGGAACTTCCTAGCACTTACAGTTCTTACACGATTTTAAAGATCTTACACTCGAAATGTTCGTAAAAAAAGTCTCTTTCAGCTTAAAGCTTAACATTATTTTTAAAAGTTTTTTTCGTTTATAAAATGCATACCGAAAATGTGTAATTTTGAAAAATTGTCATAAATGTAAATGTAAATGTAACTTCGATAATTTTTACTTAATCTGTACATATTATATATCACTGGAAAGAGCACAATATCTTTCGATCTAATACTCTTTTATGTCGATACATATTGAGGAATACCTGAAAAAAGTGCCCAAAAACATGTTTTTCGAAAAAATCTCGAAAACGGTGCTTAAGAAACAAAAGGGTTGCGATTTTCGTGTTTCTCGACCCAAAATTACCCTAAAAAACACTTTTTTTAGAAAGGTTTACTCGATGACCCTTAAATTTGCAAACTAGTGTAATAAGTTTAAACTTGAAATGAATGTTCGTTTTGACATTTTAAGATCAATATTAAAAGAAACAATGAATAACATGAACTCCCGTCTCCCAATATTTAAGGTCAAAGTTCTGAAAAATCGGTTTTTTGAAACATTACCTCGAAAAATGACAAATAAGCATAACTCCTCGGAATTGAAAGATAATAAGTTCAAACTAGACATGATTAATCGTTTTGACAACTTTAAAAGTAACAATGAATCACATGACCTTCCGTCTTCCGATATTTAGGGTCAAAGTTCTAAAAAAATCGGTTTTTCGAAACATTACCTCGAAAAATGACAAATAAGCACAACTCCTCGGAATTGAAAGATAATAAGTTCAAACTAGACATGATTAATCGTTTTGACAACTTTAAAAGTAACAATGAATCACATGACCTCCCGTCTTCCGATATTTAGGGTCAAAGTTCTAAAAAATCGGTTTTTCGAAACATTACCTCGAAAAATGACAAATAAGCACAACTACTCGGAATTGAAAGATAATAAGTTCAAACTAGACATGATTAATCGTTTTGACAACTTTAAAAGTAACAATGAATCACATGACCTCCAGTCTCCCGATATTTAAGCCCAAATGTCACATAAATCGGTATTTCGAAAATTGCATTTTACCCGTGCTTTCAAATTTTTCCCAATATTCTAAAAAGTTTTAGGGCGTGTAAAAGTCTCTGCAAAATACAATATTTAGTCATCGATAACTCAATAAATAATCGGAATTTTACAATAAATTTTAACATGGTCACTCTTCTCCAAAAAAGTGGCCCACTTCACTTACTTTCACCCATAACGTACCTGCTTCTTTTTTGTTGTTACAAACATTTAAAAGCAGTTAATATAACATGTTACAGACTTGTTTATACAAAACAACAGTCGAGTAAGACCAGAAGTATTTTTGCTACTACATAGTACTCTGCTCATGGCCATCATGTTTGTTTAGCTGACTAACTGTTTGCTTTGGCTAATATTTATTGCTGGCTTTTTTTTTTTTTTTTTTCTGTTCTTGGCAATTAAAAAACAGCCAACAAACAACAGCAAAAAAAAAAAAAGAAACTATGCAAAAAATATTCCACAAGCCAAAAACAAATTTCATTTCGCATAAAACTCAGATTTACATGCAGTGAGTGCTGCATCTTCAGCATATGTTGTTTGTTAGTGTGACCAGACTTGCTCAGAGCACTCAAAAATTTTGCTAGCATACTTTTAAGCTGTTGTTTACTTGCTAGCAATAAAAAAAAAAAATAACAACAATCAAGTCAAGTTGAAATTGTGCTCTCAAGTTTGCCATTGTATGTGTGGCGAAAAGAGAGTGAGAGAGAGCAGACTTGGTATTGGGAACAGCCGCAGTAAAAAAAAATCCTAGCTAGTAAAACAAATTCACGAGAAAACTGTGCTACGCTGTCAGAATTGATTTTTTGCTTTGTCTAAAAATGTCCTTTTTCATTAACAGTTCTCACTAATGAGTTACAGAGTCAGTCAGTCTAGGATTTACCTAATTTTATGTTAAAATTATTTCCTAAATTCTTTTCTATGCTATCTCTTGACGCAACCATAAAGCATCCAAACTTATTGCCAGTCCATCAAGTAAGGGAATTTATTTTGTCTTGGGAAAAAGTTTTGCTTTTCTAAACTTGGGTATTAGCTTAATTGCCTATAAGCTCTAATTGCCCAAGTCAACTAGAATTAAGTCATTTTTATTATATAACACATATACACAATACTTGTGTACATACATATATCTAAAAGTTATAACATTATATTGTTAGTAAAGTGTGCTTAATGAGTATTGACAGACGATTAGGGTTAAATTACTTATAAGTTGGCATGGCTTGAATTAAGCCGTTTTTGTTCTAAACAGTGCCGGATTAAGGCTTGGGCCGCGTTTCGTACGTAATACGCTTAGAAATTTTAAATGTTCTTAAAAGTTTTGTCATTAAAAGTGTTTAAAAAAAAAATCGCTTGCGCAGTTTTGTTTTATTTTGCTAGTGTTGCAAAACACCTTAAAAAAAAGGGTTGTATTGTGTTCTTTTTTATAGCTTTCACAAAGTTCTAGAAATTATGGCGCGTAAAGTGTGTTTCATAAAAATCAAGTTATCGAATCAGGAAAATCGACAAATTATGACTTTCACGTCTTTCTCTCCATGTAAGGATATAAAATTAAAGTTGCGAGAATAAAATTTAAATTTATTCATTTATTTATTTTGCATATTTTTTGTATGTTTGATAGAGTTACCAGCCAAAATTAGTCTCGCACATTTTTGCTTATTTTCGAATATTTATCGAGTTATCGATAAAAACATATTTGGGTAGACTTTTCCTCGATAAGCCATAAATCGTAAGCCATTAATCTTGTTTTTCAATGAATGATAAAACTGAGTTTAAAAAATATTGTATAAAACAATATAATTTTTTTTATTTAAAATTCGTAAAAAATAAAATAAAAATTAAGCCATATCTCGTTAGCGTTCTAAATATACTTTGAAAATTTTTTTTCACTGAATGAGAAAATTGAGCTTAAAAAATTTTGAAAAAAAATATAATTTAATTTAAAAAAATCTGTTATATTTTTTTTATTTGACAAGCTATGTCTCGTAAGCGAATACGAATAAATACAACATTTTTTTCAATAAATGATGAAACTAAGTTACAAAAATATTGCATTTAAAAATATAATTTTTTTGATATAAAATTATAAAATTTTTTTAATATAAAATTATAAAATTTTTTTAATATAAAATTATGAAATTTTTGTAATATAAAATTTTAAATTTTTTTCATATTACATATTTATAATGTTTTTTTTATGTTTTTAAATTTTGACAAGCCATGTCTTTGACAAGCTATGTCTCGTAAGCGAATACAACATTTTTTTCAATGAATAATCAAACTAAGTTAAAAATATATTGGATTAAAAAAAATTATTTTTTTTTAATATAAAATTATAAAATTTTTTTCATATTATATATTTGTATATTTTTTTTAATATTGGATCTTGCAAGCGAATAAGGATATTTAGAACATTTTTTCATAGATTGATAAAACTGAGTTAAAAAAAATAGTTTTTTTAATATAAAATTTAAAATTATAAAATTTTTTTTCAAATGATTTATATTTTTTTTTTCATATTGGATCTGGCAAGCGAATAAGGATATTTAGAACATTTTTTTAAAGTATTATAAAACTGAGCTAAAAAAGTATTTTTTTTTTAATATAAAATTATAAATTTTTTTTCATATTATTTTTAGTTTTTTTTTTTAATTTTAAAAATTTTGTTATTATTCTTTTTTAATTTTGGATAAAAAAATATAAGTTTTTAGATTTTAAATTCGAAAAAAATTTAAAATTTGTATTTATTATTTTTAAAATTTTGTTTAATTAAAAAAATTTAAAAAAATGTTTAATTCAATTTCAATTCAAAGGTTTGCTTTATTGCTCAAAAAGTACAGATTTTTTTAAAGCTAGCATTTACAAAAAACAGAGATTAGATTTTATATAATCTTAACTGAAAATTAACAGACATAAAAATTTTGTAATAATTTTCTTTTATTAGGTATTATTTTTTTTACTAAAAAACTGTATATAACATTAAAAAATTAGATCCGTTTTTCTTAAAAATAAGAATAAACACATTTTTTTGATAAACTGAAAAATAAGAAATCGTTAATTCGAAAAATTAAGCTTAGTTTTGTGAAATTATTATATATTTGGGACATAGTGCATTGTAATAATTCGAAATAGGCATAAATCCTCGGAATCGAAAGATAATAATGCTAGGTATGTTCTTTTTCATAAATATCATGAACATTTTAAGCTTGTACCCATCGATGTTTCAAAAATCGTTTATAAAACTTAAGTTCATAGAAAATGGACTTTGTACTTGTAACGTAGAAAGAAGAACGTCTTGTTCGTCTGATTCTTTTCAGTCTAGAGAGGGTTTATACAAATTTTTGGAAGTAAATAAGCGTTTTTATAATATTATAATCTTATTATAAAGCGTTTTTTTTTAACAAGAAAACGGGCCTTATTTAAAGGCTGATGCATTTCTTGGACATGAGAAGTTAAACCAATGTATACAAGTTATTCAATAATTCTACGAAAATTTTTAAAAAAATCATTTTTTCTGATGAAGCACATAGTCTTATTAGCTGCTTTTTTGAAAATTCGAGGAATCACAGTTTGATGAATGGTTCATTTTTTAACTTTGATTGAAAATTTCGAGCAGTGATGCTTTGTTTTTTATAAAATTTTCCAAGTCTGTAATTTTCCAAGATTTCTCTATTGAAATCACGATCTTTTTTTTTTATTCAAAAAATAGTTTTTAAACATTAGCATATAGTTGTATAAATTATTTGTATTCCATCATAAAAGCGCATGCAACATTTGACTCGCCCCTAGGGCGGCCTTCAGATACATGAATCCGCTCCTGCTTATCACATAAGAAGCATGCATTTTTTTTTTTTTAAGCCTAGTAGTATTTATAAGCTTTGTTTATTTATAGTATATACTACATCTCGCATGTGGCTTTGCACTTTAATCATCTATTTTTATTTTTAAACTCATTTTGTAGACCATGAATAATACTAACCATCTAATAAAAGAAGAACAAGAATATGATGAACTAATGGTAAATAAAACTTAATTAACTCAACGATGTGTGCATAAATATGGCAAGTAAACTTGTGCTTAAAAATAATATATAGAAAAAAAGAAATGGAAACGTGTAACAAAAAAAAAACCAAACTTAATTTAACTGCTGGAACGCTGGAAATATAATAAAAGCAATAAAAATTTGTCATATAACTACTCTATATATATTGTACTTGATTGTCTAACTATGTAACTTGATGTTGTATGTGTGTGTAGACTGTATGTATGTACTATATATTGTGTATTGCTAAATGCTACTAACATTTAAAAAAAAAAAAAAAAAATTTACCTTGTATAACTCTGTCTTGCTCTAAATTCAAATGCAACAGTGTGCGTTGTAGCCTCTGATGTCTGTCTATACATATATACTGTATGTACTTAATGTACATATGTCTGTTTGTAACTGTGTGCTTTACTGTATGTCTTATATGTGTGTCGTATTAACTGCTAACTAATGCTTAAAATGAAATTTATCGATAAACACTTGAACTAATCATAATGCTTACGATTTCTCTTATTCGATAAATAGTCGGTGGCCACAGCAACCGAGGGCAATATGAATGGTTATAATCGCAAAACACCACAAAAACGGCGTTATGATATGCCAAAATATGCCGGTAAGTTAAAGCCAAAGCGTTTTCGATTTCAAATCGTAAATCTTGCGAACTATTTGCAGTTCCACCGAAAAAGAAAACTGGCAAGGAGCGCATACCACAGCCCAAGAACACAGTTGCCATGCTAAATGAGCTCAGACATGGCCTAGTCTATAAATTGGAGTCACAGACTGGTCCGGTGCATGCACCGTTATTTACGATCTCCGTTGAGGTAAGTTGGAAAATTTTTTAGCCTTATCTAAAGTTTCTAAAGAAATTGCAATAATTGCAAAATATTTCGAAATCAAAAACAAATGAAATTAGGCTTAGTTATAATTCCGACTTGGGAACGTAAAACGAAAAACGAAGAAATTTTGTTTGTTTTCGTTTTTGTGTGCTCGCAATTTCACATTTTTTGCTGTCGCTATCTACTCATATTTCTCTTACTAATAGTTTTATAAGTGTGCGTTGATTGGAATTGTGGGTTCTTGTGGAACTATTTTCTTAAATTTTTTAGGGTTACAAACAAGAACTAGCCGACCTAACATACTAGTGTTGGTAAGTGTGTAAAAACAAATTATACAGAGAATATACCGTACTAGTGAAGTTGACAGCATGGAAAACATTGTTCATCTTTAGATCTTAGTTAAGTCAACATTCCACTTGAGGGGATTCTGCGTCTTTTTTTACAAAAGTAAAATATTCGATGGCAGAGTTTAAATAAGGTCCATTGAGCTGCCAAGATGAAAAAATCAGTGGTCGACCAAAAGAGATGACAAGTCTAGAAAAGTTCATGAGCTAGTTCGTGGTCTCGTATAAACGCACAGAATGGTCCTAAGGTGCTATGAAAAATAGCTTATACGAAAGCTGTGAGCTGCCATAACAACTCGGGTTAAGCTTTCACGTGAAGAACCTCTGCAGGCTGCAAGTCTGCTTGCTTTACTTTGTGTTCACAACTCTGGACTGCCAAGTCCTTTCATTTACCTACACTGCCGGGCAAAAGTTTTCGGACACCTTAAAATTCAAAAAATTTATCATAAGCGTTTGAAACTATTGATAGGATGTGAAAAAAACTTTATTCTAGAATTCAACTGTAACAGATAATATGTTTGTACACATAGAACGATTATACTTTGTTCTCGTCACAATATCCAACTTTAGCTTTCAACATTTTTGCGACGATTCGAGGCATTCTGTTGACAAGTTTTTCAAGAACTGCTGGTTCCAGCTGCTCCCACGTCTTCTTTAATGCAATCCAGAGAGTTTCTTTCGAAGACAGACACTGTTTCCTAACTGGACGATCAAGTTCATGCCAAAGAAGTTTGATTGGATTTAGATCAGGGGATTGGGACGGCCACTCCATGATTTTCAACGTTCTATCTTTTCATAGTACGCGAAACAAGGCGCTCGGAGAAATTATATTTACTGCACAAACAAAAATGATTAACTTTGCCTATTGATGAATTTTTGTTGCTGATAATTCAATATACTCACTCGATCAATTATTTTAAAACACGCTTGAAGCTCTTTTCGAGTACGCTAATCAATTCCGTATAATTTCTCAAATGTCCGGAAACTTTTGCCCGGCAGTGTAGTAAAAATCATTTTATGAACTTTTCGTTTCCTACGACTTTGACATATATTTATGCCTCGCTTTAAAACTTATCATTCTGTGAGTCTATCCAGGTGTCAATACAGTTTTTCGTTTTCTCAGATGTCGTAAAGCACTGCTCGTCTCTGGCCCAGCGTTGCCATATTGAAAAATTAACTTGTCGCGTTTTTTGGCGTTTTTCCTTGATTGCCTTTTTTATATATACCTATATATAAGTTCCTATAAGTCCTACAAGCACTAGAGGGCCGTGCCTTTTTTAGTTGCATTAATTCTTGTTGGCAACGCTGTCAAGTAATTACTTCATTATGAATATGGCGGTTGTGGTAAGACATTCCTTCAAAGAGATCCTTAAGTCTACCTCATTTTTTGTTGCCTAGACCTTGAGTAATTGTTGATGGTAGCCGAAATAGGCCATATCTGAAGAATATGACGGTTGGGGTAAGATATTCCATTAAAATGCTAGAGAGGTATCGTTCAAGACTCTGGCCCAGCGTTGCCATATTGAAAAATTAACTTGTCGCGTTTTTTGGCGTTTTTCCGTGATTGTCTTTTCTATATATACCTATATATAAGTTCCTTTAAGTCCTAGAGGGCCGTGCCGTTTTTAGTTGCATTAATTCTTGTTGGCAATGCTGTCAAGTAATTGCTTCATTATGAACATGGCGGTTGGGGTAAGACATTCCTTCAAAGAGATTCAGTAGTTAATCTAATTTTTTGTTGCCTAGGCCTTGAGTAATTGTTGATGGTAGCTGAAATAGCGCATATCTGAGGAATATGAGGAATATGAGGAATATAGGTTGGGGTAAGATATTCCATTAAAGTGCTACCGAGGTATCATTGACGACTCTGTCGACTGTGGCCCAGCGTTGCCATATTGTAAAATTAACTTGTCGCGTTATTTGGCGTTTTCCCTTCAATGCCTCTTTTAGTTGCATTAATTCTTGTTGGCAACGCTGTCAAGTAATTGCTTCATTAGGTTTGCGTAGCTCATAGCAGATCGCTCTGGGGCTGAACCCACCAGATGCAGAACCTTCTTGCCATAAAGGCCTGTCGTATCCTATTGGATTGTCGTAGTGTATTCACCTTGTAAAACCCCTTGATTTTGGATGTAAAAAAATGGGGTTCAATGTTCCTTGGAATCCAATATCCTATTTCTATCGTTTAGAATTGGCTTGTTGAGTTACACCCAGCAAGTTCCTTTAGAGTTTGACATGATTCTTCTTACGAGAATTTCTTTCCGCAATTTGTGTTTTGTTGGGACAAAGGAAGTCATTGCGACTATATAAATTCCCGTCGTTTTTTAAGATTTTGATAAAGATGCTACAAGATGACTGTGTCAGCAGATTCTTCTTATGCCGAGCTTCATCTTCTTTCTTTTCGATGCGTAGTAAACCAAATTCGGACCCTTATATAGAACTATATTTGGCTTACTCTCCTTGAAGACTGATGATGAGCTTTATCGTGTAAATAAAATATTCTAAAAATGTTTCGCTTTCAAATATAGTAAATATACTATATAAGATTTTGATAAAGATGCTACAAGATGACTGAGTCAGCAGATTCTTCTTATGCCGAGCTTCATCTTCTTTCTTTTCGGTGCGTAGTAAACCAAAGTCGGACCCATATATAGAACTATATTTGGCTTACTCTCCTTGAAGACTGATAATGAGCTTTATCGTGTAAATAAAATATTCTAAAAATGTTTCGCTTTCAAATGTAATAAATATACTATATAAGATTTTGATAAAGATGCTACAAGATGACTGAGTCAGCAGATTCTTCTTATGCCGAGCTTCATCTTCTTTCTTTTCGGTGCGTAGTAAACCAAAATCGGACCCATATATAGAACTATATTTGGCTTACTCTCCTTGAAGACTGATGATGAGGTTTATTGTATAAATAAAATATTCTAAAAATGTTTCGCTTTCATATGTAGTAAATATACTATATAAGATTTTGATAAAGATGCTACAAGATGACTGAGTCAGCAGATTCTTCTTATACTGAGCTTCATCTTCTTTCTTTTCGGTGCGTAGTAAACCAAAGTCGGACCCATATATAGAACTATATTTGGCTTACTCTCCTTGAAGACTGATAATGAGCTTTATCGTGTAAATAAAATATTCTTAAAATGTTTCGCTTTCAAATGTAGTAAATATGCTATATAAGATTTTGATAAAGATGCTACAAGATGACTGAGTCAGCAGATTCTTCTTATGCCGAGCTTCATCTTCTTTCTTTTCGGTGCGTAGTAAACCAAAGTCGGACCCATATATAGAACTATATTTGGCTTACTCTCCTTGAAGACTGATAATGAGCTTTATTGTGTAAATAAAATATTCTAAAAATGTTTCGCTTTCAAATGTAGTAAATATACTATATAAGATTTTGATAAAGATGCTACAAGATGACTGAGTCAGCAGATTCTTCTTATACTGAGCTTCATCTTCTTTCTTTTCGGTGCGTAGTAAACCAAAGTCGGACCCATATATAGAACTATATTTGGCTTACTCTCCTTGAAGACTGATAATGAGCTTTATCGTGTAAATAAAATATTCTTAAAATGTTTCGCTTTCAAATGTAGTAAATATGCTATATAAGATTTTGATAAAGATGCTACAAGATGACTGAGTCAGCAGATTCTTCTTATGCCGAGCTTCATCTTCTTTCTTTTCGGTGCGTAGTAAACCAAAGTCGGACCCATATATAGAACTATATTTGGCTTACTCTCCTTGAAGACTGATAATGAGCTTTATTGTGTAAATAAAATATTCTAAAAATGTTTCGCTTTCAAATATAGTAAATATACTATATAAGATTTTGATAAAGATGCTACAAGATGACTGAGTCAGCAGATTCTTCTTATGCCGAGCTTCATCTTCTTTCTTTTCGGTGCGTAGTAAACCAAAGTCGGACCCATATATAGAACTATATTTGGCTTACTCTCCTTGAAGACTGATAATGAGCTTTATCGTGTAAATAAAATATTCTAAAAATGTTTCGCTTTCAAATGTAGTAAATATACTATATAAGATTTTGATAAAGATGCTACAAGATGACTGAGTCAGCAGATTCTTCTTATGCCGAGCTTGATCTTCTTTCTTTTCGGTGCGTAGTTAACCGAAGTGCGACCCATATGTAGACCTATATTTGGCTTACTCTCCTTGAAGACTGATGATGAGCTTTATTGTGTAAATAAAATATTCTAAAAATGTTTCGCTTTCAAATGTAGTAAATATACTATATAAGATTTTGATAAAGATGCTGCAAGATGACTGAGTCAGCAGATTCTTCTTATGCCGAGCTTGATCTTATTTATTTTCGGTGCGTAGTTAACCAAAGTCGGACCCATATATAGAACTATATTTGGCTTACTCTCCTTGAAGACTGATAATGAGCTTTATCGTGTAAATAAAATATTCTAAAAATGTTTCGCTTTCAAATATAGTAAATATACTATATAAGATTTTGATAAAGATGCTACAAGATGACTGAGTCAGCAGATTCTTCTTATGCCGAGCTTCATCTTCTTTCTTTTCGGTGCGTAGTAAACCAAAGTCGGACCCATATATAGAACTATATTTGGCTTACTCTCCTTGAAGACTGATAATGAGCTTTATCGTGTAAATAAAATATTCTAAAAATGTTTCGCTTTCAAATGTAGTAAATATACTATATAAGATTTTGATAAAGATGCTACAAGATGACTGAGTCAGCAGATTCTTCTTATGCCGAGCTTCATCTTCTTTCTTTTCGGTGCGTAGGAAACCAAAGTCGGACCCATATATAGAACTATATTTGGCTTACTCTCCTTGAAGACTGATAATGAGCTTTATCGTGTAAATAAAATATTCTAAAAATGTTTCGCTTTCATATGTAGTAAATATACTATATAAGATTTTGATAAAGATGCTACAAGATGACTGAGTCAGCAGATTCTTCTTATGCCGAGCTTGATCTTCTTTCTTTTCGGTGCGTAGTTAACCGAAGTGCGACCCATATGTAGACCTATATTTGGCTTACTCTCCTTGAAGACTGATAATGAGCTTTATCGTGTAAATAAAATATTCTAAAAATGTTTCGCTTTCAAATGTAGTAAATATACTATATAAGATTTTGATAAAGATGCTACAAGATGACTGAGTCAGCAGATTCTTCTTATGCCGAGCTTGATCTTATTTATTTTCGGTGCGTAGTTAACCAAAGTCGGACCCATATATAGAACTATATTTGGCTTACTCTCCTTGAAGACTGATAATGAGCTTTATCGTGTAAATAAAATATTCTAAAAATGTTTCGCTTTCTTTCGATACGAAAATTTTATCTTAAACTTCATATTATTGCATTATTTTTAAAACAGTTCACGGTAACCCGCTGAACAACTATTTAAAGCTATTTTAAGCCTTAAAAAAAATAAAAAATTTTCAGCAATATATTCATTCGTTGCGTAAAATGAGTTCGATAAATCATTCAGTATATTCGTTTTTGTTTTTTTTTACTTACATATTGTACTCCAAGCCATAACTCTTGTAAACTATTTGCTCTTTATTTTGTTCATTATGGGCAGCTTAAATTGAAAATGCATTACATACGTTTATGTACATATGTATAAACTGTACATATGTGTAAGAAAAAAAAAAAGAAATGTAATTGCAAAGGCACAACAAGGGCAGCTGTTGTGCAAAATTTATGATTTCAATAAAGTTGGATGCTGCGTTAGTGTCGCCTGAGTCTGTGCCTGAGCCCACAAACCAAACCAGATCCTGGGCCAAACTTACGCTTGTTGTAAACTAATGCTATAAATAGTGCAGAAAAGTACGAGTACAACGAGCCAAGACCAAAAACCAGGAGCGCTTTGGCTCGGTGCGGTCAACTAGCCTAATGCGGAAATCCACTCGAATGCAGCTCTGTGCTTCAGTCAAAATGGCGTCGCCTGCAGTTTGTGTGCAGCATAATCCCAACAATGAGCACAATATGGCGCATATTGTGTGTGTTTCTCCATTTTGTTGTTAGACACGGAGACAGAGCTTTGTAGGCACAGTTGGAGGCGCAGTTGCCAAGTCACATTCTCGCTTGCATAATAATTTGTAATTTTTTTTATTATTTATTTTGTTTTTTGGCACAAGAAATCCCACAATCTCAGCCAAATTCTACGGAATAACTCAATAAAAAAAAAATTTTTAAATTATAGCTGCATTTAGAAAACTTTGTTGCTGTCATAATTTGGCGCATTTGAGGAATTTTTAACATTTTTAACAAACTACCAAACCAAGCCAAACAAAACACCAGCGAACAATGCCAATACAAAATTTTTGCACTTCATGGCAGGAAGATGATGTAGATGTTGAAGAAGCAGCAAAAGGTTTACCTTCTTTTTCATTGTTATACACTTTTAATGGCTCAGTGTATATGGCAAATGTCATAAAGCCTTTTTATTGTGACTATAAAAAAAAAAGGGATTGGCTCTTTGGTGTCCAGAGCATCATTTTTGAGGAACTCTAGCAGACTGCAGACTGTACTAAAAAATAATCACAGTGCACTGTGTAATTTTTATTTCCAATTTATTTCAGCAGTGTATTAAATTAAAATTAAATTTTTTCGAAGAAAATTAAATTCGTGCGAAATAAATTAGTTTTTAGAAGTTCGAGCACTTAAATTTAAGATGCCCATAACTTCTAGAACTAGAAGAGAAAGTGTCAAAATAATCGAAATCCATGATCACTCAACTTTGGTGCCCAAGACAAACATGGAGAGATAGAGCCAAAAAATAGGACCAGAGTCGTTTGAAAGAAAGTAGTAGAACTGAACTTCTGCAACGTCAGTTGGGCGTGTTAGTGGGAAGTCTACCGAGTAGACCTATATTTTTTCCGTTGGAGCCATTTACTTTAAGTATTGATCTAAATGCGGCCAAAGCAAAAGCGCTGCTGGACTCTGCCCGGCGCACAAAGGTTCGTCTGATTGTTATTGAGTTGGGGGATTTAGTACGTTAGCGTCTAAAAAATTTCTACCGAAGTTTTAGCCATGCGCTAAGAATCCTGATTGATGAATAAAAAAGCACAGGGTTGCCAAGCCCGCTCACGCGCACTCCTACAGCCCAGATCTGCCAACTCCTGACTGCTTTCTCTTACCTCAAGGGTAATACAGCAGCGTAGAAGACGTGCAAAAGGCCGTATCAGCATCTTTGTAGGAGATCCCAACAAGCGAGTTCCAGAAGGCGTAAGAGCAGTGGGAATCGCGTTATACGCGGTATGACGCATCACAAGCATGCTATTTCGAGGACTATGAAGAATTTGCGCCTACAAGCTTGATAACAAATATGAATGAACTAACTTGTTTCCAGTTTCAATTCCAATTTGTTTCATCATATTCGAACTCGATTGTTGCTATGAAATGCTTATATGCATTGTTTCGAGGATTGCTACATATACTTAGCAATTAATTAAGTTCTACTATTTTTCGATCATATTCTGTAATTCCTGCTGTTTTCAGCTTCAATTCTAATTCATTTCATAAAATTCGTAGTGTTGCTATGAAATTCATATATGCGTTGTTTCGCGGATTACTAAGTATATGATCGATTTTGTATTTTTTTTTTTTTCCCCTATGGGTTCCACACAAAGAGGTGGGGCACTGCGATCAGAAGATCTTTTGTAGCATACCCATAAATTACAACAAAAGACTTACCGCTTTCCGCATGAATAGCAGTAGGTCTTTTGTTGGTATTGATCTAAGATGGAAGGGACTAATCCGTTCCTTTCCCAAGTGACAGGCTCTGTCCCATACCAGCGCTGGGCAGTCACAGAGAATATGTCTGGTGGTTTCATCGTCCTCGAGACAGAGTCTGCACTCTGAAGAGTCCGATAGGCCAATTTTCTGTATATGGTATCTAACAGTGTGGTGGCCAGATAGATAAGCTACCAGGAGTTCTAAGTCCGCTCTGCCAAGACCTTTTGTCTTGAGCATATCCAGGGCTTTGATCGATTAGTCGAATAAGAAAATTTAAATTATTTCAGTTCTACTACTTTTCGATCGTACCCTGTAATTCCTGCTGTTTTCGGTTTCAATTCCAATTGATTTCGTCATATTCGAAATCGATTGTTGCTGCGAAATCTTTATACGCGTTATTTCGAGGATTACTAAGTATGTGTATCGATTAGTTGAATAAGAAAATTTAAATTATTTCTGTTCTATTACTTTTTGTTCATACCTCATAGTTCGTGCTGTTTCTGTTTCTGTTTCCGATTTCGATTCCAATTCGTTTCATCATATTCGAGCTCGATTGTTGCTAAGAAATCCTTACTTGATTTGGAACCCTGACCATACAATGAGCCGAGACATATATATTTAATCCATTAAATTTCTACAAGCAACTTAGGGCTGATGAGCCGAAACATATATTTCATTAATGCCTTCCCCCACTCCCCTGTTTACTATTTCGTTTATTATTATATGCACACACTCACAAAATGGACTACTTTGAAAGTTAAAAAAATTATTTTATATGTAACATTATAAAAAACTAGGGGGCACCAGCGCTGCTTGCTTATTAAAATCCATGCTCATTATACCCTGTACCTATAGGTACAAAGGGTATACTACATTTGTGCAATGTATGTAACGGACAGAAGGAGGCGTGACAGACCCCAAGTCCTTTATACCAAAATGCTTATCATAACCTCGGGTAGCGATTGAGCCATGTCCGTCCGTCCGTCTGTCCGTCTGTCCGTCCGTATGAACGCCTAGATCTCGGAGACTCTAAGAGCTAGAGACACGAAACTTTACCTGCTGGTGCGCATATTTCCTAAGCAGATGAAGTTTGTTGAATCATGTCAATATCTTTCCCCGTTCCCCCGCTGTAGATTTTCGCGGTTTTTAGCCACACAGTTTAAAATTTTCATTTGAAATTTAACAGAGCGATGCGTTGTGGATACATGCATCTATGTGTAAAAAATGAACAAAATCGGACAAATACAACAGAAGTTATAGTCAAAAATGTGCAAATTTCACCTCCCCTTGCCAATAAACTGCGTCAATATTTGACTCTACGCAATTATGGCTACAAGTGACCTACAGTCACAATTTTTGGTAAGCTCATTCATGTGGCTCTAATGAACAAATCCACATCCAAATTTTATCGATGCGGTCCCCCCACCCCCCGCAATCGATTTACCGTGTTTTCACCCACACCCCTCAACATATCAACTTGAAACTTAACCAATATAATTAAAATAGCTTCTTTGACGTAACTTTCGATTTTCATCAAAATATCGTTTTGCACCAAAAAAAAAATAAATTCCAATTGGAAAGTTCTTAGATGGAATATGCAGGAACAATTTTTTTGACACAAAAGGTACAGGGTATTCCACTGTCGGGCACCGCCTCGACTGTACCACATTTTTTTTTCATTGTGGTAGAGAATTAAACGCGTTTGTTTTTTTGTAGTGGTTGCTTCTTTTGATGAAAAATTGGCACCCTTAACTAAGTTTGCTTGATGGCATAAAAAGAGGCATAGCCCCCTAAAAATGTTACTCTAATCGCCGCTCTTAGTGTTCGAGTTATACGAAATGTTTCAAACTATTTTGTTTAAACCCCAAATAATGTACATGTGCCTAGTCGTAAGTCGCCCTAATGAAAAAAACTCCAAAACTGACCCGTTTTCTACACTTGTTGACGCAATTTACGTATTCCCTGGCATTTGTTTATTTTGCTTTATAAAATATTAACTTTAATTATGCTTCAATAATATGCAAAATCTTGCTGGCGCCATCTACCGACCACATTAAACAGCACAAAAAAAAAAATGATGACGCTGACGATTATGACGTCAATAAACTATTTTATATAATGAAGAGCATATTGTAGCTTTCCAAAGCTATCTAAATTTTCCAGTAAAACTAGTTTTTACTTTTAATTACTTTTTCAAACTTAAATTTTTTACGCTTTTCGTAGCAAACAGAGTATTTAAACTTTGCTACATCTGGCTGTTTGTGGTTATTTGCTGGCTTATACCAGCTCTTATCCGTACGGCTATTCAGATAGACTATAGAATGCATACTCATGCATACACTCACTCATTCATACCCAAGCACACACACTCGTTCACATACACAAACACACACACACACAATGCATACTCGAATGCAGACCCATAAAATGCACTCTCTGTGCATCTGTATAAGAGTTTTTATGTTCGTATACGAAGTTGTCGTTACTGTTGTAGTTGTTTTTCGCAATCAGCCGATGACCTCGATACAGGTCAGCCACGAAAATGCAACGCTGCGTTTGGCAATGCTGCACAATGTGCAATGGCCAGTGTTGCCATTTATATGGTTTTTCCTACTTTTTGTGCTTTTAGTTATTGTTCGTTCTACTGGGCTAAAAAGTGTGACGCATAAAGGCAACTTATATGTTTTTTATGGCCCAACAACTATGATGAATAGAATTTGGATGGGTTGTGATATTGTGAGGTAGCAGAAAATTTTTGTAATCTTGAAGGAGGGCATGACAAAATGAATGAAGCCATTTTATGTATAGGATCATTATTGAAAAAAAAGGTTTTTGTAAATGCAAAATATACATTTTTTCGAATGTTTCAAAACTTTTAACTCTATGCATTTAAAAAATTGGAAGATCTTAAAAAAAATTTGTGATTTTCTGATCCAAAAGTAGTAGAGGAAAGTGGGGTGAATTCGGAAACGCATCTTAACGGATTTTCAAATAAACGTCATGAATGACGCTGGTTTTTGATAATACTCCGACTCGAGTACACGTGTTTTTCTGTACAGTATAATTTTTCTAAAAAAAATTGCTACCTTGAAAGTGTTATATAAAGTTTTTGTGTCGCTAAAATTTCTACATAAAATAAGTAAAGGGTCATCAATCTTGACTTTTTTTTTTTAAACTACGCGCTGGACGAGGTCTATTCGGTCGAGTGTCAGCCAATAATGAATATTGGGTCTTAAATTTGTTGATGGTATGGCGAATAGTGGTCTTAGTAGGTCGATTATGGCGACCATAAAATAGCCTAAGCGCGCGAAAAACATTCTTTACAGAACTCGAATTTTCGTAATATAATTATACGATTTAGAAACGTTGTTCGGTTGTCAGTTTTTTCATGATGAAATGGCAATGAAAACTGAATAAAAGACACCTGGCAACTTGACAGTACTCACGCGTGGTTTATCAAAAAAATCTTATTGAAAAAAAAAACTCAAGATTGATGACCCTTTATATTCATAATATTATTTAGACGCTATACTTAAAAAGTGCTAAAGAGTGTCGCTACTTCGTTTCGAAAAAGTCGTTTTGTTGGTGAATCCGGAAGTGTCGAAATGAGCCAAATAATTATTTTGAATATAATTTAAGCGCGAATTTCAACAGCAAATCCCTGTCAACCGGTTCCAAGTCCGATGATTTGTTGGAAATGCTGAAGGCAGTGAAAATCGACAAAAGCAGTGCTGTTTCAGACGATTTCCCTCTTTTTTTGAAAAAAAAAAACATTTTTTCCACATTCATTCATTTCAATGTATTATTCAACCTTTTTATACCCTGTACCGTATGGTACAAAGGGTATATTGTGTTTGTGCAAGCCGAAAATGTATGTAACGTACAGAAGGAGAAGTCGGAGACCCCCCAAAGTTACCTAAAGTATGATCAGAGTGACTAGAGAAGTCGATATACCCATGTCCGTCTGTCCGTCTGACCGTCTGTCCGTATGAACGCCTAGATCTCAGAGATGGTAAGAGCTAGAGCAACCAAACTTTCAGATAAGATCCCTTATTAATCCATAGGAGACAAGTTTATTTTATTTTTTTTGATATCGGGACTACATTATATAGCTCCCATAGGGGTGTTTCAGAGGACCTCGAAAAAAAGCAAAAGTTTTAGATGGATAATTCGTTTGCTTATGAAGATATCATAACCAAATTTGGCAATCGGAAGTTTTTTAGAAACCCCCAGCACTGCACCAAATTTGATCAAAATCGGTTGACTATATCATATAGGTCCCATAGGACCGATCGGTCGAAAATTTGTTTTTTGTACAAAATTCGTTGTGTTTCGTTTGATTGTAAAGATATTGTAACCAAATTTGGCATTAAGAAGTTTTTTAGAGTTCCCAAGCACTGTTCCAAATTTGATCAAAATCGGTTGACTATATCATATAGCTCCCATAGGACCGATCGGTCGAAAATTAGTTTTTTGTACAAAATTCGTTGTGTTTCGTTTGTTTGCAATTTTTGCAATCAGATGTCTTTTGGAATTCTTACGCAATATACCGGACTTAAATGCAGTGTGGTGGTACAGGGTATCCCAAAGTCGTCTGCGCCCGACTTTAACGTACGCCATCTTTTTTTTATTATTAAAAAATTTTAGGAACTGCGATGGGTCTTTACCAAAAATAAAGAAATAAAATGTTTGCGATGAAATTTTATGGCGGTTTTTTATCATTTCCGGATTCACGCCAAGAAAATTGAAAATCTCGAATTTGGCGTTTTTTGCTCTAAAATTTTGACACAATGTAGCTTATTCAATGCGCTGAACGACACAACTTTCAATTTCACCCCAAATTCAACCCACTTTAAAAAAAAAAATTGTATAATATTCGTTTTATGCGCTTAAAAGATTGGGAATCTCTGATGGTGCAGAGTAGCCGCAATATTTTCATGGCTTTGCTTCGTTTCGTTGTTGTTAACGCTTGAAGTGCACGGAAAATTACTTTTTTTTTGCATTCTCGTCAATATTCTCAAGGTTGTCTACCATCAAGGGCTGCTAGAGACAAACTAAAGGAAAGTACTTAAAATGATGCGGGGAAATTTAAAATTATACAACTGCGCTTGCAGCTCGTCTCAAATTAAAAGTAGTACCATAATTATGATAATTATAAAACCAACGTAACAGCTTTATAAAATTCACAAAAAGCAATGACTACTTTTTTAATTATCATAATCAATATGAACTTTACTTATACTTATCCAGCTTATGCTTTGACTCTCTGCCCAGTTTAATGAGCTGAATAATTTGCATATATTTTTGCGTAAAGCGCATTAAATTTTGCTTGAAATCAAAGTTAACAACGTTTGCCTTAATATTATTTTTGTTCTTAAATTAAATGCATTTAATTAACATTTTTTAAAACTGCGCATAATTAATCATTGCTATGTCAGTGCGAAAGACAAGCGTAAAATTTGCCTACCTCTCACTCACACTTGCGCATTAGTGCCGCCATTGCACTTGCACACGCACACACACACATACACACACATACAAACTAATCCGTGGCCACAGTAAGCGTAAATAATTTATTACAGTGCATCAAAAAATGATTTATTTATGAGGAATTGTTGGAAAATTTCATGCCAAGCTTTATTTATATAGTTTTGCAATGATTTTTGCGCTCTACTCGCACTCTGCTCTTTCACTCTGTCTCTGCGGCCCTCTCTCTCACTCCCTATCTCTCTTTGTCTCCTCTATTTATATGTGCATCGTGTTAAACTCATTTGCAAGTTGGCAACGCCAACTATGAAAAGTATGCTAAAAATTTAAGTCTCGTCGTCGCCCACACAAAATGGCGCCATTTACCGTTTTAATATTTCCCCTCTCTCATTTTTTTTTTTTTCCTTTAAGCAATTTATTTTTCCCTGTTTACAGTTATTTTTACACTGGCTATTTATTGGCCATCGTTAATTAAGTTTGAGTCTTCAATTATTATACACTCCGTGCCATTTAAATAGCATGCGTTAATTTTTTTTGTATCTGAGAATAAGTTTTTAGCGATAAGAGATTTATGCAAAAGCAGACGAGGGTAGCGTTTGAGCCAAATCTCAGAGACTAAAACCGAAAGATGTTTTGTTATCTAATCTTGGCGGTCATCTTCTGAAAAGATGAAAGTTTGCATCATTTTGTTGTATCTACATTACATCCAGATGCGCGTCGCATGTTTAATTGATCTAGCCCGAAGTCTCCAAAACGGTTTCGTCGCAAACGATTTCCGCTCCAATAATATATGATGAATCTGCATAAAACGGAAAATTTCGTCTGAGATATTTTCAATATGGCTGCAGATTTCTAATAACTTAAACGAAACCTTAAACTTATACCAAAGTATGCCTCGTTTCTGAAGTGGATTTATAGATTCCTTTTTGTTGAAATGACGGCAACTTCGTTGATGGCAAATATTGGGGGGGCTGCATGTATATAAAGGGTGTTTTTTTAAGCGCGTCAGGATTTTACATAGAAAAATTAATGTAATGATCGCAAATATGGTTTTATTTGACAGATAATTTCGTATTATTTAATATTTGAAAAGGATCTTTGGCATGTGACGATTACGAGTTACGAAGCGCATCCTGTCAGTCCAATTTTTGCCCACACTTTCAAGCATTTGGGGCCGTATTTCAGTAATCACACGTTCAATGTTGGTTTCCAAGTCGTCAATTGTTGCTGGCTCGTCTACATAGACCAACGGCCTGACGTGTCCCCAAAGACAATAATCTAAAGGGGTCAAATCACAAGACCGCGGCGGCCAGTTGGTAGGCCCATTTCTTGAAATAACTTTCTCACCGAATTGAGTTTGCAGTAAATCAATGGTTCCGGTCGCTGTATGGCACGTAGCGCTATTCCGTTGAAACCAGAACTCTTCGACATCGATGTCACGTAAATTTCGAAATAAATTTTCATTGATCATCATCACTCTGTATCGATCACCATTGACGCTAACACGTTGCGAATCGATAAACTTGGATTTTCCTCTACACTGGTCTCTACAACAGCGATATTTTCTTCGGACCGTGCTGTTCTCATTCTGATTGGTGGTTAGACATCGTGAAATGTCAAATGAGTTCGAACATGATCAAGAACACGACAAATAGCACGTTCTGATGGACGATTGTACGAGGAGCTCTTTAAGTTTTTACAACAGAACACTGATTTTGATTATAATTCTCGAAGATTTGAAGACGTTGTTGTGGTGTAAATCTTAGTCCTTAGTGAATAAAATGAAATTTAAATTAGTCAAAAGTGACAACTGGTTTCAGCGATATCATTTTCGGAAATCCGGACGCTTTTAAAAAAACACCCTTTATAGGGCCGCTGGATGTAATAGGTGTGAATAGCTACTCATGATTGCGTCATCATTCTTCTTACTGAACGATTGAAGAAAATCTAGCGCAGATCTTTGAAGAAGAATTTTCCCAGGCACTAGCATAGCAGGTATTGAATGCTTTCAAGCTTCTTCTCATCTCCGCAGCCATTAGGCCTGTCACTATGCTGATCAAGTTCTTGATCGAATATTCGCTTTGGATTATATCTTGACTTAAGTGCTCGGTAGATGTGACAACCGGAAGCATTGTACCATTCTTGTTCTGCCTTGGTTACAACTATCTCTATGATTTTAAATATGACACCTTGAAGGAGTCTTTTTATATACGTAATCGCAAGATTAAATGGTAGCGCAGCTTGGTTCCGGGGACACGCGTCCGCTCCTTTGTTATCTTATATGCCAAGGTGTCTAGGTACCCAGCAGAGAGTGATCGAATGATATTGGATAGTCCATTGAAAGTATGACATCTTGTAGGGGTCTTTTTATATTTTTATATACGCAAGCGAAAAAGGAACTGTTAACGCAGATTGGTTTCTAGCACACTTATCCGCTCCTTCGTTACACGCTATACCAGAGTGTCCAGGTACTCAGTAGAGTGTGATTGAGTGCCTCTGCCTTTAGTGCCTCCACCGTATTAAGGATAAGTTTATGGTTTGCACTGTGCATGACAGACCCTTAATAGCAGCCTAGCTCTCGACAACAATATATATGTTCCTTGGGCTTTCGTCCAGGTTGTATATATAGTATATCTTGTCCTAAAATACGCTGCTCCATTTGGCAAGAAGAAATAAAAGCTGCTTCGATAGCTCTTTACAGAAGACGAAAAGAAAGCAGCTTCGCGAGCTCTTCAGAGAAGACGCCAGCTTCTGTGACTTCTTCCGTCATCATCTTCTTTCACTGATGAAAGTTTAGCCCTTGCAATCTCCTCTCTCCGGAAAGACTACGTGACGTACATCTTGTTTGATTTCTCTTGGCTCTGTACAACAATATATATGTTCCTTAGGCCATCGTCCAGGTTGTATATATATATCTTGTTCTGGAATTATCAGCCTAGCTCTCGCCAACAATATATATGTTCCTTGGGCCTTCGTCCAGGTTGTAATACGCTGCACCATTTGGTAAGAAGAAATAAAAGCTGCTTCGATAGCTCTTCAGAGAAGACGAAAAGAAAGCTGCTTCGCGAGCTCTTTAGAGAAGACGCCAGCTTCTGTGCCTTCTTCCGTCATCATCTTCTTTCACAGATAAAAGTTTAGCCCTTTCAATCTTCTCTTTCCGGAGAGGCTGTGACAAACATCTTGTTTGATTTCTCTTGGCTCTATATAACAATATATATGTTCCTTAGGCCATCGTCCAGGTTGTATATATATATCTTGTTCTGGAATTATCAGCCTAGCTCTCGACAACAATATATGTGTTCCTTGGGCCTTCGTCCAGGTTGTATATATAATATATCTTGTCCTAAAATACGCTGCTCCATTTGGCAAGAAGAAATAAAAGCTGCTTCGGTAGCTCTTCAGAGACGACGAAAAGAAAGCTGCTTCGCGAGCTCTTTAGAGAAGAAGCCCGCTTCTGTGTCTTCTTCCGTCATCATCTTCTTTCACAGATGAAAGTTTAGCCCATGCAATCTCCTCTCTCCGGAAAGACTACGTGACGCACATCTTGTTTGATTTCTGAGCAAAGTTTTAGAAAAATGCCCGCTGGCTGCAGGTGCAAGAATGATATTCAGGGCTGCATTCAGTGGTGTATCGCGGGGGATCTAGTGTTACTCAGACAGAACACCCTTCGTGCGTTCTAAAGTTGCTTTAGATAAAGCTCGGTATGGGGACTAACCTTGATGATTAGTTTCTGATTCTAGTAAGGCTTTTTTAATTTATTTAAAATTGTTTATTCTAAACTTAGGAGTAAATATTAAAAAAAATTTTTAATTGCTTTTTTTTACGAAACAATAAAAACAAAGAATGATTTCAGAAAAATTTTGAACGGCAAAACATTTTTAAAAAAACTTTTCGTTAATACATTTTTTTTTTAATAAAAGAAAACAATAACAATAAAAAATGAACAAAACGCGAATTATGCGATAGCTTAAGAACTTTTTGAAAATTATAAGAAGTTTTAAGCGGAAAATATTATCCAAGTGCTGTTTTAATTATTTTAATTTTTTTTCGAAAATTTTTGTCTTAGAATAATATCTGCTTCAGAAAGATTTCTTCTCGGGTTAGAGCGCATATATCAAAAAGTTAGATGATACCGAAGTAAAAATTATTTATTTCAACCTAAAATCCTTATAGTTATTTTTTATACCCTGTACCGTATGGTACAAAGGGTATATTAAGTTTGTGCAAGCCGAAAATGTATGTAACATACAGAAGGAGACGTCGGAGACCCCGCAAAGTTACTTAAAGTATGATCATGGTGACTACAGAAGTCGATATACCCGTGTCCGTCTGTCTGTATGAACGCCTAGATCTCAGAGATGGTAAGAGCTAGAGCAACCAAATTTTCAGATTAGATGCGCTATTATGTCAGGGGAGACAAGTTTATTTTATTTTTTTGATATCGGGGTTATATTATATAGCTCCCATAGGGGTGTTTCAGAGGACCTCGAAAAAAACAAAAAGTTTTAGATGGATATTTCGGTTGTTTATGAAGATATCGTATCCAAATTTGGCACTTAATAGTTTTTTAGAGTTTCCAAGCACTGTTCCAAATTTTATCAAAATCGGTTGACTATATCATATAGCTCCCATAGGGCCGATCGGTCGAAAAAAAGTTGTTGATTAAAAATTCGTCTGTTTTTGGTTGTTTATGAGGGTATCATAATCTAATTTGGCAATCAAATGTCTTTTGGTGTTCTTAAGCAATTTACCGGATTTTATTGCAAGCAGTGGTACAGGGTATCCCAAAGTCGTCCGCGCCCGACTTTAACGTACGCCATCTTTTATTTATGAAGAACCAGCTTAGTTTACGAAAGTCCAATTTGGAAAAATTATTTTATTATTGGTTTGAAAGCGACCATTTGGAGGTTTTCTTTTTTTTTTTTTCTGCACGCAGTTAGGACTTCAACCTACCAGTCAGATATCAACCAAAAAAATTATTTTATATTTATTCACAAATTTTTTATGACAAATCCAAACCAACTGAACGCAAATAATAATGCAAATTCTTTTATTGACATTTCATATTATTAATTGTTCGAATTATTCATATACTACTATCAATAGTCTATATAAATAGTACATAATGTAAATGTAGGGAAACGGGCACGAAGCCAAATGCGTTTTTAATATCTGGCATTTAGTGCATCTTGTAAATTTTGTTTATACTTGTGGCCAAGTTGCATGTTCCAAGCAATTTAACTGCATTCGAGCATGATACATCCATCCATAGCCGGAGGCACAGCTGCAGCTGATAGAATGGGGCGTTACTTTTTTTTTTTTGTTTTTGGGAATGCTGGGCGTTGGCGTGGCCATGGTGTTGGTGGCAACCAACAGCGGCATCATTTGGTCAGCGGTTCTCGTTGGTCCGCAACGCATATGTGCCGATTTTCTAGGGGAATCCATTGCGTGGTCAGCAACAAACATGGAAGCCAAAGCCAAACGGAGACGTTGCGTTAGAGGGCTTGTTGTTGTCTTGACTTGGTCAGGCATAGGCTAGGCAATGCTGCCTGTGGTAAGGGTATGTGGTCAGTGTGTCAGGCTGAGGTCGAGGCCGTGGCTGAGGCTGTGGCTTTCCGTGTCACGTTGCGTAATCGTGTGACAGTTGGAGCGTGCCTTAAAACTGTGGCTGTTAGTTTCTGAACGAACACCCAACAAAAGTTTCATCATTGAAACCATGCTGAAAAATTATTTCGAAGCCTGCAACGATTCGCATTTTCACTATAATTTAGTGAAAATAAAATTTTTCACTACTGTTTCGAAAGTCAGCATCTGCGTCAACGTTGATCGAAATTTGATTTCATGAAAAAAAGTATACAAAAATAAATATGCCGCCGTACTTTTCATACTAGTTTGTCTGAGAAATTAATTTCCAAAACTAAAAGATGGCGTACGTTAAAGTGCGGCGCGCACGACTTTGGGATACCCTGTACCACTAGTTGCAATTAAGTCCGATATATTGCTTAAGCACTCTAAAGGACAAATGATTGCCAAATTTGGCTACGATATATTCATGCAAAAAAGGTTTTTTTTTTTTTTTACCGATCTGTCCTATGGGAGCTATATGATATAGTCAATCGATTTTGATCAAATTTTTTACTATTACTACTTTTGGGAACTATAAAAAACTTTGGAGCATCAAATTTGGTTACGATATCGTCATAAACAAACGAAACACAACGAACTTTGTGCAAAAAACGTTTTTTTGAACGATTGGTCCTATGGAAGCTATATGATATAGTCATCCGATTTTGATCAAATTTGCTACAGTGTTTGGGAACTATAAAAAACTTTGGAACATAAACTTTGGTTACGATATCTTCATAAACAAACAAAACACAACGAATTTTGTGCAAAAAACGTTTTTTTGAACGATTGGTCCTATGGAAGCTATATAATATAGTCAACTGATTTTAATCAAATTTGGTATAGTGCTTGGGAACTCTAAAAAACTTCCTAATGCCAAATGTGGTTACGGTATGTTCACAAATAAACGAAACACAACGAATTTTGTAAAAAACAAGGGATTTTATCTGAAAGTTTGGTTGCTCTAGCTCTTACCATCTCTGAGATCTAGGCGTTCATACGGACAGACGGTCAGACGGACAGACGGACAGACGGACAGACGGACATGGGTATATCGACTTCTCTAGTCACTCGGATCATACTTTAGGTAACTTTGGGGGGTCTCCGACTTCTCATTCTGTACGTTACATACATTTTCGGCTTGCACAAACACAATATACCCTTTGTACCATACGGTACAGGGTATAATAAAATAACATCAACAATATCATCTTTTAGAAAATAAACAGTAAAAACAAAGCCTTAACGTTTTGCACTAGTTTTTTCTCATCATCTGACTTTTAGAATAGTAAAAAGGATGCTTTTATTTAATTTTTACTCATCATCTGACTTTTAATGCAGTTCAAACCTTTTTTTAAAATTTCAAATCAGTTTTTACTCATCATCTGATTCAAAACAGCAAAAACCGTGATTTCAGTAAGGTTGATATATAGTGACAATAAAATTTTTAGCCAATGCATACTGATCATCTGATTTTTTACACATAGATGCATGTAACTACAACGCATCGCTCTGATAAGTTTCAGGTGAAAATACTAAACGGTGTGGCTAAAAACCGCGAAACTCTACTGCGGGGGAACGGGGGAAGATATTGACATGATTCAACAAACTTCATCTTCTTAGGAAATATGCGCACCAGCTGGTAAAGTTTCGTGTCTCTAGCTCTTATAGTCTCCGAGATCTAGGCGTTCATACGGACGGACGGACGGACGGACGGACATGGCTCAATCGCTACCTGAGGTTATGATAAGCATTTTGGTATAAAGGACTTGGGGTCTGCCACGCCTCCTTCTGTCCGTTACATACATTGCACAAGTCTAGTATATCCTTTGTACCTATAGGTACAGGGTATAAAAATCATCTTTAACTTACTTTTGAAGATGGCATTATTTGGCATCATCTTAAAGAAATTAAATAAAAACTCGTCTTGAATGGTATTTATTAGATTTATTAAGAGAAAGCTTTGCAATTATTGGCTTTGCCAAATTTGTTATTGACAGTAATTGGTAGCAAGGATATTTTGTGACCTGCTTATTTTTACAT
Organism: Chymomyza fuscimana; assembly: GCA_949987675.1. Taxonomy (NCBI): domain Eukaryota; kingdom Metazoa; phylum Arthropoda; class Insecta; order Diptera; family Drosophilidae; genus Chymomyza; species Chymomyza fuscimana. Next base: position 24,363,116 of record OX465090.1, read on the forward strand.
TTGAATTGACATTTACACTGAACATATTTTTCAATAGCAGGAATTCAAGTTGCAAACATTTTTGTGTCGGGTTGTTTTTTCATCTGTATACAAATAATGGTTATAAAAGCTTGAAGACAAAAATAAAAACCAGCCAGCAGTGGCAACATTGTAGCAGTTGCAACAACAACAACAACAACAACAGTGCAACCTGAAAGTATGCCGTGTTTTTTTTGCATACCCTGCTATTTGGTTAGTAGGTTATATTAAGTTAGTGTAAATAGGATTTTTTTTTTTTTGTAACAACTAGAAACGAGTAGGAATCCCATAATTTTTGTTTTAACAAAATGATCAATAGGACAAAACGAGAGTATTTGTCAGTTCAGCCATATTGGATCAACTGTCTCTATATCTATCCGTATTGGCTGTTTTGCCACAAGCTGAGTCTCAGGATCTACTTCTTTATATGCTTTTGAATATGCAAATTATTTGAAATCCTTTTCCCTTTTTTCCCAGTATTTTAATCAGTTGGGCTCTAATTGAGCTATAGGCAAAAAGGACATTTTTATCAGTAAAAGCAAGCTATTTGAAAAACAATTTTTTGAAGAGATTTCAGTCCTCAAAATTAGTATGTTGAGTTAGTTGGACTTAAATATAAAATGTTTGCAAAAAAAAAATAATAATTTTATAAATAATAAAAATTTTCAATATTTTGTTGTTATTTAAAATAAAAACGTTGCATACTTTCTTAAGGGCAGGTTCTTTCAAATTTGGCCGAAAAGAAGGCAAAGTTTGGGAATTATTTGTGGCATGTTAAAAAGACATAGAAAATTCCTGTTTTGATTGTTAAATGCGATTTTTATTGTACAATTAGTGGAAATATTTTTCTCGACGAAATTCAAAATGGCTGCTCTTGTCTGTCTGCCTCTGCCCGCATAATATCGTCCCGTTTTTTTTGAAATATAATTTCTCCAAAAAAAAAAAATTAAAAACATTTTGAACATACTCTTAAAATTAGAAAAGTATAGCGTATGTTATAGTCGTTATGTTCCGACTGTTACCGGAATACTTGTTTTTTTTTTTTGTTTTTTTTTTTAAGGTTTTAATGGCATTTCATGCATATGATGTCGCCAAATGTGTGTCTGTGCATGATATATGCAACTACCACACATGCAAACACATGCATTTTATATATGCAAATGTATATATATGCATATAAGTGTGTTCACATATATGCGTGTGAGTGTGTGTTTGCGTCTACTTCCGTTGCCGTTGAATCACTTCAATCAAGGTTGCCCCTCTCTGAAGGATTTCTTGTGTGCATTCTTTGTGGGACACAAAACTCAAACCTCCATATACGAATAGACTGCGCCTAGTTTTACCTTTGGTGCCATTATGATGTCACACACATGGTCACAAATACAGGAATAGATCTTTTTATGCACCGGAAACAAAACTGTAGCCTTAAAATCTAACAGCTCTGCATAGTTTTAAGCGTTTTAGAACAAAAGTGATTTTTAAAGAAAGAACCCTTGAATATGTTTGTAATACTAAATTTAAAATACTAAAATAAGTCCAAAAAATATCAGTTAACATAGGTATTATTTGACATTGACAGTAGTCATCTCTGAGACGTTCTAGTTTCGGAAGATGATGCCATATGGTCATCTTCTTTGAAACCAAAATCTCTCGATTTAACGTAGTACCAAAAAAAACTTAATATCGTAAATCGTCTCTTCTGCAGACATGTCGCCAAGTTTGCACAATTAGTCCAAAAAATATCAGTTAACATATTATCTGACATTGACAGTAGTCATCTTTCAGACATTCTACTTTCGGGAGATGATGCCATATGGTCATCTTCTTTGAAACCAAAAACCCTCGACTAAACGTAGCACCAAAGAGAAAACGTAAGATCGTAAATCGTCTCTTCTGCAGACATGTCGCCAAGTTTGCACAAATAAGTCCAAAAAATATCAGTTAACATATTATCTGACATTGACAGTTGTCATCTTTCAGACGTTCTAGTTTCGAAAGATGATGCAATTTGGTCATCTTCTTTGAAACCAAAAACCCTCGACTAAACGTAGCACCAAAGAGCAAACGTAAGATCTTGAATTGTCTCTTCTGCAGACAAGTCACCAAGTTCGCACAAATAAGTCCAAAAAAAAAAAATATCAGTTAACATAGGTATTATCTTACATTGACAGTAGTCATCTCTCAGACATTCTACTTTCGGAAGATGATGCAATTTGGTCATCTTCTTGGAAACCGAAATCCCTCGACGTAAGATCTTGAATTGTCTCTTCTGCAGACAAGTCATCAAGCTTGCACAATTAAGTCCAAAAAATATCAGTTAACATAGGTATTATCTGACATTGACAGCAGTCATCTTTCAGACGTTCTAGTCTCAGAATATAATGCAATGTAGTCATCTTCTTAGGAAACAGTGGAGAATTCTGATACTGCTGTAGTTAACTTTCTTACCAAATGAGTCCATTTTGCTTATTAACAAAATTGCTGGTGAAAAAATACTTGACCACTGAAGATGATCGGGCATAAAAATTAGAGAATTGTCACATACATAATCAGAGTTGTCATCTGACGCTTTAAAAAGTACGATATTTTTCAAAGAGACATTTAAGACTTGAATATCTTTTTACCTAAGGCAATGTAGTGCTCTACAGATGGCGCCACCGGCTTTTAAAAGGTTTACGGCTTAGATGCAGTTAAGGATTTCTTGACACATTATCTTTCAGCCATACGAGTTCAAAACTTAATTTTTGCCAGTGTAGACGCCTTGTGTGCTGAGTGCTAAAAGCAACGTAGTGCATAAGTGCAGGCCTCAAAAAAAAAAAAAAAAAGAAGAGCTGAAGTCAAAGCTTTGAGCTTGCCATCGTTTGTCTTTGCATGCACCGTGGATTCAATTTTCTTGCCATGGCAAATCTTTTTTTGTTTTATCTTACTTTGTGTTTTTTACCTTACAACAACAATAGCCATGAGTGACACTGATGAAGTGTCGTCGTCATCTTCATCATCTTCATTTTCATCATCATCATCTTTGTTGCACTTGTAGTCATCGTTGTCGTCTCTATTTCTATTGTGACTTTCAATTGTTGGATAGTCAGAAACAAAGACAACAACATCAGCGATACTTTGCACGCCTAACGAACTGCAGTTTTCTAGTTTTAATTGCAATTTGTAGATCGTTATTGCCACATCAACAGTATTAACAATGGATGAATTCATCCATAACAAAGTTTTAAATGCGACTACAGTCTTCCTCAATTTTTTTGCTGCAAAAATGTTGAATTTTTTTTTTTTTTGAGGTTTGTTTTCTTTTTTTTTTTGTGGACACTGTCAACTATTGCTTATAGATGATATGTTGATGTTTGACAGTTGTGTGTCACTCTTTTTGATTTATTTTAATTTTAAGAACAACTTTTCATCGTAACTTGCAGACAACGTAAACAATGCATATAAGTAAAAATAACTTTCAATTACATAGCCAATATTTCAGTTTTTAGCAATCTCTATTTTATGTGCACTTTGCAGGCCTAATGACGAAGACTATCCTACTGCCTTTATCATCTGAAATCAGATATTGAAAACTGCAGAAAACTTTCGTCATCTGTGTTTGTTATTCACAGTATTTAAATCTGCGCCATAAAGCGTGAAAATAACGATTGTCAGAAAGCCTCAACTTATCCTTGCAGCCTTTTTAACACGAAAAAAATTAACAACAAAGCGATTTTAACTGCTGAGTGACAGTAAAAACAGTGTTTAACACTGCGCAAGCAAAATGTTAACGATTAACCCAACGCATCATCTCATGTTTTTTTAAGAAGGAGCTCGCTTTCATGCGCCATATTAAAACAGCAAAAGCAGGTCTTAAAGCTGCTCAAAAACGAGACATCCCAGGTTTAAATTCTTAACTCATCTGACTTTAGAAACATTAAAAAAGAAAGCTTGAAGATTTGCGCAAAAAATACTTGTTTACATTTTGTCTGAATTTTACAATAGAACAAACAACAACTTTGCACGATAAATGTGCACTCATCATCTGAGCTTTAACTCAAAAAAAAGGCAGAGCTTCGATACCAATATGTTGTCATCATCTGACTTCAAACAGTAAAAATAGGGGTTTAAGTAATTAGGCAAGCTGCTATATGATCATCTGAGTCTTAAAACGCCAAGTGCAGAACTTTAATCTCATCATCTGTCTTTAAAAACACATATTGCAGAACTAAAAGCTTTTTAACAATACAAAATGTTCGCATTTAACAATAAAATAACATCAACAATATCATATTTTAGAAAATAAACAGTAAAAACAAAGCCTTAACGTTTTGCACTAGTTTTTTCTCATCATCTGACTTTTAGAATAGTAAAAAGGATGCTTTTATTTAATTTTTACTCATCATCTGACTTTTAATGTAGTTCAAACCTTTTTTTAAAATTTCAAATCAGTTTTTACTCATCATCTGATTCAAAACAGCAAAAACCGTGATTTCAGTAAGGTTGATATATAGTGACAATAAAATTTTTAGCCAATGCATACTGATCATCTGATTTTTGAAACGGGAAATACCGAACTTTAAGCTCATCATCTGTCTTTAAAAACACATATTGCAGAACTAAAAGCTTTTTTCCAATACAAAATGTTTGCTTTTAACGATAACATATCATCAACAATATCATCTTTTAAAAAATAAACCGTAAAAACAGAGCCTTCACGTTTTGTACTAGTTTGTTCTTATCATCTGACTTTTAAAATAGTTTTTTAATTGTTGCATTAAATGTTTACTCATCAGCTGACAGCTAATGCAGTGCAAACCGATTTTTCAAATTTCACAATAATTTTGACTCATCATCTGACTTTTTAAATATTTAACGCAACAATTGCGGTCGATGTTTACTCGTCATCTTACTTTTAAAAATATATATGAGAACTTGCAACGTTAATATTTGGCACATTTAACGCTGATCTGTAACAATTGAAAAGAACGCTTACTCATCATCTCATCATCTAACGTTTTAGCACAGTAAAAACACAGCTCTAACATTTCACACTGATTGGTACTCATCATCTGATTTTTAAAGCGACAATTTAATAAAGAAAAACGATAACTTGTGAAGATATCATTTTAAGCCGATCATCTGACCTAAAAACTATGTTTTGCTTTATTATTTAACTTTATAGACAGATTTACAAATCTGATTTTCAGAGTTTATAAATTTTATATTTACCTTTAATTTTACCTTTTTTTCTTTTTACTAATCATCTATCTTTGAACGCAGATGAAACAGTTTTTTAACATTTCACGCCAGTTTTTACTCATCATCTGACTTTTAAAGCCACAATTTAATAACGAATAATGAAAACTTGTGTAGACAACATTTTAAGCCAACGTAGATACAATCATCATCTGAGCCAGCTTTTACTCATCATCTGACTTTTAAAACCACAATTTAATAACGAATAATAATAACTTGCAAAGACAACATTTTAAGCCAATGTAGATACATACATCATCTGAGCCAAAAACATATGTTTTAATTTTTCATCTTATGTTTATAGACAGTGTTTAACCAGATTTTCTGTCTTTGTAAATTTTAACTAAATAAGGAATATCTGTGCAAAGATGAAAAATTTAAAGTAGTATTTAAAAAAAAAAACATGCTGCACTTTGGTGCAGTCTGTAAATGACTAACAAACTACTCTTGACAGGGATTTGGTGGTATATGTATACATACGTGTATGATATATATATGTTTATATAACAAGTGTGTTTGTGTGTGTGTATGTGTGGTCATGTACAGCTGTGCTCCTTGCAGCTACATGTATTCTGCATTTAACTGACGTTGTAAGTGCGCCTACATGGACAACACCCTTGACTAACCTCTCCTGGGCCCACAAACAAGCTGTCGACTGTTGTACGGCGTGGAAGGGTGTAGGAATTTATCAAGACCCCGAACACTTTGATTGATCCAACTACTGGCAGCTGGAAAGCGCATTTGGTTGGCAGCCAAACACATTTGTCAACACTTTTTATACACTCGACTTGCAGGATTTTTTTTTTTTTTTGTTTTCCTGTGCACTTGCCGCAACGGAAGCTTAAGTGGAAGCATTTCGATGCCTGGCATTGAGGCATGACCCACATGGGAAGTTATATGGAGCTTAGGTAAAGTGTAGTTGAATTTCAACTGGTCGAGCGGAACCCGGTGTATGTGGTATTTCTTTCTTCCGTTGTTAACAAGGGCGGTGAAATGAGCCTTGTGTCCAAATGCTCCCCCCCCCCCCCAAACGTTGTAAACCAACGTAAACGAACATGATGGGAAACTGTCGCTTTAAAAAAATAACTAAATTTAAACAAAAAAAAAAGACTAGAAAACAATTGAGAAATTTTGGGTTATAGTCTATATTGAAAGACATTTGTTTTGAGCCATGGTTTTAGTTTTGGGGCAAGTAGTAGAAAATACGTATCTTTTTAAATATTTGTGGGTTTATTTTTTAATTTAACAAAAAATTTAAATAATACTCTTATATTGATAGGCATTAGTCGATTTCAAGTTAAGTTGTTGATATGGATAGGTTCATAAATTAAAAACGAATACATTTTGCTCGAATATAATAATCGTATACGATTTCCGTAGTACGGCCGATTAATAAATTTTCTGAACATATTACGAGAGAAAAGCCACACATATGAAAAAAAAATGGATTTTAGTGTTTCAATAGCACTAGTTAACACGAAAAATGAACCTGTCTAAAAAAGTGTTTTTTAGGCTAATTTGGGGTCGAGAAACACGAAAATGGCAACTTTTTTTTTTTTAAGCACCGTTTTCGAGATACATATTTTCGAAAAACATGTTTTTGGGCACTTTTTTCAGTTATTCATCAATATTTCGTGAACCATGTACGGAAGTTCCAATCTTCAGTCAAGCACACTTATGTATGAAAAAAGATGGCGTACGTTAAAGTCGGGCGCGGACGACTTTGTGATACCCTGTACCACCAAATTGCAATCAAGTCCGATATATTGCTTACAAACTCCAAAAGATATTTCTTTGCCAAATAAACGAAACACAACGAATTTTGTTCAAAATACGTTTTTTTGACCGATTGGTCCTATGGGAGCTATATGATATAGTCAACCAATTTTGATCAAATTTGGTACAGTTTTGAAGATCTCTAAAAAATTTCTGAATGCCAAATTTGGTTACAATGTCTTCACAAACAAACGAAACACAACGAATTTTGTGCAAAAAACGTTTTTTTGACCGATTGGCCCTATGGGAGCTATATGATATAGTCAACCGATTTTGATCAAATTTGGTATAATGCTTGGGAACTCTAAAAAACTTGTTAATGCCAAATGTGGTTACGGCATGCTCACAAATAAACGAAACACAACGAATTTTGTACAAAACACGATTTTTTGACCGATTGGTCCTATGGGAGCTATATGATATAGTCAACCGATTTTGATCAAATTTGGTACAGTTTTGAAGATCTCTTGGTTACAATATCTTCACAAACAAACGAAACACAACAAATTTTGTACAAAAAACAAATTTTGGACCGATCGATCCTATGGGACCTTTATGATATAGTCAACCGATTTTGATAAAATTTGGCACAGTGCTGGGGGTTTCTAAAAAACTTCCGATTGCCAAATTTGGGTATGATATCTTCATAAGCAAACGAATTATCCATCTAAAATTTTTGCTTTTTTTCGAGGTCCTCTGAAACACCCCTATGGGAACTATATAATGTAGTCCCGATATCAAAAAAATAAAATAGACTTGTCTCCTATGGATTAATAAGGGATCTTATCTGAAAGTTTGGTTGCTCTAGCTCTTACCATCTCTGAGATCTAGGCGTTCATACGGACAGACGGACAGACGGTCAGACGGACATGGGTTTATCGACTTGTCTAGTCACTCTGATCATACTTTAGGTAACTTTGGGGGGTCTCCGCCTTCTCCTTCTGTACGTTACATACATTTTCGGCTTGCACAAACACAATATACCCTTTGTACCATACGGTACAGGGTATAAAAATGTTTCACTTAAAGTTTTGCATTTTCGTTCAGTTACGTCTTCACGAATTTGCATGCAGCTGTAGTCGTGATTTTTCGTTTATGGTTCCATAAAATCTACAGTTCCTATCCGATTTCGAAGATCTTAGATTCGAAATGTTCGTAAAAGAATTCTCTTTTAGCTTAAAACTTTCGTGTTGATAAAAAATTTTGTTCACGAGATATTGAGGAATAACTGAAAAAAGTGCCCAAAAACATGTTTTTCGAAAATATGTATCTCGAAAACGGTGCTTAAAAAAAAAAAAAGTTGCCATTTTCGTGTTTCTCGACACACAGATTTTATTGAGATCGCTATATCCGAATCTACACAGAACGTGATGGTACGAAATAACTTCAAACAACGCCTTCCACTTTTTGGAGTCAAAATGTTCGACGTTGTTTTTTATATGGTATTTATTTATGGCAGTGGCGGATCCACAAGGGTTTTCGGGTCCGGACCCCGCAAAAGTTGGAAAAATGGATTGACAGTCTTTTGCGAGCTGTGTTATATACACACTTCGAAGTGGAGACTGAAACTTTGAATGTAAAGCCTCCTTATATGTCTAGTTGCTTTACAACACCCTTTACATATTTTCTATACAAATGTATTGGGGTGGCAAGCCTAAACTAAATAACTTACTAATGGGCTGCCTAATCGATTATTTTACGTTGCTTATTGATAATGCTATCGATAGCTATCAACTGAAAATCTTCAAATATCATAATAATAAAGCTATCGTAAAAGCTGTTCTTAAAAAGAATCTATTGAGCAGCTGGTATTGTCTGGAATGGCTTTAGAGGAGTGACGTCAGCAGCATCGAGTTCTTATGAACGCCAAAGAAGAACGCTTTTTTTCAGACAATAGCTCTTCACAATCTTAGAATCCGTGTTGCCTATCTTCAATGCTCATAAAGGGTCATCAATCTTGAGTTTTTTTTTCTAATAAGTTTTTTTTTTTAAGCCATGCGTGAGTACTGTCAAGTTGCCATGTGGTTTTTATTCGGTTTTCATTGCCATCTCATCATGGAAAAACTTACACACGAACAACGTTTACAAATCGTACAAATATATTACGAAAATTCGCGTTCTGTAAAGAATGTTTTTCGCGCGCTTAGGCCATTTTATGGTCGCCATAATTGACCTACTGAGATCACTATTCGCCATACCATCAACAAATTTGAGACCCAATATTCATTATTGGATGACCCTCGACCGAATAGACCTCGTCCAGCGCATAGTTTATGGGCCGGTGGAATCATCGGTCCATATTTCTTCAAAAATGACGCTGGTCAGACCGTAACCGTCATAACGTGATAAGGAATTATTTGCTACCTGAAATTGAAGCCCGAGATCTAGACGACATTTGGTTTCAACAAGACATATTGAGGAACCAATTCGGTGAACAATTAATTTCACGCTCCGGACTGGTGAATTGGCCACCAAGATCGTGTGATATCCCATCGTTAAGACTTTTTCCTTTGGGGCAACGTGAAGTCTAAAGCGTTTGTGGATAAGCCAGCTACGATTGAAGCATTAGAGGCCAACATTACCCGTGTTATTCGCGAGATACCGCCGATTATGCTCGAACGCGTCATCGAAAATTGGAACCTTCGCTTGGACGAGCTACGACGCAGTTGCGGCCAACATTTGAAAGCGATTATTTTTAAAAAGTGAATGGCAAGAACGGTTCTTTCTATTGATAATAAAGTTTTGAAGTTTTTGTTTTTTTTTTTTTATTTAAAAAAAAACCCTCTAGATTGATGACCCTTTATTAAGAGTTGTCTTTATAAATCTCATACTGAAATTACCTCCACAAATGTTCAAAAAGTACAATACAATTCAATTAAATTTAATAAATATTTATTTACATACTCATTAAATAATAGGCCATTATGTATTTTATCAGTGAATGACCTTTTTGACTTAAGCTCTTTGTGCCAACATCTGTTGGTAATTCGTTGATAAATAAGCTTTATTACAAAAATATTTGCCATGTTCCGGTTTTCGCTCATATTTATGGTGAAAATAAATTTCAATTGATAATTTTCTGATATTTTTAAATTTTTGTCATATATCATATATATTAGAGACAATTATATTAAATTATAATGCAATTTTTTTAAAATAATATTTGCTCAAGTTTCAAGAATTTAATAGCTGCATTTTAAGGTAACTTGATTTAAAAATTATATTTTTAATGAATATTAATTTTAACCTTATCATCATTTGATTAATTTTTGTATGCAAAATGTTTCATCTATAACAAAAAAAAAACATAAAAAAATTTTTTTTTTAATTTAATTTGTTCGATTTCTTAATTTAAATACCCATTGCATAATTTGTATCTTTTAAGCGACTTAAAATTATTGCGTAGATTGCTATCCAAATTTGGGAAATTAATTTTCTCAAAAATCTTAAGAAATTATTAAATATAATGTAAAATAAAATAAAATAAATATTTATATCAATCTTAGATTTAGTTACCAGTTTAAAAAAGTTGAGCATCTTTCTAACGATATTATTATTAAGTAGATCGGTACAGCTCGAGATCGAGGCGAATATATGAGACAGTTTTTCTCAAAAATCGTATAAAATTGAAAAATTTTTCGAAAATAATATTATATAAATAAATAAAAAAAAATTATTTATATATTTGCTCTTTATATGACTAACCACATTAAAACTCCAAGATGTTTTTAGCTAGATTATTATACTACCTTAGCTAGTCCTATCCAATCGGTGTATGAAGCTTTAGGCTAAAAGCCTAGGTCAAGGATATTTCGCGCAACTTGCGCAAATTCACAAAAATTTTGAAAACCGGAACAGGCCCGAATAACTGTGCTATAAAAATATCTGCACATATTTGCACAACAGTAATAACAATGAATAACGAAGCAGTAATAATATTAAAAAGAAAATAAAGCGAATCCAGCGGCGAGGTGACCGAAAGTGAAATACCCTACACCCAATTTCTTTTTGCACTAAATTTGGCATTAGTATATTGGGAATAGTATAGTTAGGTGTATTCAAGGATATTTCTTTATTGGATTGTGAAGGATACATCAGCGCTTGAAGAAAAAGTCAGAGTTCGTTGTATATTAGGCTCACAAGATTTGAAATACTAAATTGGGTGACGTCAACTGATGTATTTAAACTAGGTATTTTGGAGGTTATCTCAGAACGCTGACGTGCGGCAATTTTTTGGTCCACGGATTCAGATTCAGCGGCTCAAAATCCATAAGGGATAAAGTTGAGAGTACTTTTTTTTGGGCCTGTGTTAGAGTGTCTAAAGTTTATACATTATGCTTATTCCATGCTAAAGTTTTGAAATTCTGTATGTATCTCAATTGCTTACCGAGATGATGATAAAAATTTTGGTATAACTTGGGATCTTATGGTCTGCCGTGCCATTACGCCGCTCTGTAATACACTTGATTCTATTATTGCAGGGTATAATAATGGCATTATAAGCAGTGTTCATATGGATTAAAGCAGTTCATATATATAGTATATAGATAGATATGTACTATCTGGATCTCCATGTGTTTGTGCTTTACGCGCACACAACTGTAAATATTTATACCCTGTACCTATAGGTACAAAGGGTATACTAGGTTTGTGCAATGTATGTAACGGACAGAAGGAGGCGTGGCAGACCCCAAGTCCTTTATACCAAAATGCTTATCATAACCTCGGGTAGCGATTGAGCCATGTCCGTCCGTCCGTCCGTCCGTCCGTCCGTCCGTCCGTCCGTCCGTCTGTCCGTCCGTATGAACGCCTAGATCTCGGAGACTATAAGAGCTAGAGACACGGAACTTTACCTGCTGGTGCGCATATTTCCTAAGCAGATGAAGTTTGTTGAATCATGCCAATATCTTTCCCCGTTCCCCCGCTGTAGATTTTCGCGGTTTTTAGCCACACCGTTTAATATTTTCATTTGAAAATTAACAGAGCGATGCGTTGTGGATACATGCATCTATGTGTAAAAAAAATGAACAAAATCGGACAAATACAGAAAAAGTTATAGTCAAAAATGTACAAATTTCACTGCCCCTTGCCCATAAAGTGCATCAATATTTGACTCCTCGTAATTATGGTTACAAGTGACCTAGAATCACAATTTTTGGTAAGCTGATTCATGTGGCTCTAATGAACAAATTCACATCCAAATTTTATCGATGCGGTCCCACCACCCCCCGCAATCGATTTACCGTGTTTTCTCCCACGCCCCTCAACATACCAACTTGAAACTTACCCCATATACTTTAAATAACTTCTTTGACGTAACATTCGAGTTTCATCAAAATCGGTAAAAATTTAGGGAACTTATATCGAATTTCACCAAAAAAAAAAAAATTCCAATTGGAAAGTTCGTAGAAGGAATATGCAGGAAAAATTTTTTGGGAGACAAAAGGTACAGGGTATTCCACTGTCGGGCACCGCCTCGACTGTACCACATTTTTAAAGACCGGCTGTTATGTAATCCAATGCAGCGGCTCATATTGATAACCGCAAGAAGAAAGCGGAAGAGATAGAGAGAGAGAGAGAGTAAGCGCTGGCAAAAGAAGAGAAGCGAAAAAACTGCAGTGTGCTTTGTGAGGCTTTGTACACTGGTACACTGAAAAAAAAACTAATTAGCTTAAAGTTAGCTAGATCTAAAAAAAATGATATACAATATTTTTCTTTAAACTTTTTGTTTGGGGCTAGTTATTCTATTCTAATCGAAAAAATAAAAAATTTCATGTGGTTTAAGCTGCAATATCTTTGTGAGTAAATTTATTTAAACAAATTTAACACTTAATAGTGCCTTAATTTTTATGGCAACTGATCATAAAAACTAATTATTTTTAACGTTTTTATACCCTGTAACGTATGGTACAAAGGGTATATTGTGTTTGTGCAAGCCGAAAATGTATGTAACGTACAGAAGGAGAAGTCGGAGACCCCCCAAAGTTACCTAAAGTATGATCAGAGTGACTAGAGAAGTCGATATGCCCATGTCCGTCTGTCTGTCTGTCCGTCTGTCCGTATGAACGCCTACATCTCAGAGATGGTAAGAGCTAGAGCAACCAAACATTCAGATAAGATCCCTTATTAATCCATAGGAGACAAGTTTGTTTTATTTCTTTGATATCGGGACTACATTATATAGCTCCCATAGGGGTGTTTCAGAGGACCTCGAAAAAAAGCAAAAGTTTTAGATGGATAATTCGTTTGCTTATGAAGATATCATAACCAAATTTGGCAATCGGACGTTTTTTAGAAACCCCCAGCACTGTACCAAATTTTATCAAAATCGGTCGACTATATCATATCATATAGCTCCCATAGGACCAATCGGTCAAAAAATCGTGTTTTGTTCAAAATTCGTTGTGTTTCGTTTATTTGTGAAGATACCGTAACCACATTTGGCATTAAGAAGTTTTTTAGAGTTCCCAAGCACTGTACCAAATTTGATCAAAATCGGTTGACTATATCATATAGCTGCCATAGGGCCGATCGGGCAAAAAACCTGTTGTGCACAAAATTCGTTGCGTTTCGTTTGTTTGCAATTTTTGCAATCAGATGTCTTTTGGAGTTTGTAAGCAATATATCGGACTTGATTGCAATGTGGTGGTACAGGGTATCCCAAAGTCGTCTGCGCCCGACTTTAACGTACGCCATCTTTTAATTATTTTTTTTTTAAATCAATCAGCCGGAAAACGAAAAAACCAAACCGAACAATTTTATTCGGATTCCGTTTTTTTGCCGATAACTTTCCTTTTTATTTTTGAGAAATTCGTATATTTCCCTTAACTTTCCGTTAAATTCTAATGTTGTGTTGGCGCGAAATTAATTTGGTTTGTTACAAAGCATAACTTAAATTTGGCATAAATATAATCTAAGCATATCAAAGAACATTCTAAAAAATATTTCAGTATAAAATGCATACTTTTTTAGAAGTATTTTGCCGATTCGTTTTAATCGTTTTTGCAACAAAATATTCGGTTTCAAACCATCTGAAAAATTCGGTTTTGAGAAATTGAGAGCACCAAACATTCGGTTTCAAAACGAGTGCGAATAAAATACACTAGTTTACAAATTTAAGGGTCATCAAGTAAATCTTTCTAAAAAAGCGTTTTTTAGGGTAATTTGGAGTCGAGAAACACGAAAATGGAACCTCTTTTTTTTTTCTTAAACGAGATATTTTCGAAAACTATGTTTTTGGGCACTTTTTTTTAGTTATTCCTCAATATCTTGTGAAGAAAATTTTGTATCGACATGAAAGACAATTAGATCGAAAGGTATTGATGTACTCTTCTCAGTCATATATAATATGTACAAAATTATAAAATTAAAATTATCGAAGTTACGGGCAACCAAAGTCGAAACAAGTGCAATTTTTGACAATTTTTCAAAATTACACATTTTTGGTTTTCAAAATTAAAAATTTTCGGTGTGCTTTTTATTAACGAGAAAAAATTTTAAAATATACTGTTAAGCTTTAAGCTGAAAGATACTTCGTTTACGAACATTTTGAGTCTAAGATCTTTAAAATCGGCTAAGAACTGTAGATGCCATGGAGCCATGTACGGAATGTTCCAATCCTCACTCAATTACACTTTCGTCACTCACAGTTTTTTGTTTTCGTTCAGTTACGTCTTCTTTCTTAACATAATTTTCACAAAAATGTTCTCGTTAATAAAAAGCACACCGAAAAACTAATAATAATATTTTTCAGATGATTTTAACAGCTTGGCTTAATTTTTAATAGAGCTTCAGCATTCCATGAATGATCAAGAATTTAATTATTTTTGTCAAAAAACCTTATTGCATGGTTTTTCGTAAAAATATTATATTTTACGAAGTACAACTATAGAATTTCGCTGACGTTGCTTTTCAATGATTTTGTTTTTTGTTTAATCGTCCTTATAACCAGCTCCCTGGTCTCAGTCTTTCTATGCATTTGAGTGCTTTAGTCAAAAGGTAACCCCAAAACACTCTCTCTCTTTCTCTCTGGCTCTCTAATTAAATTTCTTTGCAAATGCATAAAATTTGCTAGCTACTGATTCTTGGGAACTCTTGGTCTTGGTCTTAGAGGTAACTGTGGCAAAGCTATAAAGCGACGGCTTTAGTGTCCACTGAGGTCGGCGTTGTCATCCAACGTCGTGGCCATCGCCTTTTGCTCAAGTGGCGCTTGAGTTTGTCTGTCTGTCCGTTCAGGTCTCTCCCTCTCTCTCTCTCTGTGTCTGTCTCTCTGTCCATGTGTGGGTTTGTGCTTATATCTTTTGCTGCACACAAATGCAGCAGGCGCCACTCACACGTGGAACGTGTCAAATTGCATGCCAAGTTGTTCTGAAACCAAACCCTGCCAACTTGTTCGAAGCCTTGCTGCGACAAATACTCTGCAAATATTTGTTGTTTTTTTTTTCAATTCTGTCAGAGTGCCTTTACAAATGTAAAAAATTAAATAGTTTGAACAAAGCATTTTTCTTGGGTTTCCTTGGTTTCAAATATCAAGTTTATTAAAATGCTGCAATACTGTGACGTCACATGTGCCATATAGAGAAGGAAACTTGCTGCGACTGCTTGTTAAATTTTTTGTAAGCTGCTTGAAAAGCAAATAAGATAGTTTATAAAACTCTTAGAGATTTAGAGAGATTGAATACCTTCTGTGCTCTCTTGCTTTGACATAAACCCATCTTTTTACTCTACTTTACGAATTCTTGCTCTCTCAAAATGTAACTTTTTGGTTCGAAATTCCTTAGCTTAGTCCTGTAACCATTTGGCGTCTGTTATGCCATAGCATACAGTTAATTGACTTATATGCATATCTGCATGTAGTACTTATGTATGTAGTACATTATATATAGGTATATACTACGCACAAATGTATGTATTAAGGCTACACAGCTGCGTTTTGAGCTTTGACTTTGACTTGAACAGAATTTTTCATAGAACTATGCACACGGCTGGACAAATAGCGCGTCATCCATTGTTGGGCAACCAGCAGACAGAGACAGAGAGATTTGGCCCACACCCACACAGCAAGGGGTCTCCTAGCGGGCGGCAGGAGTATCATAGCTGGTTCTGCTCGGACGCTTGACTCTGTGCCACTTCATTGAATAATACACCCAACTGGACACCAGACACACAAAGTCAGACTCCAAAAACATTTACATTCCCTTGGTTATGGTAATACACCCATTTAATGGTGACTATATAGGGTGTTTTGTTTGAGCAAGCTTATTGCATTTTACGTTAGCGTCCAGCAAATAAAATAATTGAGTCTGAATTTAGTTCAAGTCTGGTTGGGATCCATGTAGTATATAGAGGAGGAGTACGAGTATATAAACTTACATGGCAGCCCGCGTACGTGTAAGGAGTCTAGTACAGTGGGTGCGAACTCAGTTAGCGTTTATACAAATATACAATTTTTGCTAAGCTTTTTAGTAATTTTTTTTTTGGCGTTCTTTTGTTCGCAAGTATTGATTTTTCGATTAAAAACGTGACTTTTATAAAAAAATATTTATCGAAATTTTTACCCGCCTACATATAAGGAACACGTGGGATCTAAGATAGAATGCGTCCAACTGTTTGCATTTTCTTTTTATATCCAACATACAGAAGGAGACTTCAGAGATGCCCAAAGTTATCTAAAGTATAATGAGGGTGACTAGAGAAAGTCGATATACTCATGTCCGTCTGTCCGTCTGTCTGTCTGTATGAGCACCTAAATCTCAAAGATGGTCAGAGCTAGAGCAATCAACCTTTCAGATTAGATGCCTTAATATATTACGGGTGACATGTTTTTTTTTATATTTTTCATATCGGGGTTATGTTATATAGCTCCCATGGAGATGTTTCAGAGGATCTCGAAAAAAAATCCAAAGTTGTAGATGGATAATTCGAACTCGATAGGAATATATGGTAACCAAATTTGTCGTTCCGAAGTTTTTTTTTTGGGTTTCCCAAAACTGTACCAAAAACTGTATCATGTAGCTTCCATAGTACTGATCGGTCAAAAACACGTTTTTGGTGCAAAATTCGTTTGTGTTTCGTTTGTTTAAAGAGATTGCGTAATTGAATTTGGCATTGGGAAGGTTTTTCAGAGTTTTTCAGCACTGTACCACATTTTTTCAAAATAAGCTTCCATAATATTGATCGGTCAAATAATTTTTTTTCTTTTTTTTTTTCTAAAAAGTTTTAATAATTTTTTAGAGTTTCCCAGCACTGCACAATGTGCCCGCGTAGCCAGATTTTGGCCAAAAGTACCCCAGAAGAAACTCAAAATTTGGACAAAATGACAATTTAATATGATTTTACACATATTAAGGTATCCTGTGTAAAAAAATTATTAAATTATAATTAGTAGTTTTTAAGTAATTGGCAATCAAAGTTGATATTTTGTATTTTATGAGCTTTCGCGATAATTCCAGAAAAAAAAAAACCTGCATTTACCATGATACATGTAGCCTCGAAATCTTTATTCACTTTATTATTTATAACTATTACTTCAGAAAAAAATAAAATTGAGCTTAAAAACTTTTTAAGGGTACCTCCGACTACCCCTCGATATTTGATCGAAAAAAATTTTATAAATTTCTTTATATATTTTACAAGAAAATGTAATTTTTCACGATTGTCTGAAATTGAATTTTGTATCTAAAAGTTGAATTTTAAAAATTTACCCCCAGGAAATTTCACTATTTTTTTTTTTAAATTTTAATGATAATTATCTCCAGATATGGGTTTTCGTAAGTTTTCTTATAGTCAATTATTGAAAAAAGTGTTCGACACTAGCCAGAATAATATAGCGTAAGACATCAATTATGAATTTGAGTGTAAAAATTCTGAGAAATTAAAAAAAAATAAAAAATCGATCTTATTTGGTGGTTTTTTTCAAAATTTATGGTTTTTCATGTGGTTTCTTATAGTCAACTATTGGAAAAAGTGTTCGCACTAACCAGAATAATATAGCGTAAGACATAAATTTGAGATTAAAAATTCTAAGAAATTCCAAAAAAAAAATTGATAGCTCATATAATTGCAAAGGTTGTCTATTTTTATGGTTACGCCTCCAAATTCGTTTTTAAAACGATAACTACTGCAAATACTTTTTAAGGTAAAGCGCAAAAGCTTTCAAGTTATCGATAACCTATTAAGTAATGGGAATTTTGGAAAAAAAAAAATGCATTTATAGACTAGTAGAAGTAGCCTCTATCACTTAAATAGGGCGAACGTTAAAATCAGGTTTTAAGATACACTGTAAAATTATAAGGCAACCTTATATTGTTTCGTTTAGACCGAATTTATAAGGCAAGCTTTTGCTGAAAAAACGATTAGAAAATAATTTTTTTAAAAATTTAGCTTTGGGTTGACATTCTAAATTGAGATTTTTATAAGCTGCCAAAGATCTACAAACTCAGTTAACCTTATGTAGCTTTTGTCACACAGCGACTCTCTGAGCTTAAAAGTTCTATTTTGGTATATTTATAGTACGACTAGGGGGGTCCGCCCAACGTGTCGAGCTGAAACTTATATTGTACACACCGTATGACGTGTGGCTATTACATAGTGTAAGTTTCACCTGTATACGTTCACGCATACGAACACAATCGGTACCACATAGACTTTTTTGGTTGAAGTATTTGTATAGATGTACAAAACCTATCAAATGCTCCATGAGTAACTGCCGGAAGTTGACAAAACTATACGAAGCACCTTCCACACATCATAAGAAACACACACACAGAAATTTGGTTTCAATATAGTCGAACATCATTTCATTTTTATATATATTAGGGCGGGTCAATTTGTATGGGGCCGAAAAAACCTTATGGGGCTCACTCGGATTTTGATTCTTTGGGTAATTCTAAGCAAATTTGCTCAAGAAACTATGGGTCTAAAATGAATTTCGAGTCGCCCACTTTTTCAAAATAGGTTTTTTTCGACATATTCAAAAATCGACTTAGAAATTCATTGAAAAGGCCTAAAATCGATATTTTTTCTCTAGCCAAATGTGAATTTGGGGGTTTTTGGGGTCGAGGAATTCATTATTGACATCTATTTTTAATTTTGGGTGCCGCCAGAGGGCGCTTTAGTGTTGGTTTTTGATTTTTTTCGGTTTTTTTTCTTGAAAATTTTGAAAAAGTGGGCGACTCGAAATTCATTTTAGACCCATAGTTTCTTGGGCAAATTTGCTTAGAATTACCCAAAGAATCAAAATCCGAGTGAGCCCTTATACCGAAAAAAATTGACCCACCCTAATATATATATATATAGATTAAGTTACTGTTTGGTATTCATCGTACCGATTTTTCGATTTCGATCTTACTAAAGTTGAAATGTTTAAATTTTAAAAGATATAGCGCTTCGCAATATTTTATTGTGGTTATCTATAATATTTATGTTGCGATTCAATATTAATTGAAAGATTTTTTATTTTCTTGTGCTTTAGCTTTAAAATGGCTGAAAATAAAGCGCTTTGAAAAAAATACTGGGTTATCTCAAAAATCGAATCATTAATACAGATGATAAGACAGACAGCATATATCGCGTTCTGTTACTTTTATTCTGCTGAGCCTATTAAAGCTTAGTACTTTGGGGGGGTCTGCTGCATGTACCTACCCCTAATATAGGGTATACTTAAGTTTCCAAAATCGAAGCTAACAATTTAATGAGTGCCCGCTTCATATATTTTGCACCCTATGCATATGTTTTCTTATGCGCTTTGTTTCTAGACTTCTAAAAACTTTTGTTCCACATAATTCCATTTTGTTCCATTGTGCAGTGGATTCATTGAGCGTAGAGCGTAATTGCCGTTGGTTTCTTCAATATGAACGGCCTGCATTCGTCTGCCTGCTTGCGTCTCTCTGTCTCTCCGTCTCTCCGTCCCACTGTTCCTCCGTCTGTCTCTCTGTCTATCTTTCTAGTCGTCTGTCCAACTGTATTTTGGATTGTCTGTCCGTTTTACTGTTATGTATGTTATGCGTTTCACATGGAACACAAAATGAAAATGAAAACGAGGCAAAACGAAGGCAACAAAAAACTATATATAAAAAAAAAAAATAACATCAAGTTTGTTATTTGAAGTGTGAAGAGAAAAAGTTGGCAAGCATAAAAATTGTGTGGAAATTGACATGGAAATGGCATACAAAAAATTCTTATATGCAACACACACAAATATTTATATACAAATTTTCATTTACCTATGTATATTAAAATAAAAAAGAAACCCAATAAAGTTTCAGCTTTTGGTAGCAGTTTGGAGAGCCCCAAAGAATTTTCATAGCATTTTATTTGGGCAGAAAATTGAAAAATTAAATTACAGCAAACGTCATATCAATCCCATCCAATCAACCTGCTCAACTCTTTTAACCTGTTTCCACACACACACACACACACACACACACACACACACACATCCAAATAACTGGATTAAAATTCTTTGATTAAGTTTTTGAAAGGCTTTTAATATTTGATTTTATTGCTTAAGCTCAGGCAGGAATGTGTAGTTTTTTTTTTATTTACCAAAAAATGTATTTACACATGGTTCAGGGGCTCAGGCAATATTTGCTTTTGTACATAGATATTGGATTTTATGCTACAATCTCTTGACTTCATTTTATATAGCAAGCTATTGTATACTTTTATTTGCTTACATGCACTTATTTAAATTTTTTTGTTTATTTATTTAAATTTTTTTATTTAAAAAGATTAATTTAAGGCTTGTTGGATTACAAGGAGTATAATAAATTCGCCGAATTCTTATAGAAATTAATTTGAATACGCTTGAACGATTAAAAATAAGTTTTTTGAATTTTTATATATATATTTTTTTATGTATTTATATATACAATTTTTTTATGTATTTATATATATATTTTTCTATATTTATATATATTTTTTATATATTTATATTGAATGAACTTAGTTAAAAAAAAATTTAAATAAAATTCTAATAAGTTTCGAACGAAAGAATTTTTTTTAAACTACAATTTTTTTTTTTTAAATGAAAAAGAAAAGAAAATAATTTTTTGGAATTTTTATATATATTTTTTTATATATTATATATTATTTTTTATATATTATATATTATTTTTTATATATTTATATTGAATAAACTTAAAAAAAAAAAATAAATTTACAAAAAAAAATTCTTATAAGTTTCGAAAAAAAAGGATTTTTTTTAAACTAAATTTTTTTTTTTGTTTTTAATGAAAAAGAAGTATGCCTTAGACGAGACGACGGGTCCCTTTGGAAACATATGCCTGGGGTGTTCCCTTTATGCCTGCAGCAAAAAATTTTGTGCTAAGGGATTGAGTATTACGGGTCTATATACAATATTTAAAAATTCTAATCTATATTTAAACGATATGAATTAAAAAAAAACTTTAAAAAAAAAAATGCGAATAAGTTTGATTGCGATTTTTTTTTAAAAAGTTTGGAGTCAGCAGAGGATAAAGATTATTTTAGAGCAAAAACTTATTTATCAGCCGTTCTCCGGAAAACAAAAAAACCAAACCGAACTCGTTTTTGCGTGCTCCGGAAAACGAATTTTTTTGTCGATATTTTTCGTTTTTATTTTCGATAAATTCGTATATTTTACTTATTTTTCTGATAAATTCTCTTATTGTGTTGGCGCGAAATTAATTTTGTTTGATACAAAACAGCTGACAGGGTTGCCCCAGCACTGCACCTTTGTGTGGTTTACATTTGGTTTTCATTAAAATATATATATTAAATAAAATTACCCAAAAATATTACTTTAACAACAATATTTATTGAAATTAAACACGACTTGGCTATTTTTGTTACAAGGGAAATTTTCTTTGTGTAACGCGGGAACCCTCTCGCACTTATCGTCATGTGTTCGTGTATAATATGTGCACATTGACGAACACAAAAAAAAAATACTATTTTTTGGATTGAGTCAGAAAAAAAATAATTAAAAATATTTGTTAATAAATATATAACTTTAATCAAAGAATTTCCATGAATATTATTATTAATATTATTTATTTAATTGCTCTTGCAAAAAAACATTCGGTTTCAAATCACAAGAAAAATTCGGTTTGGTGAAATTGGGAGCATCAAACATTAGGTTTCAAAACGAATCCGCATGAAATGTTCGTATGCGTTTGTTGGAGCACGGCCATCAGACGTTTGCATTTTTATTTTTATTTTTTATTTTTGATGTACATGTCTTAAAATACATATTTTGAAATTTATTTTTTTTTATCAATACGTTGCTTTCAATCAATTTTTCTAATATTTTATAGCCCACCAGATGCTTAGGCGTAAATAAATTGAATTGTCTGAACATGGCTTGACTGGAAATTCAATTTCCGTGCGTATGCATATCGAGTGTCTATGACAACAACAAATTGCATTGATTTGTATTCAATTTTAGTTTGTCTGCCATATTGAAAATGCAGACAGTCATAATAATGTCATACATGGCGTATGCGCATTATGCGCCCTTAGCTTATTATAATTTGTTGCATACTTTCAGGCAGTAGCAAAATGTTACTTTACTTTAATGTATGCTCTGCCTTTACATGTTATGCGTTATGTACGAGGGTAGGCTGAAAAGTATTTTATACAATTTTGTTGCTATCTAAAAAGTACGTTTAGGCTTTTGCAAAGAAGAAGAGAGTGCTTAAAATTAGCTTTCATTGCAAATTTTGAAAAAAAAACTCAATTTCTAGAAATTTTTTTTGAAGTATGGGGAAATAATTTAATTATTGGCAGTCAAATTCGATAAATATGGTTAACACTAGCGCAGTATTCTAAAGAAATTCTTGCCTAATTGTGATATTTTCTTGAATTTATTCAAACTATGGGAATAGAGAAAATGAGTCGCTTGCCTTAGGCCCAGTTTTTATTTCGTTTGAATCTCGCCTCTTCTCGGAACAGCTGTTTGGTGAAGTGTCTGGCATTGCCACAGATGGATTCAGGGATGTTTGTATATGCCGTGATCCAACTAAGGGTGATTTATTCCATACTAGAGCTAGAAGGCTCTGGCTTCGGCCGCGGTGTTTATTGCAACAGGGTAATGCTGACAAAAAAAAAATAATCTACATAAGAAAAAAATTATTTGGGAAAATTTTTATATCTTATGAGCTGTACGCGTACTCATACGCGTAACGTTGTTTTGTAAAAAAAATAAACATTTTATAGCTGATTAGGCTCACAAAGTGGTATATATTTGCTGTATATTGGGTAGTTGGCTTTTTCTCTGAGCCAATAACTTTTCAGCCTACCCTCGTGCATAAGCCTAACTTTTGCATTTCCATTAGAACTCGGTCGCTATGCAACACTTTCACACATGTGCATGTCTATGGCTTGTCATTTACTATGTACTTATATACATATATGTATATATATATGTATGTAATGCATGCATACATAAGTAAATAATCTCATATGCATATCGCTGTCATGCATGCTCATTAACATAAAGCGGACTTGCCTGACTTCCAACATGGCCGCCTGACTGACACTCTTAACGGGCTAACAGGCCCCCGGGAACTAGTTTAGTGTACAGGGGGCGTAGATAGGGTACTCTACGGACAGACATTGTTGTGTGTTATGGGTTATACAATCCCAACAACAACAACAACAACAGACACATGCTATAGACCAAGTCTAGTTGTTGAGTTGTTTGTTTTCGAATAGCTTTATAATCCTAATAATAATAATAATAATGATAAACAAATCAATTGAACATGTCATAAATCATATGGCAGCGTCAGTGGCGGCTGCACCAAAAACCACGCCATTTTGGCCAACAAAATGAAGTCAAATGCAATGGCAATAGTTTTATCAAAAAAATAGCTTATATTAAGCTCGGGCCTGACCGACTTCGATGTACATTTCATATTTCAATTTTGGCAAATTTTTGAGCGAGAACTTAACGCTACACGCTAGAGATGG
The DNA here is from genome assembly GCA_949987675.1 of Chymomyza fuscimana. Taxonomy (NCBI): domain Eukaryota; kingdom Metazoa; phylum Arthropoda; class Insecta; order Diptera; family Drosophilidae; genus Chymomyza; species Chymomyza fuscimana. Next base: position 24,387,101 of record OX465090.1, read on the forward strand.
GATGGCTATGGGAATCCCCTGTGGCGGTCGGCTTGCATGATGCCAAAGCTTCCGAAGCTACTCCCCATAATTTTGAAGGGGTAGAACGACTTTTTGAGAAAAAAGTCGACGTTTTGTTGATTATTAGGCTCACATGATTCTAAATGAAGAGAGACAGCTTTTATAATGAGGTTTTACACAAAGAAGATATTAGAGTCTCTAGCTTTTAATGCTAGAGGTTCAAGCGGATAGATGGACGAATGGAGAAAAAAGTCGTCGTTTTGTTTTTTATTAGGCTCACATGATTTTTGTATACAAAGAAGCACTCCTACAGGGAAACAGAGTCTCTAGCTTTTACGTCTAGATGTTCAAATGGATAGATGAACGAATGGACAAAGGTTGATGTTATGAATTTGGTATGAAGAAGTTATGTTCTGGCACGCCTTTTTTTAACTATTGCATACATTTGATAAAACTATAATAGGTATAAAAATAGCAATCACAGCATATAAGAACTTTCATCAGCTACAAAAATAGAAGGACAGCAGCAAGGACTAAGGGAAATTGACAGTACGCGCATAAATTTAATGGCTTTTGAAGCTAGCTGAGAAGCTGTTTTGGCCGTTTTGCTCTATAACGATGATATATGGAGTTAGAGATGAGCGCGGGACTCACGAAATAAATTTAAAGTTAGATTTATTTGGAAATTGTTGTACGACATTTGTGACAGATTTTGAAAGTAACACAAAATATTTGGACCGCGTCTTGTGGCCCTTTTTTTTGTGTTTGTTTTTCGAAATAAACTTTTAGGCGTGCTTTAAATTTTTTTTAGAATACTCGAAAAAATTGTAGTTTGTCTGTTTATTTTTTCAGTAGTATATAGCTAAACTATGTCAATCTGCAATATTTTTTTTAAATTCGTTTTAGGGTCTTTAGAGCTTACATTTTTAAGTTATTTAAATCGTTTTATTTTAATATTTTAAAAACATTATAATTTTTGAAAAGTAAAGAATCAATGAAATTTTTTTAGTGATTTCTTCGAAAATTATATACATATTTTTTGAGTACGTCGAATTGTATAATTGTGTATTTTAATACCAAAAATTACTTTACTCAATAAGTTTTTTTTTAATTAATTAAACAATATCAGAAAATAATATTATCTTTAGCACATTAAATTAAACAATATTTGCAAAAGAAAACATTTTTATTTAATTTTTTTCATAAAAATTCATTCAATAAAGAAATTAAGCAAAAAATCATAACGATAAACGATAGATTAAAAAATACTTGTATGCCAGACGCTCATCTCTAGCTCATATGCATAATGGTTATAGTTGTGTCTGTTGTGGTTATGGTTGTTGTTGTTGTTATTGCTGGGGTTTGTTCAAGCCCCAGAATATTGTCACAGAAATTACGAAAAACCAACAAGCAAATGAATAACAAACAGAATATGGGGGGACAAAAAAAAAAAAAAGTTGAAGAATCCTTCCGTCTGACTGTCTGGGAAAGAACAAACAATTGACAAATGAAATCGAAATCGTTTGTTTGTCATTCATGCATGTGCACAGACACATGTGGTGTAGAGGGGCCCACTTATTCATGGATATATTCATGCATACTTTCAGGCGTACTTTTGAGAGCATGTTCAAGTTTTATAGTTTTTTGTTTGCTTTATTGTTGACTGTCTCTCTCTGTCTCCCTCTGTTTCTTCGAACCCTTCAACACTCCTAACTATCCTACACTTTTTGTCTGTCTATCTCTCTGTCTGTTTATCTGTCTGTCTGTCTTGTTGTCCCTTTTCCGTTTGACAGCCCATAAGTAAGTAAGCAAGTAAGTAGTTCAAGCTATTCATTCATTCATTCACTCATTCATTCATTCATTCGTTTATAGTAGCACAACATTTATGTTGTTGCATTCTTTCATATTCATTTTCAATCCTTCCATTTTGTTCGTTTCTTCACCTTCTTCTTGTTTTTTTTTTGCTTTTGCCTATGACAAATAACTGAAAGCCGTAGCCCAAAACAAAAGACACAAGACGAAAATTGAAATGTTAATTAACGCGAAAAGAAAAACGATTTTTCACCATAAGCTCTTGGAGAAGGGGGGGGTTCCATTGTGAACACCCTGTGCTCCATATCTGTCCCATTCTTCTTGCCAGTTGCCAATTGCTTATTCATAAGCATATCGGCCTTGTTTTCTATGGGTTTTCTGCTCTGGCTGACAAGCCATAAAGCCAACTTGGTTTTGGTCTTGTGGCTCTTTTAAGATTTTTCCGAGTATTTGGCTTGCTTAAACCATAACTTTAAAATTATTTATTTTTTTATTTATTACAATCTTATTAAGTTTATGCAAGTGTAGGTATGTAGAAGGAACTGCCGAGGAACTAACCTTCAATATGATCCGGTTCTTGGTAGCACCAAACATTCGGTTTCAAAACGAATCCGAATGAAATGTTGGTATTCGTTTTCCGAAGCGCGTCTGAATATTCAAATATTAAAACGATTCATGTTCCGGTTATGATTATACCTATTCATCGTTGCAAAGTGAAAACTATGAAGGGTTAAGGTATATTATAGTCGGAACATCGGAACACAGAACTTAGTATGAAAATAATTATTTGCAGTTCTATGATCTGTCAACTAGAGTAATCTTAAAATTTACTTATTAACTGCCAATTCTAGAAATCTTCAAATCTTTTTTTCAGAATTAAATTTTAAAGTTAATTTAAAAAAAAAACACTTTTAATGCATTTTTTAACCAAACCATCTTTTTCTTTATCTTACAGGTAAGTTTGAGCCACATCCTTATACGCTTGCTTATGATTGTATTGCAAGTAAGTTACCCTCGAAAACAGATCTTGTATTATAATTCTCCTATTGGTTTTAGCTGTATTCTCTACTAAATTACTCCTAACACTGTAGATGTTCTTTTTCGCTGAATTTCTCTCTCTATCATTTCTTCTCGGCATTCCTTAAATTTTTTTTTAGCAATATTTAGCTTGAAAGAGTGCAAATATCGTGCATATTTAAAAAAATTCACATGCAGTACAAAAAATTTTTCTATGCTGCTTTTATCATATATTTTATCAGCTGAAACAAAACGTGAGAGTGCAGTTAGCTCAATATAGCTTCAATACTCATACAAAAACATCGTTAAACAACACTTTTACTTTTACATCTGTGGTGGGCAGTCTCTCAATGCACCAAAATCTGCCGCAGCGCAGTCGGGTCATGCACGGTAAAATCTCTCTCTCTCGTTTTTGCTTGATTGCGGTTCTTGCTCTCTCGTGCGCTGTTTACTCACACAAAGAAATCTTTGTTTATATGAGTTTTGCCCACTGTTGTTTTACATAAATCAATAGTAATTCCTCTGCTCTGAACGCGTAAGAAAGCAGCATAAAAAGAAATAGAGAAAGAGTTAAACAATGCAACTGTCACGTAATGCTGCTTGGCTTTGTTGTTCATGCAACTCTCACCTCCCCCGCGTAGCGCGATCTTATTTTGTAGCCCACGAAAGAGCACCAAAGCCACGGCATTGCCGGCTGGAGCGTTTTAATTTTGTGAGAGTAAAAAAAAGTGAGAGAGAGAGAAGCCAGCTAATGCATGGTGTAATAATACACCATACTATTACACCATGGGCTAATGCATGCACACTGGCACTTGTATGTGTGTGGCTTTGTTGTATTCACGCAATGCATACAAAAACAATTCTTTCGTTTACACACATACACATGTGCTGCGTGCATTAGCTGACCAAACGCGGCCACTTTACACTCCTCTCCGTACCATGACCATGGCACGCTCTCTCAACGGACCTGAAAACCCCCCGTGTATCCGCCACTGGGTGTCAGGGCGCTCTTTAACACGCTTCCTTGGGCTCTGTTTCCCAGCAGATAATACGCCAAGATTTTGTCTTGGGGCCTTTCCATATAGCGTGAGCATTCATTTCTTTGTGTGTCATGTCATATCTTGAGGATATCGTCGTATCTTCTATTCGAAAAATCACTGACTTATCAAACTGCCCTCTGGAAACTATAGCTACAGTGTATACACAGTGGACACACAAATTATTTGGACACTTTGAATTTTCCACTTTAAGGCCCAATAACTTTTGATGTAGACGTGATAGAACAACAACATTATTTGAATAATGAAAATATAACATTTTCCTTACATGCTTATAAAATAAAAAATAATAAAACTTCAAATAATATGCATAAAAACTTAACAAAATTAAAAAATGAGCGATTTTTACGCACATAAATTATTCGGACACTTGTTACCAAATAAGAAGTTTTGTTAGAAAAAAATGTTTTTTTTTGGACTTTTTATGTTTAATAAGGATGCCTTTGTGTTTTATAATGGCTTTTAAGCGATCTCTCACATTTTTCAAGAATCTATTGATCTGCTATGGGGCAATCTTCTCGAGCTGTATAGTAATAGATGTTTTTGACGATTCCTTACATGATCGTCTGAAATACTTTATATAAGTCGTGAGATCTATGAATGTGAAGTTTCGAGTGCTCAGCTCAATATAAACAAATTTGGCACTAGAGTCATGATAATGTAAATAATAAACCCTTTCTTGAGTCATCCAATATAAGACCCCTTCATAAAGTCATCTAGGTTTTCATATTTTAATTTAATTGCAGTAGAAAATAAGTTAAGGGTCTGAATTTTTTTTGCATTAAGAGTTTTGACTAAAAACTCTTCTCTAGATAACGCAAATTGGTATAATTTTTTTTTAGCTGACGCTATCTTGCAACGTTGTTGCAGTGGGCTACATTTTGGCCATTTCCAAAGTTAGCTCTGAAGTTGACTCGTCATTCAAAGGTAACCCAAGGTATTTGGCTCCGCTTTGAAGCATCAGCGTGTGTCGTCTTTCTTCTTTGTTCATATAGCACTGCTTGGCATTTGGATGGGTTCAAGTCGTTAGCCCAGCTCTCAAGCAGGTGGCTATAATCCTGAATTCCATCTGCTGCTTTATACTCACAAGCTGCCGAGTGGATGGCTGCAAAATTATCCATTCTGGTTAGGCGTTGTTCTATCCGGTAGTGAAATTGACCAGTAGTCTTCCCTGTGAGACTCCAGTTCTTATTGGTCTGCCCGAAGATAGGCTGTCTTTAATTTTGATTCGAAAGCCTCTGCTTCCTAGGCATGAAAGGCGTATGTTGCAAAACTCTTTCAGATAGTTTGATTTTAGTCCCAAATCTGTTTAGCCAAACTCTGCTAAAAGTCTGCTTGACATCAAGGATCATCACAAAACAAAACACCCTGTTCTATAGTGCCCTGAACTGGCCTTAAACCTAAATTGATGATTAGGCAGAAAGTTGCTATGCTCGACCATACTTTTGTTCACAGACTCTCAAAGACGTTGGCAAGTAGCACTCTGGGTCATTCCTATTTTCCCCGAGTATTTGTATTAGAGATATCTTTTTATTTGAGGCAAAGCTTGCAGGCAACCATGATATACACTGAACTAAAAACTTATCCTAAATAACCAAAAAAAAAGCTTGAAACTTCAGATAGTATAAAAAAAATAAATTTATACTGCGAAATTCAATTAAGAACACTTTCTAAAAAGGACCAAAAAATAAATGTTTTGTAAAAAAAGAAGGGAAAAATACAAAGTGATGGTGAGTCCAGACTCCCGACTTATTTATAACCTCGAAAATCGGGTTGGCATCGAAAGAATCACCTTCTGAAAATCTGAATCTAACTGTCCTGCGCAGCTCCTGCACCACTTGAAATTTGGATCCGCCAGCGAAGACGTGACGGGACAGGTTCACCCACATGTTCTCAATGGGTTTTAAGTCCGGCGATCGATGTTTTTGCTCTAGAACCAACCACAACTGTCCGTTGAGACGTGGATCGGATTCGGATTTTGGTCAGCTTGGTGCTCCAGAAAGTCAATAAGAACGTCATCCAATAATTCTATGTAGCTTCTAAGCTTTGAAAACTTTTTGATCGTATACTTAATCTTTTCATAGCATATGGGTCTAAGTGCCATTTGGAGTCGGGGTTAAGTTCATTCTTTGGTCCAGCTCTTCATTCAGCCTGAAAGCAGAGAGCGCGCTTCGAAATGCTTGGCAAAGGTTTGCGCTTGTTCTGAGTAAATGATTTTTGCCTGCGGAGGTCACAAGGTATACTTATTTAAGGTAGCATACTCCCGCCGAAGGCTCTCAACGAAAGTTACCAATTTTTAGTTTCGTTGCGACTCCGCGTGAGGAGGGTTGTTTTTACGCATATTATTTTAATATGTATGCGTTCTCTCTCTTTCGCTTTTTCTTGCTCTCTGTAAAATTGGTGACGACGCCGGCAGCATTACTCTACCTTAAATAAGTATACCTTGCGGAGGTCAGAGGAGGTGAATTCGAAATAAGCTCAGAAAAATTAAAAGCTTAAAAATAGCTGGATTTATTTTTTTATGTAGCTATGTAATCATCTTTAAAGCATGGATATAATAAGTAGGCTACATGTCACATTGTGGTCCGAATGTTTTTTGTTATTGGGTTGAATATCGACTGTCGAATGGCTTTTCCGGTTTGTCCAACACTAGAACTTCTTTCCGACAAAAGTCTACGTTAAAGTATGTATATACTAAGAAACTTATTTTCCATTTGTTTAAGTTATTACCAATAGACCAACATTGTGCCTCATTTGTGATCTATTATTGTTTACCAATAACCCATAAAATACAAACGTACATCATGCATTCTAAGGACTTGTAATATTCCGGTAATTGCAGCACATGTAGCTCATAAAAAAAAGCTTTATTGGAAAAAAAATAATCAACAAATTTTTATTTTTTTGGCAATTCATTTGGCGCACTTTCGCTTCGAGTACCTGCTGTGCATATTAAGTATACGCCGTGTGCTTGATGTTTTTCTTTATACCCTGTACTTTGGGTAGAAGGTTATATTAGATGGGTGCAAAGAAATGTGTTGAGTAACATTTAATGGGAAATGAGTAAGACAAGTGTCGGCAGAAGTCCGGAACTGGATGCAGCTCCGGAAGTATAAAATCCTGACTTACACTTAATATTGACTCGGGAGCTGCTCTGTTTTTTTGCTATAAGTTATCAACGCTAAAAAAAAATTTTTTTAATAATTTTTTTTTATTCAATAGTTTACAATAATTATAATTTTATTATTATTTATTTTATTTTCTCAGAAATTAGATAATATATTAAAATAATATATAATAAAATAAATAATATTTAAAAATGATTCAAATCAAAGAGATTGCGCTGAAAAGCATAGAAAGGCATATTATTAAAACATTTTATTTGCAGCTTATAATTCACAACATGTTTAAGAAAGACGCCTTAAGTTACAGCTTTGCAAACTTTTTTTTGTTTCTAATTTTTTATTATTTCTCTCAATTATTAGTAGTAAAAAAAAGCCAAGCAACAAAAATAATGCATTTTTGAATATATAAAAGACTTGAATATTAAAATAAATCTTGAAAATATTACAATAGATGCAAAAAATTTTCAGTGTTTGTATAAGAAATTAAAAAACTGCTAAAATTTTGAAATATTCAAATTTCAAGTGAATGATTTTGAATGCAGAGTGAAGGGCATATAAAAGTCGTTATGTTCCAAGCTTAAACGTTTCTCATTTTGCTATCAGTCAAAGGAAAGTAAACCAAATAATAATATATGTGAGTAGGCCAAATGCTAATATGTTATATTCTCTAAGTATCTGTATCTACAGACACATATATAAGTATATTGCTTGTAACAATCAGAAGAATTCATATAAAAATCGTGATAAGTAAAAGTTATAAAAATGAATATATACTTATATATGTATATATTATGCTCGTAAATAAAAGACTAATAATATTTTGAATGTCATAAAATTTGCCTGCCATTTTGTGGTTCCTCAATAGAAGACAATTTCTGTCTGTGTGCGGTTGGTTTGTTATTGGTGGGGCGCTTTGTTGTGGGCGTGGGGGATGGTCTGAGACTATATTTTGTTGCTGGCTTGCACGCTAAAGCGTTAAGTGAATATATATATATATATATACTATATGATATTATGGTACAGACTATACTGTATATATATACACGGCAAATTGAAATGGAAAATGTGAAAGAATAGTTGAAACGCAAAAACAGAGTAAACCGAAACGAAAATTGAGTATACTGAAAATAGAAATAGAAATGACAATAAATAAATGAGTGGGCGGGGGCTAAGTATTGGGCGGAGAAGGAGAAGGAGGACCCAAAGGCACCCAGAACCATTCAAAGTCTAGCACGTAAGCAGCTAATGACATTTTGTGGTTGAATGTTGACGGTTTTCTTGGTGAAAACAAAAGACAGCCGAAAACCATTTAGCATTGTGTGTTAGTGTGTGTGTGTGTGTGTGGCTACACTGAGAGAAATTTTTGCAAACTACACGTACTTTGTTGGATAGTGATTTTTTATTCAATTTATTTTTTATGTTTTTTTTTACTAAATTTTATGGCTTTCGATTATTTTTTGTATTTGAAATATTCGGTATTCGTTTGTCTCAAGTTTTTTTATTACGCCTGCAATATTTTTATTTTCTTTAAATATAACCCAATAGTAACATTTTTTTTTGTTGTGATATAATTTATTTACTGAAATAAGACGATCAATATTAAGGCTACTATCCTAATCTTTAGCAGACAGACCGTGTCCAAAAGTATCTAACAACTACTTACTTAAAAAAAAATGCGCATTTCTGCCCAAACCATAAGTGCACTTCTGCCCAAAACTGATTGTAAAAAAGCGCCAACATCTACCAGTGTGTACATAGTTTTTAATAACTTTCTTTTTTAAAGGTGCTCAAAGTGAAATGATAAAAAAATCGTCACGTAACGAAATAAAGTATACGCTATGTATATGCCTTAAGAAATATCGAGTATATTACAATTACATACATAAGGGTAGCTGGTAGAGTCTTGACCTCGATACTGAAAATTGGCTCGACTCCCAGTTTCGAATATCAATCAATCAACACAAAATTTTGTTTATATTTTTAATAAATAAATATTTTTAATAAAATATTAACAAAAACTTAAATTTTTTTAAGCTTAGCATTTTTTTTTAATATTTCAAATAATTTATTGTTTTATAAACAATTTTTAATTAATATTCGGCCGTGCTACGGAAAACAAATCCGAACATTGTATTCGGATTTTTGTTTTCGTGTATGTGCACGTATCATAGACGAACACATGACTGTTAGGTGCGACAGGGTTCCCACGTTACACATAGAAAATTACGGAAAAATTAGGAAAATCTACGAATTTATTCAAAATAAAAAGGGCAACGACAAAAAAAAAAAAAAACGTTTTCCGGAGCACGCAAAAACGAAACCGAATAAAATTGTTCGGTTTGGTTTTTTTGTTTTCCGTAGCACGGCTGATTATGTGTGTATTGTATATGTATATTGTGTGCCTTGAAAAATAATAAATAAAAAGAACTTCGTTTCGGAACTTCATGACCGCACCCTAGTTTATTTTTTTTTTTTTTTTTTAAATAGTTGCAGTTGTGTTTTCTTGGCAAAGGAAGCTTACAAAATATATATTGTACTGACAAATATTAAGAAATACAAAAACTCACATTGTTAGTTGGGCACTTTTGCATTTCTGCCCGACAAACTGAACATCCAAAGTAATATTTTAAACAAAATTATATTTATATACCGAAAACTTGCTTACTAATATACAAGTAACAAAAAAATGAAGCAAAATACTATTTTCGTATTTTTTAGTATTTTTTATTATTATATAATTCAAATATTTTAAAAAATATCACATCGGCAAACACAAACCGCTTAGTACCAAAATATTATTTTAAAAAAATCCATTTTAATCAGAAATTTGCCTGTTACATAAAGCTTGGAATATAAAAACATGGCTATATATCGGCAAGTTACGAAAAGTTCCTAAGATTTCCAATAGTTCCAAGTTTTGCTTGGAGCCCGACAGAGCTATGAGTTAAGCCCTTAACTTTCGAACCAAATGTCGGAACAATTAGTTGCGTCTATATTTTTGCTAACTTCAACTAAATCGAATTAGAGATTAGCGTCAATTGTATCTTAAAGCTGAAAAAGGCACAAATTTCTTGCAGTGTATGTACTTGATATGCCTTGCTAGGCACTAATAATCTATTGTATGGTATTTGTGAGAACTGACAAGGATAATGCCTGGCAGTCAGGCTGACAATCAGACAGCCAAGTTAAGAGTCAGCTTAGGTCAGGGCGGTATTTTTTGTTTTTTTTCTTCTTTCTTGTTTTTCTTAACTTTTACTAAATACTTTTCACTTTTCACTCTCTAATATGGATAATAATGTTGACGATGATGATGACGTTGATGGTGCTGCTAAAGATGACGATGACGTCAAATGACGATGACAAAAAACCGCAAGCCGGAAGTGCAAATGCTGCCACATGGCCTAAAGCTTAAAGTGCAAAGAATAAAAAAGCAGAAGAAAACAGTAAGAAAAGCAAACATGCAAATAATTCAGTAGCTAAGAGAGAGAGCGCAAAAGTGAAAAGCATGAAATCGCTTTTCCACTCAATATTAGCAAGGGTTGTCAGAGCGCGAGGGGACGGGGCGTGTCGGTGTTACAAGTGCAGGCTTGTTGTTTTTTTTTTTTTTTTTTTTTCGTGGGGCTTCCACTGTAAAGCAAAGCGTCAAAGATGATTTTAAAAATTTATGCTTGCAACATGCTTTTATGGTATTCACACAAACACGCGCCCATACACACACACACACACACAGACTGAGATTTTGTCGCATTCACACAAACACTTGCACACACACACACACACACACAAGCCACACATTCACAAGGAGAAACAACTCCGAGGGTGGGCGTAACAAAAGTAGTGGCATCAGAAGCTTTATAAATTATTAATAACCACATGCTTTTGTGCAGGGGAAGCTCATTCAGGATAATGCGGTCACATTTATAAGTACATAGATCCAGTCAAAAGCCAGTGAGTGCCAGGCGCACATCACGCACACACACACGCAAACACCAGCTCCTAGAGAGACTCCGCTCTCTCTCTCTGTGCGGTATGCTGCATCTGCCATAAAGCCAAGACTAAGCGCTCAGCTGTCCAGCTTAAGTCGCCTGTCAGACTCTTTGGCCATGTTAGTTTAGATTTAGTATATATACACTTGGGCATTTTATTTTGTATCTCATAAAGTCACGAAATTCCAGTTTTATTATATATACGAGGGCAGGCTGTAAAGTAAATGGCTAAGAGAAAGTGGCATACAAAAGCTATTGTATTGCTCAATATGAAATTTTTACAAAAATATTATTATTATATCGCCTAATCGAGAGCTCTTAGACTTATATTAATTTTTCGATTTAATATTTGAAATTTTAATTGTTTTCTATAGTTATAATTAAGTTTAAGTTTGTAAAAAATTTTGGAGTATGAAAAAAAAAGAGTTCTTAATAGGCGTCAATGTTGGTACATCAGCTGTCAGATGTTGTATAATGTCTTTCTATATATATGCTATGTCTAAGTCCTTGAAGTATTTCAAGATAGTTTTTTTGGAGTATGTATGGTAATGGCCGTCAGTGGCGTAGTAGTAACGTACTCGCTTTACAAACCGAAGGTCGGTGGTTCGAATCCCCGCAGTAGCACTGGTGCATTTGCCTAGCACTGGCATCGCTAGCTCAAAGACGCTATTTGCCCAAGAAAGTCTCTATTAATTCAAGACACCGCCGTTCGGATTCGGCTATAAACTGTAGGTACCTTTTCTCTTCGAACAGTTATTAATAGAGATCCCCAATGCTCCGCCCAGGGGCGACTGACTAAAATAGTCAGTCAGGGAAATTATTATTATGAATGGTAATTTGCTAGACCTATTTATCTAATGAAATGAAAGACTAAGCTGGCAAGAAAACACTTGTAAAGTCTTTTTTACGCTATATTATAGGGTATTTCCATTTTGGCGTGACGTTACATTTGTACGAGAAAATATGACAGCATGTAAAATTTGTAACATTTTTTGTATGCTTACGGAGCAATTACGTAGCACCATAATTAGTAAAAAATTTCTAGAAATCAGTCTTATAGATAGAAGAAAAGCAAGCAAAACTACGCATGGCGTTACGTTACAAAAAAAACAACTAGATTTTGACTTGGATAACAAAATCTTGAATTTCTGCATGCTTGACAAGTCTTTTGGTATACAACTTTATTTATTTTATCAGGCCATCGACTCCACTTTCAATACGATTCAAAAAAATTAGTTTATTTTCCAAGTTATTCAAAAAAAAAAAAATTCTCGTTTATTTTTTATGAGTCTAAGCAAATGGCATGACAGTACATGGCGTGACGTTACTTAAGGGGTTATATACAAAGTTGGGGCGAAAAAGTGAGCTTAGTGCGTGATTTTTTAAAAGGGTTTTATGCAAATTTTATTGGAAAAAGCAAAACACAATGTTCTAGTAGTACTATCGAAGAAATAAGAGCACTTTGAATTTCGAAAAAATTTGGAAAATTTTCCGAGTTATGGCCCATGTACCGCAGCGTTTTTTTTTTTTGCAGAGGCTTGCAGTGAACATTCTACAGGGCGTACCGCTCAGCTGAAATCAAAAAAGTATAAAAAAATTATTTAAGAAAAATGTATTCTGGTGTACTCGAACGATTCGGTTTCGCAAAAAAATTTTTTTTTCAATAAAAAAACCACTTTGACAGAAAAAATCGTTTTTTTTGGTGGTCAAAATTTCTACTTTTGAAAAAAACGCATTCCGAGATAATCGCGTTTAAAGTTTTGTGTCAACTATGCCTATGGATAGGCCCAGCGCGCTGTAAAAATAAAAAATACTTTTTAAACTTCTTATGGGAAGATCTTCAGGGAGCCTTTTAGCTAATCTGTTTTTAATATTATATTAATAAATTTAATACAAAATTTTTTTAAAAAAATCTTAAATAATAATATGCAAAAATATTATAAAAAAAATCATAAAATGAAGATGCTCTTCAAAATAGTCAAATCTCAGCAAATTATGAACTTTCAGATTTCGGAGATTATGTCAGAACACTGCCGTGATGGGGTTTTGAAGACCTCGAATTGGGATTCAACAACCTGAGAAAACGTTAAGTAAACATGGTCTGAACTCCGCACTTGAAAATCGCTTTTTTCGATTTTTTTTCTTAAAAAAAAACCCAGACAACAAATTAATTTTTGAGACCGGATATTCCACGATGTTTTTTATATATTTTTGGGGTCGCTGAAGACGAATTCGATGTCAAAAAAAAAAAACACAGCACGTCAGCGTTTAGACGTAGACATACTTGTCGTATGTGGTTTTTTTAAGTTATTCAGAACGCTTGAGTGTTGGGATTTCTTGAACAGCGGCTCAAAATCTTTATGGGCAGCACTGTCTTATGTAAAGTTCTCACAACTTTTTTTTTTGTAGGACTGTTTTAACGACTCTGTATATCTGTCTTTATAAAGGCTACGCGAGAATACTATTCAACCGGTGTTGAGTATCGACGGGCCGCTTTAGAAACTTCGGCACCGGAAAAATAGCTTCAACTATTTTTGAAGAAGCGGCTTTTCTGTAGCCCGGACAGTGCTCATCAAAAGTTTATGTTCGTTCACATGTCCATTATTTACACAGGGGCTTACTCAATGCTACAAAAAAAATAAAACAAGATATATTTGTTTACATGACATTTACTTTTCAAGCTTCCCTCGTCTACCCAACGGCATGTATTTCTTATTATCATGACAAAATCAAAGTCTTTCAGTGTTGATAATACATTATTGAAGGCTATTTATATTGGCACTAAATTTAATGTGACACAAACTGTCAAAGATCTGTTTTGGGTTGCTTTTAATGTGGTAGGTCTAAAACTTGGTTGTTTGTTGTTCCTTCTATGAAGTGGGCGCAAGATGTTTACACACTCTTCTAGGAATACTTTATGGCTATTTGAATATAAGATGTGCTTATGTATTAATGCATAATTTTTGCTTTTTCTATTGATTTAGGGCATTGGCCCTGACTTTTTTTTTGGGGGGGCTTTGGGTAAGGCATGTCCTAAAAATGTCACAAAGTGAATAATTTTGACTGCCTATTTGTTACTTCTTATAGACTTTTCATGTTAAAGTCTTGGTAAACGCCAAAGAGCTTTGGGAATTATGTGAACAAATTTAAAATTTGGAATATCTTTAGTCTAGCATCAAGTTGAAAATACATTTATTTTTATTAAATGTAAGTGTCTGGTGAGATGGAGTTTGTAACTTAAACTGCCTTGAAGTCAGTTTTGGCCCTCATCTAGCACCATAATGCAATGAATGCTACAAGGTGCTGCAAAGAAGTACGCAGAAAACTGGTTCACTTTTTGTATGGTGGCTATATGAAATAGTGCATCAATTTTGATTAAACTTCACACAAATGTTAAGACTAAAACAAAAAACAATTGATATAAATTTGGTTACGATATATTAAAAAATAAAAAAATTTGCGAATTCGGCGTACCCAAAAACAAAAAAAAAAACATCGCTTTTTTGAGGTTATGGTGGAACCTAAAGACGTTGCAGCAATTCTGTAAGCGGATTCGGATTCAGTTTGACCAAATACATAAGAGAACATATGCCTCGTCTTCAAATCAGGACACTTTTTCATTGTTTTGTGTGGCTATTTTTTTTTTTAGAAGATTAGCTTAAGGCCTTAGCTGCTACCGCAAAAATTTAAATTTATATTTTTGATCCATTTTTATTTTTTCATATAAGCTAAATAAATAAATATAGATTTAAATTTTATTCCACTAAAAAGGTCACGTTTGTATGGAGCCGAAAAAGTCGATTCGCGACGCCCCCTAGGGACGATTCTTAGCAAACTTGCCGAAGAAACCATAGGTCTATTTTGAATTTCGAGCCTGCAGTTTTTTTTCTCTGTCTTTTTTTTAAATCGATTTTTTTTTTTGACTCAGGTCGTTCAACCTAATTTTCAACACTGAACAATTTGGGCTAATAAAAATTTGGATTGCAATACAAGAAAGTCAAATATTTCTCAATTTTCCCAAGAAATTCGTAATTTTTCTCGAAAAAGACGCGAAAAAATGACAAAATATGCATGAAACGCCCTCTGGCGGCACTCATATGTAAAAATAAACTCAAGCGCCCATATATACACGTAAAAAGATTACAAGTTTAGGTTTAAAAATCCAAATGTTGAATTAAAATGTTATAAGGGAAAAAAACTATTTTCAAAATAGACCTATGGTTTCTTGGGCTAAGTTGTTTAGAATTGTCCGTAGAATACTCCGAGGGGACGCCGCGAATTCGAAAAAAATTCGACCCACCCTATTGTGCACTCATTCATTCTGAATATATTCGATTAAGTTTTAATGAAAACTATAAATAAATATTTAATATCAAGCAATGTTGTAGCTCGAACCATGTGAGCCTAATAAACAAAAATATTTCTAGACGCTCGCTCTTTTGATATTGTCATGTGTCTCTACTTACAGTGTATTCAATAATCGTTAAGTATGAAATCAACATGCCTTTTAATTTAATACTCGACAACTCCTTGAGCGAAGGACTTGCCGAAATCGAGTTATTCGCGGGCTTTGTATATTAGTATATTTTGTTTTGGGGTCTTGTTCATTTCGAAGTTGCAATCCATTAAGTTGAAAATGTTTTTTTTTTTTTTTTTTTTGGTATTTTTAAACTTGAAATGTGAATTTCATTTTTTCACTTTTCACTCGACGGACGTCTGTTGGTCGTTAGTTGGCATTCCATGCTGAATTGCTTACGTCACGTGCTTGAATGAATTGCTTTGAGCTGCCACTTGGTCCTTGGTAGTCACTCTTTATAAATGTGCATATAAATGTAAATATATTGTACATGCTTGTTTATGTACATACTTTATGGTGTTTGTTGTAATTTTTATATTTTTACTTTTTTTTTTTATTGTGATAAGAACTTTTGTGGGAGTCAGGGTGCTGAGATAGCCTTCAAACTTATTTTTCAGGTTATTGTATAAGACTGAGGTGCTGCGGTTTTTAGAACTCGTACCTTTGGAGTGATGTACGCAAAAATTATAAACTTGTATATATATTTAAAAATTACTATAATTATAAGTTCAAGTCACCAAATTTGCTTTGAAAAACTTATGTGAGCCTAATAGACAACGCAATGTTGTTTATTTCTTGAAAAAAGCCAATCAGTTAACACTTGCCAATTATTTCCTTCAAGCAACCAACATGTAAATGCAAATATAATTTATGTGTGAAAATCGGCTGCTGGGTATATTCTCCTCCTAGCGAAAAAGTCAACCTACTATTTGGAATGACAGCAACAGACAATAAATTATAATTAAAAAAAAAAAAAAATACAAACGCATATTTACACTTTTGTACAACAGTAATTATCGACATTTGACACGAATATAATCACCAAAGGCTAAAATCTTACTGGCTTTTTATTTCCATATATACACATTAGGGTGGGTCAATTTTTTTCGGTATAAGGGCTCACTCGGATTTTGATTCTTTGGGTAATTCTAAGCAAATTTGCCCAAGAAACTATGGGTCTAAAATGAATTTCGAGTCGCCCACTTTTTAAAAATTTTCAAGAAAAAACACCGAAAAAAATCAAAAACCAACACTAAAGCGCCCTCTGGCGGCACCCAAAATTAAAAGTAGATGTCAATAATGAATTCCTCGACCCCAAAAACTCCCAAATTCACATTTGGCTAGAGAAAAAATATCGGTTTTAGGCCTTTTCAATGAATTTCTAAGTCGATTTTTGAATATGTCGAAAAAAACCTATTTTGAAAAAGTGGGCGACTCGAAATTCATTTTAGACCCATAGTTTCTTGAGCAAATTTGCTTAGAATTATCCAAAGAATCAAAATCCGAGTGAACCCCATGAGGTTTTTTCGGCCCCATACAAATTGACCCGCCCTAATACACATATATGTATGTGCATACAGTGGCATCAGAAATTATTCGCATAGCTTTAAATTAATGCGCTGCATTGTAGCACACAGCTGTCATAATAGAAATATTTTCTTTGCATATTGAAAATAATATTTTTAGTACATAGCAGGGGGCTTTGCAACCTGTTTGCTTTATTTACCAAACTCAACTGCGTCGAAATATACTTCTATCTGTTCCTAGCATATAAGCAGCAGTAATTTTTTCTTGGTTTTTTTTTTAAACAAGCACCACAAAAAAAACTATTCTATTTTGATGGACGACTAATCGTTTTTTTCGCAGCTGAACGAACTCGAATATTCATAAATGTCATAAAATAAAAAGAGTTACACAGTCAAGTTAGTTTTTTTTTTTTAAAAATATTTAAAAATATTGGCGACCAACACCGTGAAGGTGACGAAAATATATACATTAACTAATATAAATAAAACGAGTAATCTTACATAATAATAGAAATTAAAAAAAAAAAAAAATTACAAAAACCGTTTAAGTAAAACTGCAAAAATTTGCAATAAAACGTACCCTCTCTATTTTTAAAACCAAAAAATTTTTTTTATAATGTGTTAAATTCTTTTCACTGAAAAATCACTTGAAATAGGAATTTTACTCTGAATAATAGAAAAATCGATTTTTCAAAGCGAAACACTTAAATTTTGTTCTCCTTGTATATATGTATAGGTTTTCAAAATTAAAATATAATATTTTTTTTTTGTCTCAAAGTACAGTAACATTTTAATTTGAAACCGTGAAGGTGACGAAAATGTGTTAAAAAAAAGACTAATCCCATTACTAGAAATTAAAAAAAAAAATTACAAAAATCGTTTAAGTAAAACTAAAAAAATTTGCAATAAAATTAAGCCTCTTCATTTTTAAATGCAAAAAAATTTTTTTTTACTAAAACTCTTTTTACAGAAAAATCACATTAAATATAAATTTTACGCTGAATAATAGAAAAATTTATTTTTCAAAGCGAAACACTTACATTTTTTTCTCAGTGTATATATATTTTCAAAATTAAAATATAATACATTTTTTTTGTCGCACTTTCAGTAATTTATTTAATTGTATTTTTTAATAAAAAAAAAAAGTTTTTAATTTTGTAAATGCATAAAAAAAAAAACTTTTTCATTAAAAATAAAAAAGTAACTTTTTGATTATATATTTTAAAAATAAAGAAAGTCGATTTTTAACTATACATTTTAAAAATAAATTACTTTTTAATTATATATTTAAAAAAAAAGAAACTAATTTTTTAATTATATAAAAAAAAAACTTTTTTATTTAAAAATTGTTTCTCCAACTTTTCAGCAACATTTTCCTGCACCCCCTGGCAATTTTTTTTTTTTTAATTACTTCTGATTTGTTTTTTAATTATTTTTTATTATTTATACTTTTTTTTTTTTTTAAATAAACGGAAAGCCTTAAACTGAAAATATAACAGCATGCGATTACTTTTTGGCCATACTGTATATTTACAAACCCTCGCGTATGCCTTAAATTATGCAACACAATTACGGCTGCACGTGCACGTCTGGGCAAGCATGTGCATGTGTGTGTCCGTACTCGTGTCCGGGTGTCCCAGTGTCCGGGAGTGTAGATTACGGGCAACCGCAGCCATAACAGACGCAGTTGTGGTTCCGATTTGCATAAGTGACAACTGCAAAATGTATGACTCGTACATAAACATTTGCAAAACGGAAACGGAAATGTCTACGCATACAGATACACACACACACACACACACACATTCACATATACACAACAACATTTGCAAGCTGAAGGACACCACAATCCACCATATCTTATATTTTTTTTCGCCTTGGCGCTTTTTTTAATTATTCCGAATTTTCTTTTTGTCTGTCAACAAATGAAGAGGGGTTCAACTTGACAGCACTTGATCAGAGCATTAAATGTCAAACAAATGTCAATCAAGTTAACATTTTTTAAAGTGTTTCATATGGTGTATATAATAAAAAAAATATAAACATCTGATAGCAAATTGAGGAGCTGACAAATTGACAGCAAGAATTTTTATTATACTGGACGGCATTTTCAATCATTGCAGTTGGGGAAAAACGCTAACATGTTCCGGTTTTCACTTTTGTGAAAATGCAGTAGAAATGAATTTGACAAATACAAAAACTATTGATACATTTACGTTTTTTAAAGTTTTTAAGTAAGCGCCGAAACTGTATTTTCACTAATTTTTAGTGAAAATGTGAACCAGAGCCAAAGAATATTTTAATTGCATGATTTGCGCAGAAAATTACAGTGTAGGAAAATTCGAATGAAAATAAATTGAATGCCATATGAGTTTTTTCTGTTGATTTTCCTTGTTCAATTAGAGGTCTTAACTAAAACATTCATTTTGTGAAATTGTGAACCATGCCAAAGAACATTTTAATTGCATGATTTGCGCAGAAAATTACAGTGTAGGAAAATTCGAATGAAAATAAATTTAATGCCATATGAGTTTTTTTTTTGTGGACTTTCCTAGTCCAATATAGAGCTCTTATTTATAACATTCATAGTTTTGCCGAAAATGTATTTTCACTAATTTTTAGTGAAAATGTGAACCAAAACCAAAGAATATTTTAATTGCATGATTTGCGCAGAAAATTACAGTGTAGGAAAATTCGAATGAAAATAAATTGAATGCCATATGAGTTTTTTCTGTTGATTTTCCTTGTTCAATTAGAGGTCTTAACTAAAACATTCATTTTGTGAAATTGTGAACCATGCCAAAGAACATTTTAATTGCATGATTTGCGCAGAAAATTACAGTGTAGGAAAATTCGAATGAAAATAAATTTAATGCCATATGAGTTTTTTTTTTGTGGACTTTCCTAGTCCAATATAGAGCTCTTATTTATAACATTCATAGTTTTTCCGAAAATTTATTTTCACTAATTTTTAGTGAAAATGTGAACCAGAGCCAAAGAATATTTTAATTGCATGATTTGCGCAGAAAATTACAGTGTAGGAAAATTCGAATGAAAATAAATTGAATGCCATATGAGTTTTTTTTGGTGGACTTTCCTAGTCCAATATAGAGGTCTTATTTCTAACATTCATAGTTTTGCCGAAAATTTATTTTCACTAATTTTTAGTGAAATTGTGTACCGGAGCCAAAGAATATTTTAATTGCATGATTTGCGTAGAAAATTATTGAACTTACTGTAGGAAAATTCTAATGAAAATAAATTTAATGCCATATGAGCTCATTTGTGGATTTTCCTTGTCCAATTAAAGGTCTTGACTATAACATTCATAGTTTTAAATATATTTTTTAAGTAAATGCCAAAAAATTTATTTTCACTAATTTTTAGTGAAATTGTGTACCGCAGCCAAAGAATATTTCAATACAGTGTAGGAAAATTCGAATGAACATAAATTTAATGCCATATAGGTTTTTTTTGTAGATTTTCTTTAATCAAATAGACGTCTTCACTTATTGCAAATTTTACAGCAGACTGTGCGCGAGCAAGCAAAATAGCTAATAATTCTGCTTACAATACCTTATCTCGGAGCCAGCGGAAGCGCCTGAATGATGTTTACAATTTAGGAATTGTTTTACAGAGCACTCTTTGCGCCTTGTCTCTCATAAGTTTTATTTTCTTAAGCGGCCCTTGGCTGATGATTCTGCGGCTTTAAACTTATTTTCAAAGCGGTTACAGTTTTTGCATTTAGAAAAATATTTTTCAAGCTCTTGTATAAATAAATTTTAATAAATAAAGTCAAAATGCCTGTAAACATGTGTTCGGCAGTGTAAACACTTTATTCGCTGCACTCAGCAGTTTCTCGCTGCAGCAAAAATTGCTTGCATAAGTCGATTATATCGGATTTCTTCGAAAGCAATTAATAATATAGAGTTTAACATAAATAAAGCGTTCCCCTTTTGTTTTCCATTAACTTAGCTGGAATTAAATGGAACTGCAAAGATCGTCTTTCAAGTCGGCAGTGTAAACATTTTTGTGTTGCAATCAGCGAATCGCAATGTAAACATGCTATGACTTCTTAAGCAACTCTGATACTTAACTTTCATTTGTTTTGATATGAAATATATTTACCTTTGATTTGTTTATGTGCATTGTACTTATGTGTGTGAGTGTGTGTGTGTGTGTGTGTGTGTGTTATGTATACATAAGCATGTAAACATATGATAATTTATAGGCATTAGGGGTTTGTTTAATTGTTCTGTGGTTAGGGTGGTTTTCTCGCTGCGTCAAGCGCACGAGGGCAGGCTGAAAAATAATAAGTCCAGAATAAAGAAGATGACTTTTTTGAAAAAAAAAACCACAACAATATATGCAGACTAATTTACTCATGTTGGCGCTTTTTGCAACACAGGTTTGGGCAGAAGTGCCTTTTGATGTTGGGCAGAAATGCAGAATTTAGTGTTTTTTGGAAAAAAAAAAACCACAACAGTATATGCAGACTAATTTACTTGTATTGACGCTTTTTACAACACGGATTTGGGCAGAAGTGCCTTTTTGTTGTTGGGCAGAAATGCACAATTTTTTCAGTGCTTTTGGAAAAAAAAAACCACAACAGTATATGCAGACTAATTTACTTGTATTGACGGTTTTTACAACACGGATTTGGGCAGAAGTGCCTTTTTGTTGTTGGGCAGAAATGCACAATTTTTTCAGTGTTTTTTGGAAAAAAAAAAAACAACAGTATATGCAGACTAATTTACTTGTATTGATGGTTTTTACAACACGGATTTGGGCAGAAGTGCCTTTTTGTCGTTGGGCAGAAATGCAGAATTTAGTGTTTTTTGAAAAAAAAAA
Source organism: Chymomyza fuscimana (assembly GCA_949987675.1). Lineage (NCBI taxonomy): Eukaryota > Metazoa > Arthropoda > Insecta > Diptera > Drosophilidae > Chymomyza > Chymomyza fuscimana. Next base: position 24,408,833 of record OX465090.1, read on the forward strand.
AAACACAACAGTATATGCAGACTAATTTACTTGTATTGACGCTTTTAACAACACGGATTTGGGCAGAAGTGCCTTTTGTTGTTGGGCAGAAATGCAGAATTTTTTCAGTGCTTTTTGGAAAAAAAACAACAACAGTATATGCAGACTAATTTACTTGTATTGACGGTTTTTACAACGCGGATTTGGGCAGAAGTGCCTTTTTGTTGTTGGGCAGAAATGCACAATTTTTTCAGTGTTTTTTGGAAAAAAAAAAAACAACAGTATATGCAGCCTAATTTACTTGTATTGATGGTTTTTACAAGACGGATTTGGGCAGAAGTGCCTTTTGTTGTTGGGCAGAAATGCCTTTTTGTTGTTGGGCAGAAATGCAGAATTTTTTTTTAGTATTATTTTGGAAAAAAAAAACCACAACAATATATGCAAACTAATTTAATTATGTTGACGCTTTTTACAACACAGCTTTGTGCAGAAGTGCCTTTTGATGTTGGGCAGAAATGCAGATTTTTGTTTAGTATTTTTGTTTCTTTGTCTTTCTGTCCGTGAGATATCCTATTTTTTTTTTAATAAATCATTGAAAATACACAAAAAGCGCACATATGCTGTGTCAAAAATATTTCTAATATAGAACCAATCGCTTTGTAGAATTTCAGCGACTTAAGACTTTTTTTCATGTGCGTTTCAAATCCTGGCTGGCTGCAGTAGATCGGCTCTACTTCTAATTAATTTATTTTTGCAAGCATTTGGTGCTCTATTAAATACAACTTGATCCAGTTGCTGAAACTTAGTCAGTCATCTTTGAAATACTTTTTAAAATGCCGTCGGTATTTCTTTGTTGCTGTTTATTACTCTGGATTTGTGAGCCATCTTTTGCCCATTCTCCTGCATATATTGTTGTGTGTTGTTTGTATGAAACTTTAATAAGCAGTTAATAATGTGTCCATGTGTGCGTGTGTGTGTGAGTGTGTGTGTGTTGGCCAAATTGTAATTTCGTGACATATTATGCAGGCATTATGTTCAGTCCTGGCAAGGATTGTTAAATGTCAGCTTTTGGTTCGCTGGCAAAACATTGTGGCTGCTGTTGTCTTAGCTCGGCTAATCTCAACACTTTGCTCTTCTAATTAATTTCTATAATGTATGGGCGGTTCATATCGTACAAGGCAGCTTGGCACACCCACACATACACGCACGAGGGTGGGCTAAAAATTATTATTATTGGTCTTTATAAGAACTTACTGAACTTTTTTGTACTTGGAGTTTTTGGAAGCGAGAAAATTATGAAATAAAAAATGAATTGGAATTTGTTAATTGAGATACTGCAGCACTTCAAGCAGTCCAGAAATACTTGAAAAAAAGGAAAGAAACTGCTTATGGAGAGCATTTTTGATGCAGACGAGTTCGTGATATTTATTTTGATAGTAAATATTTTCACAGCCGACATAAAACGTGATTCAAACCTTTCAAAGTACAAAACTTTTTGAGCGAAAATTCGTTTAGACAAAAATGCGATCCATTAAGTTATAGACCAAGACTAGACAAGCATCCGTAGAAAACCAAGGCAGCTCTGTCAGCCTAAAGGGTCATGGGATGCTTGTGGCTTAATTTTTATCCATTACTCTCAATTTGGCAGTACGATATACCAAATATTATATTATTCAAAGCGTATAAGAATTATGCTCCAAAAGTTTTTTAATTTTTTAAAATTGCTATATAATGCACCTTTGGTAATTACGATATCGAAAAAATAAAATTTTTTTGTGAAATAATGTAGAAACAAAATCCAAAGTTTTGTTGCTCTAGCTCTTAACATCTCTAAGATCTAGACGTTCATACACGTGCGGATATGTCTAAAATGATTTCATATTTTATGTCCGTCGCGACGTCTCCTAAACTGTATCACTTGGATTTTCGACTTGTTAAAACATAACTTTTTTTCTACAAGGAAAACGTTTTTTATTTTAGTTTTAGACGTCTATAAATTTCATTAAAAACTTGTTACCACCCAACATTTTTCTCGAAGTTTGCAGCCACAAGTGATTTATATACTACCTAGACTATTCCAGTACGAAGTGCTGCCTTTTTTGCCAGCTCTTATAAGTTGTCAGACTGCCCTCGTATTTACACAGACGAACACTTACACTATCGATTATATAATAATTTACACACACTCACATACATTTGCGCTTTTTGACTGTTGACTGCACTTTTTGAATGCGCCAACGGCTACGTCAACGTCAGCGTCGCAGTTGGCGTCGACAGTGATACCTTTGCTCGTCAACTTATTCCCCAATCCAATTAAATGACAGACTCGACCGACCGCCATCGTCAGCATCATTTTATTATATGGTACAAGCACATACACAGCTATACATACACATGTACATATCTATACACATATGTATATATACATGTGTGGTATGTATGTGTGTTACTATGCATAGGTGTTGGCGTTTTGGTAGATGCTTAAACGGCCATTTTGAATCTGAGGACTTCAAATTTCTTCTTTGTCGTCTTGTTTTTACATAGGTACTCTTTATTGCGTGGAATACCAATTTTGAATTAATCTCATGCAAAGGTGGCACCTGCGTAATATCTCTTAATTTGAGAATTATTTTAAGAGAAACTGCTCTCAAGGAGCATTTCTTGCCCAATGCTAGAGTGTTTGTTTAAAGTTTAAGAGTATTTCACTGTCCGCTTAAGGCAAATGGAGAACGAAAAATGCTCAGGCTTTTGGAGTGAAAAAATCTGGTTTTGAGGAAATGCAAATTTAAATTATTCAATTTTTGACTTGAAATTTTATTGTACTTCAACTGCACAATACTGCAAAGGAGCGAATTTGCGCGAATTCATTTGTAGCCAAAGCTCTGCTGCGTCCTTAATCAGCTTGAAAGGATTACCTAATGGAAGTATTGGCCATTAGTTGGTTATCGCACGGCACTAAGTTCCTTTGACAGAAAACTCAAAACTCAGCACGTTAAACCTCTTTGTGTACAATAAAAAATTAAAAGCAATTTGTTGTGGTTTTTTTTGTTCCAAATGTAACCAATTTATTTTTAGAAAAAATTCTATAATTTGTGTAAGCCTTTGAAGTGCAGCTCGGTGAACCATATTAAGGGAAGTTTGAGTAATACCTTACCAAAACGAGCAGCTTGCACACGAATTCACAAATGTGAATGATTGCTAAATTGAGTTGAAGACTGCTCAGCATCTCTTCGAGTAGAAATTTCCGGGTTTCGGACATGCTGCTAAGTATTTTAATCAAAAACTGCTCAGAATCATACGTCGAAAATAAGTATAATCAAATAAATACAACAGAAGTTACTGCCAAAAATAAATTAACTTTACTTTTAATATTTTTTGAAAAATATTAAAAAAATATCAAAAATATTAAAAATAATAAAAAAAAATTTTAAAATATTAATTTTATTATTATAAAGATATTCAAAACGCTAAAAATATTCAGCCTGAGGGGCTACGTTGCTCGTTGCTATGGCTACAAACCTTTTATAACTTAGAATTAACTTTTACTTTATAATTATATAAATAAATAATTAAAAAAATTAAAAATTTTTAGATTATTAGAAATATGGAAACTATAACATATTAAAAACATCAAAAATATTAAAAATATTAAGAATATTACAAATATTAAGATTCTTACAAATATTAAGAATATTAGAAATATTAAGATTATTACAAATATTAAAATTAAATTAATTAATTAAATTATTATTATTTCCTTGAGTTTACAGAATTATATCTATTTAAAAATTAAATTAAATAAGTCTGTTTTGTCGCTCTTATTCAGAGCATAGGGCGGTGAATTAATTAAATATTAAATATAAAAAAAAATATTAAAAGAAGTAAAAATATTCAAAAATATTAAAAATATTCAAAAATATTAAAAATATTGAAAAATATTCAAAAATTTTAAAAATATTTTAAATGTAAAAAATATTAATAATATTAAAAATATTGGGCTGTGAAGTATGAAATGAATTCATGGGAAGTGAATTTTCAATCGGTTTTTTTTTATGTTTAAACCCATACTATGGACACACTTTTGCCATCTTAGCGGCAGCTCATTTATCCCATTGCTGTAGAAGCCTGGATCACAAGAGTCGATGAACTGCTGGAAGGCACTTTCTACAGCTTCTTGGGAATTGCATTTTTTTTTCCTACCAGAAAATTGTCCAGTGGTAATCGGTTCGTGCAAGGTCGTGTGAATATGGTGGGTGATGGAGAGTTTCCAACTCAAGTTCCTGTAACTTTGCCACAGTCATTCGTGCAAGAGGATTGGGGTCGTGCGATTGACCAGTCTCGGCTGTTTAATCGCAAGATTCCGCATCATTTCGTCTAGTTGACTACAGTAGATATCCGCCGTGATCGATTCGCCGGGTTTCATGAAGCTGTGATGGATCACACCGCCGCCAGACCACCAAACAGTCACCATCAGCTTCTTCTGGTGGATGTCTTGTTTCGGGCAGTGTTTCGGTACTTCATCTCGATCCAACCACTGCGACGAACGCTTGAGATTGTCGTAATGGATCCATTTCTCATCGCACGTCACAATTCGATTCAAAAATGGTTTATTCTTGTTGCGAGAAAGGAGCGAAAGACAAGCTTCGAGGCGACGACCTTTTTGGTCATCGGTCAATTCGTGCGTCACCCACTTGTCCAGCTTTTTTTACCTTTCCGATTTGAGCCAAATGTGTCAATATTGTTTTTTTTCGACACGTTAAACATTGACGATAAAACGAGTGCACTTTGGGCTGGATTTAAATCGACTGTGGCTTTCAGCACGTCCCTATCCACCTTCAACTCCGGTAGTCCATGTGGCTCATTGGCTTTAGTTCCTCGAAGGAGCTCGTATTTCATTAACACATGAATTTCAGTATTTTGCATGGTTGCTCTCAAATGGAAATAAACCGAAAAATATACAATACTAGTAAACCTGGCGGCGAAAATCGCCAGATAATTCATTGCATTATATACAAATAGCTTTGCAGAAAATAATACATATATAATAAAACTGCAGTGCTTGGCCGAACGTGTCAATCGCGTAATTTACATCTGCAGTCGTAGGGTAGCCAGATGTCAGTTTCTAATAAGAACTTTGATTTTGCTTCAGAAACTAAAATGCAGCGCGCATATGTGGCAACCCTGTAAGAGAAAGTTTGACAAAAAAAAAAGACACAGATTAGCCGTGCCGTTTACACCTATTGTCTTCAATGCACAATTGCAAAATAAGATCAAAGAGAAACCAAAGAGAGCAAACTTTGCTTCTTACACATACACGCCTGCCTTTATCACGCTCACTGCAAATAAAAATATGCGCACCTTTTCACACCCACGCATAGTAATTTCAATCGGCATTCCTTTTCGCACTTTTTATAGCAATGATTGAAATTTTATTTTAGCGATATCCACCAAAATATAGATTAAAACGAAAAAATAACACCTTATTGCACATCTAGGTGTAAATAGTTTTCGATTGATACCTCATTTGTTGAAATTGCGCGATCCGTCTAGGAGCCTTTGATGTCACAAAAAACGGCCTTGTGTAATATATATATAGATTTTCAACACAATAAAAACCAATTAATAAAAAGTATTCAAAACCAAAAAAAATGGCGTAAAAATGTTGCTTCCCAGCGAAGAACTTCACGACCCAATATTAAAAATATAAAAAAAATTAAAATTTTCTAAATATTCCTTTTTTATTTTTATATTTCCGAATTTTTGTTTCTAGATACATATTTTTTTTTTATTTTTTTTTATTGGCAATCAACCGACACAAATTAGGTTATAATCCAATATTGATGAAAAATTAAATATTCCAAATATTAAAAATTTTAAAAATATCTAAAATAAATAAAATATTCGAATTCAAATGCTTAAGTCAGTATTTTTAAGTGATCCTACTTCATACAGTATCCAAAAATGGCCATAAAAAATATAAACGTCACAGCTACTCTTAACGAAAGCCAACAATATAAAGTTAAAATAAACAGATCTTTAAAATTGAGTACTCTGTGATTCATATTTTATGTGTTTATGCTTCAAGTAGGAAAAATTGAAGCCAGCTCATATTGTGTCATAAAAAAAAAAACATTATGCTTTTACGGCATAATTGTGGCAAGGGTAAACAATAGCAACGAAGACCCTATAGTAAGTTGTTATGTATTGATATGATTGTTTATGTTTGAATATTTCTATAGTCATTCATTTCGCTGGCGAATGTTTACTAAAAATCTGGTTGATATGATTTTGTTTTGATTGCACTAAGGAGTCTCAAGAAATGCCAAGTCAATGAATGGAAAGTTTAAATTATACTATAAAAATGTTGTTTATAAGAAAGGGTGGCTACAATAAACTGTTTTATACAAATATTAAAAAGAAACAGCTCTAAAATATAAAAAAAACGTGCTTGAAAAATTGTCTGGGTTCCGCCGCATCACGTGTACTACTGAAAAATTGGTTCAATTTTGTAGCACAAAATTTCTTTAGAATTTCCCATACTTTAATAATTTTAAGCCGCGAAATCTAGCATATAGCAAATACAGAAAAGAGCGGTGGAAATTTATTAGCAAAAAGTCTTTCAAAAACTGAGAGCTTTAAATCTAAACAGAAGAACAAATTCAGAGTAATAGTTTAGAGAAGTGGCGGGCAGTCTCTCAATTTGACTCGCGAGGCTATTGCACCAAAATCTGCCGCAGCGCAGTCGGCTCAGGCACGGTGAAATCTCTCTCTCTCTCGTTTTGACTTGATTGCGGTTCTTGCTCTCTCGTGCGCTTTTGCTTACTGCGCTGTTTACTCACACAAAGAAATGTTTGTTTGTATGAGTTTTGCGGAACACTGATCTAGCATATAGCAAATATAGAAAAGAGCGGGGGAAATTTATTAGCAAAAAGTCTTTCAAAAAGTGAGAGCTTTAAATCTAAAACAGTGGTGGGCATGTTTTTCAAGGCACGGGCAGACTTTAAAGCGTTATAACTTGGAAACTACTAGAGATACTTACACGATTTAAAAACCAGTCTTTTGTACATTTTTGAGATCTACAATTTTTGAATACATACCAAAAACAAAAAAGGGCAAGGGGTTGGGTAAAAATACGAAAAACTGCGTTGTTTTAACTTTGGCGCCCTCTACCTTCGAAAATATGAACTTCTGGGTGTACCTTCCAATACAAATAAAACTCGAAATTCAATTTTAATCATTTTTTGCCTTGAAAGTTTTTTTGTACGCTTTATAGAATTCGAGATAAATGGGCCGACACAAATGTCAAACTAACGGTAAACGCTACGGGTGGGAGAGGTCACCATTTTGGTTTTAGACTTTTTGGATGGTCCTTAATACATTAAGCAAGAGAAATTCCAGTGTGCAATTTTTTCCAGCTCAAAACCTATTTGTACTGTACTAGTCATCGAAGCTAGTTCACATTCATGATCAAACAATTAGAAGGTCATGCAATGCGTAAATCCATTATTCGTGTCTCTCTGAAAAAGAGAGCGCGGGTTTAACTTTTATATGGTGGCTATACGTAATAGTGGCTCAATTTTGTTCAAACTTTTTGCTATTTAATCAAAATATTGCAACCTTCGTCCATAACTCCATACTCACTATATGCTACATATTTACATATTACTTACTTACTGCTATCCTCTTCTCAAGGTATACTTATTTAAGGTAGCATACTCCGGCCGAAATCGCTAAACGAAAGTTACCAATTTTTAGTTTCGTTGCGACTGCACATGAGGTGGATTGTCTTCACACATATTATATTAATATGTACGCGTTCTCTCTCTCTCTTGCTTTTTCTTGCTCTCAGTAAAATTGGTGACGACGCCGACAGCATTACTCTACCTTAAATAAGTATAACTTGTCCTCTTCTCCCAGTGGAGCTAGCGCCTCAACATATTTTCATATTAAAAATTTTAAATATTTTTTGCTGAATTTTTCAAACTTTTTTTTCTTTCTACTTACAGGTAAGCAACACAAACTTAGAACTTTTTGCCGTAAGTTTATAACAAAGAATTGCTATAAATTGCAAATTTCCTCGTTTTCTGTAATTTAAAAAAATGTTGTATTCAACTATACCTTGTTGTGATTGCAATCACAAATACTAGTAAATACGCTGCAAAGCAATGCATTTAATACTTAAAAAAATACCGACAGATTATCGCAAAATGTTATCGGAAATATACTAAATACGCAAACGACTTTATGAACCAAGTGCACGCATATATACGTACATACTATAAGAATAATCTGACCGCAAACAAATGCAACATGCAATATTTAAATTCTGTACTCGTATAAAAGAAATATTTTTTAAAGTGTGACAACGAAGTAATAGTACTCTTTTTTATTATAAACATTTGTTATACGCTATACCCAAAGTTTCAGGGGCATACTAGATTTGATATACTTGTTACCAATATGGTTAGGAACCTTAACCAAACTACGTGACCCGGGTCTTGAAAATACCACGCTTGGTCACTCGACCGGGTCTAGGTTTATGTCACGTAGTCAATAATTTCTTGTATATACATTTTCATATCGGAAACTGCTTGTATACTGCTTGGAAGCCGTTTTCACTTGAATACTAAACATTTAAATACTAAAATACTGCTTATTGCATTGCAACAGTCTACAAAAAATGAATTTCTTTATTGCGAAAGGGCCTCGACTGTACCACATTAATTTGTTACATAAATTATTATTATTATTGAAACCAATATCTAAGGCAATATCTATATTGCAGATAAGTTCTGCCAGTAAATAAAGTAGATGTTCCAAGTTAGTCTTTCCAATATCTTCCACATTTCCATCTCTTAATATTTCATCTCTGTGCTGTACATAAACTACTGTCGGAAATTTCTTCTGATTTTGTTTTGAAAAGGGAAATACTTAATATTTTATATTAATTAAGTTTGTGCAAATAAAGGGTCATTAATCTTGAGGTTTTTTTTTTAAATAAAAAAAAAACCAAAATTTCAAATGAATCGGAAAAGTTTTACTATCAATAGAAAGAACCGTTCTTGGCATTCACTTTTTTAAAAATAATCGCTTTCAAATGTTGGCCGCAACTACGCCGTAGCTCGTCCAAGCCGAGGTTCTAGCATAATCGGTGGTATCTCGCGAATAACACGGGTAATGTTGGCCTCTAATGCTTCAACCGTAGCTGGACTATCCACAAACAGTTTAGACTTCACGTAGCCTCAAAGGAAAAATATGTCATTATTTCACGGGCTGTGTGGCAAGTAGCGCCGTCATGTTGACACCAAATGTCGTCGAGATCTCGGGCTTCAATTTCAGGTGGCAAATAATTCGTTACGATTACGGTCTGAACAGTGTCACTTTTGAAGAAATATGGACCGATGATTCCACCGGCCCATAAACTACGCGCTGGACGAGGTCTATTCGAGTGTCATCCAATAATGAATAATTGGGTCTCCAACTTTTTGATAGTATGGCGAATAGTGGTCTCAGTAGATCGATTATGGCGACCATAAAATGGCCTAAGCGCGCGAAAAACATTCTTTACAGAACTCGAATTTTCGTAATATAATTGTACAATTTGTAAACGTTGTTCGAGTGTAAGTTTTTCCATGATGAAATGGCAATGAAAACTGAATAAAAAACATATGGCAACTTGACAGCACTCACGCGTTGTTTATCAAAAAAACTTTATTAAAGAAAAAAAAACCTCAAGATTGATGACCCTTTACATCTAACATAGAGTAGGTGACATTGGAGATCGCCCAAAGTTGTATGAACGTCTAGATCTTGGAGACTATAAGAGCTTGATTAACTAAATTTGGCAATTGGACTGATCCAGCCACGCCCCCTTCTTTCCCTAAATAGTTTAAATCCGCTGTATCTTCCTTAATCCCAAGGCGAAACTACAAATTTTTCTTAAAAAACTATACTACTTCTCTACAGCCGTACTAAGAAGATTTCATATTTTGAGCATAAGAATTTTTTGGCGAAACTTATATCTCTATAGAGCGTCAGAAGATCGGTGTGTTTCGCATATCTGCTGTACTGTATTAGTTTGTGCATAAAAATTTATGTAACTCTTATCAATTTTATTGTCAGCAATAATATTTTGCAATTTTGTTTGATGTTGGCGGAGAAGTTTTTTTTTTTCTCTCATGGGACAATTTTATGCCTTTTTTCCGGGTCGTTTTTTTGTGGCTCTAAAGCGTTTTTTTTTTTTTTTTGCCGCTATATGCAACATCTGTTTTAATGTTATGCTTCATTAAAAAGAAGGTATAAGATGCATTAAAATATGGGAACTTTTTGTAGTTGTGACGTCATTAAGCTTTGTAGGAAGTTGTACTTTTAGATTAGTTTCACGAATAGCTTGTCGTAGGTGTATCTTCTATTCAAACCGGTCTTAGTTTTGGAAATTTTTGGGTATAACTGCCGAAATTCCCAACCGAGCCATCAGGGCTCTGCCGCGAGCATCCATTTTCAAGTTTCAACAAAAAAGTGAAAATAAAACTCGGAATTTTTCAGTTGCCCCAATTAAAAAAGTGAATGATCTTTTGTTCGGTCTTCGAGAAACGTACAACAAGCACAGAGTTGATTTCTTTGCTCATTCTGATCTTTTTCACGTTTCCTTCCAAACGTTTAATATACAATTTTTTTTTGCTTTAATTTAATATACCTCTTGCCCCTTGCATACATAGCATAAAGATGAGAACATGCTGCGGTTTTGCTGCTTTATTGTTTTTCTCTTCTTTTTTTTTTTAGCTGTTTACCGTTGGTTGGCCAACACATTTTAATATTATTAAAAAATGGCGGCAGCTGCGCCAGTTCGACAAAAGACCGAAGACAGAAGAGTCCTTCAAAGCGAAACCACAAAACCAAAGCGTTTGTCTTTTGTGTTTGCTCTTTGCTCTTTTACATAGTCTTTATGGGGTTGTCTTTGGTTTTTTTTGTTTTTTTTTTTTTTTGTTTTTTTATTATTAGTTGTTTTGTTTGCTTTGTTTTTTTTTTTTGCTTTATTTCCACTATAAGTGTCATTTTTCATTTGGCTGTGACATGTATTTTATTTTTGGGGACCACTTTAAATACGCTTTGATTGACTTTTAGAGCGCTGCGCTGCCAGCTGGCACCAAAACAACAACGTGTGTGTGTGTGTGTGTGTGTGTGTGTGTGTGTGGGCCAGAGCTAGATGACGCCACGTGGTCTTTCCACAGCTCGTGGCCATGATTTGCAAGCCAAGTTAGTCTGCAAAATCTGCAGATGACAGAGAGCGTTTTATAGGTATGAGGTAGGGGTAGAAGCAAGTAGAACCAAGTGTGGCAAGTGTGTGTTAAACAAATTATCCTGCAGCAAATCAGTTTTCAAATTGTATCACAACACACCCACACCATGCTTTTACAGATAATACAATAATCCTTATGCAGTGAGTACGCACATGTTGCTGTACAATCTACAGTCAAACATCGTTGAAGTATATTAATGCCCAGGATGCGTATTTGTCCTGAGCGCGTAAGCTAATGAAATAAATTTCATCAACTTTTAGATTTCTTTCGTAACATATAATAAATCAACATTGTGAAAAGTTTGGTTTCACATAAATGACTATATCTCCGATACGATCAATATAATAATTTCCCTGACTGGAGCAAGGGGGTCTCTATTAATAACTCTTCGAAGAGAACAGGGACCTACAGTTTATAGCCGAATCCGAACGGTGGTGTCTTGAATTAAGAGAGAAACAATATATCATCCCAACCATAATTAAATTTCCATAAGAGTGTACCTTAAGTGTTTTTGTGCAAGTCGCTAGTTCGGGAGCAATCGTTTTTTGAATTACTTAATAATTAAAAAAAAAAAAACTTTAATTTTTTCCATAAAAACCAGAAGATATGGAAACCAAAATTTTTTTTTTTGACTGAAGGCTAAGCAATTTAAATTTAAATAAAACAATTTTTATAAAAATATGGATGGAAATTGTCGGAGAAGAAGTGAAAGCGATGAAACTATTTAGTCTAAATCTCTAAAGAATTTTGATACTGGGTACACACATAAGCCTACAAATTTAAAGTTTAATAACTATCTAGTGTTAGCAAAGTTGTAGATGTTCTTACGAAAAAATTATTATTAGTTCGTTGGCAATTGCACAACATAAGTTACAAAAGAAATACTCTATTCCAAATTTTCAAGTTCATTTCACATTAAATGTAGTATAGACGCATGTGAGCCTAATAAGCAATATTTTTTTTACTTTTACCACTACAGCCGAAAAATACTTTTCTGAAATTCGCTGAACGTAGGCAAAATTTATGCAATTATTAATTTTTATTTATTTATTACAAAAAAAGATGGCGTACGTTAAAGTCGGGCGCAGACGACTTTGGGATACCCTATACCACTAATTGCAATTAAATCCGAAATATTGCTTAAGCACTCTAAAAGCCAATTGATTGCCGAATTTGGTTACGATATCTTCATAAACAAACGAAGCACAACAAATTTTGTACAAAAAACGGGTTTTTGATCAATCGGCTTTACGGGAGCTATATGATATAGTCAACTGATTTTGATCAAATTTGGTACAGTGCTTGGATACTCTAAAAAACTTCTGAATGCCAAATTTGGTTACAATATCTTCACAAACAAACGAAACACAATGAATTTTGTACCAAAAACGTTTTTCTGACCGATTGGTCCTATGGGAGCTATATAATAAAGTCAACTGATTTTGATCAAATTTGGTACAGTGCTTGGATACTCTAAAAAACTATTGATTGCCAAATTTGATTACGATATCTTCATAAACAACCGAATTATCCATCTAAAACTTTTGTTTTTTTTTCTAGGTCCTCTGAAACACCCCTATGGGAGCTATATAATATAACCCCGATATCAAATAAATAAAATAAACTTGTCTCTCCTGACATAATAGCGCATCTAATCTGAAAATTTGGTTGCTCTAGCTCTTACCATCTCTGAGAGCTAGGCATTCATACAGACAGACGGACAGTCGGACATGGGTATATCGACTTATCTAGTCACCCTGATCATACTTTAGGTAACTTTTGAGGGGTCTCCGACGTCTCCTTCTGTATGTTACATACATTTTCGGCTTGCACAAACTTAATATACCCTTTGTACCATACGGTACAGGGTATAAAAATAATATTAAAAATATTTTGCAAAATCCAAATATGTTTAGAACTAAATTTTCATAGCCTCTACCTTAAGGTGAAAAGTGCATATATTTTTTATTAGGGTCAACTTAAGTATTTAGCTACTATATTTGTTTTAAAATGTATTAATATATATTTAATATGCAATAATATATAATAATCGGCCGTGCTCCGGAAAACGAACTAAACAAAACAAAACAATTTTATTCGGTTTCGTTTTTGCCTGCTCCCAAATACGAATTTTTTGTTGTCGCCATTTACTTATATTTCCCTTGCTCATTGTTAGCACAGCTTTACACCTTTCGAGGGAAATTATCCACGACTATATGCTATTCCCATTACTAGGGAAATTTTTGTATGCCAGATATGAACTATTTCTGCGAGCATTGAACATTCTTTTAATGCAAGACATGACTTTATAAAAACTCGGTTTGAGTTGTGCATCCTTTTTTTTTTGGATTGAAAATAATTCAAAATATTTATGAATAACTTTTTAAATTGAAATTGTCATAAATAGAATCTAAGAATATAAAAGAATATTTTAAAAAAAAGTGTAATACAGTCGAGGCGGTGCCCGACAGTGTAATACCCTGTACCTATTTTCTGAAAAGAAAAATTTATTCCTGCATATTCCTTCTAAGGACTTTCCAATTGAAAATAATTTTATTTTTTTTTACCTATTTTGATGAAACTCGAAAGTTACGTCAAAGAATTTATTTAAAGTATATGGGATAAGTTTCAAGTTGGTATGTAGCGGGGTGTGGGAGAAAACACGATAAATCGATTGCGGGGGGTGGGGGGACCACATCGATAAAATTTGAATGTGGATTTGTTTATTAGAGCCACATGCATCAGCTTACCAAAAATTGTGATTCTAGGTCACTTGTAACCATAATTACGAGGAGTCAAATATTGATGCACTTTATGGGCAAGGGTGGTGAAATTTGTACATTTTTGACTACAACTTTTGCTATATTTGTCCGATTTTGTTAATTTTTTACACACAGATGCATGTAACCACAACGCATCGCTCTGTTAAATTTCAGATGAAAATATTAAACGGTGTGGCTAAAAACCGCGAAACTCTACTGCGGGGGAACGGGGGAAGATATTGACATGATTCAACAAACTTCATCTTTCCAGGAAATATGCGCACCTGCTGGTAAAGTTTGGTGTCTCTAGCTCTTATAGTCTCCGAGATCTAGACGGACGGACGGACATGGCTCAATCGCTACCCGAGGTTATGATAAGCATTTTGGTATAAAGGACTTGGGGTCTGCCACGCCTCCTTCTGTCCGTTACATACATTGCACAAATCTAGTATACCCTTTGTACCTACTATAGGTACAGGGTATAATTATTTCAATCTGTATTAATTCAAGACACCTCTGTAGGTTCCTGTTCTCTTCGAACAGTTATTAATAGAGATCCCCAGGGGCGACTGACAAAATAGTCAGTCAGGGAAATTATTTTATTTCAGTTTAAAATGCGTAGAGTTAGGGGATTTGTTTTGTTTCAGTTTAAAATGCGTAGAGTTAGGGAAATTATTTTATTTCAATCGTTTTATTTCCTTTTACAAAAAAAAACATTCGCTTTCAAAGCATATAAAAAATCCTTTTGGTGAAATTGGGAGCAACAAACATTCGGTTTCAAAACGAATCCGAATAAAATGTTTAGATTCATTTTCCAGAGCACGGCCGAATATTATTTTTTTATATATTTTTTTATATATATTTTTTTTATATATATATTTTTTTTTATATATTTGTATTTTTATATTTTTTTTTTTTATATATATTTTTTTCTTTGTTTATGTATATAAATGTCTTAATCTTATAAAAATTCGTAAAACGCCATTAAAAGTTTACTTTTGTATGAAAAATTGCATAAATATAATTGTTTTTTTTTTTTTAATTGTTGAATAATTTTTAAATTAGTTGTTTTAATAATTATCGTTAGTCTAAAATATACAATTATTTTTTTTTTGTTGGTAATTTATTCTTTGGGATTTTTTTATTTTTTTTTATATTTATTGCATAAACTCAAAAATGCATATATTTTTATATGTTGCATTTATCTCATGTGTAATTTATTTTGGAAAATGCTACGGCCAATCTTGGATTACTTATGATTTTTTTTTTTTTTTAAATGATTTTTATATTATATGCAACAAAAATGCATGCGGCATCTAGCGGTAACAACTTGCAAGCGCCATCTAGGGGCCACATTTAGTGTGAAAAAAATAAATTATGAAGCAGTTATAAAAAATTAATTTTTAACAAATCCTTGCGAAACTTATTTATTTACAATAAAATAAAAAACATTTTTTCAATAATTTCATAACATTAAAAGATTATGTTTTTTTTGTTTCCTCAAGTCGATGCTTTACTGTACAAATGCGTATCTGTGCATTGTGCTCGTATATGCCAAGGCTTAAGGCATTTGTTATTCATGAGCAACCGCAATGTTCGCACTTTTTGGACAGCCCTGGAACCAAACGCTACGTGTCTTTTTTGGTTAATACATACATACGAGTATGTATGTATAAGGGTTTGTATATGCACAAATCTTAAGTGCCAGAATCCGTTTTGGCCACATGCCAGAACAGCAGATCCGTAAATTCCAACAAACTGAAAAAAGTTGCTTTACATTCGCAATCGATGCCGTCTCCAACACAGTTGGAGTACTTCTTATATACAATTTGGCTATATGCCGTTCCTGGTTCCATAACTCTCTAAACTTTTAACTTTAAAATATAAACACATTCAGCTTCATTTACATATAAAGCGCTGCATCATGTGACCCGGGCGGCAGAAGTTACCTCACATAGTTTTCCATTTCCTTGGCACTGCCGCTGTTTAGTAATACACTATCAGCGGATATGTCAGCTGTAAAATAAAACAGTGTGACCAACTCTTTTTTGTGGCATTTGTTCAATAATATGGAAACACTAGCTTAAGTGATGGGTCTTTTTTGGAAACACTGGTTTGGGGAAATTTTCAAAATGAAATGATTGCACTAATTTAGATAAGAAATAAGTTTAGTTGGAATTTAAATTCTTTTAAATAAAAATTAAAGATTGGCTTGGTTGCACTTTGTTTGTTGTTGGTTTAGGAAAATATATCTTAAAATGATTTAAAAGATTATCTGCGCAAGTTAAAAGATTATTTTGAATCATTATTGCCCCTAGCTACAAATTTTATAAAATAATTGAACTGCTCAAAAAGATTTTTGTGAATGTTGTAAGGCATATTTATAAATTTAAAATTAAAAAGATGTTCACACTCGCTATAAATCTTTCAATTGTCAGGTCACACTAAATTGCTTAAAAGCTGATAATATTACTTTCTGCTTCTTTCCATCGTTGATAAAGCGTATTATTTTAAACTGTTTTGGTTATTTCTTAAATTTGTATATTTTTTTAAAAAAAAAAAAACACCATTTTCTAAAATCACATTTGTTGTTGGTATGAAATCTAACTAAGACTTGAAAAAACCATTTAAAGGGTCTGGTACTGGAAGCTGCCCCAGCGATTTTTGAAAACTAATGATGCAGTTCGCTGCATATGACAAAAAAAAAATATTTCGCAAAATTTCAGTTTTTAAACTTAATGCGTTACGGCTTCATTTAAAAAAACGTGGTTTTCGTTTTTATTTTATTGTAACTAAACTACTGAATATTTTTGAACCAACAGGTTCGAACAATATCTAGAGCTCTTTAAAAAAAATACACAAAAAAATCAGAAATATCAATCAATTGCAGTACCTTATCCAGCTAGACGCTTTTCTGATTTTTTTTTAGTTTTTCAAGTTTTAAAAACTATAAATTTGTAGAATTTAAAATATATTTTGACAGTTTGAATAGTTTTTAAAATTTCTAATTCAAATGTTTCTAAATTATAAAAATTTCTTAAAATTACAAAGATTTGAAAATTTTGAATTGAAATAGTTTTTGAAGTTTGAAAAATGCAAAAAACTACAACTTTTGAAGCAAATATATTAAAATTTGAAAAATGTTTTAATTAAAAATTTCTAATTCAAATGTTTTAAAATTTTTGAAATTTTAAAAATTACAAAAATTTGAAAATTTTGAATTGAAATAGTTTTTGAAGTTTGAAAAATGCAAAAAACTACAATTTTTGAATCAAACCATATTAAAATTTGAAAAATTTTATAAATTAAAAAAATTTAAAGCAAATGTAAAATGTAAAAATTCCATTTTTGAAATTTGTAGCTGCATCGGAAATTAGATTAAAAAAAAAAGTTGCTAACCAATAAAACTTTTGCATTAATAATTTTTTTTTGTAAAATAAAAATAAAAGTTTTACAATCAGTTTCCAAAACAAAATATCGGTATTGATATATTAAGAATAGTATTTTTTTTTTCTCTAATATAATGTTTAATTTTTATTTGAACTACCCTTTTTCCACTTGGTTATTGTAAATCCTAGTCTCTGGCCTATCGTTCAAAAGTTCACCCAACGGGCTAGTGACGTGGATTAGTTCATATCTATCTTTTTTCCTCGTTCTATTTTTCAATATTTCATTTAATTTTTTTTCTTATAATTTAAGGTCAAATAAATAAATATAGTATTAAATATTCGAGTTTAACTACATTATATTTCGTAAATTTATTCTTTAAATTTCTCAGTTGTAAAGATAGAATATCCCAAATGGGATATTTTTTTTTATATAAAGTTTTGCGATTCCGTGCAAAATATTTCGTACTGCGTAGACCCCTTTAAGCACCGTTTTCGAGATATTTTCGAAAAACATGTTTTTGGGCACTTTTTTCAGTTATTCCTCAATATCTCGGGACATGAAAGACGATTAGGTCGAAAGGTATTGATTTGCTCTTTCCATTGATATATAATATGTACAGATTAAGTAAAAATTATCGAAGTTACAGGCAACTAAAGTTGAAAAAAAAAGCTGAAAGGGAATTCTTTTACAAACATTTTGAGTCTAAGATCTTCGAAATCGGATAGAAACTGTAGATATTATGGAACCGGGAACGAAAAATCACGACTGTTGCTGCATACAAATTCGTGAAGACGTAACTGGACTGTTTTCATACAAAAGTGTGATTGAGTGAAGATTGGAACTTCCTTACATGGTTCCATAGCATCTACAATTCTTACCCGATTTTAAAGATCTCTCGAAATGTTCTCTTTCAGATTAATAATAATTTTTAAAAAATTTTTTTCCTTAAGGGCCATACGCAGCATGCAAAATTCCGCACCAAACGTCAAAACTTCATATAAAAAAAAAAATTCCCTTTTTTGGGATAATCACACTATTACACTTTTTTTCGACTTTGGTTGCCTGTAACTTCAATAATTTTGAATTAATTTATATATCTATCTCAAGCAATGTTTAGAGAGCTTTCCTAACAGAAAAGCTTTTGAACTCTCACTACATACAATAAGGCATAGCTTTTACGGACGACACCACCTTAAATTATTCCACCATGCTGTAGAGTATGTTAATCTCGGTGCTGCAAAGTTGTCTGGCATTCTAGAAGCTCTTCTCTTTTTTTTTTATGCTTGAAATTTATGGTCGCTAAATGTCATGTCGACTTCCGTACGTTCTATGCTTTCGCACGCGGTTGGCTGGTTCCTAAAGCTCCCGAGGCTCTGAAGGCTTATAAGGCTGTACTCTGTTTGGGCGGGCACCCTCTGCTGGCTTTGCTACCACAAAATGGAGCACTCGCAAACAGGCCACAGTCAGCCAAGCGGATTTTTTTGTGGGCTCAGCTGTTGGCTGGGAGGCGCAGTTGTGGCAACTGTAGCGACTAGGGCTCTATGGGTCCGTCCAAGTCCAAGTCCGTGCTGCTTGGTTCCTTGTTTGCTTTCGTTGAGTTGTTGTTTGTTGTCGTCAGCAACGTTTTGTTGCTTCCGTTTGCATATTTTTGCTTGTTTATGGGTACACTTTATACCCTGCACCCATTGCAGGGCACATGGGGCTTTATAGATTTGTGCAATGTTTGTAAGGGACAGCAGACGGCTGGCTGGGCAGAGCATAAGTTTTTCTATGCCAATATGCTTAACAATGGCCATTTACTAGTGTGTCCTGCAGTTTGTCTGAATAGCTAGAATTCAAAGAGCAGAAGCATTGGAGACACCAAGTTAAGATAATCACTATTTTTATTTTTAATATACCAAAAGGGTACAAAAATGTTAGGGTATAGAATTAGGATGCGGTCAAGAACAAAGTTCCTTCGCTTATACTTATACTTAGTGCAGACTTTAAAAGTTTTGAGGCTTATTTTTAGTCTAGATACTCTCACACATACAAGCACAGCATGCCTCTTTTCGTTACGTGACTGAAAAAGATTTAACCGCCTAAACGTTGCTCTGACTACTTAAAAATTCCTTTATATAGAGGGTCCTTCGTTTCATACAAATATATTTCATGAGTCTGGATAAGATAAAATGTAACAAATTATAATAGGCGCAGCTGTACCTATGAAAATTCATACAAAACTGTTGAGATTTGAAAAAAAAAGTGTATTGTGCTACCAAAGTAGCACTCAGATCTGATGTGAGCCCAATAATCAATTAAATGTTGATTTTTTTTCAAACCAATACTCATGTTGCTCTATCCTCACAAACTATTTATTTCGCTTGAATACGCCTACAATTCTCAGAATACACTGCGCAACAATTTTTGAACATTTTTTAGGGAACAATGTTTTTAACTGTGGCTCGATGAGTAACCCTTACCCTAGATGCTAAAACCAAACTATTGTAGTTGAGGTCTATATTTCTGCTCATGCCTATACGGTAGACATTGTTGGAATTCCAGATTTTCTATGATTTTTCAAAAATAAATTTTCTTTTTCAGTTTTTCGTATTTTCTAAATTTTTTTTAGTTTTAATTGAAATTTTTGTATATTTTACAAAAAACTTATTTAAATTTTTTAAAGTAAAATGCTACTATAACTAAACTAGGAATTTTACAAAAAAAAAAAAAATGATGCTAATCGTATTAATCAGCTGTGCTCCGGAAAACGAAAAAACCAAACCGAACAATTTTATTCGTATTCGTTTTTACGTGCTTTGGAAAACGAGTGTTTGTTTTTGTCAATATGTATTTTCCTTTTTTTTTTTTTCTCTCGATAAATTCGTATATTTGCCATATTTTCTAACTTGAAGTGGGCACAAATATAATCTAAGAATATAAAAGAATATTTAAAAAATTATTTTAGTATAAAGTTCGTACGTCTTTAAGCCCATTTTGCCGATTGGTTTTAATGGCTAGTGTAACAAAAAATTCGGTTTCAAAGCACATGAAAAATTCGGTTTGGTGAAACTGGGAGCATCAAACATTCGGTTTCAAAACGAATCCGAATAAAATGTTTATTATCTTTTTCATCTTTTATGAATAAATGTGAGCTAAGAAAAGCACTAAAAAGAAAAATGTGGTACAGTCGAGGCGGTGCCCGACAGTGGAATACCCTGTACCTTTTGTGTCAAAAAAATTTTTCCTGCATATTCCATCTAAGAACTTTCCAATTGGAATTTATTTTTTTTTGGTGAAAATCGATATTTATACCTATAAGTTCTCTAAATTTGTACCCATTTTGATGAAACTCGAATGTTACAACAAAGAATTTATTAAAAGCATACGGGGTAAGTTTCAAGTTGGTATGTTGAGGGGCGTGGGAGAAAACACGGTAAATGGATTGCGGGGGGTGGGGGGACCGCATCGATAAAATTTGGATGTGGATTTGTTCATTAGAGCCACATGAATGAGCTTACCAAAAATTGTGATTCTAGGTCACTTGTAGCCATAATTGCGTAGAGTCAAATATTGACGAAGTTTATTGGCAAGGGGAGGTGAAATTTGCACATTTTTGACTATAACTTCTGTTGTATTTGTCCGATTTTGTTCATTTTTTACACATAGATGCATGTAACTACAACGCATCGCTCTCTTAAATTTCAGGTGAAAATACTAAACAGTGTGGCTAAAAACCGCGAAAATCTACAGCGGGGGAACCGGGGAAAGATATTGACATGATTCAACAAACTTCATCTGCTTAGGAAATATGCGCACCAGCTGGTAAAGTTTCGTGTCTCTAGCTCTTATAGTCTCTGAGATCTAGGCGTTCATACGGACGGACAGACGGACGGACAGACGTACAGACGGACATGGTTCAATCGCTACCCGAGGTTATGATAAGCATTTTGGTATAAAGGACTTGGGGTCTGCCACGCCTCCTTCTGTCCGTTACATACATTGCACAAATCTAGTATACCCTTTGTACCTATAGGTACAGGGTATAAAAATAGAAAAAGTTTCGAACCACAACTTAAAACTTTTTTAGTGTACATAATCACCAAGCACTAACAAACAAAATTGAGACCCGCACCTGGATTGATTGTTGTACACTAATATCAGCATAAAATTGGAATCAGTTAATAATTTAGCTAAGAATAGATTTTTTCTCGCTCTCTTAAGGCCTTAATTTTCTTAAACAGTAGAAAAATATTGAAATAAATATTTGTAGCCCATAAATTGGGAAATGAGACAATCTGCCACTTAAGGCAGCTAGAATATAATCTGAGTTTTATTCTTATAAAACTTGAAAGCATTACATAACTATATAAGCCAAACTTGGGGAACAATTTTTTAAAGACATTATTAATAGAGAAACGCAAGTTTTGAGTAATACAGAGTTCAGACAGTTCCAAGTTTTAGCAAAGAACGATCGGGTATCTGAGAAAGAACCCACAAAAGCGTTTTTTCTATTATTACGTATAAAATTCTTGTCTCAAGAGCATTTTCTTTTGTAGATAGAAATACTTTTTTTGAGAGTGTTCAAAATTATTTTTATAATAAGCAATTACAAAGAGTTACAAAGTTGTTGTAACAGAGTCTGGCAAAAAGGGCCTTACAATTAACACAGCAAAACAAAATGTCTCTGTCTAAACGCTAACAACAATGCCCTTCTGTTTATGGTAAATAACTGTCCGATGGAAGAAGTTGCCAATTTCACATACCTTGGCAGTATAATCGCGGGAGATGGAGGTACCAGCGTGGATGTTGAGGCCAGAATCGGAAAAGCAAAAGCAGTGTTTGCACAGCTTAGTAAAATCTGTTCTCTTGTACGGATGCGAAACTTGGTTTACAACAGAGGGTCTAACCCATAAGATTCAAGTATTTATTAATAACTGTCTGCGAAGAATCTTCAAAATCTGTTGGCTGAATGTTGTATCAAACGAAGATCTCCACAGAAGATCCAGAGAGATGCCCATTGCCAATGAAATTAAACTTAGGAAATGGCGGTGGGTGGGCCATACCCTTCGTAAACAGCCAAACGAAATATGCAGACAAGCACTGGACTGGAATCCACAGGGAAGCAGACGCAGAGGGCGGCCGAAAACAACTTGGCGAAGAACTCTGCAAAGAGAAGTTGAAGATAGCGGAAAGACCTGGGGTGAACTAAAAGCTCTAGCTCACAACCGGGATCAATGGAAACAATTCACGATGGCCCTATGCTCCACTAAGAGTAACAGGACATAAGAAGAAGAAGAATTACAAAGAACATTTTGTACTCATGGAGAGTATTTTACTTTCATTTTAAGGTCTGTATGCAGCACAGAAAATCACAATCGTACAAGAAAAAGTTCTTATAAAAAATATAATCGTGAAATTTCAGGTCCAAACGCGTATTGCAAGTGGACATAGATATACGGTACAAACATATAATTATTCTATAATTTTATCGTTGCTTTACGTAAGATGGCGCCAACAAGTTCACTAGATGGCGCCAGCAGTAACAACAGCGGTTCTGTTTTGCCGCCACAACTAAAACTTATGTTAATAACATTTATTTTGGTAGAGTACCCGATAGTCGGATACCGACACTCAACTTATTCAGTTTTGATTATGTGTTGCTGCGTATGTGTAATTTTATTTAACGTTCCTTGACAATTTATGCCATGCGGCAAAAAAGCAACAATTGCAGTTTGTTTGTTGTGACAGGAAGTGTGTGTTTATGTGTATGTATGTGTGTGTGCGTTTATGTGTATGTATGTGTGTGTGCGTTTATGTGTGTCTGTTTATTTGGCCAAGAGGCAAACACAACTTTAACCAACGTTACTTTAAGCGTTATTAATTTCATTTAGGGCAACACAGTGTGTCCTGCAATAACATTATGTTCCATTTAATTTAACAGGAAACACTTGAACAACATATAGTGTGTTTTTTATAGGGTGTTCTATTTCGCTTGTCGTTTTTTCTTCCACTTTTGTTTTATTTCATTTTTAAAGTTTCTTGGCGTATGCAATTTGGGAATAACTTTAGTATTAGCTTTAGATGATGCGCTAATTTACGTTGAATATGCACCTAATACTGTTTTACACGTTAGATATGTTCCGGGAAAAAATGTATAAAAAAAGACGTGAAGTACATCTATGAAAGACACCCAACTTACAAGCAATTTAAAGAGCTGGAAATAATTCCACGATATCCCTAAAATGTATAACATACAAATATGCGTATCTTTAATATATAATTTGAGTCCATTTTGCTTAGAAGACTGTTTTATTAAAAAAAGATGGCGTGCGTTACAGTCGGGCACGGACGACTTTGGGATACCCTGTACCACTAATTGCAATAAAGTTCAATATATTGCTTAAGCACTCCAAAAGACAATTAATTCCCAAATTTCGGTACGATACCTTCACAAACAAACGAAACACAACGAATTTTGTGAAAAAAACGATTTTTTGACCGATTGTTCCTATGGGAGCTATATGATATAGTCAACCGATTTTGATAAAATTTATTAAAGTGCTGGGGATCTCTAAAAAACTTCCGATTGCCAAATTTGGTTACAAAAGCTTTATAAACAAATGAATTATCCATCTAAAACTTTTAGTTTTTTTCGCGGTCGTCTGAAACACCCCTATGGGAGCTATATAATGTAACCCCGATATCAAAAAAAAAAAATAAAATAAACTTGTCTCCTATGGATTAATAAGGGATCCAATCTGAAAGTTTGGTTGCCTAGCTCTTACCATCTCTGAGATCTAGGCGTCGGACATCGGTATATTGACTTCTCTAGTCACCCTGATCATACTTTAGGTAACTTTGGGGGGTCTCCGACGACTCCTTTTATATGTTACATACATTTTCGGCTTGCACAAACTTAATATACCCTTTGTACCTTATAGTACAGGCTATAAAAATTTAATTAAAATTACAATTTTTTAACTTGTCGGAATTACAGATTTTTATTGTCTACCAACAAACTTTATCTAATCGAAATTTGAAACTAAACAAATTATTATATAATTTTTTTTAACACTTGGATCAAAACTCATCAAAGTTGGATTAACACTGTAGATCCTAGTAAATCTTCAGGCTAATCGTTCCACTTGTTTTTAATTTTATTTAATAAATTTTTCCTGAGTTACAAAAAATTGGTTTTTTTTTTTAAATTACTAAAAAAAAATTACCAGCACGTTTCTCTTAAAAAACTTAATTTAAAGTTTTAGAAAACCAATCGGTTTCATTTCGTAATAGCAGGTACATATACGTAGAAGTAGAGGGCGTCAAGTTAAAAAAAAGTAATTTTTTGTCATTTTAGCCCTTTTTTTTTGGGCAATATGTGTATGAAAAAGTTTTAATTAAAAAATACGCAAAACTATGTTTTGATTCACAATAAAAAAGCACCCTTTGCAATAGACAACTGTCTCGCTAACTGCGAGTAAGGGCAAAGGGCAAGCTAGCAAAAAGCCAGATGTGTTTATGTTTGCCTTTGGATTGCAAACGACAAGTTATTGCTATAAAAAAAACGAAACACAAACGATACGATTTCGATACGAAAACTGTTGCTACTGATAGCAAATGCTAATTAAAATTCTTAAATGCGGGTATTTCCCTTTATTTGTTAAACATCTTGCTTATCTTGCTCTCTTCAACCTCGTCTGGATCAGCTTAAGCACAAAGAGAGCGATAACTGCACACACATGCATCAAGGTATACTTATTTAAGGTAACATACTCCCGCCGAAGGCTCTCAACGAAAGTTACCAATTTTTAGTTTCGTTGCGACTGCGCGTGTTTTCACGCATATTATTTTAATATGTATGCGTTCTCTCTCTCTCGCTTTTTCTTGCTCTCAGTAAAATTGGTGACGACGCCGGCAGCATTACTCTACCTTAAATAAGTATATCTTGGTATTTCCCTTTATTTGTTAAACATCTTGCTTATCTTGCTCTCTCCAACCTCGTCTGAATCAGCTTAAGCACCAAGAGAGCGATAACTGCACACACATGCATGCCAAACACAACCTGCTGAGAGCGATAAGATTTCGCGCTCAAACCTCGTCTGAGCCGCAATTGTTGATGACGCACCGCATACCAGAACATTTAATGAGCACGAAGAGAGCGCTAGCTGCAGACACACACACACAAACAACTCAATACTCAAATTCAGAGCTGGGCAAAAAGAGAGCGTGCCCGTTTGGGCTATGGGCGGCTGCCCAGCTCTGCTCAAATTACAATACAAATTGAGAGAAGTCAATAAATCGAGCAGCCGCTTGAAAGTTTAAAGAATCTAAGCAGTTCAGTTGATTATTATCGTTCGGTACGCGCAGACGCGCTCTTTAAATTCATTTCGTTGAAACAAAATCCTAAAGAAAAGTGCAGCTTGTTGATCATGGCAGAGCAAAATGCATCGAACTATTTAACTATGGAATGCTCCAAGTATTCTTTGTGCAGAATTAATGCATTTGCCTTGAAACAGCTCATCGACGAAGTCTGCGGCGGTGAGGTGGATATGTGTCAAAAGACCAAGGAAGGCATGCTCTTGATTAAAACGAAAAATTCGGAACAATACGAAAAGTTGCTTAAACTACAACAATTGGATAAATATTTGCCGGTTATGGTAAAAGTTTGCTGCAGTACTTATGAAACGAAGGGTATTATTTATACCTATGAGCTGTCCACGATTCCTAGATTTAAAATTATGGAGCTACTTAAGTCGCAACATGTTGGCAAAGTGGATAGAATGTGCAAATTTGTAAATGGCAAATGTGTGCCTACTGGCTTAGTTGTGGTGTCATTCAACTTGCCCCAGTTGCCCGAGAAGCTATATCTGGGCTATGAGATGATCCAAGTGCGTCCCTATATACCGAAAGCAGTACGCGCTTCTTTGCCAATACGTGAGTCTACAAATAGTAAAACGGAGACAAATTATAAGGCTACGAGTCATACTACGAATGCGGTGAACATATGTTCAGCCAGTTTTGGAGCGAGTGTTTTGAGACTGCTGAACATGGATAAGCCCAATGTAAGATTAAAGTAATTTTAAAACTTAGTTTGCTAAAATTTTCGTCAAAAACAAGTGAAATGATTAGAGTCGGCTTGGGACTTGTAAACAAATTGATATAGGACTGACCTTATATGGATATGAATTTAAGAAAAAGTGATTTCAAGAATCATTTCGTACTCATCGTCATAATGTTGTGATTTGACCGATAACGTAAATTTTAGTATGAAAAAATCATATCTTTGGTATGTAGACAAAATTTTTTCTTGATCTTTGTCGAAATGGCAATATCCCGTATGTAAGCGTCTCAATAGTTTGATTATATTTTACATAATTCCCAGCTATAAATAGCTGTTCATAAAACAAATGCATGCGTCGGCACGGTTTGTTATGCAGTGTATAGCCGAGTCTCTCATATTACTCATTGCTCAATTTTGTTAAAATAAATAATCACGTAGTTGCGTTTGTTCTGCAACGAATCTCTTCAAATTTTTAGAAATACAATAATTCTTTCGTATGTTTAGTGCGTTTGTGGAATTTTCTTTGCTAACTTCATTCATGCAGTTGCATTAATATTTTTATTGGCATTTGGTATACCAGATTTTCGCACTAAAACGATCTGCTTTGTTTTGTTTATGTAAACAAATGTACAACTTTGCATTGCGAGAACTTGTACAATAGTTTTCGCGCTGTGTCTTGCGCATACGATATTGAAGTTTTACGCTATAATGCGCCCTAATTACCATAAAAATCTTGGAAACAAATGGCACGCCTAAAAAAAAAATGTGCTACCCTTTTGCGCGAAAAAAATGTAGTACGGTATATATGGCTACAAGTCGTTAAATTTCTACCGATTTTGAGCAGAATCAAAAGTTGCGCCAAAAAGTTTTTCAAAGTATATTGAGTAAGTTTTAAGTGCACGTGTTGGAGGGTTGTGGGAGATTCGCATCAATAAAATGTCGTTGATTAGAACCACTTGAATATTCTTACCAAAATGGCTGAGTCCAGCTAATTGTTTACAGTCAAATATTGTTGCAGTTTATGGGCAAAGGGCGCTGAAATAGGCACATTTTTGAAATATTAGCGGAAAGGCTTGTAAGTTGACACACCTGGTCGATTTTGATGTTCCAGCAATGAAAATACCAAAATTCCATACATTAAACAATTTTAATGTGTTTTTGTGCTGAAACTGAAATTCAATGAACTTTCATTATCAAAAAAGTTTTTCGAACATACAGTGAATAGACAAATTTTGTTCAATGCATTCCAAAATGGCTTCAAAAATTTAAGTTGTCACAGCTTTTGGCTTGTAGGTTAGGTAGGTTAAATAGGCAGCTCAGATTAAATGAGATCACCCAGAGACCATGAGGTCCATTGTGTTGCCCAATTTGAAAGAAGGAAGAAAGGAGTTGGAAAAGGGGCGAGGGGGGGGGGGGGGGTGGGTGGAGGATCAAAACTGTACGACATCACTAATCCCCTAAGACTCTCCTATTACAAAACCATTTTGAGGATTCGACAAACGCACCCAGATCTGCAATTGGCACAAAAGCCAGACTACCCAGATCCTCAAAGAACGGTTTTCCCAGAAACTGGGTTCGTCTTCTTAGAAGCGCCGGGCAGTCACAAAGCAGGTGTTGGAAGCTTTCTGTCTCCTCCTCGTCTCCGCAGCTTCGGCAGAAATCGTGGTGGGGAACATGCAGCCTCTCAGCCATGTGGCCAATAGTGCAGTGCCCCGTTACGACTCCTACCACCATCCTGGTCCTGCTTTTATGAAATCGCAGGAGTTCAGATGTGCGCTTTGGGTTATACCTGGGCCAGAGTGCTCTGGAGATGCGACAACCGGACACCGTGTCCCATTCTCTTTCCGCCAGAGCTCTGGCCGTCTCCCTGATTTGCGATTATTTGGCTTGTAAGTTGTCACACATCTATGTATTTTCATTTTTTTCAATTGCTATGTTAGTTATATGACTTTTTTTATTGTGTGGAATTATCATTGAAACTAATTTGAATTGTTTTTAGTGCATTTTTCTGACATTTTGGGATATATTTTTTTAAATATTTTCCATAAAAAGTCAGTTTTGGCATAGCGTCCAAGAAAAACCGATCACAAAAAAACACAAATTTTTCTTGTTTTTTTTTTAAATTCAATTTAATGCTCAGTTAAATTTATAAATCAATGAATTTTCATAAATTTTAGCAATCATGCGTTTTTATTTCAGTTTTCTCAAAATTTGAGTGATTTTTGCAGTTGTGACAACTTACAAGCCTTTTTTTTTTGGTGGTCGTTTTCAAGCTCTTTTGAAAATTGTCTGTAAAATGTTTATTTTTATAAATTTCAAATGATTTGCTTATCGTGGATTATAGCTCGTTCTTTTCTCTTTTCAACGATATATTTACATTGATGCCTATGTGTATTAGGGTGGCCATTTTAGCAACATCTCACGATTTTACAAACGCCACACCCTAAAAAGTTTTCTTTTTAACTGCATATAGCGCCTGTAAAATTTAAAAATGATCCGAATGTATTTGATGGTCGCGGAAATAGTTCAAAGCTACCAAAACGTAAGTTTGACAAAAACATGTTCCAAATGTAATCGATGGGTAATTCAATTATCTACAGTCAAGTAAAAAAATTATCAAAATCAGTTTAGTATAACCAGAGATATTTGCTGTTAAGTAAAGGCACTTTGTTTTTTTTTCTAACTTCGAAAAACAGTTTCTTCAAAATATCTTGATTTTTTTAAAATTATGTTTTGATAGATATGAGACTTTTTGAACCATAATTTGTTTATTTGGAAATTAGTTTTTAAAGTTTATGTAGAACAATACAGTCAAAAACGTAAAAAGTGCACCTTTGACCTATTCCCGCGACCATCAAATACATTCGGATCGTTTTTAAATTTTACAGGCGCTTTATGCAGGTAAAAAGGAAAGTTTTTAGGGGGTGGCGGTTTTGATATCGATGGTTTAAAAATCATCCATGCCAGCGGCGACCACCCTAATGTGTATTCAATGTCGAGATATAGCTAAGAAAGCTATGTTGTGTTAACTTACAAGCCTTTTACCTACTTATTTATATTTTTAATATATTCCTTACCCATAACTCTTATTTAAAAATTACTGCATTTAATTGTAAGTGGCTTACAATTCACAATTGGTTAAAAAAGATGTTAAAAAAGTTTCTCTGAAAGTTTTAGGCTTATTTAATTGTGATTATACTGCTGAATATTTTTGCACCAAGGCTTGCAAAATACAATTTTTTTAAAAAAAAAATAATATTTTCTTATATCTTACACTGTATCCTAAGATACGAAAGGTATAACAAGTTAGCTAAAGTTGGTTGATTAGAGAGCGAGTATTAAAGTGTTGTCCAATTACTAAAAGTTCTCAGTCAGGAGAACTTCAAACGCAGTATACAGTACTAGCTGCTTTGGGGGTAGCCTAATTTTTTGGATTTTTCCATGGTTACTATATATAGTACATAGATATGTCACTGTTCATATGCCTTAACCCTCTAATGACCAATAGTGCCTTGAGGCACTTATTGTATTTTTGCAAGCATTTAAAAAAATTTTAGCTTTTACATCATTTACATTTCTTTTTTGGCAGTTCCTAATAAACACACTAAGCAAGTTATAAAAGATTTGAAAGCTCTTCAAAGCTTTTAAAGGTACTCCTTTTTTATAAGCACAGCACATTTTGCGGTTGCGCAAAAATTGTTTTTAAAAATACCTTAACAAAAAATAAAATCAGAATCATTTAATACTATAAAAGCTGTTCATAAATAAATAAATAATATCAATGTCTTAAAATTTCATAAGCGACTTATTTTTGACTTAAATCCTTAAGTACCTTTATCAGATTTTCTCACCTTACAGATAAACGAACAATCCTACATAATTTTAAAGGTCATTTTAGAATTTAGTAGCCGAAAAGTGCCTTAGAAAAAATTATTCGACCATTGTTAACCAAATATTTTCAAAATAGGCATTAGAGGGTTAAGGTATAGGGTGTACAAAATAAAAAATGCTTGACTGCATATATATTAACCCTCCGTTTGGCACATGTTCCGATAACCTAAATATATTTAAAAAAAACATGCTTATAGCCATCCTCGTAATGGAAGTAACTTCAATTTTTTTTTGAAAATGAAAGTCACAAAAAATACAATGTGAAAAGGGTCTGCCTGGACCCATGTGCAAAACAAAGGGTTAAGCAACAAAACGCTTTTTTATCTTTTATGCAAAAGGTCACAGACTTATCAAGCTGCCCTCGTAGTTGCTCATATACTAATTTTCAATAGAATTTTGTTCTCAAACACTTTTTCCAAATGTAATGGCTTTGGTTAGAAGTTCTTTTCCCAACTGCTCTTGAAGTTATCAACAAAGGAAACATTTTGCCTGCTTTGGGCCGCAGTGGGTGTGACGTCACTTGGGCCAATAAAATGAAATGAAATAAAAGTTAAACAATGGCTCTCTTGGTCGTGTAAAAGTTGCCAAACACACACACACACACAAACAAATACACATAGTTACATAGATAGCTACACGTAAATACTAAGATACTAACACATAGACAAATTCTAGTACATCTGGGCGTCTCTTTTGAAGTGTTTAAACAAAAAATAAGTCTAGTGGGCCGTCTTGACTGGCTATCCTTGTTTGCCTGCCTACTCTTTATGTTGGTCTTGCTAATTTAAGATGGCTAAAAAGAGAGAGAGAGCGAAGCAAGCTCGGAAACGTGCTAAAAAACTGAGAGTGTTAACTGCGGATGAAAGATGTTTCAATTTCATGCAATTTTAATACCCGAAATTGGTCAGTTCTCTTGGGTCATGTCAAAGCTGCTGTCAAATAGCTTACTTTAGTTAGGAGCTCTATAAAGAGCGTACAATTTTTAGGGTCTTGGCAAGCCTATAAGACACTGCCTTTTAGCCCCAGCACGTAGTACACACAGACATAGGTCAAGAAGCTGAAATATTATTTAATTTTAACATTTTTTTAAGCTGCATTCACAGGGTCAAGTGTTCAAGAGATTTGTGCAATGTATGTAACTGTTGGAGAGAGTCATGGCAGTTACTAAAAAGCTTAGCATTACCTTGGGATGCGTTTGAGCGCGTTCTCTTGTCTGTATGAACACCTACATTTCCGAGACCATTAAAGCTGTATATTCAATTTCGGCAAAAGATTTTTCATAGCCGTACGCAGTTGTAGTTTGTCAATTTTGGTGGATATCTGGCTCGGTTTGGCACAGCTATACATCTTATTCTTAGAATGCTGCTTAAAACTTCCTTCCCATATAAACTGCAACAATATTCCATTTGATTGGGTACATAGACACATGTGAGTCTAATAAAAAACGTCACGTTGACATTTTCGTAAAACATGCCTTTACTCTTGCCTAGACATGCTAAAATTTGTCGCAACTAATTGCTTTTGGTATCATTCTCCTCTTGGTCATAGTCCCGATTAGTTCTTATTTTGTAAGCCTCGTCCTATACTACCTCGTCCTATGCTACTATATTTATAAATTAACTTTTGTTTTTTTAAACGCTAATTTTTTTTTTAACTAAAGTTTATCTTGGCAGTACATTGTTCAACATTTTTGCTTTATCTTGGAGAAATTTTATAGTTTTATATACAAATTTTTCAAATCGTTAAAAACAAGAAAATTTTTAATTTTTGGTAGAAAAGCTTCAAAATTTACATATACTAAAATTATGACTATGCATTGTTTTTTTTTTACATCTTTTTCAATACAATCCCAATGTAATCATTTATATAGTACATCTTATAATCATTCAATAATCTTTGTTATAAAGGGTCATCAATCTTGAGTTTTTTTTTAAATAAAAAAAAAACACAAAAATTTCAAATGAATTTGAAAAGCTTTATTATCAATAGAAATAACCGGTCTTGCCATTCACTTTTTAAAAATAATCCCTTTCAAATAGCGGAGGTTCCAATTTTGGATGACGCGTTCGAGCATAATCGGCGGGATTATGGTAACCTTAAAATGGCCTAAGCGCGCGAATTTTCGTAATATAATTGTACGATTTGTAAACGTTGTGCGGGTGTAAGTTTTTCCATGATGAAATGGCAATGAAAAATGGTTTATCAAAAAAAAAACTTATTGAAAAAAAACCTCAAGATTGATGACCCTTTATATCTTTGAAAATTCGAATTATATTTTAAAATTTTTTGTCACGAGCGTTCGTCTAGAGACAGTGATTAGTTTTATTTAATATCGCTACATTTCTTTATTCATGTACATATGTACCTTATCTGTTTGTTAACAATAAACATCAAAAAAAAAAGCCCCAAAATCTTAGCTTAAAACAAAGACTTTAACTTAATTTGATGAAAGAACAAAGAGTATGTCTCTATAAAACGAAATATGGTTTTATTTTTTCGTTTTTTTATAAGTAAGAGCATATTTGATAGAGAGAGGAAAGATTTCTCAATGATGTTCATTCCATATTTTTAGTGAAATAAATTTTGTGGGAAATATTGAGTTCGATGCCATGGTACAGAATGCGACAGTTTTTATACCCTGTACCTATAGGTACAAAGGGTATACTAGATTTGTGCAATGTATGTAACGGACAGAAGGAGGCGTGGCAGACCCCAAGTCCTTTATACCAAAATGCTTATCATAACCTCGGGTAGCGATTGAGCCATGTCCGTCCGTCCGTCCGTCCGTCTGTCCGTCCGTATGAACGCCTAGATCTCGGAGACTTTAGAGCTAGAGACACGAAACTTTACCTGCTGGTGCGCATATTTCCTAAGCAGATGAAGTTTGTTGAATCATGTCAATATCTTCCCCCGTTCCCCCGCTGCAGTTTTTAGCCACACCGTTTAATATTTTCATTTGAAATTTAACAGAGCGATGCGTTGTGGATACATGCATCTATGTGTAAAAAATGAACAAAATCGGAGAAATACAGAAAAAGTTATAGTCAAAAATGTACAAATTTCACCACCCTTGCCCATAAAGTGCATCAATATTTGACTCCTCGTAATTATGGTTACAAGTGACCTAGAATCACAATTTTTGGTAAGCTGATTCATGTGGCTCTAATGAACAAATCCACATCCAAATTTTATCGATGCGGTCCCACCACCCCCCGCAATCGATTTACCGTGTTTTCTCCCACACCCCTCAACATACCAACTTGAAACTTACCCCATATACTTTAAATAACTTCTTTGACGTAACATTCGAGTTTCATCAAAATCGGTAAAAATTTAGGGAACTTATAGATATAAATATCGAATTTCACCAAAAAAAAAAAAATCCAATTGGAAAGTTCGTAGAAGGAATATGCAGGAAAAATTGTTTGCGAGACAAAAGGTACAGGGTATTCCACTGTCGGGCACCGCCTCGACTGTACCACATTTTTTATGAAAAATTTGCATATGGCGATTGGAGTATAATATAATACCATATTTCGCTTTCAAAAGAAGCTGCTGAAAATTTGTTTTGATGGCAGCGGCTAAGCAAAGCAGCTCTTTATTTTTTTTTTCAATAAAAAATGTGGTAACACTGTTTTGTTACGACTCTGTGTACGACTTCTATGCAAGTTTGTGTAACAAGAGGTTTTTTGACTGCTGCGTACAGGGCTCTAAAAATAAAAGAACCTCTAAAAAATAAAAAATTTTGTTACTGTAGTATCTGCTTATCAAAAAATATTACGGCTCTATATTTTTTAGGGAATTGTGCTTAATATTATTATATCTTTTTTTACTGCATTTTTATGAGACTTTAATTAATAATTTTTTTAAATAATAAACAAATTACATAAAAATTTGTATCTTGTTTAAAAAGTGTTACAGTAATAATAATTTTGATATGCGCTTTTTTTTTTATTTCCAGGTGGACGGCCAAAAATATATGGGTCAGGGACGAAGTAAGAAGGTGGCACGCATTGAGGCCGCTGCCACAGCATTGCGCAGCTTTATACAGTTCAAGGATGGAGCCGTATTGTCGCCACTGAAACCCTCGGGCAATCTGGATTTTACCAGCGATGAGCATCTTGAAAACGGTATTGAAAATATGTCACATGCCGAATTGGTCCAACTGGTTCAGACATTGGTGATACTTGAAAAAATGTCGGAGCTTACCTCGCTTAATCAATCCACTTTGCATCCACAAATGTTTTGCATGAGCCAGAGCAAGTATTTATTTTGTTTACCTTTATTTATTATTTACTTATGATTGATTTATTTACTTATATTTTAGCAAAAGTTTTTTAAAGTTTTATTTAACATTCTGTAATTTTCGACTTCAAGTCTAGCAGAAATGTTAAAGTTTTATTTTTATGTTTTGTATGTATGCCTGTGTGTTGTTGTTCCTATTGTTTATTTTTTAAAATTAATATTCATTTTTGTTAATTTATTAATTTATTAATTAATTGCTCAAGGCAAATGCACTAAAATACACACACACACAAACACACGCACAAAAACATGTACAGGCAAGCTTAGCTTAGTAAGTTAATAGACTGTTTACACCGTCGCAACAAAATTTTATAGCGCGTTTACAGCGAGTAATTGCCAGCACTCTTTTGCAAGTAGGGTGTGTATAATTTCCAAAGTAATTTGGATTTGATTTTATCGCTATTGAAAGCTATGGTTTTTCGGAACTTGGGAAAATTGTGTAAATTACTTTTAAAAGAGTTGCCTTGCCAAAAAAAAACTATGATTTCTAGCTTATATGTATACCACAGGAATCAATTTTTTCGATTTTCATCAAATTCGGCTAGTACTTAGGTGTTTCAAAAACTTTTGATTTCTTTTCTGAAAACTTCATCCCGAGCGTTGCGTCTTATGGGAGCTATATGATATAGTACACCAATTTTGATTAAATTTTGGGCACACTAAAAAAAATTTTAAATGCCAAAATATTTACGATATCTTTATAAATAGACAAAAAAACAACGAATCATGCTCTTAAAACCATTTTTTGAACAATCTTTCCAATAGTCTCTATAGAATGGTCTGCTATATTCTATAGAGCCTACTATATTCTATAGAGCCTATATAATAGAATGGTCTACTGTATTCTATAGAGCCTATTGGGAAGATCTTAATCAAATTTACTGCAGTGCTTGGCTACTTTAAAAAAAGTTTTGAAAATTTTGGCTAGGGTGTCTTATGCAGATGTCCTCTAAAAATATAGCTTTTGAGTTTTTGAGGGTCTACAAAGTGCACCAATGGAAACAATTTAAAATATCACCGATATTGAAAAAATAAATTAAGCTGACTTATCCTGAAATAAAAAGTGTTCTAAATCTAAAATTTGTTTGCTCTAGCTTCTATTATCTTTGAGTCCTAGGCGTTCATACAGATGACGCATAGCTGGACATGTCTCGCTCTGTTCAAAATATAGGTAATTTTTTAGGTTCCCTGGGTTTTCTTAACATCTTTGACTTACAGCATATTATCGCACACTTTATTCCTTAAGGTATGAGGTCTAAAAATTAAAAATTAGGAAATTTTTAATGCCTTCGCACTGCTTGCATTCTAGTTTGAACAAAACAAGTGAAAATGTGATAAGGACAAATCTGCTTAATCCGATGCATGCGATAAGATTCAGGTACTCGGTTGTATGAATTATTTTGAACAGATTAAGCAACATGAGGTCCAGCGTTTTTATGATGGGAATTTACGTTTTATGCGTTTATCTGTTAAAACATATTTTGGAGATTTAGGGACTTCTTGGAAGAGATTAATAAATAAGCCTGTTAAAGTAATATCGCCTAGTCAAAGCAGTGTTGACATCAATTCCTTGTGACGGTTTTCTTGAAGACTGTACCAGAGCTCAAAAACGTTCAGTGGCCTTAGCTAAGACGGTTTCTAGATCTGCTAGGTGTATAGGGAGTTCGTTTCTAGCAGCCTTTTCGTGATTTTGATTACCTACAATGCCCTTAAGCCCAGTAATGTGACCTTTATGTGCTCTAGAACTTGCTAAAGCAAGTGGAGAAACATATTAAGGAAATAAATTGTTGTTGAAGTAAGGAAATTCTATTTAGACCAAAATTTAATGGCAGGTCAGAAATCTGTAACCACTTATAAAAGAAGTGCTTTGTATTAGATTAAAGAAGACATTGTTGGAGAGTGAGATTAAGATTTGAAAAGAAATGCGCTGAATGACAATGATTGCAGTAAGGATACGTCACCTTGCTTAAAATTTCTTCATTGGTTTTTTTGAAGGAAGGATTTTTTTTATACCCTGTACCTATAGGTACAAAGGGTATACTAGATTTGTGCAATGTATGTAACGGACAGAAGGAGGCGTGGCAGACCCCAAGTCCTTTATACCAAAATGCTTATCGTAACCTCGGGTAGCGATTGAGCCATGTCCGTCCGTCCGTCTGTCCGTCCGTATGAACGTCTAGATCTCGGAGACTATAAGAGCTAGAGACACGAAACTTTACCAGCTGGTGCGCATATTTCCTTAGAAGATGAAGTTTGTTGAATCATGTCAATATCTTCCGCCGTTCCCCCGCAGTAGAGTTTCGCGGTTTTTATCCACACCGTTTAGTATTTTCATCTGAAATTTAACAAAGCGATGCGTTGTAGTTACATGCATCTATGTGTAAAAAATGAAATCGGACAAATACAAAAGAAGTTATAGTCAAAAATGTGCAAATTTCACCTCCCCTTGCCAATAAACTGCGTCAATATTTGACTCTACGCAATTATGGCTACAAGTGACCTAGAATCACAATTTGTGGTAAGCTCATTCAAGGCTCTAATGAACAAATCCACATCCAAATTTTATCGATGCGGTCCCCCCACCCCCCGCAATCCATTTACCGTGTTTTCTCCCACACACCTCAACATACCAACTTGAAACTTACCCCGTATACTTTAAATAAGTTCTTTGTTGTAACATTCGAGTTTCATCAAAATGGGTAAAAATTTAGGGAACTTATAGGTATAAATATCGATTTTCACCAAAAAAAAATAAATTCCAATTGGAAAGTTCTTAGATGGAATATGCAGGAAAAATTTTTTTACCCAAAAGGTACAGGGTATTCCACTGTCGGGCACCGCCTCGACTGTACCACATTTTTTTGTTTTGAGAATGGTGTTTGGAGAGTAAAATTTCACTGCGGCTATTGTGGCAATAGTATGGAATGCTAACTCACAAAAAATTGTTCAACTCTTTTCCCCAAGAGCCACCAAGGACAGTATTTTAGGGTCAGGGTTGAATAGAGCACAGGTGGCTCCAACCTTAAGGTAATGGTTGAACAGTTGAAAGCCTGGAAGGCCAGTACTATACTTTCAGTGACCGAATTGGAAGCATCTGTACAGTCTGTCGATATGGTTCTTGGCATATTTAGTTTTTGTATCTAATCAGGGTGTAAGTACTTGGCTTAGTTCTTAGACCCGGAAAATCGGAATTATCTTATTCATTATATAGTAATGCTAGAAAGATATAGTAATAGCTTAATATAAGCATGGTTCT
Source organism: Chymomyza fuscimana (assembly GCA_949987675.1). Classification (NCBI taxonomy): domain Eukaryota; kingdom Metazoa; phylum Arthropoda; class Insecta; order Diptera; family Drosophilidae; genus Chymomyza; species Chymomyza fuscimana. The sequence goes on from OX465090.1 coordinate 24,446,759, forward strand.
ATTTAGCTACTGCATGAAGGGTGTAGGTAGTATCAGCAAATGTTCCAAAAGATTTTCCCAAGATTAAATGTTAACTCATAAATTTTGTTGCGGCTGGTGTAAAGATAGTAGGGGTAACGCAGAGAATCGAATATTTTACAATCAAATTCTTACTCGAATACTCGAATTTATTTTGAAAACAGATGTCAACAAGAGCGCCATTGCTGTCGATGGACAAAAGAAAGTTCCAGACAAGGGACCCGTCATGCTGCTCTATGAGCTCTTTAACGATGTTAACTTTGAGTGCATGAACATTGATGGCGCTCAAAATAATTGTCGCTTCAAGATGACAGTAACCATTAATGAGAAGAAATTCGATGGCACAGGTGAGTATTCTTTAAACAAAAATAACCATCATATCTAATAAGCATTTATTATGCTTAACACAGGGCCCTCAAAGAAGCTGGCCAAGAATGCAGCTGCCAAGGCGGCATTGGCCTCACTGTGCAACATCTCCTATAGCCCAATGATGGCACCACAAAAGAACGTGCCGCTGCCCATCGATGACAAGTCCTCATCTATGGAGTTGCCGCAAATACATGCAGATACCATAGGGCGTCTGGTGCTGGAAAAGTTCATGGAGGTTATTAAAGGACAGGAGGCGTATTCGCGACGCAAAGTGCTGGCAGGCATTGTCATGACCGAAAACATGAACTTCAATGAAGCCAAAGTGAGTACAATTGGACGCACTGGAGCAACCCAATGACAAGCCTTTGTATGTACTACAATACACTCTCTCTCTCTGCTACTCCGCAGGTTATTTCGGTTTCGACGGGCACAAAGTGTGTCAGTGGTGAGCACATGAGCGTCAATGGGGCGGTACTTAATGATTCCCATGCCGAAATCGTGTCCAGGCGTTGCCTGCTTAAATACTTGTATGCACAGTTGGATTTGCAGTGCAGTCAGGGTATGATTGTCTGTCTCTTATCTTAGCATACATAGAGCTTTGCCTGACTTTTGTGTTTTTTTTTTTTTTTTTTTTTGTTTATGTATTTGTGTGTGTATGTTTGTGTGTAACTGTGTGCCTGCCTATATATTTGTAGTAGTTTAAGTTACTTTTGGTCACGCTTACTATGCTTTAGCCTAAGCTTATCCATTCCAACTAACTAGCTATCCATCCATCTAACTAAACAAACTTTAACTCACTTAATTTACTCTCTATATACACACACTCACACTCACACACACACACTCTTTGTCTCTCTCTCGCTCTGTATGTAACTCTATACTAGTCACATCCTAAACACATATTATGCCATTTTATACCATCAGGGTCATGTGTACACACTCATGTTGACCCAGTGTGTACCTAGCTCATTAATGTCTGTCAATATTTGTAGTATTAGTGTATAGCGCATCTTGTTACTGTAGCCTTTATACATATGCATGTATATATCAGTACATAGTTCTTAACATTATGTATATATAGTGTAAATATTAATAAGCATATTGCCATTGAAATCCAATTGGTTAGCCGCCCTTGTTGGAATATTTGTTTTCATATGGGCTTCATTTTGAGAACGCCTTTTATGTCTAGAAGGGGGATTGTCAAATATTTTTGTTAAAAAAAATTACTTTATAAGTAATTTTTTATAAATGGCAGCTCATAATGTGGCCAAGAGACAGTTGCTTTAAAAAGCTGAATTGACGAAAGTCCTGATAGAAAAATAAAATCTTAAATCAAGATTTTTCTAATACTTGATTTTAATTCTTGAAAGAAGACCAAAAAATCTTAAGATAAACACAAAATTCTTAAAATAAAAGCAAAACATTTTGAAATAGGTTTAAAAGTCATAAATACGCAAAAAATCGTAACGCCTAATGTTTTTAAAATAAAAATCACATATTAATTTTTTTTTATTTTTTATTTTTTCACTAAATAGCGAAAATAATGAATATTTTATTTATTTATTTATTTATATTATATTTATTTTATACCTTAAAATAAAATTTATTAAATAATAGTTAAATTTCAAAATAACTCTTATTTTACATTTTTTATAATAAAAAAAATTATTTGTTAATTTTTATTTTATAAATTGAAACTTAATATTAAATTGACATATCTTTTAAACCAAGGCTCTTATAAAGACTTTTGTTGAAACTAAGTATTTAAGAGCTTTTCGTTAACCTTAAATAATAATATTTTCTGGTTAGTCATCATTTTGAAAATTGTATACTTTTATAATTTGTTTTATGAAAAATGGGAAAGTTATTGAAATAAAAAGGGAGCATGATTGCATATGTCTTACATAATAAAGCAGCAAAAAAAATTACTAAAATTTTCTAGAAATTCTGTTCCAACATTCTTAGATGTACTGATAAAATGAAATATGTTTGATAGATCTTAGCTACATTTTAAAATGTTCTAAAATTCCATATCATGCTAGGCTCTACAAAAGCCGTCTCTGACTAAGATAAATAATAAAAATAATTTTATAATAAAAATAATTTTATATTTAAAAAAATTGGTTAGTAAAAAAATTAACATTTTTTTTAAATTAAAATTATTTTTTTTTTTAAATTAAAATTAATTTTTTTTTAAATTAAAATTAATTTTTTTTTTCATTAAAATAAAATTTTTTTTAACAGAACTTATAACAAACTAAATTTAAAACAGTTGCTTTAAAACTATTCAGTAGTTGTGTCACATAAATAAAATAAATATTTTTTTTTTTAAAATTAATAAGCTCGCTCTAAGTTCAAAAACTGAAATTTTTGAAATTTTTTTTTTTCGTTCTATGAACATGAATTGATTTGTAACATTAGTTTTTAAGCATTTTTTGGGGAAATTTCTTTTAAATTTTTAAACATGACTGAACATAAGTTTGCAAAAAATTGCGGTATAGTATATTCAATATATTAGAAAAATAAATAAATTAAAAACTAGGGAACGCAATGGGTGTTGTAGAGACCGAAAGTGGATTGCCTGCCTTTGGGAAATTTAAGTTTTTTTTGAGTTCCAAATTTTTGATATTACAATTAAATTGAAAATTAATTGTTTAAACTTACTGATCTCACAAACGTTTTTTTCAAAAACAATCATTGAACAATTCTAAAAATCATATAAGGTTACAACGGTTGACCCCTGGGAGGAGTCACAAATAGACTGCATAGTCTTTAGTGGTTAAAAATCATATTAGTGGTCTTTAAAAAAAAAACTCAAATTAGAGCGGTTTTAGAAATTTTTTTTTTAAAATATTCAAAATTTTATATATTCTTAAGATAAAATTCTTCATTGGCTTATTTTGTTCTAGATCAGAGTTTCTGAAAATTTGAAAGTATAGAATCTTGGGTTTGAAATGCCTGAGCAGAACTAGAAATAAAAATTGAATACAAAACACTTCTAAATGCAATTTTCTTAAAAAAAAGATGGCGTACGTTAAAGTCGGGCGCGGACGACTTTGGGATACCCTCTACCACTGCTTGCAATAAAATCCGGTAAATTGCTTACGAACACCAAAAGACATTTGATTGCCAAATTAGATTATGATACCTTCATAAACAACCAAAAACAAACGAATTTTTAATCAAAAACTTTTTTTCGACCGATCGATCCTATGGGAGCTATATGATATAGTCAACCGATTTTGATCAAATTTGGTACAGTGTTGAAAATCTCTAAAAAACTTCTGAATGCCAAATTTGGTTACAATATCTTCACAAACAAACGAAACACAACAAATTTTGTACAAAATCGTTTTTTTGAACGATTGGCCCTATGGGAGCTATATAATATAGTCAACCGATTTTGATCAAATTTGGTACAGTGTTGAAAATCTCCAAAAAACTTCTGAATGACAAATTTGGTTACAATATCTTTACAAATAAACGAAACACAACGAATTTTGTACAAAACACGATTTTTTGACCGATTGGTCCTATGGGAGCTATATGATATAGTCAACCGATTTTGATCAAATTTGGTACAGTGCTTGGGAACTCTAAAAAACTTCTTAATGTCAAATTTGGTTACAATATTTTCACAAACAAACGAAACACAATGAATTTTGTACAAAAAACAAATTTTCGACCGATCGATTCTATGGGACCTATATGATATAGTCAACTGATTTTGATAAAATTTGGTACAGTGCTGTGGGTTTCTAAAAAACTTCCGATTACCAAATTTGGTTATGATATCTTCATAAACAAACGAATTATCCATCTAAAACTTTTGCTTTTTTTCGAGGTCCTCTGAAACACCCCTATGGGAGCTATATAATGTAGTCCCGATATCAAAAAATCAAAATAAAATTGTCTCCTATGGATTAATAAGGGATCTTATCTGAAAGTTTGGTTGCTCTAGCTCTTACCATCTCTGAGATCTAGGCGTTCATACGGACAGACGGACAGACGGACATGGGTATATCGACTTCTCAAGTCACTCTGATCATACTTTAGGTAACTTTGGGGGGTCTCTGACTTCTCCTTCTGTACGTTACATACATTTTCGGCTTGCACAAACACAATATACCCTTTGTACCATACGGTACAGGGTATAAAAATTCACAAAAATGTAAAATAAGCCACTATTAAAAAAAAAAAAAAAAAAAACATTAAATTGGAGCTAATTAAAAAAAAGTTTAAAATTTTCTAAAATTATTGCTGCCCCAAAGCGCTAAGTAAAATTTTTTAAAATTCTGGACAGATTTTGACGTACATACCTAGATATATAAAAAAAATTTCCCAAGCAATTAGCAGCTTCATCAACTTGTTGTAAATAAACACTTGGAATTTTTAATCACTTTTATAACTTTAATGCTTACTAACTAAAATGTATAAGTAGTTTATATATACATATAATATTTTAATTTTATGCTTGTCATAACATTTTCACACAATTTCCATATGCCTATCATCATATCTATATATAACTATAAATTTATGTATTCCGTAACTCCGTAATGTATGCAGTTGTTGTTGTTGTAGATGTAATTGTTCAAGCGTCAAGTGAATATGCAAATATTAATAATAATTAAATATTATAAATATATAGATTTTCCTTGAAAATAGCTGACATCGTTTGGTAAACCGATTTGTATTTAATTATGCCAAATTGGTTAACATTTCAAATAGAATTTAATTCAAAAATTTATTGTTTACTTTTTTTTTCCAACTAACTAATGTAATCTTAAAGAGTTTTCAAAAGTTATTTACTACTACTACTACTACTACATAGTGCGTCATACATAACACCAAACATATTCATAGTAGTTTACAACACTAAACTGAAAAAAAAATATATTTAACAAATACTTTAGGAAATTTAAGCAAAAATTCTCTTTCGATTGCTTTTTAGTGCGATTTTGTTCCTTAGAAATATTTAATGATTTTTGACTCTATAGTATTTTGGGTTTTTAAACCAAAAAAAAAAAAAAACAAAGCTTTTGTTTCATTTTGGAACTTGTAAAAAAAAAAAAAAATACCATTTTGAGCAGAAAGCAAATGAAGCTAAAATTTAAAAATATGTTTAAAGACAACAACAACCTAAAACTTTACTTTAATTTCATTTGTATTCGATTACTTTTATTTACTTTTTTTTCTTAATTATAGCAACAGCATATCAGTCGATTTTCGTGAGGAATACAGATGGGCAATACCCTTATAAACTAAAATCCGGGGTACATTTCCATTTGTATATTAATACAGCACCTTGTGGGGATGCACGGATATTTAGTCCTCACGAAAACGACACTGGTGTTGACAAACATCCAAATAGGTTGGTACAAAAACTCCTCCTAAATACTATCTACTACTACTACTACTACTACTACTACAACTCTATACAACAACAATATCCAGATGAACATTAAGTATTTTTATTCAAAAAAAAAAAAAAAAAAAAAAAAAAGCTGCAAAAACTTTTCATTTTATATAAGTTACTTTAAAAATGTATTTATTTTTAACGACTAAAACTGTGCGAGCTTTCAACTGATAGCAGCAATTCGCAGAGTTCTAGTAAACGCGTTCGAATCGGCTCACAGGCGCTGCCAACCTTTGACAATAATGACAAGCTAGCAAGCCAGTGCTGCCAATCCGAGCGCGTATTATTTTTTGCATGCCATTTTTTTATTTCTTTGATATTTTGTTTAATTAATATTTCGGCCATCATTTGTTTATTTTTGTTCTTTTTTTTGTATGTGAGTATGTACATATGTATATGGAGACACTTTTTATGACTTTTTAGGGTTTATTTTTTAAGTGGGTCTTATATAATCCAATAATCTGCTTGAGCTAAGCTTGCAGAACGTTCTCTGGTTTGGCGCTTAGACTACACACGAAAATTCTTGCTATTAATGTAAGCGTACCAGTGGTGGATCCACGGGGGGTTTTCGTGCTCGGATCCCCAAATTTGAAAAAATGGATTGACAGGTTTTGCGAGTGAATCCGAACACCCTCCCTGGGTACATTCCAAAATTTCTTAACATTTTAGCGCAGCGTAGTCTGGCTCTTTTGGGTATTTTAAAAAACTTATGAGTTTGTTAGTACAGCTTAAGATCGTTTATGGCAACTACTTAAAATTAGTTTTTAATCATAAGCGCATAAAATTCATATTCGGTTTTTTAGAAACGAATGGCAATGTACAAGGTGGCGCAAAAGAAATCACCCTATTGGAAGATGCTCTCATTTTTGTAAATGGCCGCCAATATCAAATCTGTTTTGACATTTGTGGACTAGACAGATACAGAATACAAGTGAATAAGCCATGGAGCGATACACTCCCCAAGAACGCGGAATAATTGTGTCTATTTTTTTTGCGTAACAATTCGTCTGTGGTGTTGGCGCAGCGCGAATTCCGTCGCCGATTTCCCGGCCGTCCGACACCAACTGCGCAAACACTGCGCCGTTTAGCCACTAATCTTGAAGAGTATGGGACCACACGAGACGTTGCCAAGAGTGGCCGGCCCCGGAGCGCCCGTTCTGCCGAAAATATCGCCGCTGTAGCCGAGGACGTCGAAGTGACCCCCAAAACATCGACCAGACGACGTGCCACGCAATTGGGCCTCAGCCGGCGGTCCCTGCAACGAATTTTGGTCATTTTTGGTCAATTTTGGAATTTCATTTAGAAAAAAAATAAGAGCCAAACAACATCGGATGACTTCTTTTGCGCCACCTTGTATATTCGACAAAGCTTTTAGGCTTGCAGTATATTTATATAGTTTTTGCCTAACCGATTTCTTTTTGGAACTAAAGCGTTTAAAATGACAACGACTTGTATATCAGAATAGACTCAGAATGGCTTTTGATACCTAAACTCACACAGCAATTATTTTTTCTATTTAATAATTGAAAAATCCGAATACTTTAATATGAAAGCATATAGGTATAGTCAGGAGTATATCAAATATCTACTAAGGTTCGCAGAAAAACCTGTAGTAAAGCTTTGCAACAGCGGAATTTTCAAGGAAAGCTGGACAACTAATATCTTTGGATTTCAGAAAATATAAAATAAGTTAAGGCTAGACTTGGGAGGTGATAAACGACACTAAGAAGGTTTTTGAAACACTTATTAATATAGGGTCTACAATAATCAATGCGAGATATGAATATAAAATGAGCTTAGCGGACAATAAATGAAATACAGTGAAACCTGCCTATAACGAACTCCTCTAAAATGAATTTTCGCTAAAGGAATTTTATTTTCAATTTCGATGCTTATTTGATCTGCTTAAAACGAATTTCTGTAGATCACGATTTCTATATACGAACCAATATTTTGCTTGCGTGTGAATTCGCTATAAAGAAGTTGGACTGTAATAATAAAAAAAAAAAACAAGAACATTTATTTTCTGTGCATTTAACCCTCGTCATTATTTATTTGGTAAACTAAAATTTGAACTTTTTAATTTAAAAAGATGGCGTACGTTAAAGTCGGGCGCGGACGACTTTGGGATACCCTGTACCCCCACATTGCAATCAAGTCCGATATATTGCTTACAAACTACAAAAGATATTTCTTTGCCAAACAAACGAAACACAACGAATTTTGTTCAAAATACGTTTTTTTGACCGATTGGTCCTATGGGAGGGAGCTATATGATATAGTCAACCGATTTTGATAAAATTTGGTACAGTGTAGAAGATCTCTAAAAAACTTCTGTATGCCAAATTTGGTTACAATATCTTCACAAACAAACGAAACACAACGAATTTTGTGGAAAAAACGTTTTTTTGACCGATTGATCCTATGGGAGCTATATGATATAGTCAACCGATTTTGATCAAATTTACTACAGTGCTTGGGAACTCTAAAAAACTTCTTAATGCCAAAAGTGGTTACGGTATCTTCACAAATAAACGAAACACAACGAATTTTGTACAAAACACGATTTTTTGACCGATTGGTCCTATGGGAGCTATATGATATAGTCAACCGATTTTAATCAAATTTGGTATAGTGCTTGGGAACTCTAAAAAACTTCCGATTGCCAAATTTGGTTATGATATCTTCATAAGCAAACGAATTATCCATCTAAAACTTTTGCTTTTTTTCGAGGTCCTCTGAAACACCCCTATGGGAGCTATATAATGTAGTCCCGATATCAAAAAAATATCTCCTATGGATTAATAAGAGATCTTATCTGAAAGTTTGGTTGCTCTAGCTCTTACCATCTCTGAGATCTAGGCGTTCATACGGACAGACGGACATGGGTATATCGACTTCTCTAGTCACTCTGATCATACTTTGGGTAACTTTTGGGGGTCTCCGACGTCTCCTTCTGTATGTTACATACATTTTCGGCTTGCACAAACTTAATATACCCTTTGTATTTGAAATAATCGGAAAATCGTGATAATGGATAGTTAAATGGCTTATCAGAAGCATAAAGGTTGTAGCCAATTCTTATAATGATATATGTTTTGATTTCAATCGGTTTATATGGTAATATTTTTTAATGTGCTCTCGGAAATAAGCGGAAAATCGTGATAATGGATAGTTAAATTCTCATAACGATATAGTATATATATATAATATATAGATATTGTTTCCGAACTAGCTTCTTTATAGGATTACCAATATAAAAGTTGTATGGGCTACAATTTATATACCATCTCCCAAAGTTTATAATATTATTTTCGGATTAGCTTCTTAATAGGGTTACCGATATAAAAGCGATATAGGTTGCAATTAAAACCAAGGTTATAGCCACTTCCCATAACGATATACGACTATTTTGATTAAAATCGGTTTATATAGTACCGTTTTCTGAAATTGATAATCTATTCCCGAATTAGCTTCTTAATACTGTGTTCCATTTTTATAGTTTCTTAAAAACATTGCCTAAGCTTGGTGCATTAGAAGACACTAACCTATAGTTTTTTTTTGGAACTAAAACTCACGATTTCGATTTTTTTGAATTATGACCCCGAAAGAACTGTATTGTAAGTCAAAAAATGACTTCTATATGCTTTTTTAAAAATTAAATGGTACTTAGACTTATTTTTTGCCAATTATCATAAATAAATAGTGAGTTCTATAATTTTTGACGTGGGAAACAGTTGTTGTAGCCTTCAAAAAAAAATTGTTTTAGAGGTAATGACGTGTTACAAAAATGCATCAAAAAATTTGTGAATATTTAGAAAAAAATATTATTCAATGAAAAAATTATGCTGTTTAGTCCGGAAATATAAAACACAAACTTTATACAAGTGTAACTATTACAGGGCCCCTCTTCGACAAATTGAGTAAGGAATCGGTATTGAGCGTAGGTATTATTAAAAAATATACATCGCAAGGAAATTTTTGTTTAGCCGCGTTTACTTGAAATTTTTTAAAATTCTTTTGAGTATCTCCAATACCACCTCCCAGTTTATATAGGTAGACACATGCCTTCAATTTATCATTGCTCATTCGTAAATGCAAATTTTATTAAAATCGGTTGGGAACTTCGGCAGTTCTAGCCAAAAATGACCAAAGTTAGACCGCTTTGTCTAAAAGATGCTTTAAAAACTGCTTAAACAGCGTTGTTACAGAGTATTTAAAAGTCGAACAGGCATTCACAAATTTTTAGGAATTTAGAAAAGTTCCCGGGATGTCTCAAAATTAATATAGCGGGCCCTACGGGAGTTGGTGTGCACAGCACGCAGGTGGGGGATCCCCCTAGTTTTATTGGTTTTTGTTGTTTTAAAATTCGTTTTTTTAAATTATATTGATAAAAAGTTGCTAAAGTACAATCAAAGTTTCCCATAGCGTAACCCAGGTGCCCAAAGCCTGTAAGTCCATTTTTCCAACTTTTGTGGGGGAGGTACGGACCCAACAACACCCGTGCATCCGCCCTTGGCGTTCATTAGAAAGAGTTTTAATAAGAAGTGTTTGCGAAAAAAATTCATAATATGGAAAAATTCGTAGTAGAGATGTTCGACTGTACTTATATAAGCTAGAGTTGACAAGTTGAGTCATGTGAACATAATAAATGCATAATAATGACATTTTTTTGAAGCAACTACTACAAAATTTGCAGATAATAATTTTTTTTTTTGAAAAAGTGTGTACATGTTGAAAGTTGTATTAAAAAATAATTTTGGAAAATTTTATTTGTTTAGTATACTGAGTAGTGCCGCCGCGGTAAATAAAAAAAAAAAGAAGTAAGTTTTAAAACTGAGCGCAAAGGGAGGAACAAAAAGAAACTATGCCAAGTTCCAAAAAGTAAAAAAAAAGAATAAATGATGAGCGGAGAATGTTTTTTTTTCTAACACAGACAAATTATTTTGTTTGAATGAAAAATTCGTAAGTCGAAACTAAAGCTAGGTAGATAGTTTGAAGATTTTTCAAAATCGCAACACTTTGATTATAAATTTTGAAATATCGTATGGAATTTGCTTTAAAAGTTATAAAAAGTGTTTCACAATATATGGTATGGTATATGTATATTTTATGTATTATTATTATTTCGATTGTTATTCGTTTTGATTTTTCATGTGTGCCATATAAAGACAAGCTTTGAAAAAAAAAAGAAAGAAATTCCGACCAATAAACTCTTGCATATAATATTATCATAATAATGCTCATAACATATATATTTACGATACTTACATACGATATTTACTTACGATACAATCGATTATTACTTTCATTTGCCTGTTTTATGTTTACAACAAAAAAAAAAAAAAAAAAGCGCACTTAAAAAAGAAATTTTTGAACAAAAACAACAAAATGGAAGAGAATTCGAATTCGAGTCATTCACTCTTTTTTGCCGAATCTCTTTTAACTCTTGTCACGCTCACTCTGCCCCCCAAATAACTCTCTCTCTCTCTGTCTCTCTCTGAATATATATAAATATATATATGCTCTCTCTGTAACTCTCACACACTCGCTTAAGAGTGCTCGCCAATTACAATATGCAACTGATTGATTTTTGGTTTTACTCCACATAAACTTTGAACCTGCTACCATGCCGTCACGTTGCGCTACCGTGGTTTAACCCATAACTGCGGCTTGGACACTTTTACACCCAAACCAAACCAAACACACACACACACACACCCACACACACACACACGCACAACAACACGTCTTCACACTAACCCATACTAACGGACAGGAAAGCACGTGGACAGCTGCGTACAAAGATTGAATCCGGTGAAGGCACCATACCGGTTAAGAGTAGTGAGGGTATACAAACCTGGGATGGTGTGCTCACGGTAAGTCATCTATGGCCTTAATCGCTTATAAGCAAGAATCATGCCTTTTTTTTTTTGTTTTCCAACAGGGTCAACGCCTGCTCACGATGAGCTGCTCGGATAAGATAGCACGTTGGAATATTGTGGGCATACAGGGTTCGCTGCTCTCGTCCATCATTGAGCCGGTGTACCTGCATTCCATTGTGCTGGGCAATCTATTGCATCCGGAGCACATGTATCGTGCCGTCTGTGGGCGTATTGAGAAATCCATACAGGGCCTGCCACCACCATACCATTTGAATAAGCCACGTCTGGCTCAGGTCACCTCTGCGGAGACGCGTAATCAAGCCAAATCGCCAAATTTCGGCATCAATTGGACCATTGGTGATACTGAGCTGGAGGTAATTAACTCTCTAACTGGACGCACTATTGGTGGTTCGGTCTCGCGCATTACCAAACATGCTTTCTTTGTTAAGTATGGTTTTTTGATGAAGAATTTGCCCGGATTGCCTAATCGCAAAGTGACCACCGATTATGGTCAGACAAAGGCGCGTGTCAAGGACTATCAGGTAAGTAGCTGTGTAGTTGAAATTTTTGGTACAGTCAACGCTTATAAATTGTAGTTGTATAGACTATTGGAATGTTATGTATATAAATTTGGAAATCAGTTTATTTTAAAATTAAGATAATGAGTTATGTATTAAATGTTATTGACTCCTGACGTCAAGAGATAGGTTCTTTAAAAATCGGCAGATTTTAATAACCAAGCTATATAGAATTTTTAGCCTAAAATATATGTGCTTCAAAAACAATTACTTTTAGATATATTATAGTCAAAAATGAAGAATCTATGGGAACTAAAAAATGTGAGATATAAGAAACTTTCGAAATTATAACCAGGACCGTCAAAAGGGATTCTCAGCTGGTGTCAGCGAAAATTTATGGCAGATTATTACTTACACAAGCGCTCACCATGGTTCTCGACAGACTACAAGCCCTGAAAATTATTAAAATTTTATAGTTCATTGAGTAGCTCATTGAGTTCCAACATGTTTTGAAAAGAAAATTTAAAACTTCTGAAAAAGTAACGCTTAGTTACCTGTTTGGCAATTTTTTCAAAACATTCAGCAGAAAGTAGTTCAAATCTTTACTTTCATTTATGTATGTCCCATACGCTTGTATTTCCTAAACCTATCTCTTTTGTTAAAAAAGAAATAATTTTATAAAGCTATTTTATAGCGCGCGAATAAGTTCTAAATAGCATTTATCTTGAATTTGGGAAAAAGCTGCTAGATTTGAAAAACTAAGATACTGAAAAATATTAAACAATAAAAAAAAATACACTATATCTATTTGCTGGCCTGACGAGAGGGGTGTGGGAAAGGGGGGATTCCCCCCCGGGCCCGGAGTTTTCTCAGGGTCCCGGTGTAATTACTGTCATACTGTCTTGATTCAAGCTGAAGGTGTAATAGAGGGGCCGGTACATTTTTCCTCCGGTCCACGATTTTCTAACTAAAATATTCAAGCCCATTAGCTTGTTTTTTTTTTTATTAATTCTTTCCTAGAATGTTCTGAATAGCCTTTATATTGAAATTTGCAAATATTGTTCTGCGAGTTCAAAAACTGAAAAACCTCTAAATATTAAACATTAAAAAGGAAATTCTTTCGAAATCTTAACTTTCAACAAAAACGATGAATTAAAAAAGAAACTAACATTTTCAGTAACAAGAACTATATAAAAAATGGTATAAAGATATATGTAGGTACTAGAGAGTTGCGCAAGCACTGCACAAATGTCTTGTAAGCACTTCATGTCTTTGGCTTGAACAAAACAAAACAAATACTTCAGTGTCAAAAGTGAAACAGAACAAACCTGAAGCAGAACAAAATGGAAGTAGAACCAAACTGAACTGGAACCCAACTGAAGTAGAACATTTCAAGCATAGTAGAACGTTTTTGTTGTTGCAATGATTTTGGTGGTGGTGGTTTTTTTGACTAGCACAAACAAACAATCTGCTTGTGTCTGTGTGTGGCTTAATATTATGTCTGCTGCGCAAAATATCAAAACATTCTAGTGCAATCGCTAGGCTTACCGAAAATATGTTCTAATATATTGAAATATTCAAGCACTGAAGGTTTTGTTTTGAAGCAAACAGAACATCAAAACATTTTGTTCTGCTTTCAGCTCTACAGTGAAATACAGTGCTTGGAAGTACTGTGCAGTAGTGAAGTGCGGCGTTTAGAGCATTTTGTGCAGCTCTCCAATAGGTACCTATAAAAGTATAGCTATAAATAATAGCTATATTATAGCTAATTTTATAAGTAAACTATACGCATAAAGGTTTTGGTATAAAAGTATAGCTGTAAAGGTTTAGGTATAAATGCGTAGATATAAAGGTATAGGTATAAAGTTATATATGTATATAAAGATATTGGTATGACGGTATAAGTAAAAATGTATAGGCTTAAAGGTATAGGTGTGAAGATATTGGTATAACGGTATAAGTAAAAAGGTATGGGCATAAAGGTATAGGTATAAAGGTATAGGTATGAAGGTATAAGTAAAAAGGTAAGGGTATAAACGTATAGAGGTACATATATATAAAGATTGTAAAGATTGGGCGACTCGAAATTCATTTTATACCCATAGTTTCTTGAGCAAATTTGCTTAGAATTATCCAAAGAATCAAAATCCGAGTGAGCCCCATAAGGTTTTTTCGGCCCCATACAAATTGACCCGCCCTAATGTATATAAAGATATTGGTATGACGGTATAAGTAAAAATGTATAGGCTTAATGGTATAGGTGTGAAGATATTGGTATAACGGTATAAGTAAAAAGGTATGGGCATAAAGGTATAGGTATAAAGGTATAAGTAAAAAGGTAAGGGTATAAAGGTATAAGTATGAATGTATAGGTATAAAGGTGTTGGTATAAAGGTATAGGTATAGAGGTATAGGCATAAAGGTATATATAAAGATATTGGTATAACGGTATAAGTATAAAGGTATGGGTATTATAATGAATAGGTATAAAGGTATTGGCATTAGTATAGAGCTATAGGTATAAAGATATTGGTATAAAGGTATAGGTATAAAGCTATAGGTATAAAGGTATAGGTGTGAAGGTATAGGTACAAATGCATATGTAAAAAGGTAGAGCTATAAGGGTATAGGTAGGACAGGAATGGATACAGAGATCAAGCTATAAAGGTATAAGTAGTAAAAACTAACTTGTAAAAGAACAAGAGAAAAGCTCTAGAATGAATATTTCTAGGTTTTGTGAAGGTAAAAAAGATTGTCTTATAAGCATGCATAGGTATACATGTACAGGTTTAAAGAAATAGGTATAAAGGCACAGGTATATAGCCAAGAGAAACTTGAAAAAAATTGAAGGAAAGTCCTAGAAAGGATATTTCGTGATTTTGTAAAGATAGGAATAATGGTATAAAATATACGTCTAAAACGAATATTTCCCGATTTCGTAAAGGTCAAAAACAGCTCTTTATAAGCGTCTACTGTATTAAATATAAATAAAAAAAATAAATTCCAATAATTTTTCAATGCATTTTTTTAGACTGCCAAGTTGGAGTTGTTTTCGGCTTTCAAGCGTGAGGATCTCGGTAGTTGGCTGAAAAAGCCAATTGAGCAGGATGAATTTTATCTTCCCGAATGACTGCATTCAGCAACAAATACAGCAATAACAACAACAACAACAACAACAGCAACAGCAACAAAAAACACAAAAATAAGAACAACAATAAAAAACACAACGACATTACATAACAATGTAGCTGTACATTGTTTTATAAAAGACAAGAAAAACATAAAAGTTACAAATGAAATGGAAAAAATTTATATAAACAAACAAGGAAACTATAAGCAATTAATTGACGATGATCATGATGATGATAATAATGATAATGACGATGTAGTGGAAAACTTAAGCCCTACAAATAATGCTAATTTAAAATGTTATTTAAAGCCAAAAACAAAAAAACAATTTCATTTGATTGACAAAATGCTGAATATAATGCAAAAAAATAAGAACAACAAATTTAATAATAATAATAATAAAAATGTTAAAAATTCGGCTGCTAATAATGTTCGAAAGATGGAAAATTGCTCTAGAATATTTCTAGAATAGAGTGTAGTTTCTATGCTGGAACTGAGTAAAGAAGTATTATGGTGTTTTAAGCTAGAAATCACAACATTTATTTAAAAATTACCAACACCAAAATTTAACACACACACACAACACATAACTATATATTTATATGCAGAAATATATAATGTTTATATGACTAAGCGACAGGATCTTGCAAAAACCTGCGCTTGTTGCTCTCTTCATCTCTCAAAGTTATATACTTTAAAACTCTTTCTCTCACTCTCTTTCTAAGTAGTAGTTACTTAAATTGTTATTTCCAAACCATACATCCAAGCTATTTATATCATGCTAATTATAAAAATAAAACAAAAATTTAAATACTTATAATTATAGACATAGCTCCTTATATACATTCACACACACACACACACACCGACATACAGACATACACATACGTTTACAAAAATGCATTGTGTGCAAGCGAGATAGCACACAAAGTCTGGCATTATTTATTTATATACAAATTATAATTAAATATTAAAAATAAAATTTGTCACAAACTGTAAAACTTCATTATTTGCTATTTGAATTTCATATACATTTTTTTTTTTTTTTTTAATTTAATTTAATTATAAGCACATAGTTATGTTTGCCATATTTCATAAATATTTTTTTTTGTTGTAAAATATTTGTTAGCTTCTTTTTACGTTTATTTGTTTGTACAAAAAAAAAGTTAAAAAAGAAAAAACTTTAAACACAAAACAATATATTTGACAATACTGAAAAATCACAAATTTCAAAACAAAAAAAAAATACAATTTCAAATTAAATGGTTTCATTTATTTTTTAGTCACATTTGTTTTAATTATGTGAGTACCATAAAATTTCTGTTCAAAAAAAAAAGAATTTGCATAGTTTTTTTAAATACGAAAAATTGAATTAAAATATATTCGTTTTTATTAAAAATGTATAACTTAATGTTTTGTTTTATTTTGTTGGTTTTTGTGTAATTTTATAGTGCGGCAACTGCATCCACAACAGCATAAAATAAAAATTGCCAAAAAAAAGTCAGTCAGAAAATATTTATTTCCAAAAATAATAATAATAATAATAATAAAAAGAAATTAATTATTAGTAGGATGCAGCTGTAACCAGAAATCGATAAGAATAAGATGTTACTATAATATTGCTTTGTTTAACAGTGGCTCATAGTTTATAGATTAAATGTCAAAAACGTATAACTTCAGATAAAGCTGAAATTTGACATAAACTTAAAATGTCATTTTAAAGTTCGCTAAATTTAATTTAAAATGCTTGCTCTGTATCTATTTTCTAAAATTAAACAGAAATTTTTTCTTTGTAACAAGATAAAAAAGCAATGTACTTCAGAAAAAAAACTTAATATGCAAAAATACGTTTTCAAGGAATTCGTTTTAGAAAAATTCGTGATTGTAGATACTAGAGAGCTGCACAAGCACTGCACAAATATCTTGTAAGCCATCAGCTGTTATTTCAAGCACTTCATGTATTTGGCTTGAACAAAACAAAACAAATACTTCAGTGTTAAAAGTGCTTGCTTAACAACAAGCAATAGAACATCCAAACAAAAGTGAAACAGAACAAACCTGAAGTAGAACCAAACTGAACTAGAACCAAACTGAAGTAGAACATTTCAAGCATAGTTGAACGTTTTTATTGTTGCAATGATTTCGTTGGTGGTTTTTTTAACTAACACAAACAAACAATCTGCTTGTGTCTGTGTGTGGCTTAATATTATGTCTGCTGCGCAAAAAATCAAAACATTCTAGTGCACTCTCTAAGCTTGCCGAAAATTTGCTACACTCAAGCATTTTATGTGATGTTCTAATGTTTTGAAATATTCAAGCACTGTCAAGCACTGAAGCAAAGGCAGTTCAAGCACTGCAGATTTTGTTTTGAAGCAAACAGAACATCAAAACATTTTGTTCTGCTATCAGCTCTGTAGTGAAATACAGTGCTTGGAAGTACTGTGCAGTAGTGAAGTGCGACATTTAGAACATTTTGAGCTCTCTAGTAGATACCCGCTAAATATTTTAAAAGCAACTTTTCGCATTATCGTTATCGATATAGCAACAATTCGATTTTCTGATCAGAATCTTTTTGTTAATTTTTGTGATCAGATCCTTTTTTTTAGTGCCCTGGTCACCTTAACATTCCAAGGTTAAGCGTCAAAATGCTTGTTTTTTAAAAATCGGCACTGCCGTATTTATTTAAACTAAATTTGACAATTTAAAAAAGACGCAAATTCTGGCTGGAACAGCACATTCATTCCTTATATTATCTTAGTTTAAACTTCGATCTATCGATACATCGACGTTTTCCAGTTAAAGGCATCGAACAAATTGAAGTTTTTCCAGCACTGGTTTTAATATTGCTATTCGATAGATCTATAATCCCAAAAAACTTTTGTGGGTTTTTCTATGAAGTTAACTTGAACATTTAAGTCTCAAACATCGAAATATATATATTTTTTTATATATATAAGTTCGGGACTTAAAGCGCCAAAATAGCTTTTCAAGGCTTAAGGCCCATACGCAAATGGGATATCCTAAATGCGTTTTTTTTTTATATGAAGTTTTTTCATTCCATGCGAAAATTGTCGGACTGCGACAAAATGCTCGCTAGGCTGCGTCTAATTGCTCTCTCCTATCAAAACATGATGTAGTCTAAAATTTTGACTCAGTCAAGATGTTTTGGTAACATAGAGTTGTATTCATCAGGAGCTTCTCTAATTCCAACTAGCTTAGAAGTTACAGCGTTTAAGCCACTGTCAAACATGGGAACTTTGCACCACAGTTGTTCTTCGATAAGGATTAATTCTCAACATGATCATTGAGATAATCTCAACAATAGATACATTTTAAAAGATACATTAGCGTAGAATGCTCTTTATTTTATCTGTAACTTAACTTATCATAAATTAATATCCTCAAATTGTCTTCCATGCTCTTATGCTCCTATCAGGTCCTCAAAACCGGTTTACATCTAGACAACCATGCTTAGTAGAATCTTTAAGCACTTGATCACACTGTTTTTTTATAACTCATAAAGCACATAACATGGTCAGTGCAGCAGCAATGTTTTCGATATTTCGATAACAGCAAACGATTACAGCACCAGAATTCAAGCATTGAACTGTAACTTATCAACTTTAAAAAAAATGAATGAAAAAAATTTCGTCATTTTGCTATCAGGTCTGATTGATTGGAAAGCTGTATGCTGAATATTGCCTTGGAAAAGAGACAAAGGCAACAGTCTTCATGGAATAGAAGAGAGTAGAGAAAAACTACAAATTTTAGATCAAACATTGTTTGTCTTTTTGCCAATTTTTTTATTTAGTAAGAACTTTAATGATTCTGCGTAAGTTAAAAAACTGGCAAATAGTGCTGGAGAAACATCGATGTTATGTTATGCATCGATGTATCGAAGTTAAAAATATCTATATATATGTATGTTGGCCAACATCGATGTTTCTCCAGCACTACTAAATTACCCATTTGATGAGTGCAGTAGTGCTGGAGAAACATCTGTGTTGGCCAAAATCGATGTTTTCGCTATTTTTAACTTCGATACATCGATGCATCGATACTTCCAGCACAACTGTCAAATGACAGTTAGAAATCGATAGTTCTAAAAAAGTTATTGAAGTATTACTAGTACTGCTAGTACTAAAATATATAGAGTCATACAAATTCCAGTCATTCATGAAACTTCGTGTATTAAAATACGATTAATTGTAAAAACATGAATGATCAGGCTATGCAGTCAAAAAATTTCAAGACCCAGTGGAGCAGCTATACTATGGGCCAAACGCATTAGTCTAAGGCAAAATATAACAACACAAAAAAATTTCTGTTGCCGATTTCGATTAAAAAACGTTTATAGAGTTGTTCGATATACGCTATACGTAATCGATATTTTGAAAAAGCTGTACTTTGCACACTGATCAAACCCCTACAAAAGATCTGCCCAACTGCCAATGCAAACATGTCCAGCGCTGAAAACTCATCGATAATCAAATGATAAATATTTTTTTTAAAATAAATAAAAAATATAATTTTTCTATAGTAGTGCCCATGCCTTATATGCTTCCAGTACACAAGAAACTTCCATTCAAATATATAAAAATTTATATCTATAATAACGTGGATGCAGTAAAGCGCACTATTTTATTTGATTTTAGTTTTTTTATTAAAATTTTTACTTTAAGAGCTAAAAAAAAGTTTTAAAACTAGTGTTAGATTTTAAATTAGAAATAGACGAAACAATTGCAATTAAGCTAGGCTAAAGTTATATAATTACTATGTATGATGTTTCCTAAAACAAAATTCATAATTCTTCCAAAACCATTTCTTTTGTTTTTCAACTTGAAAAATGTTTGCGAAAAAGCGGCAAAAATTTCGAGACTCAACGAGTTTCATTTTTGTCAATTGGAAACTGAAAGACTTTTAAAGTGGACTAAATAAAAAAAAATATGAAAATTATTAAATAAAAAAGAAACAACTGCATTGTAACATAATTAATGTTCAAAATATAAACTAGCAGCGTTTAAATTGTTATATTTTTTATTTTTCTTTAAAAATATTTCAAGCATATTGTTTTTGTGTTCTGTTTAGTTTTGAAAATTAATTAGTTAACAACTATTAATACATATAAAACTATATAGAAAACTGTCAACGTATACGTAATGCAAATGTTCTGCTAACATCTATTTGAGGTACTAGACACAATGCATATTTTAACAGATTCCTCAAATTGAGTAATAAGTAAAATAAAATTAAAAACTTAATAAAATGCTATTTATAAGCAAGACGATAATAGTGGTAGTGGGTTTTTATGAACAAAGCGTCTTATTTACTATACTATATACATATATATATGCTCCAAAGTAGCCACAAAATGTATGCAAACAACTAAAACTTAGAAACTATAAACGAACTAGCTCTTAAAATTAAAAATTAAACAATTATACAAGCAAAAATAATAAAAACTAAATAATTAAATTGAACTAATTCAAAAAAAAAAACGTTTTCAAAGCATGAAGCCTTTTCTTAATAACAAACAAATAAATATAAAAAAAAAACGCGCCATAGCACGCTTAAAAAAAATTAATTTTTCAAATAAATCGATAAATTTATTAAATACATACATGCTAGCAAATACTAACACATACACACACATGCAATACAAGCAAACTTATATGGACTGCAAAATGTTGAGCAAAACGAAGGAACGAATAAATCATTAGCATAAAAAAAGTTAAAAAATATTATAAAAAAAAAACAAAAATGTTAAATTTAGAAATTCGAGTAATTGAAAAACTAGCGTAGAAATTTTTCACTTCATTTTATATAAGTAGGCACACACACACACACACATACACGCATACGCAAATAATTTCAAAGTACAGCGAATTGATCAGGAGCGGATCTAGGGTGGGTGTCGCGAGGCGCGACAACCAGACTTCAGTACTCAGTCAGAAATAACACTGAGACGATAATTTGGTTAGCAACGATTTTTTTTTTTTAAATAAATCCGCGTCCATATTTGTTGCTATGCTATTTAATCAGGAGCGGATTCAGCGGGTTAGAGCGCTGGGGTATGGAAACCACAGAAATCACACTGTCAATGTATTTTGGTTAGCTCACGCATTTTTACTGCATCCGCTCCTGAACTATGCTATTTGAGCAGGAGCGGATTCAGCGGGTTAGAGCCCTGGGGTATGGAAACCACAGAAATCACACTGTCAATGTATTTTGGTTAGCTCACGCATTTTTACTGCATCCGCTCCTGAACTAAACTATTTGATCAGGAGCGGTTCAAGGGCCAGTGTCGTTGGTAGTGTCTATGCTACTCAGTCAGACATCACTTTGTTAGTGTGGAATTTTTACCAAGTATCCGCCTGTACTCATTAAAAATAAAAAAATATGAAACTCTAACAGGAGCGCATTCAGGGTAATGTTCCAGGCGTCCGAAAAGCCTATTGTAGTTTCCATGCTGCTCAGTCATCAGGATAACATTTATTTTAAACTAAAAAAAATACGATGGTATTTGATCAGTAGAGGATTTGCGGTGAGGCTGCAGGCGAAGATCCTGGATCTCGGAATGCTCACTTTAGTGTGCATGCTACTCAGTCAGAAATCAGACTTTGAAAGAAATTTGAGTAGACGCTACATTTTTGCTTGAATCCGCGCCTGAACTTTAGCTTAATTGTGAAGAATCTGCTGGTACGGTTCTGGGCTCCGGCAAGCCAACTGTAGTGTTTATGCTACTTCGTTAGCCGTATCCGCGCCTGTACTTCATGCTTAATTAAAAAAACTTCATTAAAATTAACAATATTTAAAATGTTAATTTTTAAACAATTTTTGTTTTTTTTTTGTGTATTTATGCTGCTTTAATTATTTTTTTTGTTTTAACAATTGTTTTTAAAAAAATAACTCTTTAAACTTTAGAAAATTATACACAAATTTTTTAAGTTAATTTTTTTTAAATATAAAACTGTATGAGTGAACATGCAAAAATTTATTTAAAAAAAAATATATATATACATTAAGCCACAATTTTTAGACCAGGCAAAGCATATATAACAAATAAACATAACAAAAATTGTTTGCAATTGAACAACAAGTAAATGCATTATAATAAAACATATAAAATAATATAACAAAATTTGACCTTATATAAAATACTGTGATACTAAATTTTACTAGTACTTCCAGCATAGCTGCATTTTATCCATTCTAAAATATTCTAAGTCACAAAAACAACAACAACAACATCAAGACACGAAGAACAACAAAATCGAACCAGCTAAAAAAAAAAAACGAAAATGAAATTGAACAAAAAAAAAAAAAATTGTATTAAAAAAAAAACTTGTTAAATTATAATATTAAAATTAGTTGAAACCCAATTAAATAGCATACCTATGTATAAATTTCATATATACAAAATTAGTTTTTCAAATTGAGATTTATTGAAATGAAGAAAAAAAAAACACACACACATACACACTTTATATGCTTGCTCTAGCATACATACATATGTGCAAGTATTTGTATACATACATATTTAGTATGCAAAAAAAAAGAAAACCTTGGGATTTCTCTAGACAGCAATTTCCAAAATGCAAAGCTATAAAAAGCAAATAAGAAAATTGAAAAAAAAAAAAAATTAATTATATAATATATTATATATACACAAACACACACACACACATATTAAAAAACTTCACCATGCAAGCGAAATAAAAACTTCAAAAAAAAAAAAAAACTTACGCAAAAGAAAGCAAATGCAAGAAACATATTTTAACAAAAAAAACGCTTTTAAAATGACATTAAACATAAACTTAAAATGTAAACCAAAAGTATATATAGCACATATATATATTTAAAAACCAAATACATCATTTTAAAAAAAAATATATAAAAAATGATAAACAGCAAATAAGTCGAATCAAATACACAGTCAATACTAAAAATATTCCAAAAGTAAAACATTTTAAGGACAACAGTCAAGTACATAAAACGAGTATATATATATAACAAAAAAAAAAAAAAACAACAAAATTGCAAGGTTATATCTGACTTTATATATCTGCATAACAATATGCTACAAACACATAACTGTATACATATATCATTTATAACAACTTATATACTAAATTACGTTTTTTTTTTTGTTTTTGTTACTACATAGTTACCAGGCAACATTTTTTTAAAAAAATACATACTATATAGTATATATATGACACATAAGCAAGCCCACATTTTAGCAAGCAAAAGAATTTCAAGTTAAGAAATATATATACATACATATATATATATATATTACATATATCACTTAGGTACCAATATGTGCTTCAGCAACATGCCCCGACATACTTCAATCAATAATTGCGAGCTGTGTTTTCTTTTTCTAACTCTAATAGTTAATACCGAATTCAAACTAGCTCTAAGAGAGCTCGAAAGAATGAGAATTTTCGAAGTTTGGGCATTTTCTTAAAAAGCTGGTGTACTGCAACATATAGCCTAATGATATCATCAAAGCAAAATTCGCTTATGTATATGCTCAAAAAAGAGCGCCGAACTTAATTTAAGTTCGAATTTGCTCACTCTAGAATTTCGCAGAATTTTTCGAACTTCATATTTGATAAATTGATAATAAAAAAATCTTAATTTCAGCAGTAAGACACTTAAAATCCTGCGAAACATTCTCAAATAAAGAAAAACGTTTTCGAAATAAGGATTTCACTCTCTCGCTCTTGGCTCGCTTCTGAGCGACAAATTTGTTATTTTTCTTACTGTACACATTCAAAGTCTTCATGAATGTACTCAAGTATAAAGCCATGCGGAGTGTTAGTAAGTTCGAATTTGCTCACTCTAGAATTTCGCAGAATTTTTCGAACTTAATTTTTCGTAAATTGAGAATAAAAAAATCTTCATTTCAGCAGTAAGACACTTCTTCTTAAAATCCTGCGAAACATTCTCAAATAAAGAAAAACGTTTTCGAAATAAGAATTTCACTCTCTCGCTCTTGGCTCGCTTCTGAGCGACAAATTTGTTATTTTTCTTACTGTACACATTCAAAGTCTTCATGAATGTACTCAAGTATAAAGCCATGCGGAGTATTAGTAAGTTCGAATTTGCTCACTCTAGAATTTCGCAGAATTTTTCGAACTTAATTTTTCGTAAATTGAGAATAAAAAAATCTTCATTTCAGCATTAAGACTAAATATTTTGTCATGGGCGCACTTCTTAAAATCCTGCGAAACATTCTCAAATAAAGAAAAATGTTTTCGAAATAAGAATTTTACTCACTCGCTCTTGGCTCGCTTCTGAGCGACAAATTTGTTATTTTTCTTACTGTACACATTCAAAGTCTTCATGAATGTACTCAAGTATAAAGCCATTCGGAGTATTAGTAAGTTCGAATTTGCTCACTCTAGAATTTCGCAGAATTTTTCGAACTTCATTTTTCGTAAATTGAGAATAAAAAATCTTCGTTTCAGCATTAAGACTAAATATTTTATCATGGGCGCACTTCTTAAAATCATGCGAAACATTCTGAAATAAAGAAAAATGTTTTCGAAATAAGAATTTCACTCTCTCGCTCTTGGCTCGCTTTTGAACGCCAAATTTGCTATTTTTGCTTACTGTACACATTCAAAGTCTTCATGAATGTACTCAAGTATAAAGTCATGCGGAGTGTTAGTAAGTTCGAATTTGCTCACTCTAGAATTTCGCAGAATTTTTCGAACTTAATTTTTCGTAAATTGAGAATAAAAAAATCTTCATTTCAGCATTAAGACTAAATATTTTATCATGGGCGCACTTCTTAAAATCATGCGAAACATTCTGAAATAAAGAAAAATGTTTTCGAAATAAGAATTTCACTCTCTCGCTCTTGGCTCGCTTTTGAACGCCAAATTTGCTATTTTTGCTTACTGTACACATTCAAAGTCTTCATGAATGTACTCAAGTATAAAGCCATGCGGAGTATTAGTAAGTTCGAATTTGCTCACTCTAGAATTTCGCAGAATTTTTCGAACTTAATTTTTCGTAAATTGAGAATAAAAAAAATCTTCATTTCAGCATTAAGACTAAATATTTTGTCATGGGCGCACTTCTTAAAATCCTGCGAAACATTCTCAAATAAAGAAAAATGTTTTCGAAATAAGAATTTCACTCACTCGCTCTTGGCTCGCTTCTGAGCGACAAATTTGTTATTTTTCTTACTGTACACATTCAAGTTCGAATTTGCTCACTCTAGAATTTCGCAGAATTTTTCGAACTTCATTTTTCGTAAATTGAGAATAAAAAAATCTTCATTTCAGCAGTAAGACTGAATATTTTATAATGAGCGCACTTCTTAAAATCATGCGAAACATTCTCAAATAAAGAAAAACATCCTTGAAATTATTGTTTTACTCTCTTGCTCTTGGCTCGCTTCTGAGCGACAAATTTGTTATTTTTCTTACTGTACACATTCAAGGTCATCATGAATGTACTCAAATATAAAGCCATGCAGAGTGTTAGTAAGTTTCGAAACCTTATTTCTCTTTTTTTTTTCATTATGAATGAATGTGTTGTAGATCGACACTCAAAATAATGTGAATAAATATGAATGCATGTGCAAAAGCGAGTAAATGAAGCAGCTAACATTCAGTGTACTCAGTGTGCTACAAACTGAGAACAGTACTCAGTTATTTGACTTTGTGAATTCTTCTTATAGTTGTATACTCATAGTACTCATGTCTTTACGATATATATCTATAATTCTCTTATACATTCATTTACTTTAAGTATGAATGTTTTTAAGCACAATTTGAGTACATTCTGTGCTCATTCATTCATATGAGTATGCAAAAACTTACCATGGGCTTTCGAAAGGTCTTTTCTTCAAAGTCTGGGCAAGATTTGGCCTAAGTCTGTTTTGGTATGCTAAAGATTAGGGTACTTAAGACACTTTAAATCCTTATACCAAATAAACCAAATCTCATTTAGATAAATGTTTATTGGGATGATGATACATAGCGCTAGAAAAAAAAATTGGTTTAGTTCAAACAGGTTCTTGGTCCCAATGGCGGAGTCTCCCAGAAGTCAATAAGCAAATTGTGATGCCTGTAGTTGTTCCTTCCTGTCTTCCGTCCTGCAGGGTTCGTAGTTTAGAGACAATCTGTTGCTAAGCCACCCTAGCTCTTTTCATATCTGGCAATTTGTCTAGCCTCTCATAGAGTCTTTAAGCAAAATTTTAACCCTAAAAAAGAAATCACTAACATTTGAAAATTATCTATCGGAGCAGAATATTGAGATAATGTTTTGTCCAAGTTTTGTGTATCGCTTAAAAGAACTTTGGTCCTAACTATAATGTATGTTTTTAGGATGATCCAAAAGTGGCTCTCTGAACTGTGGCATGAATTCTTTTAGAACCGACTACAGTTGTGCTGTGCGGAAAGATTCAAAGTGTTATTAGAAATTTGGCAAAATGGTTTTTAAGGTCTCGGATCCCGTCCTGGGAGTACTAACTGCTGATTATTTTTGGGATATAACATTATTAGCTTTTCATATGTATACCGAAAATCTTTAGATTTTTTGGGATACACAAGATTTCGAGTATGCTTTGAGGCATGGCAGGTTCCATTCAATTGATTGCAATCATAGTCTAAATTATCGAATATATCGATTGTTAAATTTTATAAAAAAATTACAAATATTATTAGCCCCTTGTTTTAAAAAATATTTAAATGCAATTTAATTTTTTTTCAATTTTTAAAATAAACACAATAGTAGGTTACAATGGAAACTTGCTGTTATACTTATATTTTATTAATTATTATTTAGTAAATTTACTTATTGTCTAATAAAAAAAAATATGTAAAAAAATAAACATTTTAAAATATAAATTACGGAATAATTTTTATTTTCAATTTATAAAAATAAAATTCACAAATTGTTTTTTTATAATAAAAGTTGCTAAGTATGAGTTAGTTCGTAATTTTTAAATTAAATATTTTAATATTTCAAATTTTTTATTGTAAGGTAAAAACTGAGAGTTTAAACTTTTTATTATAATTTTGTTAAACACTCTTTGTTTCACAAGTTATTTAAAAATATTTTTTTTTTGTAAATTACAAAATAATTTTTCTTTTCTTATTTTTAAAATAAGAGTAGTTTCAAATCATATTTCATAATTGTTCACTTTAGCTAAAAAAATTATAGTTACAACTTGTTAGTATTATTATGCGTTATTTGGCCTAAAAGTTATTTAAATTCAATTTTATTTTTTAATTTTTAATATGAAACTCAATAAGTTAAATTGAAACTTTAGAAAAATATATTTTAAAACTAAAAATTTTTGGTTTTTAAAAGTAGTATTTCGGTAAAACGTTGATATAAATTGAAAATCCATTTAAAACTTTTAATAAAAAAAAAATAAAAAAATTTCGGTACTCAATATGTTATATACAAATTTTAGCAAATAAATTTTATATAAATAAATAACTTTTTAAAATTTCGGAAAATAAATTTTAAAAATCAAAATTTTGGTTTTTAAAATAAGTATTTCGAAAAAACGTTGATAAAAATTGAAAATCAATTTAAAATATTTAAAAAATAAATAAATTTCGTTACTCAATATGTCATAGACAAATTTCGGAAAATAAATTTTAAAAATAAAAAAAATTTGGTTTTTAAAATATAATGTTTAAAAAATAAAAAAATTTCGTTACTCAATATGTTAAATACAATTTTCGGAAAATAAATTTTAAAAATAAAAATTTTGGTATAACGTTGATATAAAAAAATTTCGTTAAAACTTTGATTTTTAATTTATATAATTAAAACTGACAAACAGTTTTTACTAACAATTATTATTATAAAATTGAAAAATTAACTTTTAAAATAAAAAATTCGAAGTTACTTTTATTTTCAATTTACAAAAAAATTTTGACTTAACCCTCCATTTAAAAAAATGAAAAGGGTCTTGCTTGACCCATGTTGCAAAGGGAGGGTTAAGATGTTTTTCGCTTTCTCCCAAAGCATTGTTTTTAATGGCAGTATCGTAGACAATCGAGCACTATCGTGAACAATCGAGCACCCAATTGGGTTGTTAAATAAAAAAAACAGCAATAGCAACGATAGTGTTCATATAGTCTTAGAGTTCTAGTCTGGAACTGACATTCTCGAGAACGAGTTGAACGAAATCTTAAAAGCTAGACGCAAAACTTTGGCATGATGCTTATATGAAATAAAATTTTAGGGCCTTATAACGAAAAAAGGAACATAAGCTTTTATATATAAAATTTGGACACATATTTCATTAAGTTGCGGTACACCAGATATTAAATAAAAAATCTTATAAAAATGGGTTTTTTTAATATAACTTTATACATAGAAATCCTATATAAACACGTATAACTGCAAAGTTTGTGCCGTACTTAAAAATATACAACTATATATGTTTTTTTTTTATTTTTAAAAATATTATTTTTTTATATAGTGTTGCTTATGATGATATTTAAAGCAATTGATGTAACCATTGTCAGCCAGTAATATATATGCCATGTTAAAATTGAGCTCTGGTACTTCTATAGTAAAAAAAAAAAAGCTACGCGTACTTATGTATTCAAAAATTCCAGCAAATAGTCTTAAATGAGCAAGTATATATATATAAAGAAAGAAAGCAACAAAAAAAAAAAACGTATCTATTGAAATCTTTTGCGGGGTTTCTGAGTTCTTGAGAGATGCTCGTAGATAATCAAAAACAAACAACAAAAAATGAGTGAAGAAAAGGTTTAAAGAAAACAAGCAATGTTTTTTTTTTTTTTTTTTTTAAATAAAAACAATGTTTAAAAAGCATATACATATTAAATACAAAAAAGAAAAAAGTGAGAAATAAATACAATTACATAAGTATAAACAATTTATTTTTAGTGGCTTACTCTACTCTGCTCCACTTACAATTTTAGTAGTAAACTTACAATTCATTTCTTTCTAAACAAACTATTTAAACACAAAAAAAAAAAAAAAAAAAAAAAATATATTTAGAGCTACAATATTTAAACGAAAAAAAAAAGTAAAAAATTACTTACCATAAACAAAAAAAAAAAAATAATAATAATAAATAATAATTATATTGTTATTGAGGCAAAAGAAATTTTACTTATGTAGTTTGAATTTATTGTATTTATTTTTTCTTGGGCTTTCAATGCGTATTTACTACCAAACCAAGAGTTATATACTTACTACTATAATAGAGCAACCAACTTATAAGAAATATATAATTGGGGAACAGCAAGTGGTGAAAAAAAAGCAAATGCTGTAAAGAAGTTTAAGCAACAAATTCGAAGGAAGAACCAATCAAATAAACAAATTGTTTATTGTTTTTAAATGCAATAAGTAAAGTAAAATTAAAACAAAAAAAAACTAAAACAATTATAAATAATAATTTAAACAAATTTGCAGAAAAAAAAATACGAATTACATATTAACAAAAACAAAAAAAACAAAAAACAAAACACAAGCGAGCAAAGAAGTTTAAAATAATAAAGTTTCGTAACTTGTCATAGGAAAACTTGTCATAAAAAATGAAAGCAGTCAAAAGCGTAAGAAATGTTGAAACAATTTCTTAAAGTTACCAAAAAAAAAAAAAAAACAAGAAAATAATATTAAAAAATAAAACCAAATCTCAAACCAAAATTTTACTTACTGAATAAAGAAAATGAAATCAAGCAATGTTTTTCAAAAGATTTTTATTTTAAAGGCCCATACGCAGTTCGAAAATTTCCATATGGAAATTATTGCATATTATTTCAGATGGAACCACCATACCTAGTGAAGTAGTGGCGCCATCTATCGTTAAGCATTTTTAAAATTAAAAGACAACACTGTTTTGTTTTTTCTTATCTGCGTGCACTTGTCAAAAATTTTTAATCGAAATTTTTTGTGACTATTTTTAGTGCCTTAAAGTACAAGCCAGTTTAGTTTGGCGCGTTTACGCTAGATGGCGGCAGCATACGACGCAACAGTGGCGCCAGCTATGTGCAGCTTTTGCAAGCGCACAAAAAGCTGCTCTTTTAATAAAGCACAAAAAGCTGCTTTGTATTTATATCATACTCGCATTTATTTTTTATATAGATAACAACTAAATATTTTACGCGCTATTAATAATTTAAGAAAAAAAAAAAGTTTAACATACAGAAAAAAAAAAACATAATGCTTTAATGCGCCTTGGCCTTGTAGGACACCTTCCAAACCTCAAACAGACAAATTGTTGAATGGAATCTATAGAAAATGGCCAGCGGCATGGATATATGCGTGATTATAGTCCAGCCCCAAACACCAAAGAACTCCAAATGCGACTCCCTAAACACTGCACGTCCCTTGATTAGCGTATTCACAAACCATATCGCAATATTGGCCACCAGCAAAAAGGTTATAATCTCACGGCCCGGCTTGCGTCTCACCTGCTTGGCACCCTTGCAGCGTCTATGGCTGGCATGCAGTATGAACATGGTCTGCAGCGAGGTCTGTATCACGCTAAAACACTCCGCTATGATGCCCTCCACACGATCCGGCACCGTATCCCATTTGGCAAAATAGCTGCCCAGTATGCTGAACATGCCGTACAAATAGACGCCCGTCTGTGCCACCACCAGCAGCAGATTATCCAAATCCATAGAGTGATGTTCGTCCGAGGTGTCCTTAATGTATCTGAGATCGCGCATAAGTATCATGCCTGCAAGCAATATATGTGCATTTTTAGTCAAGTTCCAGCCAGGATCGGCTGTTGCACGCTACTCACCCGTTATTACCGCAGTGCCGCACATAAAGTACATAAACGTCTCCCAGAGTGTTACCTCCTGTGTGGCAATCAGCTCATAGCCAGGCTGTGTGTACAGCACAAAGTACATGATCATTGAAATAATGGTCATCACTATGATCAGTATGCCAAAGAACAGGCCCTTGTGAGATTGCGAACAGTCCACGGAGAAGTGATGCGCTGGCTTTTGCTGCACCGGCTTCACTGAGTTCTTGCGCGTCTTGTCTATGTCCGGTATGGACTTGACCGTCTTCCACATCTCATATAAGATAACTGCACAGATCAGCGAGTACTCAATGGTGCAGGGAAATAGGAACGGTGACAACTGTTGCACCAGTGCACCCATAATGGTTGTGCGTGAGCAGCCCGAATAGCTGACATCTGTGGGTGCGCGCGTGGTCGAACTGAGCGTTTGATTACTCAGCGTGGCGGTCACGTTGGTCAGCATATTAAGCACCGCGGCACGCATGGAGCTATTGTGCGCATCGACTACGGTGGGATGCGGTAAATGTATTGATTTATTGAGAGCCGCCCAATCGGTGCCGCCATGGCTGCCGCTATGCAGCACAGGATCATACTCGGGATCGGCATCATGCTGGCTTATATGAAATATCTCATGTTTGGTTTCCTCTACCAGCACATAAAGCCATTCGCACAGATTTGTGGCCACCATATGCATGAGGCCAAAGCGTGAGGTGACCTTATGACGTGCCATGTCCATAAAGGTGGTGTTTAAAAATATAAACTGCACCTGTGCTATGCACAGCACCATGCGGCAAATGGGCGTAATGGCTACAAAGGCATCATGACAGCCGGGATGACCATTGAGCTCGAAAAATTGTCCAAATTCCAAGCCTGAGTAGACCATGGTGCCAATGGCAAAGGCTATGGCGCCGACACGTAAATAAAAGCTGCCAAAGTGCGTCACCTTGTGTTTGAGATGCACATTGCTATTTTTCTCATCTGTTCGTGAGTGTAAAAAAGAAGTTAAGATTAATTCTAAGCAATGACGTCATATGCTTACGAAAATCCTTGAGCGCATTAAAGAGCGAGCGATTTCGAAAGGCGCTGATATACAGAAAGATGACGAATATAATGCTAAGCGAATAGAGGTAGACATAGAAGCCCTGGTACATATAGGTGGGTATCTGATCCGAAATAACTTCAGTTATGGGCAGACAAACACCTAGCAGCACCAAAAGCTTGCAATAGGTGGCCGAGAGAGCTGAACTTATGGCATCGCTGTGGGTATAAACAGAGAGTAAGAGATAGTTCTTGGATACATATAATATATAAATAAGATTATAAAGCTTAGGTTAAATGTTTTTCAATGTAAGTATGTAATTGTAGGCTTGGTTTTTTAGTATAGTCGCTAGTCACTAACTAGTCTTGCCGCTGAGCAAGATAAAAAAAAACGTTCTGGCCGCGACACTCTCTTCGCAACTCTCTTCTGGCTTAAAAAATACCAAAAAAATACCACACGTACGCTTTGAAAGCGTTTTTGGCTGCTGCGTACCGGCCACCATAAAAAACTTTCTGGCAGATTTTAGGGAAATCCAAATTTCATTGTAATTTATAGCAAAAGCGAGATTCTAAAATGGAGAGGCAGGTTCTAAATGTATATTGTAAACATTTTGTTCCATCTCGAATGTTATCTGGTCCACTACGAAAATTTACTTCGTTGAATTTTGCAAAAAAGACCCCTCTAGACCCTTTGGCTATTTGTTTGATGCTAGGTTTTTTTTTAGCATTAACCATCTGGCAAGAAGCTTAACCAGAGTTAGTAGCCGAACCCGACTCCGGCGAAATGATCTTCCAACCCAGCAATAAATCCTCAGGGCCCTGCAAACCAAATATAGTCACTCCAGACTTTTAGTTAAGTTATTATAATACGATTTGATCACTTATTGTTAATCTCTATCAGAGAAGTATACATGTAAAAAAAAAAAAAAAAAACAACGTTAAAGTTTTTAAAACTCAAAAGTAAAGCAAAATTGAAATTTTTTAAAATTCCGGATTATTATGGTAAACGATACGTTTCTTCACTCGCCGCTCCCTAAGCTAAAATTCTTCTGAGAAGACCTGACATACCAGAGAAAAATTATAATTATAAAAATATTTTAATTTTTTTGCTTTAAGGCCCATACGCAGTTCGAAAAATTTCGCACGGAATGACAAAACTTCATATAAAAAAAAAAAATTCCATTTGGGATATCCCATTTGGGTTATTTTTTTTTTTATATTTAGTTTTGTCATTTCGTACGAAAATTTTCGAACTGCGTATCGGCCTTTTAGAGAAAGAATCATTTCTTAATGTTTACTATGACGAACTTCGAATAAGTTTAGCTACGTTATTTGGCTACTAATTCTTATTTATTTGCTTTTAAGAAAAGAATAATTTCTATAACGTAATCTTCCTAAGTTCGAATACGTTAGGAAATTGAAGACTGGCTGTTCTATTTAGGTAAAATTCTTCTGGAAATGATCTTGAATTACGATTTTCGAACATAGATAATAACTTTAACAAATGTGCTTTTAGTAAAAAAAAATACACTTCAAACTTCGAATAAATTGCACGCCATGGGTCTGTACCTCACTGTTGAACTTAATTGAAATTCTTCTAAAAACGATCTTGAGTTTTTAACAAACTAGTCTATAATAATAGTAAGAAACTATGAGAATAATTTGCTAATCTGTGGAACTTCAAATAAGTTTAGAACTAAAGGTTATTCAAAGTACGAATTCGTAAAAAGGTTTCGGTCTATGAATATTGGAATTGAGTAATAAATTTAACGAATATGTTTTAGATAAAAAAAAAACTTTTAAATTCGAATAAGTTTAGATGCGGAATGCTGTCTTAAGGCCCATTGGGATATCCCAAATGGGATTTTTTTTTTTTATTTGAAGTTTTGTCATTCTGTGCGAAATTTTTCGAACTGCATATGGGCCTTTAACTTAAACTCAACGTCTTCTGAAACCGATCTAGAGTTTTTCACAAACTTGAGTGAAATAATGATAGTTTTGACTTATGTGCTTTTAAAAAAGGACTTACTTCTAAATAGTAATCTGTCGAGCTTTAACTTTAAATCTTCTCATAGAGATCTTAAAATATAGTGAATAATGCGATATATGATAGTTTGGACTTTTGTGCTTTTAAGAAAGGACTAACTTCGAAAAAAAAGAGTTCTTAAGATATTTGGTTTTTGATAAAAAAAATCTCTAATCACTTTGAATAATTTCGTATGGGGTATACTTACTTTCCAGTGCGTCGATTCTTCACCTTTTGTTGCTTGGCCTGGAAACTCTTGGCTCCGCTGTCATTATACGCGCTGGAACCGTGGCGTGCGCTATTTGTGCCGCTCTGGAAGTTTATCGTTGCGGTGCTACCACTGGCTGTACCTTGAAGATTACTGAATAGAAGAGACAGAGGAGGTAAGTATAAGCTACGTCACTATGTGCAGTATGAGGCATGATTAAAGCATTTGCCTTGGGCCTTAGTATATAAGTATAAAGACTTAGTATAGTATAAAGACTTAGGATTACCCCGCATTTTTGGCACTGCGTGGTGACAGAAAGTTGCTATTCTCCTTGCGTCCAAACAGCGGTGGTCGCTGCGTCAATATCTCTTGCAGCAATATCGAAGGTCTTCGGGAGACTTGCAGCGTGCAGGCGGAATCATTACGATGCATACCATTTGCAGTTGGCAATTGCAGCAGTGCTTGACGCGGACTGGCCTGCTCCAGCAGCTCCAGATTCGTTTGGGATTTGGCCAGCGGCGAAATGGGATGCGACATTATGGGTATATTATGATGTCCACAGTGATCACATGAAGTGCGCGCGTAGCGTATCACCGCGTTTGAGGTGGCCGCTATGGAGCTACCACCACCACCAGCAGCACCGCTGCTCGAATATGTTGGAGTGCCCGGCGGAGGTGTTATCGATGGTGGCAGACGTGTAAACGATGTCGATTTCTTTGGCTGCTTTATGGTAATATATTCACAGCTGTCGGTTGAGATTTGATTGCTGACATGCACGGATTAAACAAGTTTTATTCGGTTAGTATGGATACGTTAACTGCCGCGGTCTTGCCACAGTTGCACACAAACACAAACACACGCGCGCGCGCACACACACACACACACACATACACGTAGTAGTGTCCTTTGGTCAAGGCAAATGCCAGCAATCGGTTTAAGGTTTCCAATTAAACTGACTTTTGCTGTGGCCCGTAGCCCAGTCTGTGGTCAACTGGCTGGTAATAACAGAAGATGGATGTAGCTCTGGGTCTGCAAGTGTTATCACTACGGCATGGCCTGGTGCGATTTTTTGATGGCTTTTTGATTGATTTTGTGGCAAAATTCAATTGCCAAACTGTGTGTGGCATAAGGCACGTGCTGGTCTGCAGCACGAATCCCAATCGTTTGGCACTGAACTAAGTTGAGCCCATAATTAGACAAAAAAAAACAAAAATATTATATATTAAGAAACAAGTAACAACTCAAAAGGTGAAGCTTTGTATACTCTTTAGTACAGTTTAAAGCGTACTATGTACTAGTTGTTATGAACACAAAAATCGAAAAAAAGGGTGTTTTTTTTCCATCAAAATTTTCGAAACTCGGCATAAGTTTTTGGGAGTACCAAAATTAAGCACTCAATTGAATTAAAAAAAAAAGCAAGCATAAAATAAAGTAAGTAAAGTAACCAGAACTTGTTCTTATATATAACTCGGCCATGCTACGGAAAACGAAACCGAATAAAATATACCGATTTCGATTTCCGATTTCGCAAAATAAATCCGACTAAAGTAATTGCAAGTGAAACCAAATCGAATAGTCTAAGTATTTTCTAAGCTAACTAAAACTTAGTTGAAAGAGCTCTCAAATCTTTAAGTATATTTAAGTCATCTATAAAGCGTCTCAATCAAACTCAAATTTAATACTCCCTTAACTTCTTAAGTATATAAATTTATCCAACTCTACTGCTATACAAATCAATCTAAAATCTTGAATACGCTGCTGTTCTCTCAGATCCCCTTCTACTAAATGAATCCAACCTATTTAGAGGAACAATAGTTCCAAAAATTATAAACACTGAAATCTAGCAAGCGGTTGATATTTTTTTTTATCGATATCTTTTACTACTACTACTGTCATCCTTCTCTCCTAGTGGAGTATAGCGCCTCAAGTCGTTTCTGCGTGTATTTATAGTCAGATTAAAGTTGTTATTGTTGTGGTAGGATGTTTCGGTTTGGGGGTATCGAAGCTTGAACTTGGCGCCTCCACATCCACTGCGCCTGCTGCAGTGGGATTATTCGACCTTGATCGGTTAACCCGTGAAGAGTCGTATCCATTTTCGTTTTGATCCATGCTTTGTTGTATATATAGTTTTGAGTCAAAGACTAGAGGGATCAGCTTTCCTTAGTGAGTTCATGCGATTTTGGTGCTCACCTACTCCCTGAGACGCTGAGTTGTATAAAAGCCATGCAGACCACTGCCTCCTTCTTTCTCAACCGGGCTTGGGACCGGCTAGGGCGGAGTCGATATCTTTCAAGGCTGCTCTTAAAACTCAAAACTTTAACAATTTTTCACTTTTATATGAGTTATTTGGAAAAGCTCCTCTACTCTGCCCAAGTTCCTTGCTCAAAGGAAGTGTATTCAAAACTGAACTCTTTGCGACTGCCAGCGACTGATAAGCAAATGTAAACGTTAGACATAGCCTATGTATATAAATATATACATATACATATCCATATATATAGGTTTTACCTAGTTTGTTCTCAACTCATCAATCAAATCCATTGCCCAGTGTGATACAATTCGTTTTTGTTGTTATACAAACATAGCTCAAAAAAAAAAAGAAAACGAAGGGAAACCTTTTCCAAGAATCGAAATTCAACATTTTTACGCATATTTTTGTTATATATTTGGTTCAAATTACATAAATAATATTTAAATCCCGACATCCAAAAGTATTTGCTGCTAATTATTGACAAATATTTCTTTCCGAATCATTTGGCGCGTGTTTGTGTAAAGTTTAGCTAAGTGCAAACTGAAATAAACCGGAATACTATTTCGAATTCGAAATTATATTAAATCGCATTTATTGTAATATGTGAAATTGGTAATTATGTGTAAAATATAGCAACTTGTTAGTTACTTTTTTGTAGTAAACAAACTGGTGTTAGCTAAGTCTGAAGAAATAATTTTGTTAATATGTAGAAGACTTTAATTTGTAGAAAAATGGTTAAAGATAGTAAAATTAAAGCATATGGTAAGATATGTTAAATTTTTTTCATAAAAGATATTAATTCCAAAAATTTAATTCGGAATCGTTATGAAACAAAATTTTTGGTGCTACCAATTTCACTAAATTGCATTTTTTATGTGGTTTGAATCCGACTACTTTGTTGCAAGTGAAACCAAATCGAATTGGCAAAATAGGTTCAAAAGTGCACGCTTTTTAAAGTAAAATACTTTTTTAAATATTTTTTGATATACAAGTGAGATATTTAATGCTTACTATTTTTAATCATTTTTTTTTTCTGATTCAAGCCAAAAAATAGCAGGTACAACCTAAAACGAGTTTTTGGCAAACGTTCCAATGGTTTACGTCTTGCATTAAAAAACGTTCATATCTGGCATAACTGGTTCATGTCTTGTATAAAAATATTTCCCTTGTAATAATTTCAATCGAAAGGTTTAGAGCTTTGCTAACAAATAGTAAGCGAAGTATGAGAAGATATAAATGTGGGCGAAAGCATGCAAAAATGAAAACGAAGAAAATTTATTCGGTTTCGTTTTACGTTTTACGTAGCACGGCCGATTAACACTGTCTTTAAATATAAAAGAAGGCTAGCTCGCAATATCTCAAAATACGCTCATAAAAGATATTTTTTTTTAATAACTATTACAGCAAATAAAAATAAATGGATTAAGGCGATTAATGCTTGCCACAAATTTTTAAATAGAAACACAGGGTGATTTTTTTTGTTTTAATTTAATGACAATTGAGCGTATATCAAAAAGTCTTTCTTTAATTTCGAGAGTGTCTTCCGATTCGGAGGAGAAACATATGTTGAAATGCTAGGCTGGACGTAAAATCACTTAAAAATTAGGGAATTTATTCTTTCGAAATTCCAAAGCAAAAAAAAGAAAGGCTGGGTATCCACAAAAAGCTCAAAGATTTGTTCTTGTTTTACATGACCCACAGATAAAAATGGTTTTATATTAAATATTATTATAGGAAATAAAAAATTCTGTGGAAAAAGACAAGGATTTCTTGGGACGAATTTTTAATAATATATAGGAAAAGGGGATGTTAAAATTTTCTTAAATTTATTAATTATTTAATTTATAGACGATTGTTTCATTATAGAACACAATTTAAAATTTCTTTTCTGAACCTTATTACTAGAGTGTCCTACCGATTTTGAATAGTTTTGAAGCATATATCCAAACATTTCCGGGGTGGGCTGGACGCAAAATCACTTAAAAATTTTTAGCTTAATTTTTCAAAGTTCCAAGCCGAAAAAAAAGAAAGGTGTTTATTGAGTGAGATTCAACTTTCTACGAAAAGTTGAACTTGGGTTGATATGCCCAAAAAGGAACTATACTATATCGCATAGCTCCCATAGGAAAGATAGGGAAAAAAACGTTTTTTCTAAGAAATTCGTTGTGTTTCGCGAATTTGGTGTTCCGAAGTTTTTTGCGCAACTAAGTTCTCGCTGTTTGTCAATACATGGCTATAGCAGTAAGTGCTGGTCGATTTTGACATACCCAAAACTTCATAAACGAAGCTTAGGCATATGGTAAGCAAACTGCTATGGCACATTAGTGAATTTCTTTTTGCATTATTTACTTGTGGTTGTGTGAAAATGTCTAGTTTTGTGCCAAAAAATCATCATTTGCGGGAAGTGTTGATTTTCTTGTTCTGTTCGAAAAAAACGGCAGCTGAAGCGCATCGAGAGCTCCAAAAAGTGTACGGAGATGCTGCTCCAAGCGAAACAACGTGCCGTGATTGGTTCCGTCGCTTCAAAGACGGTGATTTCGATGTTGACGACCGTCCACGTAAAGGAAGATCCAAAACCTTCGAAGACGCTGAATTGGAGGCATTGCTCGATGAGGATTCGTGCCAAACGCAAGAAGAGCTTGCTTCAGCATTAGGAGTTACCCGCCAAGCCATTTCCAAGCGATTGCATGCGTTGGGAATGATTCAAAAGCAAGGAACTTGGGTTCCTTATGATTTGAAACCAAGGGACGTTGAGCGTCGTTTTTTCGCCTGTGAACAACTGCTCCAGCGACAAAGAAGGAAGAGTTTTCTTCATCGCATCGTGACGGGTGATGAAAAATGGATTCATTACAGCAACCCAAAGAGGAAAAATTCTTGGGGACTACCCGGTCATGCTACCACGTCGTCGGCTCGGCCGAATACTCACGCTGCGAAGGTTATGCTGTGCATTTGGTGGGACCAGGACGGTGTTGTTTATTATGAGCTGTTGAAACAAGGTGAAACCATCACTGGGGAACGGTATCGAACTCAATTGATGCGATTGAGCCGAGCACTGCGAGAAAAACGGCTACAATACGAGCAGAGGCACGAAAAAGTGATTTTACTGCATGACAACGCTCGGCCTCACATTGCCAATCCTGTTAAAACCTACTTGGGAACGCTCAAATGGGAAGTCCTACCCCACCCGCCATATTCCCCAGATATTGCGCCGTCCGATTTTTACTTGTTCCGCTCGATGGCACATGGTCTGGCTAATCAGCAGTTCCATTCATATGAAGATATCGGAAAATGGCTTGATTCGTGGATAGCCTCAAAAGACGAACACTTCTACCGTCAAGGTATTCGAACTCTGCCCGAAAGATGGGAAAAATTTGTAGCTAGCGATGGGCAATACTTTGAATGAGTCATTGATAACCATTTTTTTATAATAAAGTTACATTTTCATCAAAAAAACAGCGAGAACTTAGTTGCGCACCTAATATGATTTTTTTTTTTGCCAAATTAGTTTTGAATCGATTGAGTCTGAAAATATTGTAACCAAATTTGGCAAATATATAAGTATGTATCTTTAAGATTTTTTGAGCAATATACCGGATTTTGCACCAAACACGTTTTTTTGACCGATCAATCCTATAGGTGCTATATAATATAGTCGACCGATTTTGTTAAAATTTTTTATAAACAAAGGAATTATTCATCTAAAACTTTTGGATTTCAAAACAAATTGACATTTTTAACTTTTTACAAAAATCCCTATTATTTCTATATTTTTGCTCCGATTTTGAAGAGCAACCCATCATTTTGTTCGTAATCAATAGGATTTTAAGTGCCATGACTAAAACAGTATGAACAAATTTTTAAATTTACTTTCGAAATGGAATTTTTGTCAAAAATTTGTTAAAAATAACGATAAATTTTTATAGTAAATAGCGATCAAACCGTAAATTTGACAAAAATATGTTTCAAATATTATGATTGGGTAATTCACTTAGCTACAGTTTAGTAACTTTTGCTTTTAAGTAAAGACAACTTTTTTTTAATTTCGAAAAATGTTTTTTTCAAAATATTTCGAAATCCGTTCCATGAAAATTTTAATTTTTTAATTTTAAGACTATTACATGTTGAGGATAAATTTTGCTGTAAACTAGTGTAATTGTAAGCTATAAGTCACGAAGTTCCAGAATCAATTTTTTTTTGACATTCACGGATTGGTAATCACAAAATAAACATCTCTGTCGAGTTTCAAAATTATTTTCTAAAAAATATGCCAGTAAACCGTCATACCTATACAATTGGGAAGTAGAGTGTCAATATCAAAAAGCTGAAAGAAGCTTTGGCCGACTGTTTCCTGAATTTATTCT
Source organism: Chymomyza fuscimana (assembly GCA_949987675.1). Taxonomy (NCBI): domain Eukaryota; kingdom Metazoa; phylum Arthropoda; class Insecta; order Diptera; family Drosophilidae; genus Chymomyza; species Chymomyza fuscimana. Next base: position 24,487,756 of record OX465090.1, read on the forward strand.
TATGGCACTTTTTATACCCTGTACCGTATGGTACAAAGGGTATATTGTGTTTGTGCAAGCCGAAAATGTATGTAACGTACAGAAGGAGAAGTCGGAGACCCCCCAAAGTTAAATGAAGTATGATCAGAGTGACTAGAGAAGTCGATATACCCATGTCCGTCTGTCCGTCTGACCGTCTGTCCGTCTGTCCGTATGAACGCCTAGATCTCAGAGATGGTAAGAGCTAGAGCAACCAAACTTTCAGATAAGATCCCTTATTAATCCATAGGAGACAAGTTTATTTTATTTTTTTGATATCGGGACTACATTATATAGCTCCCATAGGGGTGTTTCAGAGGACCTCGAAAAAAAGCAAAAGTTTTAGAAGGATAATTCGTTTGCTTATGAAGATATCATAACCAAATTTGGTAATCGGAAGTTTTTTAGAAACCCCCAGCACTGTACCAAATTTTATCAAAATCGGTTGACTATACCATATAGGTCCCATAGGATCGATCGGTCGAAAATTTGTTTTTTGTACAAAATTCGTTGTATTTCGTTTGTTTGTGAAGATATTGTAACTAAATTTGGCATTAAGAAGTTTTTTAGAGTTCCCAAGCACTATACCAAATTTGATAAAAATCGGTTGACTATATCATATAGCTCCCATAGGACCAATCGGTCAAAAAATCGTGTTTTGTACAAAATTCGTTGGGTTTCGTTTATTTTTGAACATACCGTAACCACATTTGGCATTAAGAAGTTTTTTAGAGTTCCCAAGCATTGTACCAAATTTGATCAAAATCGGTTGACTATATCATATAGCTCCCATAGGATCGATCGGTCGAAAATTTGTTTTTTGTACAAAATTCGTTGTGTTTCGTTTGTTTGTGAAGATATTGTAACCAAATTTGGCATTCTGAAATTTTTTAGAGATCTTCAAAACTGTACCAAATTTTATCAAAATTGGTTGACTATATCATATAGCTCCCATAGGACCAATCGGTCAAAAAAACGTATTTTGAACAAAATTCGTTGTGTCTCGTTTATTTGGCAAAGAAATATCTTTTGGAGTTTGTAAGCAATATATCGGACTTGATTGCAATTTGGTGGTACAGGGTATCCCAAAGTCATCCGCGCCCGACTTTAACGTACGCCATCTTTTTTAGATGTTTTTCTAGATTTTTCTTTATATTATTTAGGCCAGCATTCTCTAAAGACCAGTTATTACTAACAATCAGCTCGTTATATTAAGCTCTTTGGTAAACTTAGGTCGAATCTCTGTCTTGCTATATCACATGTCTGCTTGTTCCAAGTTGGAGACTTAGTCAGAAGCCCAAGCAGTTAAAATTTAGAATTGCATTTCACTTTTTGTAGCTTATCACGAGTACAGTACTAACCAAAAGTGTTAATGAGTTAACAGCGCTAACAATTTTAATCGAAAGTCTGCATAGGAAAGCAGTACAGTGGAGCTTGCCAATTAACGAGCAGCTGTTAAGAAATTATGCAAATAAATGTTGATTGGTCAGACATAAGCAAGTGACATGGACCAACGTAATATATTGATAATATAAATAGATTTAAATAAATATTAGATAGATAAGTTTGCAAATATTGCTCAAAACTTTAATTGAAACCTTAAACTGCAAAAGTATCGTTAAAAAAACCGCTTCTCTATCATATTAAATAGATTTATACTTATCTGTCTTGGCTAATTAATAATACTAGTAGACTGCTCTATTTGATAATGTTTTTAATATTATTATATCTCTTCAGTTAAATTATAAGTGTTGAAAGAAAGACATCACTATTTCAGCTTATTTTAATGCAACTGTCTTTAAATTCGAAATTCGTAATGTTTAGATTAACAATTCATAAGCTTTTAATATATTATTGTATTTTTCGTTACAATTATAACACAGGTCTACAAATACCAGGGTCATGTCAGTTGTTGGAAAACTAATGGTCATTTCCGAAGTAATTTGCTGCGTAGAATCCGAATAAATACGGGCTCAGAATTGGCTCATCACGTCAGGGTTTTGAGATATTTGAGGTTGTGTATACGAAAAACGGTGTTTTTTTTTTTTTTTTTTCTATTTTTGAAGTTATGTGCAAAAAATTTTTGTGGTCTGTCTTACCCCTTAATTTAAGAGTTCAAGAGATCAATTACGATTTTTTTTTCGCAAAGTTATGGCTATTCGAAGTTAGGCAGTTTTTCGCGTACATAACCTCGAATATCTCAAAATCTTGACGGATTCTACGCAACTAAACCATGTTGATCAGTACAATTAGATCTTTTTCAATAATATTTCTTCTTTTTCTTTTTTTTGTCGTCTTTTGCGAAAAAAAATGATTTTTTTTAGTAAAATTTTTTACCGAAAAACGGCGGAAGCATTTTTTTTAACATTGTTGCGCCAAATAAATTTAGTTCATATTTTCACAACAAAATATGTGTTAAAAAAAAATTATGATTGACATAATTGAGGCACATACTTAAAAAATAAAAATTTGTTGGATTAAACTTAAACTAAACTTGAATTTAAGAAGTATGTTCAGAAATATTCAGTAGGGGATCATCCATAAACTACGTGACGCTGATTTTCGTCAAAATAAAAAAATAAAAATAAAAATATTGGAGAATTTGTTGTATTAAAATTAAATTTTAGACATATATAACATTTGGATTTATTCCGCAAAATCATGTGAAAAATGAGAAAATCGTCGGAAGAGTTGACGAAAATTCATTAGCGCGAATTTCTGTTACGAGAGTTAGGTGAGTCATAGAACTGAGTTTTGGACCAAGACGAATATGGCCTTTAATTAGCCTTACTTGATAAATAGCTAAGCCAAATATAAAGTTAAGCTTAAAAAGTTATTACTCAGCATTTAAAGAGTTTGTGAAATTTTCTAATTAAGGCCATAGAAAATATTTAAACTTTTAAACCACTTGGTTTTTTTTTCAGAAAAGGTACACTCAGAAAAAAATCTGATCTCAAAACGAATTGACTTTACTTTAAAAAAGATAAGTATTTATGTCGCATGTGGCCGGATCGAATGGAAATAAAAATCGATACAACAGAAAGAAGGCTTATGTAGAGGTCCTAAGCGCCCCGGTGGAATAACAAAGAAAAAACAAAAAATTTCCAGAAATTGGGAATAAAATACCTTTAGACTCAGCGTAAAGACTAAATATTCTTACAATCAGAAAAGTTTTTTAAGAGCATAGCTTTTGTAAATATTTGCGAAGCTTTCCAAATCAAAAATTTCTGTCTTGAAACCAGTGGCGGTTCCACGGGGGTGGTTTTCGGGTCTGGGGAGTTCGGAAAGTTGGAAAAATGGGTTGAAAGACTTTTGCGAGCTCTGATATATATATACTTTGAAGTGAAAACCCCCCCAAGAACAAATCATAGATCCGCACCTGATTGAAAGCTATCTAAACTCATAACTAAAATTATTCTAAAAATTCTCAAAGTAATTTATGTAGAAAAATCGCTCTTGGCTTATTTTTTAGACGGGAAATTCTTATTTTAAGGGCAAGACGCTCACTTTAGTGCTTAATTTTTTTCCAGTGTAGATTTAATAAATTATAGATTTTTTCAAATTTTTTGAAGATATTTTAAGGCCTATTTAGTTTAAATTTAGTATTTCTTGAGCTTGTTAAATCTTCTACGATTTAGTAGATATATAATGCCAGTTTTTCTGCCAATAATTTATTGTATATTGAAACTTCAATTTAAAACTCTTTCTCTTTTATTTATTTTATATTTTAGACACATTATTTGTTGAGTTACTCAAATAGACTGCAGTTGGTTTACTTTAAACATGAGTAACAAGAGAAACATTCACACACCACACACATAGGTACACTTAGAAAAAACTTGTTCACCAAATATTTACATGATCATTGTCGTTGTATCTTGTTTTTCTTTTCTTTTTTTTTTTGACACTCCAAAATAATTAATACTAGTTAATTAGTTGAAGAACGTGTTGTGTGCAACTGCAGTTAAATTTTATATTTATTAGATTTATTAATTAGTAATTTAATTGATTTGTTTAACGAACTTTTTGCAACGCGCCACAACGTCATCTCGATAATGGACGCGCTGTTTTGTCTTCCAAAGATTGAATGGTTCATCATATAGATCATTTGTATTAAGGTTATTCAATGACATGACTAGCCGTCTTCCAACTGCGCCCACACTGGGGCGCCAATAGGTTCTTAACGCGTGCTCTCAGCTCAGTTAGTACTTGAGTCTGTCGGATTGTCGTTCCGTACGTCAAGAGTACGCTAGGCCATATAATAGACAGTATCTATAGATAGCTCGATGGATTGCTTGAGAATTGGTTTTTAGTTAGCGACTTGACGCGCGCGCGACTTTAATACGACCGGCTCAGCGCCGTCTCTGAGACTGAATGTCTCGAAGATCTGCAACGATCGATTCGAGTCATTTGCAGTGTGGTCACACTCTCTCTCTCTCTCTCACTGTGGCTCTCTCACGCTCTGAGCCGTTTTTGTTAACAGAATTTGGCTTGTTGATTAGCGCTGGCAATGGCTGACACTTCTTGCCACTGCAGCCTCAATATTGATCTTATCTATTAGTTTATTTGCCTTACGTGACGTACATATCTGTGTGCTTGTTAAGTGTACAGTGAACTCTGTAAGTAATGAATGAATGACCTATACGTCATCGTTCATCATCTTTGCGCATCACTATTTTGAAAATATAGGGTGGTCCATGAAATTAAGCAACATTTTCAAAACTACGCCATCTTGGTTTTCTAACAACTTTTATTTAGTTAGTTGAAAGTCTGACATTTAGCACGAGTCAAAATATTCAAGTTCAAAGCTAAATGAAATTTTAAAAATAATAAAATTTTATCTCGGCATTAAAATTTTTTAAAATATTAAAAATAATAATATGTAGAACGTCTACAAAATAGATTTGCGATATTATCTTCTACAGATAACCATGCTTCAAATAGATCTGCCATAGACCTGCGTCTAAAAGAATCAGTTGTAGAAGACAATTTCGTATGACGATTTTGTAAAGAATTTGACGCTCTTTTAGAATATTATACTGGAAACATTTTATTTGCAAAAAAACAATTTTTCTGATTTTTGCGCTTGAACTAATTGTGGTCCTAATATTTATTGTTACTCTCAGAATCTGTTATAAAATGTCAATATTAACATTCATAGCAAGTTATCTTTCTATTCCAGCAACAATTGGAGCACTATAATAAGCATAACATTTTAAATTATAGAAGTAATCAATTTTTTATTTTTTTTTTTTATTACACCGGTTCATTTTTCTTTTTGAGCAAAGATCACTTTGAAATTTTAAATAACAAAAAAAAATATATAACAAAAATATTGTATATATAATAATAAATATACAAAATAAATATATTTTTTTTTCTAACTTTTAACTTTTATTTTACATTCCAAAAAAATTATTTAAATATATTTATTCGTTTAAGAGATACATCTTGTCAAAGAATTGTCTACCTACATATTTAGTTATCGAAAGCTGGATAAAAAAAATTGCAAGGTTTTAATTGCCAAGTACCTCTATCACCTATGTACAAAATATAAAAAAAATTATATTATATAAAACTTATATATATATGGTTTTTTAGTTCTAACTTTTATTTTTCATTGCAAAAAAAATTGTTTACATATCTTTATTAGTTTACGTGATATGTCTGGTCAAAGAAGAGTCTACCTAAATATTTAGGTATCGATAACTTGATAAATAATCAGATTTCGCAAATTTTATGTTTTAATGTAAAAAAAGTGTATAAATATCTCAATTTATTTACGAGCTATGTCTTTTTCAAGAAAAGTCTACCGAAATTTCAGTGGTTGATAACTCGATAAATTATCTGAATTTCCCAAACAAAAATTTTAGAATTTTATGTTAGCAAGTAGCAGCAAAGATCGAATAAAAAAGTGGTCCGCTTCACTTATGTTCGCCGATTTCATATTTTTATAAAAATTCTTTGGCAGCTTCACTTAAATTTGCGTAGAAGCCTCTCTTATATTGCACTGTGGGCCCAGATTTTCATATTTTGGCCAAAACCCTGTCTTTTCCATAATAATTTTTACAGAGTGATGAAGTTTTACACACGTGTTCCTAAAGGATGGAACTAGACCTCAGATTTTTTTAAGATATAGATTGGTCAAAATCGGAAAAAATTTAAAAAAAAAACAAAAAAAATTTTAAATTTTATTAAAAAATCTGTTAATTGGAATTGGACCATATTTCATACAGAGGTAGCTATGAACACCACATACATTGAAAAATTAGCCTATACCCAAAATATTGAATGGCTTTGGAGATTTAGCCCCAAACAGTTTCAGCTTTCCAAGCCAATTGCAAAAAGACGACACCATTTTCGAAAAAAATTTCAGAAATCCATATTTAAATTTTTATGCTATAAAATTTCCAAATTGTAATTTTTTTTTACATTTTAGTACAACTTTTGAAAAAATAGTTATTGAAGCATACTTTTAGGCAGCTAAGAAATTCAAAAAATAGTAAAATTGACTGAGGGTCAATTTTTAAAATTCAACTTTTAGATACAAAATTCAATTTTCGAAAATCGGGAGGAATTACATTTTGTTGTAAAACATGTGCAGAAATTTATGAAATTTTGTTCGATCAAATATCGAGTGGTAGTCGGAGGTAGCCTTAAAGCAAAGTAGCCAAATGATAAAAAAACAATAAAATCTTTATAACTACTCGAATATATTTAAAACCAAAAAGTTTTTAAGCTCAATTTTATTTTTTCGCTGAACTAATATTTATAAATAATAAAATGAATGAAGATTTCGTAGCTACATGTATCATGGTAAATGCAGGTTTTTTTTTTTTCTCTAAATTATCGCGAAAGCTCATAAAATACAAAATGTCAACTTTGATTGCGAATAACTTAAAAACTACTAATTATAATTTAATTATTTTTTTTCACAGGATACCTTAATGTTTGTTAAATCATATTAAATTGCCATTTTGTCCAAATTTTGACTTTCTTTTGGGGGACTTTTGGCCAAAATCTGGCTACGCGGTCCCATTGTGTACTGTTTTAAAAAAGTTTTGGTTAGTAAAATCGGCTTGTAGATCCATAGAGAATCAAAGATAAACCTTTTTTTTTGCTTTATAGGGATACCATCTGCACAAGCAGTCTTTCACTGGCTCTGAATTTCTATTTTTTACTACCCCAATAATGCCGCAATATGTATTAAAATAAAATCACAAAAAGTGAAAAAATTTCATTAAATCTTGAAAATCGCGGTTAAATGTCGACTTAAGCCAATACATACTGTACTTGCGCATACTGGAACATTCAAGTACGCATATATAGTACATTGTTTATTTTTTTTGCAATTTTGCAATGTTCAATAAAATTTTGGTTTTTTTTTGAGAGTTCATATCATTTTTGTTACTGTTTGTCGTAATCGTTGTTGTTGTTGTTCGGAGTTATTATTCGACGGATTGATAAAATTTTTTGCTCAAATATTGCGTCTGTCTACTGAGAATGTCTGTCTGTCTTTTTGTTGGCTTGTTTAACACGCTATAAATAGCTGAATTGTGCGAAACTTTAGATAATATCACTTTTAGAAAAGTCGAGTTAAAGCTTTTAATTTAATATCAAGCTAAAAAGAAAATCGGCGGGTTTGTTACGAACCGGACGGGTTCTATACTAATCGTCTGGCAATGTTTGTATTTACCTGTTTGTCTGCAACTAATAGTGTTGCTGTCATTTAAATTTTATTACATAGTTGTGTATATAATATACGTAGCTACAAGTTTCTCTACTATATTATAGTCTTGTGCCTCAAATGCGCTAATTAGTGATTAAAAAATTAACAATACATAAAGATGTGTGACGAATTGTTTTGGCAAACATCACGTGAACAAATGTGAACTTAACGATCTATGTAAACGAAGCGAAATCAAAATTAAAAAGTTGTGTAAAAATTATACGTATATGTTCCGAACTGAAAAAAGATCTCAAAGATACAACGATTTTTAACTCTATGAGAGAAAAGTTTTTAAAAGTACAAAAAAAATTTGTGTCAACATACTTAAATTGTTGTTATCGATTACTTTGAAAATAAAATTAATTGTTAATTGTAAAATTAAATTTAAATAAATAAAATAAAATAAATAATAAATCAAATATTGTAAAATTTATAATGGAAAAAATATGTTTTATATTTATAAAAAATTGTACAATCTTTTAATTGAAAAAAATGTTTTACAATTATAGAAAATTTTAAAATTTTTTTATTTAAAAAAATAGTTCACTTTTATAAAAAATTACAAAATTTGTTAATTAAAATAATGTTTTACATTTGAAAAAAAATTTTATTTGATTAGTTTCATTTTTTTAATTTATTTTCGAATAAATCAAAAATTGTAAAATTAATTGAAAAAAATGTTTTACATTGATAAAAAATTTTTAAATTCTTTAATTGATGAAAATGTAAAAAGTTTTAAAAATGTTATTTGATTAATATAATTTTTTTAATTTATTTTCGAATAAATCAAAAATTGTAAAATTAATTGAAAAAAAATGATTTATATTGCTATAAAATTGTAAAATTATTTAATTGAAAAAAATGTAAAAACTCTTACAAATTTTAAATGAAAAAAATTAGAAATTTTAGAAGTTTTTATTTTTATAATTGTAAAAGAAAAGTTAATTCAAAATTATGGTTTTCGGGCTAGAGAATTTTGTAATTGAAATGAATGTTTTACATCTATAAAAAATTTAAAAATGTTTTACATTTATGAAAAATTTTGTTGATTAAATAATTTTTTTTTTATTTATTTTCAAATAAATCAAAAATTTTTAATTGAACATAATGTTTTACACATAAAAAATTTTAAATTAAAAAAAAAATGTTTTACATTTATTCAAAATTTTAGAATTTTTATTTATGTATTGATATAATTATAAAATAGAATTCTAAATTAAAGCCTTCAGGATAGAGATTTTTCTAATTAAAAAATTTATTTATAAAAAATGTTAAAATTTTTTAATTGAAAAAAAAAAAAATGTTTTATACCTAAACTATTTCATTTACAATTTTATATACATATGTAGCTATATATTTTACAAAACGGCCACAACTGTTTTTTTGTTAAATTAAATTATAACTATTTGTGTTTAAATTATATTTATATTATTGTGAGCAAAAATAGACCACAATTTAAATGCGCCATCTGGCGGCGGCACTAAACCGGAAAATAAATTATGACGTCAAAGGACTTTGTTGTATACAAGAGACAAAAGAGAATTCGTAATCCAATATTTGGTATCGACTAGTAGAAAAAAATTATACAAAAAATTAAATGCGAAATTAAATGAAAAATTAAATTAAAAATTGAATTACAAATAAAACTAAAAATTAAGTTAATCCATATACAAATAGAGTTTTTAAATTTCTCCAACAAAAAAAAAATAAGTAAAATTCACAGTAAGTACGAACAAAGTTTCAGCATCAGGTTTTTTTTTTTTTAAAAATACCGAATAACTAAAACTTTAAGGGATTTTTTGTTATATTATACTTAGAAAAAACTGAGTTTTCGTAAAATATCTATTTTGAAGGTTATCCCAGAATCGTTGTGGGTTTTTTGACCTCATATTTGGATTCAGCCACCCCAAAAGCATAAAAAAATATCGTTGAAAAACGTTTATTTTTGGAGGTTATCTCGAAATCCTTAGGTGTTTGGGCGGCTCAAAATCGACTTTAATGGTTTCCCACCCACGTCATAAACCTCTTAACGCGTCAGAGTTCTGAGATAACCTCAAAAATGTTATCTTATCTTATACTTAGAAAAAAACGAGTTTTCGTAAAATATCTATTTTGAAGGTTAACTCAGAATTGTTGTGGGTTGAAAAACATAATACGAAAAGGTTTTATTTTTTATTTTTGGAGGTTATTCTGGAATCCTTGGCTGTTTGGGTTTCTTGGACCTCAGATTCGAATTCAGCGGCTCAAAAACGACTTAAATGATTTCCAACCCAGGTCATAAACCTCTTAGCGCGTCAGAGTTCTGAGATAACCTCAAAAATGGCTATTTGTTTGCGCTCTCACATGAAAAGTTCAATTTATTATTTTTTCTTCATGGGTCTGTGTTATCTTTCAACGATGATTAGATTTGGGATTATTGACAGCACGAAATTTTGTCAAGTATGTGAGAAAATTTTCTTTTATGGAAATTAGATAGTATATATGTAAACGTTTTTATTTTTATTTTTTTTTTGTTGTTAATTTAAAAATTAAAAAAAAAAATAAAAATTTCCCCTATCACACACTAAATTTTATTTTTTGTATAGCGAATAATTTGTCATCAATATTGGATTATAACCAAATTTGTATCGGTTGATTGCCAATAAAAAATAAATATCAAAAAAAAAAAATCAAAAAATATAAAAAAAAATTTAAATTAAGAACTTATATCGAGCTAGTTTTAGATTTAAGTTTAAAAAAATGTTTTTAAAAAATAAACATTTTTTGTTAACTTGTTAACATGATGGACATGGATAAATTTTTGTTTAGGTAGTGTTATGAAAAGATGAAGTATTTTTAGTATTTTTTTTTACGGTGTTGTATAATAAAAAAATATTTTGCCACTGAGCAAATGTTACAGTGGAACAAAAGTTTGTAGTTTAGCACAGTGGCACCCAGAGACCCAGACATTTGTATTAAGCTTTAAAACTTAATTTAAAAGTAAGTTTAGACAAACAAATAATATAAAAAATCCAATACACGACGGTTTCATTTATTTAAAAACTTTTTATTGCGATACATGAGTAGAATAAACTTAACATTTAGATTTTACAATATTTTTAGTTACTAACTCATTATAATCTTTCGATAACTTAGCTGAGTCATTTGCTCGCATTTGAGCGATTAATTTAAATCGTTTATTTGAAATATGACATACGATTAATTTGGCTAAGTATCGAAATATTGTGCTTATATAATATATAACCGAGTTGGTGCTCACCTGAAGGTTACTGTTGGCATTCTGACGTATTGTACAGCACTGTTGCTGTTGCGTTGCAGCATTTAAGTCCAAACTCAATCGAAAAAAAAACAAAAACTTGCAAAAATTTAGATACTTGATTCTTGAGTGGCAACAACTTGTCGTGGTCAAGTTTCAATCGATGGAGCTAAAGATCTGTGGCCACAACTTGTTTGAGCATTTTATTTGGTTTTTTTTTTATATTTTATAAATATTTTTGTGGTACTCGCTGCACAAATTGTATTTCACTTGGTTTAAGAGTATTATATGGATAGATACTACTTGTAAATACTTGGTGTATATAGCAACAAGTACTTATCAATGGCTGCTTTTATGCTACAGTAAGGTTTCTGTTGACATAAACCATTGAACTGGAGCTTTCACATGCTAGAGAGTTCGTTGAACAAAATACTAAAAAATGTACTAAACAAAAAATAGAAAAAAAGAAGTTTTTACGGTTCCGGTTGCCAAGGCAGTTCTGTTTAAACTAAAACAAAATCAGAGTCCAGGTCGATTCTTATCTAGTAACTTATGTTTTGGGTCTTTGTAGTGCTCCATGTGTGCAATATTTGATGGTAGCTAATTCCTAGATATTAACTAGTGTCAGTGACAAATTGTTGTTGCTGACTCAGCCATGTATTACAATGACTGTGAGCTGTTTTTTTTTTTCTTTCTTTCTTATACTCTGTACTGAGTGTATTAAAGTTATTGCCAAAAAATTTGGCAAGTGACTGCTTAAAGAAAACCATATTTTATATTACCATCTTTGAAATCTATGTAGTATAGTTAATTTCGGCGAGTGGTTTTTTGTTTTTTCAAAATAATGTGATTGTAAATAAACGTATGGTTGAAAGACCCCTTAATAAACAAAAAAAAATTGCAGAAAATAAATTTAGTAAATATTTTAGTTATATATATATCAAAATGTAAAGCACAAAATAAAACTACTACTTATGGCTACTACTATTAAAACCAGTTGTGAATTGTAAGCCACTTTAGCTTGAATAGTTAAGTTTATAAAATTGTACGCTTGTAACGACAAAAGCCGTTAATGTTATCGATACTATGCACAACAGCTTTGAAGATATCAAACGTTTTTTTTTTTTACCAGTGATCTTTTGTACCGTCAAGACATCAAAGAGAGACACAAAAGAGAGAATTACGAACTTAACTTCTGAATCAGTTGGAATTTAAATTTTTTAATTCATTTGCAAATTTAAATATAGTTGCCTAAAACAGTCACTAAATGTATTTTTTCAAAAAAGATTTGTCTGATACGACGCGCATATAGAATGCATATTCAGTGTTTATGAGCTGAAAAGATTGCTGCAGATTTTGGTTACAATAAGAATAATTATTGTGATTTTGGTTTTGATTCTAACAAAGACTGATCTACTTCAAAAATATCTGAGACTTAAACGTCTCTTGAATACACTTACTTTGGTTAATTTTGGCCCATGTCTAAATGAGTTTGGCAATCCCTGATCTGCTTCTTTACTTACATTCAGTTTTTTAACACTGTCTTTCTTTTAGCACAGATGAATTTTCCAACACATTTTTCCAGTTCAAAATTGTTTTAAAACCTGTTGCGAACCTCTAAAGTTATACATAGATACAAATTTTTAAACTTGAGCAGCCTTTAACTATAAGCCCGACTTAAAAAACCATTTGATTGAGTCTATACGGCCGTGCTACAGAAAACGAATCCGAACATTTTATGCGGCTTCGCTTTGAAACCGAATGTTTGGTGCTCTCAATTTCACCATAACGAATTTTACATATGGTTTGAAACCGTATATTTTGTTGCAAGAAAAGTTAAAACGAATTGGCAAAATAGGTTGAAAAGTGTACGCATTTTTAAGTGAAATAATTTTTTTAATATTCTTTGATATTCTTAGATTATATTTATGCCCACTTAAAGTTATGTATGCATTGAAAATTATTTTTAATTATTTTTTTTCTGACTCAAAGCAAAAAATAGCATGATATAGCCAAAAGGAATTTTTTTTGCGCATATCCTACACGAACACATGACGATAAGTGCGACAGGGTTACCGCGTTACACAAAGAAAATTTCCCTTATAACTAAGTTGGGACTAATTTCAATAAATATCGTTGCTAAAGTAATATTTTTCTGTAATTTTATTTAAAAGACAGAATAAAAAAGTGCTAGCAATATTTTACTGAAAATAAAATGTAAAGAACATATAGTAATAAAAATATACAGAGCTGCGGCAAGCCTGTCAGCTGTTTTGTATCAAATACAAATAATTACGCGCAAGCACAATAGGAGAATTTATCGGTAAAATAAGGGAAATGCACGAATTTATCGAAAGTAAAAAGGTAAATATTGACAAAAAAAAAAAAACGAATCCGAATAAAATTCTTCGGTTTGATTTTTTCGCTTTCCGTAGCACGGCTGATAGACTCATAAAGGCTAAAATATAAAAAATATTTTTAGTTTTTGGGAAAACTATGTAGCAAGTCAATACAGCAACGCATTTACATGGCACTGTGGGCCAAGATTTTCATATTTTGGCCAAAACCCTGTTATTTCCATAATAATTATTTGAGAGTAATGAAATTTTACACACGTGTTCCTAAAGGATAGAACTATTTTTCTGGGATGTTTGAGCCTACTCGGATTTTTTAGACCAAAGTTGAAAAAAATTAAAAAAAAACTGTTAATTGGAATTGGACCATATTTCATACAGAGTTAGATATGAGCTCCACATACATTGAAAAAATAGCCTATACCGAAAATATTGAATAACTTTGGAGTTATAGCCCCAAACAGTTTCAGCTTTCCAAACCAATTACAAAAAGACGACACCACCAATCAATCTGGTTTTTAAATTTCCGAAAAAAAAATTTGAAAAATCCATATTTAAATTTTTACGTTTTTTCGTCAAAATTGATAATTTTTACTTTTTTTGATTTGCATCTTTATAAGTATGCTATAAAATTTTCAAATTGTACATTTTTTTTTCTCATAAACTACAAAACGTCAACTTTGATTGCCAATAACTTAAAAACCACTAATAATAATTTAATAATTTTTTTTCACAGTATACTTTAATGTGTCTAAAATCATATTAAATTTTCATTTTGTCAAAATTTTCACTTGCTTCTGGGGGACTTTTGGCCAAAATCTGGCTACGCGGGCCCATTGTGCATGGGTGCAAATGTTATGGAAATCAGGAAAACTGGGAATTTCTGGACCAAAAACAACGTTTACCCAGAAACCGCTTGAAAAACAAGTTTTAACTTAATCTATTTGTGAAGAAGCTACAGTTTTGTAAGTTTTCTTAGACTCGTTTCGATTAAAAATACCAATTTTTTTTTGGTATATCATTCCGCAGAACCCTGCAATAGTTACTCACTTGTAGATAGTCGAATCATAATGCGAAAAATAAAACAAAAAATTTGTCCTTAAGAGAAATTTCAAAAAATTACAGTGTACATTATAGTCGTGGAATCCCGTCTGTAAACAGCCCCAATTGTTTTTTATATTTTTGTTACTTGGGCTTGGTCTTAGCTTTGCCATGACGTATACGCCAAGTGATCGTATTAAATGACAATGACAATGCAAACAAAAAACATAGACAGTATTAATTTTCCCACAATAAAAAATGCTAGGCTAGAGTTATGGCCTACATAAAGCAATGAATTTTGACTCAGATACAACAAACAGTCTTATAATGACTGGATAAATAAAGGGTCTTTTCAAATTTTGAGAGCTAATAATTTTCGACTAGTTAAGGCGCTTAGTTTGGTATTTTATAAGCACAAATCAATATTGTTGGGCATTTTTTAAAGGAATTTGTTGCTTTAATTTTTTAATGACAGACTGTCTATAATAAACGGACCCTATATCCTGTACTCTCTCTTTAATTTTGACAATTTTCATAGTTTTATGACGTCACTTGCAGCATTTGCTGAAAACGAATATTTTAATGTTCTCAACAATTTGCTACTTGAAGCTGCTTCATCTCTAAAATTTTCAACTTCAAACTTTGCGTCAAGACCCTGTATATATACCTTAAATATGGCGCTACAATTTGCTGGTATAATTTATAGCGTAGATATTGGAGATTAATAATTCGATTATAAATTTTAGTATTTATGCACGGATAGCAAGAATCAGCAATAGTGTTGTACAATATTCGTAAAATAGCTACGAATTGAGAGTAATGAATACGCTCTTGCAGAATGTTCTAATATTTAAAAATAAAATAAATTTATATATTTTTTTTTTATAGCTTTTCATTTTTTTTCCATTACAGCTCACAATGGACGGCTCATCACATTTTATTTACATTTATAATCAATTAATTGTTTAAAATTAAAACTACCTTGACTTCGAAACAACGAACGAATTACGATTAAAGATAAGAACTGAGCTTGTCGACAGATAGCGCCAAATGGTTGGGCTCAGTTTCTGGTTCCTGCGATAAGGTGCTTAACAATCATATAACGTAGATAGTTCAATGCCTACAAGTGCGATCGGCGATATCTTGGTTAACGAAAACAACAGAGAATCAAAATACTTATGTTCAACAAGAGTGTATGAGTGTTTTGAATGTAATCGTAATGAGTGTTGAAAACGAATGTCAGAATTCATTGTCTAGGGTTACGTTTTTAGGCCATTTATAGACGCTGACCGAGCGCGGGACCGATACAAGCTAAGTTGTGATAAAATTGCGATAATTTGGGAACTTGAAAAAAAAAATGAATGAATATGGCGCTGCTTTGGAGTGAAAAATTTCACTTTTTTAAATAATGTAATATGTATAATATCAAGAAGACCAACTAGGAAATAAAATGGAACTGTTTTGAATTATAAAAAATTCTGAAAGTATTTCCCTTAGCGGGAAATATATTATATTTATATTATATTATATTATACAATCGAGTTTGAAAACAAGATAAGGCCCTTCTCATACGACACACTCTTTTCGTCTAGAAAAATACATTCATTGCAATGGCCGGCAATCAGAGCCGATTTTATTCACATCCAAGACCTATGGAGAATATTTTCCAACAAGTTTCTAAATCCCATACCATGGCTGACCTTAAAAGATCTTTGCTTAAAGAGTGGGCGGAATTAGTTGCCTATACGCTGCAGAATCTTATTATCTCGATGCCAAAACGTTTCAACGAAGTCTTAAACAATAATGAAAAACAAATAAGCCACTAATTTAAAAAAAATGTATTACCAACTTACTTATTAATTTAAAATTTGGATTTTTGCACATATACATACTCTTATGAAGTGATATTATTTTATTTTTGCATGTACATATAAGTAAATTTAGATTTTTTTTATGTTTTTTGTTTCTTATTCTCAATACTTAAGAAAAAATATTTAAAATATTTCTTTTGTTTTAAATATTTAGATTAACTAAACAAATTATGAATGCACATAAATTTAATTCCATGAGCTACCTTCAAATTTTATAAGCAAAGAATAATCGGCCGTGCTCCGGAAAACGAAAAATTTTTTTCGTTTTCATTTTTGCATGCTTGCATTGCAAATTTTTTGCTGTCGATATCTACTCATATTTCCCTTACTCTTTGTTAGCACAACTCAACACCTTTCGTTTGAAATTTACCACGACTAAGCTATTTTTATTAAATGGGATATTTTTTTATGCAAGACATGAACCATTTGTGTAAGACATGAACATTTTTTTTATGCAAGACATAAACCATGTGAACGTATCCAAAAATTCCTTTTGGTTTGATTTAGAAAAAAAAAATTAAAAATCTTCTATATATATAAAAATGAAATGATGTTCCTGTGTCCTTTATAGACTCTCGAATTATCCACTATATTCAAACCGAGTTTTTGTTTGTGTGCTCCTTATAATATGTTCTAAGCATAGTTTTGTTACATTCCGTGAACTGCTCATGGGGCATTTGAAAGGTTTTGTACATCTATATATAAATACATCAACAAAAAAATATCTGTGTGGTACCGATTGTTTTCGTATGCGTGAACGTAACGAGGTCAAACTTACCCTATGTGTTAGCCACAGCTCATACGGTGTGCACAATGTAAGTTTCACCTAGATACGTTGAAATCATGCAGGTGAAACTCATACATATGTGGCGGAGCCCTCTGGTTATTTACTCTAAAAATATAAAAAAGTTTTTAAAAAATCTATTCGGCTTTAATTACGTGCACTTTTGAAACTATTTTGCAAAATCGATTTGGTTTCATTTGCAACAAAGTAATTGAATTCAAATCACATAAGAAATTCGAACATGGAAAAACTTTATTGTAGAAGAGTTCGTTTTAGGGAAGTTGGACTGTATATAAAAATCATAAAAAAAATTATCAGGAATGCAAAGTTTTTACTTTTACTTTTTCCTATTACATTAAATGGGATATAGTGGAAATCAATAATAAAAATTGCACGGAATTTCATTGAAGAAACAATGATTTGTTTGAAGAGAATTTTTGTTTTATACAACATTTTTGAAGTAAAACTTTTTGTGACTTTCGAAGGGAGTAACTTTGAGATTCTGTTAAGGTGAGCAAAAAGTGTTAGAAAGGAACGAGAACGAGGAAGGAGGAGGCGCGGGTGAGGAGGAAAGGCGTAACAAGTTTTACTTCAAAGCACGTTTTTTTTTTGTATCTAACCATTTATCTTTAAGGCACAAAAATTTATATAAAATTATTATGTTATTATTGTTAACATTGGAGACTTACCCAAAACTATCTAAAATATGATCAGAGTGTCTTCGCACATATTTTATATATGGTGATATCTAAAGCAACCAAATATTCGAATATGATCGGGAAACAAGCTCATGGTATTTCTTCGATATCGGCATTATTTTATATAGCTATAGGGGTATTATGCAGCACCTCAAAAGAAAGTTCTAAGGGCGTAATTTTTTTGTTATTTATTTATCGAAAGCAAATTTGACGCTTGTTAGCTTTTTAGAGTTCCCAATCGGTTGACTCTATTATAGGGGCTATATATGACCGATCGGTGATAAAAATCTAAATTTAAGCATTTCGTTTTTATAAAGATATTCGGCCGAATTTTATTCGGATTCGTTTTTGCGTGCTCCCAAATCCGAATTTTTCGCTGTCGCCATTTACTATTTTCCTTGCTCAATGTTAGCACAGCTTTACATCCTTTTGAGGGAAATTATCCATGATTATGCCAATCCTATTACAAGGGAAATTTTTTTTATGCAAGACATGAACCATTTAAGCACGATATGAACATTTTCTTACGCAAGACATGGACCATATAAAAATTCGGTTTGAGTTGTGCATGCTATTTTTTGGGGTAATTCAGAAGAAAAATAATTAAAAATATTTATCAATAACTATTTAACTAGAAATTGGCATAAACGGAATCTAAGAATATCAAAGAATATTTAAAAAATTACTTCAGTTTAAAATCCGAACACTTTTCAACCTATTTTGCCAATTCATTTTAATTCCTCTTGCAACAAAACATTCTGTTTCAAACCACATACAAAATTCGTTTTGGTGAAATTGGGAGCACCAAACACTCGGTTTCAAAACGAATCCGAATAAAATGTTCGGATTCGTTTTCCGGAGCACAGTCGATTGTAATAATTTTCGGTACTTAATTAATTGCTTGTAGAGCTGGTACAGGGTGTCTCTAAAAGTCTCGACTTTAATGTTCGCTATTATTTTTATAATAATCCGTACCGTTGAAAATTTTTATAATAGAATTTTCTTTTGTAACAAGGATACATTAAGCTGTAAACCACAACAACATATATCCTATACTTATCTATAGTTGGGATAAGCTTTGCACAATAATTGTTTTCTTGATTTTTAAGATTAAAAAGAATCTCGACTGAAACTGCTTTCAAGATTCGACATAAGCACCCTGGCCTAGCAGTGAGACCAAATGTGTAAACTTTTTACATTTTACATACATATATGTTGAAATGGTTTCCCTGTGTGCCTGTAGCTGTGTGTGTGCGTGTATCTGTGTGTTATGCCGTCTTGTCGTAGCTTCTGTACGTTGTCCGTTTTGGGAGCTGAGAGCTGGGTTATATAATACGAGTTACTCACATGCCTGATTAAGCAACTGTGCGGCTTCAACCAGCTATGCTACGTGTATATCTGTATACGTATGTGTAAGTGTGCTGTGTGTAGGGGGGCGTGGTGGGGCTTGAGCCCCTTTTGCCATGTTTTACAACAAATTTTTCGCCTAATTTAGCGTAAAAAGCGTGAACAAAGGCAAAGGCAACGGCAGCGGCAAGCCAAAGGTGATGAAAGATGTTGCATAGAGGGGGTGGGGAACAGTGTGGCAACATTGGGCTGCTGTGACTGCCACCTGACAACGGGTGGTAACTAATGTCAATTTGGTACAATTGAATGCACTTGACAAATCCCAAGCCTGCTCGCCACATAACGCTGGCTTGACAGAGGGGTCAGCGGGCAGTGGCAGAAGTGGCAGTTTATCTAACCGCTATCATGTTAATGCAGGCACATGTCGCAACCGTTTGTTGCATAATTACTGGCCTTGTTGAGAAGCTGCTGTGTTGTCTATAGCCCACTAAATTGCCAACCGCTTCAACGCCTGACTGGGTAATTATGCTTTTCCTTAATTACCACAAAAACGTCCAAAGCTTTGAGGCAGAAACTCATAGGCAGCGCAAACGCCACCCTCCCCCCAGCCCCCCACCATATATGGCAAGTGCTTGCAACAATGACCACCAAGCGATATTGCATTATTGTGCATCGAAGCGCGTGGCAAACAAACACCCAGCCTTGCCATTACCATTATCATTACTGCCACTGCCACTGCCACTGCCACTGTCAATGTGACAGTGTGCCCACAGTAACAATCACTGCCACAATCGCTGCCACAGTCACTGTGACTGCTATTAAACAGAGAGTGAGAGAGGCGGAGTTTGTGAGAGCGCCGGAGAGTGAACACGCCCAATGAAGCGCACACTTATGACATTGATTGAATGTCCAGGTTGGTTGACTCCTCCGGCTGTTCATTACACCGTCATGCAAATAAGCAAGCCAAAGGCTGTTAGTCCTGTTTGTCCTACAGGTAAACCTCGTTTAGCGCAAACAATTTGAATAGGACTTTGCATAATGTTGAGCTGCTTTGCTCTCAACAAACAATTTGGCATATGGCGAAGGACACACTGGAAGTCAGGCCGAATAGTTGGTGCAGGACATTGGACATCTTTGGCAGAAACACTTTAAGTGCTGGTTTTTTTTTTGGGATTTCAACTGCAGCTGCTATCAAATTTTTGCTATCACAAGTAGTTTGATGGTTTCTTTTTTTGCCATTTCCGACAAGGTATTATTCGTCTTTGGAAGCTTTGTAGCCCATTGGTAATTGATTAAAGACAGAAAAAGGTAGCACGAAACAATATCCAAGGAACACTTAAAAATAGTCGCGGAGTAGCAGAAGATTGACCACAAAGTAATAAATAACTAGGTGTATGAAATGAAAAGTGCTTTAGAAGTCGGAATCCAATAATCCCTTGTCAATTTTATTTTTTTTATATAATTATAAAGTATAAACTAATTCTAAATTATTAAAGGCTTTGTAGCCAGAGTAACAAAGGCCTTCAGGCTCTATTCCTTGTATTTTAATAAAATATCTTATTATATTTATTATTATATCATATATATATTTTTATTGTTTTATTTTTTTTTTATTTATTTTTTTATATAGTTATAATTTAGCTTAAAATTTGACTTATTATTTTCTTCTATTAAATATAAATTTTGCTGCTTTTATTTAAATTTTTTTTTTAAAAATTTAGACTTTCTTAGATTGAGAGTGGTTAATTTGGTTTAATTTTTTGTGTTGAATGTAAGCCCATACATTTCTATTGAAATTGCATCATTTAACGAAAATAATTAAAAAATCGCCATGTTAATATTTTTTTATTTACCTATAAAATAAATCAATTTGTTTTCATCCTATAAAGCAAGTATGTATGCTTATAAATAGTAAAAAGATTGATTATAAAAACAATTTTTTTTGTTTGTCAAAAGATGTTAATTTAGAAAAAAAAGTATTTTTTTCATAAATTTTTTTTAAAAAAAATTAAAAATTGTTTTATTTATTTTAAAATTGTTCTACCAAATCCATTTGATTCATGTTTACACCAAATGAAGAACGTTTCTAAATAAGTGTTTAAAAAAAAACCTGATTGACATATTTAAGGAACATACTTTAAAAAAAAAAGATAATTTCATATTTTTTTTAAAGAAAATCTGTTGTTTAAAAAAAAATGAAATATTTGTTAAAGAACTCTGTTTGCCAGATTAAAAAAAAAAAAATAATAGGTTCAAAAATATTCGGTAGTTTAGACCCAATTTAATAAAAACGAAAAACAGGTTTTTTTAAATAAAGCCGTAACGCGTTAAGTTGAAAAACTGAAATTTTGCGAAAATTGTATCGAACTGCATCATTATCCAGCAAGACCCATTCAAAACATTTGCAACAATTAAACTGCTTACGTATTCGGGCTTAAATTAGAAAAGGCAGAAAAGCAGAAGTGTCCAACAACAATTTACACTAATAAAATTTTGCATATCTGCCTGAGTCAGATTTGTGACTATGAAAAGTAGGGCACTACTGCCACATCGCGAAAAGCAACAAATATCTATCAGTGTGTACATATATTTATGTTTTTGGTATTATATAAAGCTTGTAGTTTAATAGAAAAACATAGCTGTAATCATTAACTAACTTTCTTAACAAAAGCAAAGCACGCCATATGACACCTTTAATCAGCTGTCGTTATTTGGGCACTTCTGCATTTCTGCCCGACAAAGTCAGCAGCCTAATTATTTCTGTATAAGTACATTGGATTCTTAAGTTAAGATCCAACTAGACCAAAGTTAGTCAAATTAGTAAAATTCTATTAAGAAAAAATAAATATTTTTGCATAATTGCCTAATTTATTTATTTTTAATTTTATAATGATTTATATAGTAGAAATTAATTCTAAATTATAAAAGGTTTGTTATATCATTAAACATTATATGCTTATATATATAATTGCGTAACTTTTGAAGCTCTCAACCGATTTCAATGACATATATTTAGAATATTGTATTATAAAAATGAAGGCCAATACCAAAAATGGACAGCAAGCCGAGAACTAAACCATAAGAAGTGCCTATACAAAAATAATAATTTTCCATACTCATTAGGTCTGTAAGAAATGGGTACCCCGAGAAAGACTGATACGTAATCTTCTCGTCTTGATCGTTTTGGTAGCTATTTGAGAGGTTAAATTTTTTATTTTCAAAATATTAAATTTACATTTTTTTACTAACATAAAATTAAAAATTTTTAGTACAAAGCAATATAGGAATATAATGTAACAAAAGCTATAATATTATGAATGCTTGTCTTTTATTTATTTATTTATTTATTTAAGGAGTACAACTAAGCTCAGTTGACCTTATATTATAAAAATAATATAATTTTGAGTAACGAAAATAGAGCGAGGAAAAAGATCTGAACTAATTCACGTCTCTAGCCCGATGCGTGAACTTTTTCAAGATATGCACCGACTCACGTCAAGAACTGGCCAGACACTAGGATTTACAATAAAAAAGTTGAAAAAAGAAAGTAAGATAAAAATTAAACATTATTTCGATCTTGATATTTTTTATATCATATATGCATAGCAACAGGGCTCTTGAGGTACAGTTGTGACAAAAGTCACAACTTGCAATTTATCGACAGCCAACTATCGAGTTCTTACTGTGCTACGATTTCACAATCCTGGTAATAGGGTTCACAAAGTGTTCGTCCAGGCTTAGCCAGGTTCAGCCTTTTTCGAATTGAATTCATTTGACCGTCAAATATGTCATTACATACGCTTCGGCTGCTCTTCCTGATGTTCAAATTGGGCACTGGACACGGGCTATATCTATAGACAACAGTGACCAAAGAGCCAGAAAAAAATAAAATAAACATTATAAAGCCAGAGAAGAAAAGTAAACAAATCCAGGAAATGCATTTAATGACAAAGTGTTGCATAAAAAAGGCGTGCCACTTTGCAACGTGGACGGCCCTGGTGTTATCAAAAATGAGCAGCCGACCCAGTATTCACTTTTCACACATTGGGTGAAAGCCATAGGACCTTGGATATAGCTCTTGTTTGATATTTTTTTTGCTGCCTTTTATTTTTTTTTTGCTATTGAGTATCCTTCAATTGCAATCACTTGCAGTGCATTTTGCAATGCAGTCTATAATGCGAGGGTTGCTCGATAAACTTTTTATAGGCACGGATTTTTCATGCAATAAAGTTCTATTTACACTGATAAAAAAAAAAAACTTAATTCAAGATTTTTGCATTCTTGATTTGAATTCTTAAAATGAGTCTTAAAAATCTTAAAATAAGACCTAAAAATCTTAAAACAAGATTAAAATTCTTGAATTAAGAAATAAAAGTCTCAAATCCAGAACTCTATTCTCAAACTGACAACAAAAAAAAGCTTGCGATACTTTCGTAACCAAAAATCTTGAAATCAGACCTTTTTTTTTTTTAACTGTTTACAAGTTAACACAAAATAAGCAAAAAGTTCGAATTTTTTTGTAAGGAAGAGCCGCCTAGGCAAGTATACTAGAATAGTGAATAAAAATGTTGAAAAAGTTTTTTTTTTTTATTAAAAAATTTATATATATATATTTAATTTATTTATTTATTTAGCTTTATAAAATAGCGATATGTTAAAATTTTTTAAAAAAAAAAATAGGTAGGTTTCGGAATTGGTGGGATACATTTAAAAAATCCCGGAACGGAAAGGGATACTCAAATTCTTCTGTTTTGGTACGAATGAGACGAAAATTAATTTGATTTTCCGATCCTATGTCCAGATGAGATCGTCAAGCATATAACTTAAATGGAGAGACTGTTGAATTAATGTCTTTTAACCTACATACGAATACGGCCAAGTTAATTTCAATTAAAGTTTTGAGCTTTTGGATATGAACCTAATGGGGTAGGTTAACAATTTTTCTTACATTCCTTCGGAAAAAAATTTTTTTCCAAAACTCTATTTAAAATAAAATTCGAAAAAATAATATTTGTCATAAACAGCCATCCAACCATTTGGCTGCAAATGTTGAAAACTATCAAAGCGACCCTCGCATACGCATGAAGATTAGCGTATGCGCCCGTAAATGATTTTCTTTTGTGTTGGCGTTCCCAATTTCATCAAATTGAAATCTTTTGTGTGCACTGCGACACATCCCAATTTCGGATTTCAACGAATCGCGTTGGTCCTGGTTGAGCCTAAAGTTTAGGTAACTTCATTTACAGGATATAAGAGTATTTGGGCAATAACAATAATTTGGAAGCAGTTGCGGTTCTACGAGTAATAGTTATATCTATCTATAAGTTGACTGTCTGTAAAATACTCGTTCCCGCTACTGTATCTGTAAGTTTGTGCTTGCCTAGACATAGGAACATCTGCTCATTTAATATTAAACAAATAAATCGCGGGGGCACACACTCCCTGTGTGTATGTGTGTGTTGTGTGTATCTTGAATATTTACCAAAAAGATACAACCGAAAAGCATCTTAAGTCCCTGGTTGGTGTTTACCTGTTCACATTAGATATAAAAACGTTGTAAGCCCGATGTGTGTGTGTGTCTGTGAGAGAGAGAGGATTCGAGTGTGTAGGTGAAGAACAAGGTGGTTATGCCATGGGCAGTCTACCAAGGGCTCTGGAAGTGCATCTCTACCCAACCAAGTAAGTACTTGCCCTCCTTGCATTGCCAATTTGATTTGGCTTGCTAGTTCTACTCTCAAAAAGGGTATATTAACTTTTGATATGATGTTTGTTACACAGTATTTTGAGGTCGTATTGATGAGTTCTACAAAAAAAAAAATCGAGTTGTATTTTGTTATAGGCGTTTATTTTTGGTATAAATCACAATGGACTAGTGAGTGAGGTATTCTCGGTTTTTTGGTGATCCACTTGCTTCTACTTTCTAGCGGGGGTCTAGAAACCATAAATCGCATTTGGTGCTAGGTAGAAGAATTTGACAGTGCCTTTATATATTTTTGCATCTTTTGTGAAGAAAAAATTTTCCTGAAAGACAATAAATTTTACTAAGCCTTTACGAAAATCGTTTTTAGTGTCTCAGGAATTGAAATCCAGCACAGACGTGAATATTTTTAAAGAATTGAGCAAGCATCAAGTCCGCTGGAACAATCAAATCTCGGGTAACAAAGATTAACCAAAGATGCACAATATCTCCCCGACCTGTCTTCCCAAATACACTTATGTTGAAACTTGATACATCTTGTAAGTCTGCGTGCTTTTGAAAATCTGTATAATTGGATACAACCTTTAAAAGATATAGGCAAAATTGTAGTATAACCTTTTCCCCAATAGACTGCTGCAAAAAAATGATATTTTTCGATATAGAATATAGCGTCGAACTTTCCTAAAGCACGGTAGCAGAATATTGGTTTGTTATATAAAAAATTCTACGTACAGAATTTCGACTTATATATATTTTCCCGTGGTTCCTAGATGGAACAAAGGGCCTCAATTGGTTTCGTTAATCAGAGTTTTAAGATGGGTACGTGATTGGCCTTCCGCATCCGAACTTGGCTCCGGGGCTTCAGGTCATGCCTCCAAGCTGGCAAGGGGGGCGAAGTATTTCCTCCTCACCGATGATAAGCTTATACCGCCTATATTCGGACGTCAGAACCTCGTTTGTTTCAACAGGGGGTACCGCGTGAAGGTGAGGTTAACAGTTGGGAAGGGATAGGCTATGTATTCGCATCACCAACCGCATTTGCCACATTAAATGGTGATTAGTGGGCCCCCAAGAATTTCGTCTTAAGGACATTTAATGATTTACCTGGAAAAATTTTCTTGTATGGAAAATTTCGTTGTAGAGTACTTCGACTGTATATAAGCCAGCCCATGTGTATGTAATAATCAAAATAATTTTGACCTTTTCATTTTATTTATTTATTTTTTTAAAGAAGAATGGAGAATAACATCGATATTATCAATATTTGTCGAGAAAATTTAAACTTCGATATATCGATACATCGATGTTTATCAGTTAAAAACATCGAAAACATCGATGTTTTTTCCAGCACTGGTACATCGTCAAATTCTCTCTGGGTCTATCCCGACTGATTCTGATTTCTCAAATCGTTATCGGGTTGCGGTCTAATGTAAAAAGTCTCTGCAGGCGTCTCTGCTACACTCATGCCTTCTCCACTTTGTGATACCAAAGCTAGTTAGTGAGCCCACTTGCAGGCACGGACGTACGTTCTACGCCTTCTGGGTTCCCCGTTGCGTGTAGTTTGATCAGGGGACACCCAGGTGAACATGTGGATGTCTTGATGCTGAAATCTGGTGCTATAAACTTCCTTGATTTGCGCCGCAGCGAAGTCAAACAGTCTTAGTAGATCGTTGTTTGAGGTGGTCTAGTAAAGACAGCATTGCCTGACTGAGCTACCAAAAATACGCTCCAGGCCAACCTTTCCATTAAAATCGTTAAAAAGGACCTTATGTCAGGGGCTGGGCAACGTTCATGGACTGTCTTCAGTATCGTAGAAAGTTGAAAAATCTAGCTTTGATGCTGAGATTTGCTAGGCGTCCGTTCACCGCCACGTACCTGTAGACTCGGCTGCGTAATCTTTCAGCAACAACGCGCTTCTCCGCCTGACATAGTAGAGGTCACAGTCAGCTGCCTTGTAGCATTCTTAAGCCTTTTATCGCACTTCCTGTATGGCGGTAATGTTAGCTTTACATTTTTTTAGACTGTCCGCTAGTTGGATATAGCTATCATCCTTATAGGGAGTCCGGACTTTCCAGTTGCATATACTTAAATCATAGCAGCTCCGTTTCTTCCATTGAAGTTTGAAGCCCCACGTATAGCCCTGTTTGATCTAACATCGAATGCCATTACAATAGCCAACTACGAAATACCACGTGGAGGTTGTGCATTAAGGTGGTAACTTGGCCATACTCAATTCTACGGTAACCCAAGCCCTGCCCTGTCTGTCTATATATGTACCCAGGACCCCAAATGCATGCTTTTTAATTAGCAGAATTACTAAACATATGCAAAGCACATTAGATATAATATACTTTTCAGGGCCAGATAATTCCTCTGTTATTCGTTCCATATTGACTCGATAATTTAAATCATATTGATTAGATAATTATGGACGTAAGTAAATATGCCGTAAATAATACTTTTGCAAAATATAATTGGTTCGATTGCATTTAATGATGTGAACTTATGCAGCTGGCACAGCTATGACCCAAAAACCATTCAAAATTGCCATGGAACTTTGAAGAAAACATGTAATTTTGAAAAACATAGCCTAAGACATGGCAATTAAGTGCTATAATATTTTCAAAGAAATAAATTGCCCCAGATGACACAAATTTGTTTAGCAAGAAGTCTTTTGATGCGGTTATATTATACTGTATTATAAAATTGATGTATAAAATTATTGTAACGATATCTGGAATTAGTTTTCGCAAGGTATAATTTTTTTTAAATATTTAAAATCTTCTTTTTTTTTCAATAATTGGTACAAGCCTTTTATACATTTAGCAAAATAAAGGTAAACCCTACGTGGGGGATGGTCACACTTTTTGTTGAGCAAGAGAAAATCTATTGGGAAATTTTTCCAAATAAAAATATGTGACGTAAGAAACAAATCAGTCCGATGATTTCCCGTACAGACCCTATAAGCAGTTTAATTTCTTCTGCGTTAAACTCATCTTCTTCTATTGGGTCTATTGGAAGCATCATACTTGTTTTTAATTATTTTTGCCTACTTATTTAAATTTAACTTTATTTTCTTCTATATTTTTTTAGTTTTTGCTGGAATTCGCCTAGGTCTAGTATTTGTGGCGTCATCTTGGGTGTAGGGTATACCTAATAAGTCAGTCTCCTAGGGAAAGTTGACAGGAGTCGGTTGAAGCATTTTCTCTTAAGTGTTGCTATTGGGACCGTTTCCACAAGTTTCTTTGCGAAATTATTATTCTATTTACTATTTTATTTGCTGAAGAAAAAAGGAGATCTAGTCCTCTACAGTACTCAGATTGAAGTCACCATGAAAGGCGCTATGATCAGCTGATAGGCCATCCGTTGGCAGCGAAGAAGAAGGACGCTATGTTTATTTAGAAGCTAGTGGAGTTGATCATACTAGAATGGTTTTTAAGAATGGCTCGCTATATTTAAATTTTTAATTTCGTGGGAATACTCCTGAATTCCATAACTTCGTACTTCGAAAGCTTTTAAAGAGTTTTCAATTTTGTGTACAAGGATATATGAAAATTTTCTCTAAGATTTGTTTTGATCTGGATGCTGCGAATTATTGACGCCTAATTTAGATAAAAGTGTATTAACATTTCGGATTTGCTCAGTTCATTTTCTCACTTGTTTTTACTCTAGCTTTCGTTGTTTTTTTTTGTTTTTTTGTATTTTTTGTTTGGCTCTCACAAGTTTAGCTGGAAATTCCTTGCTTTTATGCAAATCCAGAGCAACGAAGAAGAGAACTACAAGAAGTCTGCTTTCTCTCTGTCTTCTCATTGCCTTTCGCTCTGCTTTTGGTGTTTGCTCTTTGGTGTTGATGATGCGTTGGCATACTGCGCTCAGGTGCTACAATGGCGGAGATATATACATACATGCACACACCGACAGGGACACACACAGATACACACACACACACACACAATGATAGCTGCATACATGTGTGGCATTACCTTAGCTGCACACATATTACGCAGATTTATTTACGCTTCTTATGAGCATCTAATGCATAATGTAAATTTTACCATAAAACTCTAGCCAAGCAATGATATCTCTATCTATATACATACATATATGTATACCTAATATGCATATGTATGTTTGTGTATGCTTAAGTATTTATGTTTTTGTATCTGTGTATTACGTAATTGCTGTACATGTGCCCTCATCGCAATTGCTTTAAATGCTATATACTATATACATATGTGCTCTGTTTAAATGGCGAATTAAATTACATGTATATAAGTTCCTTGAAATATAATAGCATATAGCATATAGCATATGCATATATAGTATATAGTATGTGTATAAATATGCCTTAGCTATTTAAAGTAAATTAATAATTATTTGTTGAAATGACTTTAATTGAGCTACTAGTGATTAGGTATGTGGAAATGGTTGATTGGGGGGTGGGGGGTGGGGTTTGAAAGACGTCGGCTGAAGACGTCCTTCGGTGCTGTTGTGTTAATCGCCAAGTATTTGAAGTGCAACTGCAAACTGACAGCGCAGGGAGATCTCAAAACGTGAAAAGTTCAACAATGTTCAATTAACAAATTGGAAAGGATGAATGGAACTAGTTCGTGTCTCTAAATCTATGAGTGAACTTTAAGAAGAAATCTGTAAACAATGTGACAGTCTGGAAGAATAAATGCGAATTTAAGCTAGAAGAAGCGCAAAAAGAAAGCATCACTGTTGTACTGATTTTATTTCGTCCTTATAAAAACTGCATTGAGGGATCCTAACGTAGAACACTAAACTCAGCAGCTCCAAAATAGAGCTCGCAAGAGAAATATATTGGGTTTGACAAAAGCTGACCACACTAGAAGATTATATTGAAATTGGAATTTGGTCTTCTGGTAAAATCAAAGCCATGAAGCATAAATGACTCCTTATCAGCAACACATTTTTTGTTCGTGCCAAAATGTCCAGATTTTATTCTTCTTCTGGGGGAACTTTGAATTGAATTCTACAATTTGAAGAAATGTACAGCTGTTGCACATCAATTGCTTGGAGAAGCATTTGGGGGCTGATTAAAGTGAAAGAAATTGTCGTAATGGGTCGTGGAAGACCGAATGTGTACCAAGACACGGAATTAAAAATGTTATTGGAGCAAGATTTGTCCTAAACGCTAAAAGAACTTGGACTTATAACAGAACTGACTCACTTCGTTTATGATAATTGGAAGTGATGCAAAACAGGGTAATTTGGTACCATGTGAACTACAACCGGGGTAGTCCCAATAAATAAGTTTATGACAGTCCAAGCAGCTCCTCAGCTGCTACTATCTGAATAAGTTCAAGAAAATCTCCCACTTGGGCAAGAATTTCCTTAGTATACTTACTGGGTTACTTTCGGGACACTATAGGCTCAGAAAACAACTGAGCATGATGGTCATCATAGACTCCAACACCTGTAGGTTCTATGAAATTGGGGAGGAATCCTCCCAACATATACTTACAGAGTGTGACGCTCTTGCCCGAAGAAGGGCAACCCTCTTCGGGGATCACAGATAATTAAATATAACTCTGTAATAGGACTAGCTAAGGAGCTCTAGAGCTATTAGCGAGCACAATAGATCCCAAGGGTTACAGTGCAATCATAAAATTAGTCTTTTTAAGGGTCGTGTAAAACTATGGTTGGGGTTCATGCGGCTCCCCAAATCGAATATGTGCATACCGGTTTGACATTCTTCCTTTATAGAGCCATTTTATAGCAAAGTTTTAGCTTGAATCGTGTACTAATAAGCCAATTACGCACTGGAGTCTCCAATTGAGTTCCTTGAGATCTAATAGGCACAAGACTGGTTATCCATCTATTCTTGGTGAGGCGCAAGTCCTTTTTTTTTTTGGTTCGGTGAGAGATGACGAAGCCTTTTAGGTACACTGGCGGTAAATGTAGAGTGACCATATCAGTCAAGAGTCCTAATTTTTCAGTGGGAGATACAGGAAATGATGATGATGATAGCGGGCAAGGACTTAACCGATTCCGTTGTTATTATTGGGGGTCGGTGGTGGATGTCAGGTGAGCCGCATAAACGGCTTATGTAGCATCCGTAAGCTTCTAATTTTGGATGATGGACATGTCGGTCATGAATATGATACAAATCACTTTGTCCAAAATCACTGGCTAATATGAGTCTAATCAGAGACTCGTCATCATCTCAACGCAACTGTCATGCAAATATGACATTAGATATAAGTATCATATATTTGTAAGTCTTTCTTTTATATTGAAGCTCCTACCAGGTTGCTAGAGATTTGAATTCAATGCTCTCCACCAGGTGGTAAGAGGGGATGCCTTGATTTCTTCTAGGCACAAATTGGTAAACATTTTTACCAAGCCAAAAGTAGATTATTGTTATCTTATACGAATATTTCTTTGTTTGTATTTTCAGAACTGTTCATCCAATATGGTAGCACTCTATCATCATCATCATCATCGTTTAGCTCTACAACCCGGGGTGGGTTTTGGCTTTCTCTACAATCTTCCTCTATTCGTCTCGAGCTTGTGCAAGGTCCTTCTAGTTTCTTGTACCGATTGTTCTAATGTCATCTGTTATACAATCGGACGTCCCTTTTTTCTGGTCCAAGTTGCTTTATATTCTAGTATCAGTTTCTGCGCGCGTCTATTGTTCATCCTAAGAACGTGAGCTATCCATCTTAGCCTTTGAGATTTTATAAATTTGACAATGTCTTCGCCTTGTGATAGCTCTAGCAATTCGGCATTGTATCTTAAGCTATATTCGCCTCTTTCATTGCGCTTCGGTCCGAATATTTTTCTTAAGATCTTTGTTTCGAAAATTCTTAGCAGTTCTTCATCCAACGGTAGCACTCTATAGCTATTCCAAATTTTGACTTCTATATTGCAAATATTCCTTCTTCTACTTAACTAACATGAACAGAGATACTTTACCTGTATACGGATAATATGCATCTTTAGCTGTTCCTAACAACGAGTTCAAGATGTTCTTTAGTACGAACGGATGCACATGACCCAAGAACTAATTTTCTATGGTTCTTCCTTCTGCCCATCACATATGTATGTACATTGCACAAATCCATAACATCCTAGAACACAGAACTTGTATAGAAAAACAAAAACACGTTTTAAATATAGTTGAACTGGTTCAGTTTCTGACGAGGCCGCCGCAATTAGCGCCAAGTGTTGACTGGACAGGCCGCAAATTTGTTTGCAACTTGAGTGAGTGCATCTAATTACATCCGATGATGCACAATGATAACCATGTCAGTGGACATGGGGAGGGGGGCTGAAAACACCCTGCAGCCTTGATGGATTTGTAGTTCTCTATAATGATGGGTTGCACATTGCGATTGAGTCCTTGCCAACTGTTTTGTTTACACATTTGATTACATGTTGGCTAAATCAAATCCACTTTAATTAATGCGATTTTAAATGATGATAGGTTGCTTGTAAAACTAGTTGTTGCATGTGGCACGAACAATTTTAAAATGTGTGTGGGATCCATAGCAATACGTCCGCATCCCAGTTGAGCCAATTATATCAAATGATTTACATATCGCATGGAGTTCTGAAACAAAGCCCTTTCTGTTTACATTGGTTCGAGAGTTTTTCAAGTGAGTGCGTATAAGAAAAAAAAAATGGAGTCTATGAAGTTCCAGTAAGTCCAACTGCATGCATTGACAAGTGGGTCGGTTGTGTTTAAGTTAGCCCGACTATAACATACCCTGCTCCAGAAAACGTTGTAGATTTCTGGCTCGATCTTTCAAAACTCATTGAAGCTTAGCTGGGTGTTCCCTGTGTGTTCCTTAGGATAATTTGTAGTCTCAACACAGCTAGTGTTACAAGTATTTCCAAGGACTTGTGCACCTTTGGAAATAGAGTTGCCACCTCTTCGGGCTCCGCTTGGAGTCTGCGGGTCTCGAGGTTGATCGTCAATGTCAATTTCTTGGAGTAAAAATATGTTTTAAAAAAAAATTTGAAATTTCCACTGGACTTTGCTCGTACCGTCTCCTGTCTACGTCACAAATATATTTTTAGGCTCAAACTTTTTTTTTGTGCGATCGATTTTTGGATAAAAGATTTATGCTAGACTTGTTCGATTGAATTATCGAGCTTAAATCTACAGCGTAGCCATTACGAACTGTGCAATTTTCGGAAAGTTTATGTTTAGTTCAATGCTCTATGGAAAAATAAAATATCGGCCTTGCTCCGTAAAACCAAAAACGAAAACTAATATATTTTGCCCGTTTTCCGTTTTTGCGTGCTCGCAATTTCACATTTTTTTCTGTCGATATCTACTCATATACAACGAAAAAACGTTCTATAGCTCCAACAGTCACCAAAATCTCCGAAAAAGCGACCTGACAGTAGTGCCAACCCTTTAAGGCATATTTGAGCGCTGAAATGATGCAGCGCTTCTAAGACTTTCTCGGGCCATTGAGTACTATCTATTTTGGACCACTTGGCTGCTTACCATTAACTCGGCTTCAAAACATTCGATTATCCTTGAGATTTCCTTTGAAAATTCTGAACACATTTTTCTTGCTGAATATTATTTTTTTGCCATCTCCCATTTCTTCGCGTTCTGAGCTAAAAATAAAACAAGTACAGTCATGATCTTTGGAATTTAAGATCTCTTTTGTCATCTGTCTTAATTGGGCGTGGATAATAAGTTAAAAAAAATGTTTTATGACGAAAACCATACAGTAGATTTTAACAATACATATTTACTTATTTTACAACACTTTGATTGCGCAAAGCGACGCATGACGTCACTTTTGATCAATCGGTAACTTAATATTAATTAATAAGTTGAAACATTTCATAGGATAAAGTTTAAACAAATATAAAAAATAAAATCACTTTCACTAAATTTTTATTGTCGTAATAAAGATAACAAAATTTGATAATTTTTTTAGTTGCACGAATTCTTTCAAGCATTCTTCCGAGCTGCCAACTTGTTTCGTGCAGTGTCTTTGTTTATATGCAGCCTAAGCCCTTTATTTACGGCTAAACCTTGACTGTAATTTAAAGCATAAAATTTATAGGTAGTTAAAAGAGGGAACAAAAGCAGATGAAGTAGAAGCAGAAGCAGAAGAACTCGAAAGAGAAGCAAGAAGCAAGAAGCAATGAGATGAGCCAAGTTCAGTTCAGTTTAGCATAAATCTTTAGACAGACTCGTATTACGTGGGCTTTGGGTGCGTATGTGCAATATCTTTGGGATTTATGGCATCAAGCTTTAGATACATGCATACAGCACACGAATGCCAATACAAAGATACACACACACACACACACACACACAACAACGGGCATACAACGATGTTATTACGGCTTGTGCACTTTCCAATTTCTGCAACCGGATATGAACTTCCGTAATAAACATTTTGCGTGTGCACGTTGTCTGTGTGTGTGTGTGTGTATCTATGTGTGTTGGTTGGTCTGTCTCATACCTACTTATCGTTGTGTGTGTGTGTGTGTGTGTGTTTGCACCGGAAAATACTTGTGACTCTTCATTTTCATCTCGGTTGACTTTCGGCACTCAAACTGAAAATTGAGCAGAAAATGCTATTTGCACAGCTTTCCCTGCCCCCCTGCTGCATTCATGTGTGTGTGTGTGTGTGTGTGTATGTGTGGCTTTTCCATGTTGTCCAAAAAGTGTGAAAATGTTCTAGTCATCGTCGCCCAGTTCAAGGGAACTGCAACAACAACGACAACAACAACAAGTACAAGTACATCCCACATAGTGTCAGCTTGTCTGCATCTCAATTTCTGATTCTACCTTTTGGATTTTTGAGTGCCCTTCACCTTGCTTTACTTTGCCTTACTTTGCGCTTTTTACTTATTTTTGGTCGCATCTTTTTCATCTTTTTGTGATACCCTAATGAAGAGCGTTACCAACTCAACAACAGCTTTGCAATGCTTTAAGAGTGTCTATGTGGAAAGTTATAGGAAGTCTGTTTAAGACACTCATCGTGATCCATCCAAGATGTCAGTAAGAGATCAGAGTAAGCATTTGCGTTCATATCACAGATGTTTGGTTCAGAGATATTTTTTCATAAAAAAAACAGCTTTTAGTAATAATAATAAAATATATTTTCTTTTATATTTTGGAAACAAAACTGGATTGCTTGAATTCATCAAAATGCCGTAGTCTGTATTCCACTAGCTTTATTTTTCATTCTTCAATATAATTCCTTTTTGACATTAAATTATTCAAATGCTTTTAATAAATTAAAAGGTCTAACTTTTTTTATTTAGTTTTTAGTTTTTTTTTTTTGGTAGTCTTCTATTTTTGTAAACATCCTAAGTCACTTCTACATATTAGATAGGAATGTACTTACAAAAAAAATTAATTTATCTCAATAATCAAAATTGATAATTGGTATCTAGAGCCCATATCAAACCATAGAAATAGCGTGAGTTCTACTGAAACCACATAGCCCAAGTAATAATTTAATATTAATAAAAAAATATTGTTTTAAAAATAATAAAATAAGTAAAACAAATTCTAAATAAATAAAAAAGTAATAAAAATTAGAGAAAATGTTATTTATATTATATAAAAATTAATTAGAAAAAAATCGGCTTTCTCATAAATATTTTACTAACATATAGGTAAAGTAAAAAATAAAAAAAAATTGTTAGCCACTAAAAATATTAATTATAGGTATTATATAAAAATAATGAAATAGAAAAAATCTGATTTCTCATAAATATCTTACATATGTAAAGTAAAAAAAAAATAGAATTCACAATTTAACCAAATTTTTCAAAAATTATATGAAATTAAAATCAAAACTAAAAAAGCACATATTTTTTTTTAGGTATTTTACGAATTTTAAACTTTAAGTTTTATAGAAATATTAATCACTTACAATATTTAGGCTTTTTTTAATATTATGTGTGCAAAATTTTCAAAAATATGGGTATATTTATTTTATTAATTGCAGTTTGTTATTTTTAGATCCAGCCTGTTTAGCTGGAGATATAAATTAGGTTTTTGAATTCTGATTTTTCAGCATAGTCACCCATAGACCACCCATAAATATAAGACCAAGACCTTAAATACAAATTTTTACTCTGAACGCAATATGCTCTTACGGATTTATTTTACTAACCAGAAAATATTGTCCATTTCCATTTTGTCATCGAGTTATATTTGCACCACAAAAAAGAGCGAAGTTTCTTAAAAGTATATTTTATACAATTAAGTAGTAAAAATTATGACAAGAATCGATCTTACCGAAGTAGAAGTGGTTTTCAAGCTGGATTTCGAAATCGCAAATTTTTTGCGAATTGCACAAGTCTTTTGCTATAATTGTAAGTATATTTTGCAATTTTTTGAAAAAAAATAATAGCCCTTGTATGTGGCGTGACGTTACTCAAATTTTATTAAATTATATTATATTAAATTATGAACTTTTAGCTTTTTAGTCAGATGTCAAGCACGCTAATTGTGAGAAAAGCTCTACAATTTAATATTTTTGGATAAATTTTTAACTTTTTAATTATAAAATAAATAATTATAAAGTAAAAATGGTCTTAGAAATGGAAAAATTTGATCGTTAATTGTGAGAAAAGCTTTGAGCTCTACAATTTAATATTTTTGGAGTACATCTCTTTAATAATACAAGTTATTGATTTTTTTATTTTTCGATCATGGTGGATCTTTCTGCAAATACCCGCATATCAACTTGAACGCTGAGATCCTGCAGATTAAAAAAGCAGTTTGAACAAAATTTTAGCAAAAGATAAAATGCATAATTTCTACGAATCTTCTACTAAATTTCGCCGCCTAGAAATATTGCTTCATTGAAGTCGCCTAAGCCTTAACAAGTTGTCTCCTACTTATTTAGCTGCTCAAAGAGTATTCAAACGTCGACTAAGCCAAGCAAATCCTGTACTTATATTTTACCTTTTTCTGGTAATTTTTGTGTTGAGGCTTCTTTGGTTTGGTTTTGGGTTTTCGGGTTTGCCAAATTCGTTTCATGGTGTTTACATTTCGGTTAACAACATGTAACTCACTTATTGAGTTATTTGGTCTCTCGTAACACCTAAGCGCTGCCGGCAGCGGCTTCAAAAATTCTGTTAAGCCCAAAGTGGCTTTGCATTAGTTAGACGTCGACGTCGACGCTGACTTCGCAGTCGCAGTTGACTGTGGCATCGAAGCTGACGTTGATGCTGACAGGAGCACAAAGTTTAGGCAAAGTTTTCAAATGTCGTTGAAGAAGGCGTGTTAGGGCCTTCCTTTGGTTACCCATTGGGGCAGATTAACGTGAACCTCATAGAATGTGCATTTCTGAGTGTATGCGTGTGTGTGTGTGATGCCTGCGTGAGTGTGTGTGTGTGTGCGTGTGTGTGAATGTGAGTGAGTGCTCTGAATGCCTTCAGTTGGTTTTTTGGCTTTTGATATATGCCAAGTTAACAGCAATTGCATTATGCTATGTTCACACTAAGTCACACTGTGCCAAGATGCTGATTTGTCGTTGCACGCCAAGAGGCAAGCGCTTAGTGCGGTAGAAATGTAAAATTTCATACTGGAATTTCTTTTGCTAAATTTTTGCAGAATTACCCAAAAATGTGATCTTCAACACTCCAACCCCCTAACTCCGTAGATTATTCAGTTATTTTTATACATGTTGAGTCCATTTATCTTGAATTCTATCAGTCGCTTAAAAATTTTTAAGAAAACTTCGCGTTTTCTTTTTTTTTTGTAATGCAAGGTATACTCAAAAGTTCATATTTTGTGCGGTAGATAGCGTCAAAATTACTAAAAAGCATTTTTTTTTTTATTTTAGTCAGTTTCTTGGCCTTTTTGTTTTTGTGTATTAGGTTTAAAGTTTGAATAAATTAATATCAGTATGCTACTTCCAAGATTTAACGTTCTGTGCTCATACTTTATTGAACAAGATATCCTTTGAAAAAGTATTTTATTATCTGTTTTAATTTCTTCGGTTATTCTAAAGTAGCACAATTTATTTGGTTTAAGTGTGTTTAACATTTTTGTATTTTTCAGAAAATTAAGCTATATTTCGATTGTTCCTGTTTTTATGGCAAACATTTTACTTGCATTTTCAGCTTTTAATTCAGTCTTTATTAATGGTATGAACAATCGGTAAAAAGTTTTACATTTATCTTTGCGCATATATAAATAATAGATATTTTAAATTTAAGTACAATGTGTCTTTGTTTTTTTATTAACGACGCCTCTGTTGTTGCTAAGGATGTCTAAGTTGAGGTTTCTGTTATTGTGGCAGCTGTGGTAGCCTCTGGACCATTCGCCGGCTTTTAGTTGGTTTTTGCAGTGTAACCAAGGCTTGTATAACATAATTCCAGATTGGTGCAATTATTTTGTCAATTATGAGTTGCCAAGGTGCCTACACTGCGGGCAGCTCCTAACAATAGTCCACGTGCTTGACATCACTTTTTTCAAACGAAATACCATCTTCTCTACTAGCTAAAGTAATCAAAACCAACATCAGGACTTTATCAATGTTTCTTAAAAAAATTAAGAAAATTTAACATCTATATAAGATAAGGTTTAAGATCTAGTTAATTGTTACCCTACTGTTTTATTAGTTATAGTATTTTTATAATATAATAAATAAAATAAATCATTTTTGCAAACCAATCATAGCTGTGCCATTTGGCCTTTGTTACCTGTGCCGTTCCGTGAAGCAGTGCAAACCTAGCATAAGTCTCAGCTTGTGAGAGAAGGCAAAGAGAGAGACAGCGTGGACTCTTGCTGTCAGGTCGCCGCAAATGTAATGCACTGTGGTGTGTGTGTGTAAGTGCAGCTGTGTGTGTGTGTGACTGTTTGTGAGTGTGCGGTGAGTGTGACGTGCCAAAAATGCCTGCAATATCTAGTTTACACTGCCAGCAGCTCACCCTCAGCCTCAGTCCCTTTTTCTTTAAGGTGGACCTACTTCACAATGGTGCTTTGCATTTTTCAATCAATTTTACTTAGCTCTCAGAGTCATTTATTTGTAAATACAATATATATATAAACGAAATGACTAGTATGTACAATTTGATAAGCAATCAGTTCTAGCATTTGTTGCAATTAGTTTTTAAACTTTTCTCAAGCTTAATTTTTTTTTTAAAGGGTATACAAATATTGTTAGAACGATAACAATGCAACTTTAAGAATGCCTTGTAGTAGAACTTTTTGAAAATCTGAACTTGCAGTGATTGCCTAGTTATAAAGAAGTTTATTCCATAGGAAAGGGTGGAAATTGACATATGGTCAAGGGTATACTGAAATGTTCATCATAGCCTCGGGTGGCTCCTAAGCTTTATTTCTGCTCAGAGACCACAAATGCTAGAGACCCAAAAGTTACGCAAAGTTCGTCTAGAAGTGAAGTTTGTCGAATTGAGTCATTATAAGTCCCCTTTTTCTTTAGCAAAATACAAACTTACCCCAAAAATGCTAAAATATCCTTATCCTTATATAAATTCACGTTCTCATTTAAAAAAAAACTTCATTTTATTTTTTCATTTTAGAAGATAGACATTCAACAGTAGGACCTGGAGTACAGATTGTGAGTTTTTTGTCGTAGTACTTCGAATTATTATCAAAGGCTCACGAAGATTAGCAACTTATCTACCCGTTCTGCAGTGTTCTACTAAGACGGCCTTTGGAGTTCAGCTTTGGTTCTTTGGCTCTGAACTGCTAGAAGTGATTTTTTACTATTACTTTAAATCTAATATTTTTAAAACTAATACATTTTTATTTTATTGTTAAAAATGATTAGTAAGACTATTAAATTATAAGATTTGTAATAAAATTAAACTTAAATTTGTAACTAAGTTCTCTGACAATTCAGCAACGCAGATGAGATTCATCTATCTGGGTCTGCCGTCTTCACGGCTGTTTCCCGTACTGGGCATGGGCAAGCGAATTCGGATGAGATTCTGATCGTTTTTAACGTTATGCACTGAAGAAATTGAAGACTTCGAATCCCATACGTCCAAATGTATAATCTATCCATCTATAGACAACTCGTCGATGTTTTTGCACGAATAAGCTCGTTCCAGCGCAATTTGATGGCCAACGTCCAAAGAGAGCAGTGATTGTTCCACTGGAAAAGAAAACTGTTTATTGAAGAAGTGGGAAAGTGGGCCGGGCACGTCTTCAGCATACATGGAATGCAAGTGTATTATTTATTCTTCATTTGTAGACATCATCAGTACGTGGCTCATTCAATCGCTAGGAAGGATCTGTCCCAGAGAATAAAGCAAAGAAATCAAAACATACATACATAATTTCTTTAATTTTAATTGTAGTTGTTTCATATAAACTATATATACTATATAGAATTCATATCAGTATATATTTTTTAAACTATACAAGAAACAAAATAAACTGATAAATATAACTTAAACAATAAAATATTTTTTTTGTTTTTAAAACAGGATATTTTTATAACAGTTCTCTGATCTCTAAAACATTTTATCGTAGAAAACCGATTAAACAACCCAAAATCGTTAACAAAATTAAAATATTTTAATGTTCTGAGCTCTATTTTTTGGGCAAAATTCACAAAAATTCAATTGGCTGATTTGGCAAAACTATCATTTTTTTTTGTTCCATTTTCGCAAGATTTTGGCTCTGCTCGGGGTTCAGCTACCAGGCGCACAGAAACGATAAGCAAGTAGATACTGATTCAAAAATTTAACAAAATTTGACACTAAAAGTATGCAACAAAAATTTTGCATCGGAAATTTTAATTGAAAAAAATCTGTAGCATACTTTTAGTTGCTAATTTTAAGTTGCTTTCTTAGTTTGATGCATTTCTGTGCGCCTGGTATTAGGAGCTGGTTTCGAGACCATTTTTCATAGAACAATTTTTCTAAACCATTTTTTATTAATTGCTCTCAAATTAGATAAATTCCGTTGAGAAAAAGTTAGCTAGTTTACGAAATTAATTTCTATAGTCTTATATCTATATTTATACCCTGTACCGTATGGTACAAAGGGTATATTGTGTTTGTGCAAGCCGAAAATGTATGTAACGTACAGAAGGAAAAGTCGGAGACCCCCCAAAGTTACCTAAAGTATGATCAGAGTGACTAGAGAAGTCGATATACCCATGTCCGTCTGTCCGTCTGACCGTCTGTCCGTCTGTCCGTCTGTCCGTATGAACGCCTAGATCTCAGAGATGGTAAGAGCTAGAGCAACCAAACTTTCAGATAAGATCCGTTATTTATCCATAGGAGACAAGTTTATTTTATTTTTTTGATATCGGGACTACATTATATAGCTACCATAGGGGTGTTTCAGAGGACCTCGAAAAAAAGCAAAAGTTTTAGATGGATAATTCGTTTGCTTATGAAGATATCATAACCAAATTTGGCAATCGGAAGTTTTTTAGAAACCCCCAGCACTGTACCAAATTTTATCAAAATCGGTTGACTATATCATATAGCTCCCATAGGACCAATCGGTCGAAAATTTGTTTTATGTACAAAATTCGTTGTGTTTCGTTTGTTTGTGAAGATATTGTAACCAAATTTGGCGTTAAGGAGTTTTTTAGAGTTCCCAAGCACTGTACCAAATTTGATCAAAATCGGTTGACTATATCATATAGCTCCTATAGGACCAATCGGTCAAAAAATCGTTTTTTGTACAAAATTCGTTGCGTTTCGTTTGTTTGTGAAGATATTATAACCAAATTTGGCATTTATAAGTTTTTAAGAGTTCCCAAGCACTGTACCAAATTTGATCAAAATCGGTTGACTATATCATATAGCTCCCATAGGACCAATCGGTCAAAAAATCGTGTTTTGTACAAAATTCGTTGTGTTTCGTTTATTTGTGAACATACCGTAACCACATTTGGCATTAAGAAGTTTTTTAGTTTAGTTCCCAAGCACTGTACCAAATTTGATCAAAATCGGTTGACTATATCATATAGCTCCCATAGGATCGATCGGTCGAAAAATACGCTTTTTGTACAAAATTGGTTGTGTTTCGTTTGTTTGTCAAGATATTGTAACCAAATTTGGCATTCAGAAGTTATTTAGAGATCTTCAACACTGTACCAAATTTTATCAAAATCGGTTGACTATATCATATAGCTCCCATAGGGCCGATCGGTCGAAAAAAGGTTTTTGATTAAAAATTCGTCTGTTTTTGGTTGTTTATGAAGGTATTATAATCTAATTTGGCAATCAAATGTCTTTTGGTGTTCTTAAGCAATTTACCGGATTTGATTGCAAGCAGTGGTACAGGGTATCCCAAAGTCGTCCGCGCCCGACTTTAACGTACGCCATCTTTTTTTATTATTTTCAGTTTTATATTTTTTAGCAATTTATATATTTTTTTATTTAAAAAGCACATTTTTCTTAATCTTTTTCTTTGCAAAATTAAAATTAAATACAAAATATTTAATAAAACTTGTATATAAATATACATATATTAAATTATATATTATATTTATCACACACTAAGATATGTTTAGTGTGTAGCGATTTATTTCTTCTGTCAATATTGGATTATAACCTTATGTACTTATCGGTTGATTGCCAATAAATAAATATATAAAATTTAAAAAAAAAAAATAATTATATATTAAGTGCTTAATAAAAAAAAAATAAGTCAGTTTAATTTAATACTTTAGGAAAAATATTTACTAGAAAATAATAATTAAAATAATTATTATTATTATATTATTAAATATCGCAGAAGATTTTTTTTTTTTTAATATTTGTTGGCAATTAATCGGTTGAGTCCATAATCAATATTGAGGAAAAAAAACTAATCGCTACACCATAAACATACTTAGTGTAAAATATGGCTATAAATGCTAATTAAAAATAATACACTAAATTATAAAATGCATTTTATTATATTATACTAGAGAGCTCTTAAAAACTATATTCTCCTTTACTTACCACTATTCAGCTAGAGAGTGCGATTTCTTTTTTTTTAAAAGTGAGTTTTCTTTTTTTCTTTAATTATACAAAAAACTTTTATGTCAATTTGTTAAAAAAAAAATTTCGAAAAACTTTGATCCGCCATTTCAGAATTATCCATAAATTCAAGAAAAATCTTACCCTTTGCTTTCGTCGATAGCATACAAAATGAGGCAATGTTTTTAATATGCCCCTTCAATACCTAAGTTATATAGATTAAAGATAAATTT
The DNA here is from genome assembly GCA_949987675.1 of Chymomyza fuscimana. NCBI lineage: Eukaryota > Metazoa > Arthropoda > Insecta > Diptera > Drosophilidae > Chymomyza > Chymomyza fuscimana. The sequence continues at coordinate 24,530,713 of OX465090.1, forward strand.
ATTAATTTTAAAACTAATAACGAAAAGTAAAGAGTTTTTTAGCACTATCTTCGAGAGCCTTCGGCTACATACTTATATTTTATTTTTATTCTATCTTTTTGTTGTTTATCCACTTCGCATGCAGGTTTCGTCGACAACGAACTTGTTGCTTTTTTACAGCCCGTTGCCGGCGATCCCCGAGTTCAAAGTGGATTTCATTTTGGAAATTTTATTATTATTTGACACTCTTGAATTTATTTTCCTTATTTTTAATTTAAACTTCTTTTCTGCAATTTGTCTTTCACTGCACAATTCACTGCTTTTCGGACACTTCTGGCTTATGGCTTTAAGTGTCATTCATCATGTACATCTTTTGTTGTTCTTGTTGCTGTAGCTGTTTTGAGTTTTGTTTTTGTCTAACTGTTTTTAATTCAGCTGTTTTTTTCTTTGCCACTGTTTCCGTTTCCAGCTTCCGCTGGGTCCTTGCAGTTTCATTTACTGCGCTTTTGCTTGCGGTTTCGTCTGCAGCTGACAACAAAAACAAAAGCACAGAGACAATGACCACAGCAGTTTCAAACTCCAACATCCCATTTACGCTTACATCATCATCTTTATTATCATCTTCATTATTATTATCAACTGCATTATCATCTTTGTCACCAACTACATCATAATTTTCTTCATCATTCATCCTAATCTTTATCGTCAACTATAACATCATCTTTATCATTTTCATCCTCATCTTTATCAACATCTTTATCTTCATCTATATCGTCATCTTTAAAATCATCTCTATCGTCAATTCATTATAATCGTCACATCATCTTCATTCTCATCATCATCATCATCATAATCTGCATCTCCGTCATCTTCATCACCTTCACCATGTTTTTTTTTTTAGTCCTCATCAACATTATCTTTATCATCTCCATCACCTTTATCATCTTCGTAGTCTTTATCATCGTCATCATCTCCATTATCATTATCATTATCATCTTCGTCATCATGTTCATCATCTCCATTATCATCATCATCATCATCATCATCATCATCATCATCATCATCATCATCATCATCTTCAACATCATCTTTATCATCATTATCATCAACATCTTCATCATTATCTTTATCATCAACATCTTCAGCATCATCTCTATCATCATCTTTATCATTATGTTGATTATCTTTTGGCTGCAGTTTGTGTTTTAACTCATTAAAGCGCCACACAAAATTATTCATATCATATTTTTCATGCTGCATTTTGTTGTTGTTGCTTTAGCTGCAAGTTTTCACTTTCCTGTTGTTTTGTTGTTGTCGCCCGGTTTGTCGCGTAAATCACGCAAAGCGCGAAACTTTTGACACTTTATGTTGGCCACAACTGAAATTGCAAAAGAATCCCCACCAAGTTTGTCTTTGTTTGTTGTTTGGACAAATTGAAAATGTGCACAAAGCAGCAGCCAGCAAATGTTTATATGCATGATAAAAGAGGGCGGGCTGAAAAGTACGTGGCAGTGCCAAGTGACCATACACCCACATTTCACAAGCTCTCTGCTCGGGAGATAATACTGTTCAATAATTTTGAATAATTTTTTTAGGGCGTGATGATTCCGTAATAAAGTCCTAAGACATTTTTTTGTCTTGAGGCCAAACTTTGAATATTTTGGTAAGAAAAATGTTTAGCCGGAAAATATTCACTAAAATTAAATGATCCGGTTGAAGATCCCAATCCAAATGGAACTATCTACAACAAAAACTTCCAGATTTGTGCATTTGCCTAATATTTTGTACTAATAATGGTCAATGGCAAATCTAAACTGGTAAATGCATTCAAAAACTGACAAAACTAACAATTAACACTGATAAGACAAAATCTAGCAATCTAGTCATTGGCTAGTACGTTTTTGAGAGCGTATAAGAATTGAAATACTTAGGTATAATGCTATCTGCTAAAAAAGATGTCTGGAAGATGTAGAAGCCGATCTCAGAAAAGTAGGAGTCCGACACTGGAGAGATGTCGTTATAGAGAGGGACAAATGGAGAGAGACTGTTGCGGAAGCTATGGTCCACCAAAGACTGTAAAGCTAAGAAGAAGAATAAGACGAAGCTCCCTGTGAGTCTTATCTCTTTTGAAACTTGTAGATATGGATTGATGGCAACAAAATTCCTTTAAGTGGTCATTTGTTGGGTTTTTGAGTAATAAAATTTATTCAAAAAGTGCTAACTACTTTGCTTGACCTAAAACTTTTCAGCTTGCCCTCGTACAAATATATTAATAGGTATGTACTGTACAAAGAAAAGCGAAAAAAACAGAACTGAGTTATACAAAAAATGCAAAAGTCATAATATTGCATACTTTTATGCGCCCCTTCTTTGTTATTTTTATTTTTATTATTATATAAGGTTTTTTGTTTCTTTTGTTTTCTGCAAAGTTTTTATATTTATTTAGAATTCACTTTGGCAATACGAAGCCAAACAAAAACAAAAAGCAACAACAACAAAACAAAATGTCATAAATTCGAATTATGCGCGCAAGGAAATGAACAAAGGAAATTGCAGTTGAAAATTCAATTATTGAGGCGTTTATGTGCGGCTCTCCTCTCTCTGGCCAGCTCCAGTCTACCCCACTCTACTGGCTCCATTATGCTTACTATCACTCTGCTACTGCAAAACAAATGTGTTTGGGTTCCGAATCCTGTCAAGTTGTCGTCGGAGGATGCTGGCTATTGTTTTTAGTTTTAAAAGCTGGGGGCTTTACATTGCAACTGAGCACAAAAGAATATAATTATAACTAATTAGGCGGGATTTTAATATTAAGTTGCCAATAAACACATGAGTATAATAAATATCTATTACATGTTATTATTATTATTATTACTTTAAGGTATTAAATGACTTAATCATTTGAAGTATTAAAATTAATTTTCAGTGTACTAGGAGGGGTTATTAGTTGCTTATGCTGAATCGGCTATTTATTTATTTAAGAGGTATATATGGTAAATATAAGTATTAAAAAAGAAAAGTAGCTATGAGAAAAATACACGTCTCTAGCCGCCTGGGTGAAGTTTCTAACAATATGTACCGACTCATATCATTAAGTGGCCAGAACTTGGATGAAAAGTGAAAATAAAAACCAGCCAGAAACCAGACGTTGGGCGTTTATTGCTCTGATTTACAAATCTTTTATAATAAATAAATAAAAAATAAAAAATTGTATTACAAAAAATGCCTTTGGTTGACTTACAACTACGAATTAGTCAAGAATGCTCGAAGATGCAAGCCGAAGATCGAAGACAGATCATAAGAGAAAAAATAAACCATCATCTTGGAACTTAGATTATAAGAAGAATTGCATTGAAGTTTGTTGATTCATGTTCCCTGCTCCGCCGCTCCCCCTTAAGCAGTGCCTGCATCAATTTCAGAACCCCAGTCCAATTCAGCCTCGACTGAATAAATTTTTCTATCCAGTAAGCAGTGTATAAGCTGTCAACAGCAAGTAGCTGGGTAAGTAGCGAATACGTTGTATACTGGTAAACGAGGAGGTGGCGCTAGAACCCTGCCGATGACAGCGTATATGAAAAGTAAACGAATAGTTAAATATCCATAAAAGTACTGCTCATAAGCTAGTGGCTACAGTATTCGTTAACCTTGGGAGTACTAAGGTATAAAATATCAGTTTGTTAAAGATTTTTTTTTTTTCCTTAAAAACAATTTTGAAAAAAAAAAAATTGACTAATTTTAATAGAGTACGTCTGCAAACCATAGGATCCGTTAAGGAATTGGAAATTGTCTCAAAAAAAAACTAAGTTTGACAAATATTCTATTATTATCTTCCGCTCTGTGATCAAGGGATTTTTGAATAAACACACCTTGAGTACTGTAGTATGAAACACGGGTTGGTGTACCCCGTATCCCTACTGTAGCCTGGTCACACTTTTTATTATTCCGTCAACTAGGAACCATTTTTGTTGCAGCTTTATGCGATCCGATCACGTTTTTTTTTTTCGTGCCATGCAGTCTATTAGACATATTTAGTTGCACTGTTAACCAGAGGAGCTGCAGCCATATGCTACGCGAAACTTTTCCAATCAACAGTCCTTAAAGAGTTTTTCCAGCAACTTTTCCATACTGTTGTCCAAAAATTAGCTTTCATCTCTGCCTCTGTGCTGCTGTGGCTGAGCAATAAAAAAGTTTCACAAGTTGTTGGCTTGAATGTCAGGAGTGGTTGGTTGAGATGGCGGAGTGGAGCGGAAGATGATTTCCTACGCATAAGATGCACTTCATTTTGCATATGCGAAATTTTTGCAAGTTGGGCAAACAAATCTGTGTGCGGCAAGTTGAAGGCGTTAACATTTGTTTTGAATTGTTTTGATGGATTTTCATCGGTTTTTCGCCCAGCTCTAAATCAAAGTAATCGAGTGTGTGTGTATGTCTGTGTGTGTGTGTTTGTGTGTTTTTCCGCTTGCATGCGCTCTTGAAATGTAATTTCCAAATTGCCAATTGTAGTCACACACACAGATACACAGATACACAGATAAAGATATAGATACATGCCAACATATATATAGTTACAACCGCACAGGCAGCAAAGTAGCCAAGTTGAAAGCAAGAATTTCAAGTTGTCTGTCAACTTACGCTCAATTTCATTGGAGAAAGTCTTCATCCAGGGTCCGCTACACTCTTCTACACTGCCTTCTTTTTTTTCTTGCAGTTTACCATGGCAAATTGCAGCTGCAAAAGTTGTAAGCTTTAAACTTAAGTTGATTGCACATGCAACCGTTTAAGGAGCTCAGCTCAGTAGTAGTTGATGACTACACTGTGAGAAAAAATATGTGTCGAAATAAATGTAGAAAAGTATAAAATTTGTTAATTTTTTAACCAGTCTCAGTCGGAAGTAGCAGCAGTATTGAAAAATAGGCGCAAGCAATGCTCGTCGCAGAGACGTATGGTTATCTGTTGTGTAATTTTTTTTGTATTTTTGTGTGTGAAGGTAATTTATAACTTTGCACATATTTTATGGTAACATTTTGAATTCGTAAGCAAAACATATACTTTAAATTGCTGAGATTGTAGGGACGCTTTGATTGACTTAAAGACAGTTTATGCCAACACCTTTGAAAATCTTGCTCCATAATATTTAACGTGTCTTACTTGGGAATCAGAGACGTTACAAAGCGTCCAGTTTTCTGTGATTTATAGTATTTAAAAAAAAAAATTCGAAAAATTAAAAACAACTAAATCAAAGCACAAGAATATGTGTTTAGAGCAATGGGTTGGGTTTTCGGGTCCGGAACCACCCCAAAAGTTGGAAAAATGGGTTGAAAGTCTTTTGCGAGCTCTGATATATATACACTTCGAAGTGAAGAACCGCCCACAAGACCAAATCCTAGATCCGCACCTGGCTTAGAGATACCAGCTTAGAGATAGAAAATAGTTTTTTTTTCTACTTTCAAAAAGAGCTACAAATTTTTTTTTAAGTGTAGGCACTGCCAAGTTTTTGCTTGTTTTTCAACACATACTATAGACAGACAAGTGTGCATATATTTAATTTTTAAGCAATTTCAAGTTACATCGCTCCGCCTGCAACGTTTACGAAATTGTTTGCATGCAAGACGCCCCGCGTGCCCGCCCCTAAAAAGTGCAAGGTTTTAGTTACCTTTTGCCACTCGGCATTATTATCCAGCCATAAAATCCTTTAAGCAGTTGAAACACATGCGCTGTCTTAAATGTAAGCGCTTCTTAGCAGCAGCAGCAGTCCAAAGACCCATCCAATAACTTCCAAACACACACCCAATAGATGCGACCCACCCCCCCGCCTAAGCTCCGACAAACAAACAAGAAACAAGCAAAAACTGCATCGAGAAAATAAAAAGTGAGTGAAAATAAAATAAAAACCAAGTCAGTGGCAACGACAAGTAAAAGTTGTTGCCTGTTGCATATTTGACTTTTATGCATGTGGCAACATCCTTAGACCCTCCACGTTGTCTCTCTCTGCCTGTGGCAACGTTTTGGGTTACTCCTTTTGGGGGCCGTCTCTGCATCTACTTACGATTTTTCAATTTTCTTAAGCTTGAAAACTTGAAATCTGAGTTCGTGCCGGCGCCGGGCAACCAAGCGCGTTGACATGGTGGGTACCTCCAACCCCTCAACGCTGCTTATATGCCCTTTGTCCTTAAGGTCCTGTTGCTTGGGTGCAAAGTTGAAGCAGCTGCAGGGCTACTGAATCTCCTGCTGCTGCTACTGACTCTGTTGCCTGCCAGACATGCCCAGCTTAACCGAGAGAGAGAGAGACTGCGAGACATACCTAGTAGAAGACTATGTGAGAGTGTGGGCGGTAGACACATACAGGTAGCAGGCATGACTTGCATTTCTTCCTATTTTCCTTTTTTTTTTTTCTTCCAGTCATAATAATATGCGTCTAGTGTGTTTGTGTGTGTGTGTGTTCCCGTCTGTGTCATCTTGATCTTGGTGCGTCTCTAACTAACTTCAATTATACGTAGCGCCAAACGGTATCAAGCTCAGCTCTCCGTTGCCCTCATCCATGTACTGTGTCCACTTTCTGGCACTTTGTTTGCTGCTTCCTGGCGTACTGAGACTTCAAGGAACGCTTTAACCGGCAAAAAGCGACACTGCAAAGAGGATATTGAAACAAAAGCTTAGATATATTTTGTTGTATATTGTTGATAAGATTTGCAAGCTGACTGCTTAGCACGCAAACTGTGTGATAAGTCGCCACCACAGTCATCAGCTTGGCAAAAAATAAAAATAAATACTATATAATATAAATGTTAATTTAAAAAATTACTGGTCTTCTTTACTTAAAGGCCTATGCGCAGTTTGAAGAATTTCGCACGGAATGACAAAACTTCATATAAAAAAAAGAAAATCCCAAATGGGATATCCCAAATTTTTTTTTCTATGGGCCTTAATTCTCTAAAACAAATTAATTTTTTTTAAACCTCTAAGACCGTCTATCTTGAGATAGCGAATGGAAAACTTGTATGTAGTTTACTATTGTTAACTACTTCAGTTATTGTGCAGTTTTCTTAGGTATAAATCTATCTGGTAGATCGGCTAGAAATCGTTTTAATGTCTGATGGCATTAACTAATAAGAGCTTCTGCCTTCCTAAAGGCCTGTACGCAGCAGTCCGAAACGCTTCCGAACAAAAACAGCAACTTAATTGCTTCGGAAACGAACAGTGTGTTTCTAACGACGCAGTTTGGCATTTTTTTAGTATTTTTTTGCTGCAGTGCCAGTTGATGAAGTTTTTCACTAAGATATATTTAGATACCAAAATTAGTTTGCTCAACACTGGCTTTGGTTTTGGCGGCAAAACTTAGCAGCTGTTCATGTTTTTCACAAAAAAAAAGACGGTAACACTAATTTGTTTCGATCTAAGCTGTTTTGAAAGAAAAAGACTTCTTTTTATGCTTAACAATTTTTAGTTAGCTGAATTTAAGACTGGTAATAATATAATTATATCCCATCCACATAATTGAACATTTAACCTTGAAGTTTAACCTTTATTAAGGTGTTTTTTAAATATATAAGAACCACTTCATTAGTTCCGTATTAAAAAATTTCTTTTTGTATATTTGTTTACGTGATTATGCCAAGTATGTCTTTGATCTAAAGTCTTCGAACAAAATACTTCATCGATTTAATTTTAAAAATTAGCTGTTCTACAAAGCCTCACGGCAATCTTCTAAAGTCTTTGAATGAAGTACTTTATCGAAATAAGTTTTGGCACAGCTTTACACCTTTTGAGGGAATTTATCCACGACTATATGCTATTCCCATTACAAGGGAAATTTTTTTATGAAAGATATGAACTATTTCGGCAAGAAATTAACATTATTTTAATGCAAGACATTGACTTTATAAAAATTCGGTTTGAGTTGTGCATCCTTTTTTTTTGGGTTGATTCAGAAAAAAATAGCTAAAAATATTTATCAATAACTATTGAACTTGCAAATGGCATAAATAAAATCTAAGAGTATCAAAGAATATTTAAAAAATTATTTCAGTTTAAAATTCGTTTTCGTTCCTCGTGCAACAAAACATTCGTTCTGGTGAAAGGGCCAGACGCAGCATGCATCGTATAAAAAAAAAAATTTCCTTTTTTGGGATATTTTTATTTATATGAAGTTTTGACGTTTGGTGCGGAATTTTTGCGTGCTGCGTATGGGCCTGAAATTGGGAGCGTCAAACATTCCGTGCCAAAACGCTTCCGAATAAATTGTTCGAAATCATTTTCCGGAGCACGGCCGTATAATTGTACTTTAAGAATCAGAAAAAACATAAACATATCAATATTCCAATACTGCCCAGCTGATCTGTCGGAGCTACCTCTTATTTCTTTATTTATTATTTTATTTTTATAATTTTTGCGCAATGTGCTCAGCTGTACGCGTCAAAAGTCAAGTTCTGGCCAAGTCTTGGTTGCTTACTGGTTGTCTTGGTTGGCTGCTTGCCAAAAGCCATCTCCTGCACGATCCTGATGATGTCGTCTCCTGCCAAGTAGTTGGTTTTGGTCTAGGACACAATGTTGTTTGCTGTTTGCCAAGTTTGTTGAGGCAGCAGCAGCTGCTGGAACGCATATGTCCATTCACATACAGGCACACATTATCATAATTTTATTTTGCACTGCCAGCGCTGTCCACACATTGTTATACACACACACACGGATACACACAAGGATGCACACACCGATACATACACTTGTAGCTGTTTAGTGGTTTGTTTGAAGGAGCGCAAAAATTATAAGCGGAAAACAAAGCGTCAACCAAAAGCAGCTTATAGATATAAATCTCAATAATCGTTTATCATGACGACGGTCTTCGTTGTCCTTCTGCGCTTTGTTGCGTCTTGGTCCTGCTCCTGGTCCTGGTTCTGGTCGTGGTCTTAGTCTTAGTCACGGTCCTTGTTCTTGTCTTTTTCTTGTTTCCTTGCGTCTTGCGCCTTTTCCGCAAAAAAAAAAAAGGTAAAACTCGTTGGCAAATTTGTATGCATGTTTGTAGTACAGACAGCAGACGTCGTCGTCGACGTCGACGTTGAAGTCGACGCAGATGTTAGCAGTGACTGGAACTGACTTCGAAGGGAATGTTAATTTTTTTAAGTTGACTTTTTATACTCTAAATTTAGTGAAAAGTATGATGGGTTTGTTAACAAGTGCTTGGAGCTCGAGTGAAAAAAAGCTGTGAGTGAAAATAAGTGATAAGATTTTGATGGTACTTTAAAGAGAGCAGAGAGCTTTCTAGTGTTGGAAAGCAAGATTTTCCATATTTGGAAAACTCTCAGATACCCTTGCGTTAAAAAATGCGCTGTTCAGGCAATTTCTTGATAAATATTCGTTTTAAACCGATTAATGGAAATTTATATCGAAGTTTGGATTTACTATCCATTCTATGACAAGAAGCTGCTCAAAGAAATACTTTTGCCAAAGAAGAACGACATTAATTGCTTTGGGCTTATAGAGAATCTAGCTCAGAATCTGTCAAAAATCAATTCTTTGGTGTAAATAGAATTTTTTTTGTTACCCATCGTAATGATCAAAAATGTGTCCTATTTGTCCTTGCTCTTCTTCTGATTTTTTTTAGTAACACTCAAAAATGTGTCCCATTTGGCCTTGCTCTTCTTCTGATTCGTTGCACAATTCTTTATGATTTTTAAAATGAGTTTTAAGCCTTTTCTTATCAATCGATATATGTAGGTATCGAAAAAAAAACAAGTAAAACATTTTCCATTCCCTTATTTTGACTTCAGTTCCGCAATTCGATTCCGATATCGATCAGTCATAAATAAAATGACTATAAAGTGTATCAAAACTTCGTAGAACTCCGTGATGTGTTTTTTTTTTTCACATTTTCTTGTGGCTGCATTTTATGTATAGTACATACATATATTCTATATTTTATTTTTATTTTATTTTTTTGATTTTGCGTCATTTTGTTTAGTCCTTGCAATTTATATTTTCACTCGGATTCCTTCTACTTCTACGTTTATTTTATTTTATCATTTTATTTCCTTGTGTTAAGCTTAAGTTAAACATTTGCCAATGCCAATGTTGCTCTCGTCATCGTCAGCGTCTCAACCCAACCTGATATTCGTCCTTATTGGCAGGAAACTCCAAGTCGACGCCGTTTTCAAGTTGTCTGCCATTGTTGTTGTTGTCCTTGTTGTTTGTGCTATCTCATTTTGTTGTTGTTGTTGTTGTCGTCCTTGCAACGTTTAAGGCATAATCAAGATGAATTTGTTTGTTGTCAATTTTACGCTTTAATGAAGGCAAACACAGATACATAGACAAATGTGGCTACACGTCTGTGTGTGTGCGTCTCCGTGTGCGTGTGTGTTTACTTATAGATATAAAAATATATATATCAATTTTTTTTTTACTACTTTGCTTTGCGCTCATATTCGTTGCAGCTGATATCGCTTACTTCATGGCTTACTTCAAAGTGCTCACATGCACACACTTCTTTATAGATACATATATGTGTGAGTATGTAGGTATACTATGTACTCGCATATGTACACTAGCAGGCATAAGTCTGCGCACAGTGCAAGAAAAAAGCGTGAAAATTAAAACTTTCAACGCAAGCGTTGCGACTTGTGATAGATCACCAAAGTTACTTTATTTAGGTTTGTATACCAAAATGTTCGTCCTTCTGTCCGTCTCTTTAAATGAAAGTCGATATCTTGTATATAATAAGAGCTAGGATACCAAACATATGATTTGAATTCCTTATATGTTTTGGCAGATCAAACTCAATTTATTTTGGATTCATACATGTACAGATAGATTCATTCATTCATTCAAGCATGCATTTATAAATTTCTTCTTTTATTTCCTTTACTTAATCATTAATTTCTTCATTTGTACAATCATTCACTAATTCACTAATTCATTGATTCATTGGTTCTTTCTTACATTGATTCATTTATTGATAGATTGATTCTTTTATTCAATCTTTTATTCATTCATTAATTCAGTAATTTATTGTTTCATTGGTTCATTGATTCATTAATTCATTGTTTCGTAGATTCATAGATTCATTGATTCGATGATTCATAGATTCAAAGATTTAAGATTGATATATTCATTGGTTCTTTCTTACATTGATTCATTTATTGATAGATTGATTCTTTTATTCTATCTTTTATTCATTAACCATATTCATTCATTAATTCAGTATATTGTTTCATTGGTTCATTGATTCATTAATTCATTGATTTATAGATTCATTGATTCGATGATTCATAGATTCAAAGATTTAACATTCATAGATTCATAGATTCATAGACTCCTTGATTGATTCATTGGTTCTTTCTTACATTGATTCATTGATCGATGGATTCATTCAATCATTAATTCATTCATTTATTCATTTTCCATACTCATTCACTCTTTCATTCATTAATTTATTGATTCATTGGTTCATTGATTTATTGATTCATAAATTCATTGATTCCTTGATTCATTGATTTATTGGTTCTTTCTCACATTGATTGATTTATTCATTTACCATATTCATTCATTCATTAATTTATTGATTCATTGGATCATTCATTGATTATTCGTTCATTCATGCATTCACTGATTGGCGGTTAACGCAAACGCTTAGCCCTAGAGGGTTAACATTATCATTCAATCATTCATACCTTCATTCATTCATTCATCCACTAATTGGCGATTAACGCCAAGTGTTATAATTTCATTCATTCATTCATTCTTATACTGATTGGCGATTAACGCCAAGTGTTATAATTTTGGATAGTTCCGCCTCCCAAGTGCTGAAAATGGCGGGTCTTATTTTGTGAAGGGAAAATTTTTGTTCATCTTATCGACTTACATTGTTATACAGTGTTTTTAGGATTAAAGAAAAGTCTTTTCAGCCGTTTGAATAACTTGGACCACTCAGAATGGGAATTAATGGGACTTACATTTGTTTCTTGCAACTCAGTTTGTGTACATAATATGGGGATAAAATATTAAAAATTTCATTCACCTATGCATGCTTTTCATATTTTTAAATATTTAGTTTTTTTTCATGCTAAAGGGATTACATTCCGAATGAGGAGGAAAAAGAACTACAACGGTGGAAAATATCCGTGCCATATAGCCCTATATAATATTATATTATAATATTTTTTCCATAATAGAGAGAACAAAATTTTGGCACTGTAACCATAAGTAAATATATTTGCGGCCAAGGTTCGATTTTGAAGCTTTTTTTTCACTGTACGCAGACTTATGCGTGCAAGTGTATATAGATTTGTGAGCGTGTGTGTGTGTGTGCTTATGTATAGTAAATTTGAAATATTTTTTTTATGTTTTGCAGTTGACTTGACACACAGTCTGTATGTGTGTGTATAGAGCTGAGCATGCAATTAAATTTTTATTGACAAATTATCTTCGCGTCTTGGGAAATGTCATATATCACATAATATCATATAATAATATATGATTTTCAAGATTACCTCGCATATTGAGTCTTTTTATAGAGTGCACACATAATAAAACTTAGAGTTCGTATATGAGTGAGTGCGTTCACTTGGACATAAATTTATTTTTAATATGATCAAGTATAAAAAATAATATACCTATATAAATATAAATTTATATTTACAATCTTTTAGCAGCCTTAAGCTGCAATTTTCAGTTTTTGTAATTTTAATTTGTTTATATTTTTATTAAAAGGTACTAATAAAATTTTAACTTCTTTTTTTTTTAATTACATATAAAAAAAAATAAATTATGCATAAAGCATAATTTGACGCAATTAAAAGATCAAAAGTAATGCCAGTTGCATATGAAGCTTTAATTAAAAATATTTTAATATTATTACAAATCCTGGCATAATAAATATTACTCATACGCACGTTGATTTAAGCCCCAGGCTGTCGTGTGAATGATGATTAATATGTTGCAGTTATTTTAGTGGCTTATAAAAAATATTGCTTTAAAAAAAAAAAGAGTTACAAATATAAAAATTTGCAGATAAATAGCTGCGCGACTTAAATTTATTTGCTCAATGCATATGCCTCATTAATTCGCACAACTCTCTCTCTCTCTCTAACTAAAATTGATGAGCGTAAACGACTTTTATAAATACGACATTGGGATACTCTTTAAATTTTGTATCATAAGCTTAAAAAATTAGGAGAAAAAAAGTAAGCAGCGCAACTTGTATTTTTTTGTAAGCAAAGGCTATAAAGGGTGTTTTTTTTGGGTATTTTTTTTTAAAGGGCGCAAGTTCTGATAAATACAATAAAAAAAAAACTCTTTAAAAAAATTATATTTATAACTTTCGGTGCTGGAAGTTTTCAAAGATTCCAAATCTCAGTTGAAAATTATTTTAAAAATATTTCTGACAAGTTATAATATAATACATATTTTTATGAGCGTGGAAACGGAACAAGGAAAATCGTTTGGGATGCTCTGTCTCCACCAACGCTCAACAGATTTTTATATTTTAGGCTTACATGGGTCTCTAGCTTATATACGTATATATAATAATTATAACAATTGTTATATATGTATATTAGGGTGGGTCAATTTTTTTCGGTGTAAGGGCTCACTAGGATTTTGATTCTTTGGGTAATTCTAAGCAAATTTGCCCAAGAAGCTATGGGTCTAAAATGAATTTCGAGTCGCCCACTTTTTCAAAATAGGTTTTTTTTTCGAAATATTCAAAAAACGACTTAGACATTGCATTGAAAAAAATTTCTAAAAATTATGTTAAGCTTTAAGCTGAAAGAGAATTCATTTACGAACATTTCGAGTCTAAGATCTTAAAAATCATGAAGATTTTAATCAGATCAAGATACCTATTACAGTATACTCCAAGGTAATTGTTAGTGCAGTTCGTTATGGGCAAGTAAGACTGTACTTGTTTCTGTTACCTGCATGCTTATCAACCTGATGTACACTTATGCTCTACAAATACCAAGTTTTTATAAAAAGTGAATTTAAAAAAGGAAATAGTAATAAAATATTGCGCATACGACCTGTTACCGCAAAAATGCATTGTTGGGGTTTGAGTGTGGGTGTGGGTGTGTGTGGGTTTGTCTGTGTTTGAGGGATTCTCAATTGGGGTTTTGTTCTACATTAGTGTGTGTGTGTGTGTGTGTTTCCGTGTGTGTGGTGTAAGGCATATTTCATTTTTGGTTTTTGTGGTTTGCTCTTTTGCTAAATGTCAACAATTAGCTGGAAATGCACATGGCCTGCAGTTACAACAACAACGACAACAACAACAACTAGTTGCAGTTGCAGCCCGCTCTCTTTCGATTTTTGGCCAGCATTCCATGCACTTTGGTTAAAATGTTCGCTTCATTTGGCAATGTAACAAAATTTTATGACCCAGACCGGGACAGACAAATAAATGCAAAGCCAATTGCCAATGGAGCCAGCCAATGGACGTTGGAAAATTGCGTCCAAATGTTGCGGCCAATAACAACAACATGGCACACAACAACAACCATGGGAATAACCAACACCAATAATAATAAAATGGTTCTGTTGCTGCTGCTGCAGACAGAGAAAATCACAGATACATGAGTAAATCCACTCGAAAAATGTGAAAATAGCTACGGAAACAACAAGAACAACAACACTGCAGCCAAACTAACCAAACAAACAACAACAGCATCATCATAAAATCAACGAATTGCAAAATTAATGGAATTGCAATGATTTTTTATGGTCAACGTGACCCTCGTTGTTGCTGTTGTTGCTCCCAGTCGAAATGCATTTTCCTCATTTCCACACAATCTCCACTTTAACACGCGAAACGGAAGCAGCAGCAAACAAAAAAAAAAAAAACAAAATGCATATAACAAGTGGGCCGGACGGAACTTACCAAAATACACTGCATCCACGGACTGATTGACTGTAGCTTAAAAAATTGAATTTTCACTGTTTTGAAGCGATTTTAATGCGATTTACAACACTGCAAGCGATTACTTTATGGCACGGTTAAGAGCAAGCGTTTAAACTTGAATATTTGCTGACTTGTTGTAAATGGTTTGGAACTGCTTTTCTGAGCTGGTCACACTGAAATATTTGCTTTAGAGTAGAGCGTACGACAGCTGTTGTTGCTCTATAGGAGCGTTGATTTTTGAATCCATATTTGAATATTCGATAAGCTATATTCCTAGTTATATTTGACCTCAAAAATATAGAAAAAAATTTGTGCAGTTTTTTTTAAATTTTGGAGTTTTAGAATAACAACAACTTAGACTGAGAAAAATGGCAACAACAACCAAAAAAAAATCGCTAACGCTTTGTGTAGAGAGTATATAAATAATAGTCATATATGTTGCCTCAATCTCTTTAGGGAATTACAGAACCAAGTGCTGACATATGTCGCTTTTGTTAACCCTCCTCCCCCATCCACCATGTAATTAACAGTGTTATATAAAACAAAAGTTTTTTTTTTATGACATTCTATTAATTTGTTTGCTCAATTGGACAGCATTAGCTTAACCCTAGAAAGCCTAGAACAATCGTTTGTTTCTTTAACCCTTGTGCGTTTTAAGGGTTCAGGTTTGCCATATATGAGGCTAAGAAGCTAACAACTACACAGCGGGCAGGCATGTTTTAATTGAGTACGAAAAAATGGGATATTTTCGATTTAAAAAAAAATAAAGCAACTTGGGTTAAGATAGTACACTGAAAAAAATTATTTAATTTGATAGGGAAATGTAGATGCCTAACGCGTTAAGCGTTTGAGCCAGAAAAAAAATGTGAAATTACCTTCTTAAATAAGTAATTGACAAGCAATGTGAGTTATCCGGGCTTCATGTTTCCAAAAAAGCTTTTTTATAATCTGTAACAAAAAAATTTTGTATATTAAGATAGCGTCAAAAAATTTATACAACACTACAAAAAAGCTTTTAAAGTCTTAACGAGAAGGCCATTAAAAGAAATCTTTTTAGACGTGCGAAATTCTAATAGACTTAAATAAGCATATTGTTTTCGAACCTGCTCCTTCATTCTCTAGTTCTGGGAAATTTATTCGATTGACCACCACTATGTTTTTTTTCGAACTTAAATTTTTTTAACCATCATGAAAGCCAACACAGCTAGGGGTTAAGCTTCACAGGTGTCATTTGGTCTTAAGGCCTAAACGCAGCATGCAAAAATTTCGCACGGAATGTCAAAACTTCTATTATTTGGGAAATTCACACTATTTGGGGAATTTTTTTTTATATGAAGTTTTGACATTCCGAGTGAAATTTTTGCAAAAAAAATTCTAAATTTAAACCATCATCGGGTTTTAAAAAGGTTTTATTTTAGTGATATCTGTGGATACATCGTTCTAGAACTAAACTATAATATTAGAATATTGATATTTTAATCGTTATAGCAAGATTTAAAAAAAACATTTAATTTGCTGAATTACGAAAAAAAATAAATCAAACATTAGACAGCTGCAAAAATAAATAACTTAAATTCTAAAAAAAAAAAGTTTCAAGTCTCAAGTTTTGTATAATTTTTTTAAGCAACACACACTAAGTTATACTTAGTATGTAGCGAATAATTTTTTTTTTTTAATATTGGATTAAAACCTTATATATGTACGTATCGGTTGATTAAAAAAAAAAGTTTGTCAGAATTTTTCTGTCATATTTTATCAAAAAGTTAATTTTTAAAAGCAGTTTCTCGTTGCTGATGAATGTTCTTAAAATGGAAAACTCAAAAATTCAATTTCAAAATTGTTCGAAATCTGAAATTAAGATTTTGATCAGGATTTAAAATTTTATTTTAAGATTCTTATTTTAGAATATTTTCCAATGGGAAGTAATTATAATAAACTCTTAAACAAAATCTAAATTCTTAAGCGAACAATTCTTTGAGCAAAAATTTTAAATTCAAAACGTTTTTTTTTTCAGTGTACTGCTCCGGCAGTCATAAAAAAGCACAGACTAAGTTTTTTTTTTTTTTAATTTTTTATAGCCTAACATTTTTTTTGTGCGTATTTTAAATTTCAGCTGCACTCGGACTAAATTGTTGGGCATTGTAGTGTTGAGAAGCGCCATGACTTTACCAATATTGCACAATTTCATGCGCTTTATTCACTTTGCGGTCAACTTACGTTGTTATGGCTAAAAATTGTTGGCTCTTATGGGTAACAACGGAATAGCATGACGTCTCAATAAGCTGCGACGTCAACGTCAACGTCAACGCTGCGACGCGTCGCAGCAACCGTGTTGGCTTTTTGGTTCTCTGTTAAAGAACTTGATTGCATTTTTCACTTATTTTTTGTGATTTTCGCGGCGTGAGTCCACGCTCCAAGCTGGTCTCTGACAGAGAGAGCAACTTGGGTGTGTCAACTTGTTGTTGTTGCTGTTGTTGTTGTCATTGTCAGTTGGCAGGTCTAGGGCGACAGACGACAGCAGACAGAGCGCCAGATATGCTGTGACTTTCGCTGGCTTAGAGAACAAGGACTACGCTGACGTTGGTGTCATAGAATGATGGTCTGTGACAGAGAAAGGTTATGCAGTGCAAGACAGACAGAAGAGAGCGCCAGAATGAGAGTTATGGAGACAACAAACGACACGTTACGTAGTTGAGCAAATTGCCATTAAATTGCAAGTTTTGACTTTTGTAGTCTTAAATTTTTTAAACGTTTTATTTGCTTAGCGTCAGTTGGATAAATATGCGATTATCTATCTATCTATCTATCTATATATATGTATATTACACAAGGCCGTTTTTTGTGACATTAAAGGCTCCTAGACGGATCGCGCGATTTCAACAAATGAGGTATCAATCGAAAACTATTTACACCTAGATTTGCAATAAGGTGTTTTTTTTTCGATTTAATCTATATTTTGGTGGATATCGCTAAAATAAAATTTTAATCATTGCTATAAAAAGTGCAAAAAGGATGGCCGATTGAAATTACTATGCGTGGGTGTGAAAAGGTGCGCATATTTTTATTTGCAGTGAGCGTAATAAAGGCAGACGTGTATGTGTACGAAGCAAAGTTTGCTCACTTTGGTTTCTCTTTGATCTTATTTTGCAATTGTGCATTGAAGACAATAGGTGTAAACGGCGCGGCTAATCTGTGTCTGTTTTTTTGTCAAACTTTCTCTTACAGGGTTGCCACATATGCGCGCTGCATTTTAGTTTCTGAAGCAAAATCAAAGTTCTTATTAGAAACTGACATCTGGCTACCCTACGACTGCAGATGTAAATTACGCGATTGACACGTTCGGCCAAGCGCTGCAGTTTTATTATATATGTATTATTTTCTGCAAAGCTATTTGTATATTATGCAATGAATTATCTGGCGATTACTATTAGCGACAAGGTCAAGACAGAAGTGTGGAAATATTTCAATGAAAAAATGTTGAACTTTCAATGTATTGCTGAAAAGCCTTTGAACTATTTTTATTTCATCAAATACAGGATGTATTGATGGTCCAGGTAGTCCATTGATTGTCATCATCAGCAGCCAGCATATCAGTTACTATTTGGCATATTTCAGTCAAACGAATAGATAATATTCCTAAGGTATTAAATATTGCATAAAAATGTATTATGCTTTAAATTAATTATGAAATTCAATAAGTTCAAACAATATTAAATAAATTCAAATCAAAAAACAAAAAATATAGAGAAAAAGATTTCATAATTTAAATGCTAAATGCATCTGCATTTTTTTAGTTATGTAATAAGCTCATTAGTATGTTTTACTATGTATATTACAATAAGCCGAAATTCATCAATACAAAATCTGCATATATATAAGCCTGAGCAACGTTGCGTATACGTAATGCATAATTTGCCTAACATTAGCTTATTAATTATGGCATACTTAGTAAGCAACAAATGGTAAAATAAATAACTGACTATATATTATATGAGAAGTGTTGATTTAATTGGTCTTGATTCTGACATTAATGTTGCTAGAAGTAACATTTAAATTAATAAACTGTTTATTAAGTAGCTTTGGGCGTTTGTTGCCCCAAAAAGTAGGCAACACATTTGCAACCACACATTGCCGCTGCGGGCCAAACAAAAAGTTGACATCAAATTTGTGAACACGCGCCGCACACATGGTGTGTCTATGTGTGCTGCGAGAGTAGGCTGCAAAGTAATTGCACTAGGAAGAAAAAGAATATACAATATATTTGCATCTTTCTTGCTTTTGTTTAAAATCCTCAACGAAATTCAATTGGAGCTTTTGTGCTTTCATGGCTAAGTCAATTACTTTTCAACCCACCCTCGTATGCTTGTCTCAGTGCCTGCGTATGTCTGTGTTTGGTATAATGTGCGCACGTAATTTGTTAATGATATTTAAATAATGAACATGCACACTCGCACACACACGCACACACAGCACATAATCAGAATACAAATAAACATAATAAGTCGAGGCATATCCAGGCATTCCCAAAGCGCGTGCCATTGTGTCCCTCGTCATATGTCCTCTGCCTAAACCAACAAAGCCATCCAACAACAGCCAAAATTTTGTACGCCCTTGTACCTAGCACTCCTTCTATTACATCCCACTGTACTGGTTCTGGTTCTTCGTGAGTGTGCCCAGAGTTTGCTGCGTTTGGTTTTTGAGTCGCGACACGGCGGCCTGGCAATGCCTATAATAACAATATGCATGTTTATAATGAATAATAATGATATATGGAGCCCAGTCAAAGCCCAAAAACAAGCAGAGCCTGATAGTCTGATACACTGAAAGAAAAAGCTTGTTGCGTTTGAGTGTGATGCGAAATATTAAAGGAGGGCATTTTTTTTTTAAAAAAAGTTTAAGATTTGGGAATTCTCAGGAGCTGCGTTATACTACATTATATTTTATTCTTAAAAGGATTAAAGCCTGATTTCGTAGTTAGCCTGTTATCATGAATGCTATACTCCAAACCAACAAGATGGTACGAAAACTATAAAACATGACGACAAGAATTAATTATACAAATTTTAAATCAACTTCCCAATAACCTGCAATAAAATTCCCAACTTGGCTTGTAGACTAGGGTGGCCACCCCTTAAGCTCAGTGCTTAAAAAGTTTGCATACGTGTTATAGCAATGTTTTTAAAAAAGAGGGTTTGTGACTTGTTACTATTTTAAAATAATATTAAATAATACGATAAGTTTTTAATAAAATGCCTCAAGATAAGAATTCTCATTTTTTTTTTCGAGGTTGATCAGTCTTAGGGGTCAGCTTAGGAAATTTATTGACTAATAAGAAATGATTTTCTAAAATTTGTGCAGAAACAGGAATTGTGATCCATCAAATGCAGATTAAAAAAGAAATTGGCGGCCTTGAGCGTATTAATCGTAAAACACACTCATGTGAACATAATAAAATAATAATCTTGATGTATCTTTGACAAAATTTTTTAATGGAACTTTTTTTGAGTTATTTTGCTGTTTTATGTATAGTTTCAATACGTCAGAATTATTGATTCCTAAACCTTTGCAAGAAAGCCCTTGAAGGTATGCTATGATTTTTGTAAAGTCCGAATAATTGTAGCAGTTTTTTTTTCAGCCATTTTTAATGTATTTTTGATGTGAATTCATATTATAAGGACGTAATTAAAAAAAAATATATATTTGGTGGAGAAATCGCATGTTAATCTCTAGGACAAAATATTTTGTACAATAATTTCAATTTTTTGAAGTAATGTTTTAAAATCAACCTCAGATTCGGATTCAGCCAACCAAAAATAAAATGGCTTCTAGAAGATCAGTTCATTCGCACTTTTTTGTTTTAATTCAAATTTTTTTTGTGTAGTGTAGATCTAACAAGATCAACGAAGCTGCTTACGCTTTCAAAAATTGTTCCAAAAAAATGTTGTATACTCTATACCGAAGGCTAGGGGTATATTAAGTTTGTGCAAATATAAGTAACATAGAGAGGAAGACATTGAAGATACCCATAAGTTATCTTCAATATGGAAAGGAGGAGAAAGGAAATTTGAATTAGACATATCCGCCCGTCTTTCCGTTTGTCTGAACGCCTAGATCTTGGAGACTATAAGAGTTAGGATACCCATGCTAACTGTTGAAATTAGCATAATGTTAAAATGTAACACAACAGAGTTGAGAACTATCGCGGTGAATTACTATCTCACTCTGCTGTAAAGATATTTTTAATTGCCATCTGAAGTTGTATATTATATATATCTGTTTAGTTCTTAATAAACTATCAACCGAACAGCTCAAGCTCTGCTATTATTCCTAACACTTACAATAAAGGCTTCTTAAGCGACCAGTCAGGTAAAATTTATTTTTGTCTTCAGCCACGCCCGCTTCGACTCCCCGATATTTTCTGCAATTTTTAAGATACATCTCTAGTTTTCATTTAAGGAAAATAAAAAAACTTTTAATTCATGACCAGTATCCTTAACAACGGATCATAAATATCATAGATATTCTCAATAGAATATTTTAAAGGCGGGTGCTTAAATCGCTCCAAAAGCTTATGCTACTAGGGTAGCTCAGCTGGTTGAGTGCCGGCCTCAAAACTTAACGCCGCGACGTCTAAGGACCAAGGTTCGATTCCCGATCGAGGCAATTTTTTTTTGTTTTTATTTAATTTTTTTAATTTTATTTAAATTTTTATTTTTTTTTTAATTTTTATTTTTACTTTGCAATAGAAAACTATTATTAAACCTTTTGATCTTAGTATTTTTAAAGAGATTAAAATTTTGTTTAACAATTTTTTTTTAAAACTAGTCATGTCTTTAGAACCTTGACTGTTTGTAATGCTCATAAAACTCTTTTTGTTTTACCTCACAACAAAACAATTTTTTTCTCTCAGTGTATGCGACACACAGACTGCAAGTACAAATGTAATGAAATGAATTCAAAAAAAAAAAAGCGCCCGCTTCAATATTCTTACCCCGCCATACCAAAAAAAACCTATACCATTTGCCGTGGCGGGGTGGGTTTGAAAAATGCCTATACCGAGTGTTGGGGTGTTGTTCATAAATAATCTCTTGCATACAAAAGCTCTTTTTAGGCATTAAAATATTTTTATTATACGCTGACTATGCAGGCATATAAAAAATTAGAGTTCATTAGGTTAATAATACAATTTGTTTTATTTGGTCTTTTAATTGCTAATTTGACTAAATTAATAAAGTCGTTATATGGTTAGGAGTTGGTGTTTATTTAATAGATGGTTCTGTAATTGTTGTTTTATTTGAATGTCCTCTGTGGAGCGCTGTGAATGGGTTTGTGAGTGTTAATTGTTTCGGTTCAAATGAGGTCTATGGCAGCTGGTGGTGAATAATTGGCCCATTGTTAATGAATGGCTTTTTCCGATTTTCCGAACAAACCGCTAATTGTTGGCAGAAACCCGCAGCTAAGACTGGTATTTAACAGTTAAATTAAAAACAATTAAAAAAAAGTAGCGTTGCAAATAAATAGTTTTAGTTATCTAGAGGCTACTATTAGACTATCTAAATAAAATGGCGACAAATCTGAATGACAACAGTCAAGCCGCCATTTTTATTATTTTATTTACAATTGTTGTTATAAAAAATAATAGAAAAATATTTTTTCTAAAATGTCAAATGTTTGCATTGAAGCGAAGCGATTATATAGGCTGGGCCATCTGTTGGTTTGCTTGTTAAACAGTCATAATTCAGAACATACGCGTCTTCTCTAGCCTACTATGGAAATATGTAATTTTCGAGTGTTTTAAAATTTATAAATTGTATCGCGTATACGTTTAAGCTTCCTTCCGATATTTCCACAGATTTTCAAAGAATTACCAAAAAATTTCTACCTAAACATTGATTTGTCAGCAGCAGCCTACTTTATAAGTCCTTCTCTTAATGAGCTGTAAAATGGCTGTGCGCATTTGGCCAAGAACTTAATTAACAACTTGGGGCACATGTTGTATACTTAACGTGGCTAAGCCAGACACGGCCGGAGTTTATGGCTGAGGCAACATCTGGAACAGAGCAGCTGCTTTGATTTTATTTTTGGTTTCTTTATGCTTTTTATACACTTTGCACTTGGCACTCTTATCTGCGGCAAAGCAGCAACAGCTAACGCCGCCCTCAAATGTAAGTCAGTAGTGGGCGTGGCTGGGTTGGATTCTGGGTATGCGCAGGCAACCGGAAGCGGAAGAAAGTTCAGTGCGCTCACACAAAAGATTTGCCGCAGCTAAGCAGAAAATGCCAGGCAACAATGAGCACAGATATATTCAAAGTCACACGCACAGCCAGATCCTGGAGCTGGATGAGCAGCAGAGGGCGTATAGCAATGGCATAGGCGTTTTTTTTTTTTTGAATTTTAAGGATGTCGCCTTTTACAAAACAGGATAATTAAATCGTTTTATGCGCTTAGTGAAAAATGATAAATGTGCTGCTGCTGCTGCTGCTGGAAGCGTTGTATCTGCAGAGCCTCCACCAAATCATGTCCGTGGGTTTCGGGCCGTAGGCTGGGGGTCGGGGCACACATTGTTGTCACTGCTATCATTGTTGTTGTAGACATAATTATCGCTTAAGTCGCATATGTCGCTTGACTAACTAGCGGAACAAAAGACGTACACGGATACGAATTTGGATTGGTATGTTCCCGCTGTGGCGAAGAACAGCGCACGTATACGTAATGGTACTCACACTCAAGTCTGTAATCCACTTAAAAAATGTTTAACATTTGATTGACAGCAATTGAATGACTGACTGAAATTATATTCGATTGGTTTGAAGGTCGTGGGCTAGGGCATTAGGGCATTGGGTGTTAAAAAATTTTATTTTGGGGGTCACTGAAAGCAGTTCGATAGAACCGGAATACGTTGTTAGAATGGGCTGAAAGGGTCTTGGTCTTGTCCTAATCTCAAAAAGCCACAAAAAATCTTTGTGGAGTCTTTTCTTTGGGTTTACCGAATCCGATTCCGAGATAAAGAAGATAACTTCCTAAACACCTCGTTTTATGGCGTTCTTTAAGGTTATGTCAGACTTCTTACGTGCTAGGCTTTTTTGAACCTTCAGTAGAAAACTCTACAGAGTCAGCTACTCCAAAAATATAGAGAAAACGTGGTCTGACCGCTGGATCCGAAAATTGGGTTTGGTTGCATGGAAAAGGCTGAAAATTTGCAAATAAATTGGCGCTCAGAAAAATCTTCCATAGATCGTAGAGTAAAGAATCAAAGAAAACTTAAAATTAAAGAATTCCTTTCTTCTTACAGAACTGGCAAAATTTTTAGAGGATATTATAGGATTTTTTTTTCAATCCTTTCCATAATATTGAAAGTTTTTAGGTATACCCAATTTTTTTTTTTGGGGTTCCTTAAATACCTTTTTATAAGATAGATAAACTTGAAAAATTTTTTAAATAATTGTCAAATTAATATAATGTTATTATTAATATTTAAAGAACATTTTTTTTCTGTAATTTTTTTATAATATAAAA
Organism: Chymomyza fuscimana; assembly: GCA_949987675.1. Classification (NCBI taxonomy): domain Eukaryota; kingdom Metazoa; phylum Arthropoda; class Insecta; order Diptera; family Drosophilidae; genus Chymomyza; species Chymomyza fuscimana. The sequence goes on from OX465090.1 coordinate 24,555,089, forward strand.
ATTTATAGAGTAACTCCGAAATTTTCGAAGTCCTTCAAACCCGTATTATTTTGATTATTTGCAAATTTTAACTTGTTTAATATGCAAATTCCAAAATAATTGTATGTGCTGGCTTAAAGTCACCTTAACCACAAATCAAACGCAAATCCACACAGATTAGGATATCTCTTGCGGTTTGGTTTATTAATTGGCCAACACATGGCAGACCAAGTACTATAGACGACTCTATGTGTAACTTCCGCCTCAACTTTGCCCTTGTCGTTGGCAAATAATTTCCGCATAATTTTCTCATAATTGAATTTGGGACAATAGACTGTTCTTAGACTATGGATTTGTGTGTGTATCTGTGTGTTTGTGTGTATCTGTGTGTGTGTGTGTGTGTGTGTGTGTGTCTATCAATTGTCATCAATTCAGTACAAAATTGATTCGATTTTGAATTACGCATTTTGCAATTTCAAATATAGGCGAATTTAATTTTGATTGACATTTGAAGTGATTTCATTTTTCATGTGATGCTTCCATACTTGATTAGTCTCGTCATAGAGCTTATACGCACACACATAGATACACACACACATACATACACACAGATACTTTAAGGCTGAGCTGCTTAAGTTGAGGCAAACGAAATTGATATGGATTAATGTTGAAGAAAGGCTGCCATTTTGTTGAATGCCATTGAAAATGAATTGAATTTATTATCCATTGATTCAATTGTCAAGTTGGCAAGTCTTTTGATGAATGCAAGCAGCATATGGTTCAGCTTATTATCTGTAGCTGTAGAGTATGGGCCAGAGAGAAACCCTACAACAGATTTAATACCTCCCTTGGCAGCACTCATCGCTACAGTAATTGGAACATTGGTTGGGGTTTGTGTATGACAAATTTATGAAAAGCCGCACTTCATTTTCAGGGAAAACTCTACTCACTTCTTGTGAAGGATTACTGGCATGACTTATGTGAACTTGCTGGATAAATGAACATAGTTAGGCAACAATATTGTAAAATATTATACTCATATGATCTAATCCGTGAGTTCAAAAAACCTATCTACCTATTGAGACTGGAGGTCTTCACCAGCTGCTTACTTCACTCATCAACCACGAATTTTGTATTCATATTTGTTTTCATAAAGTAAAAACTTTAAATATGCTTTAATGATATTAATTTTATGGTGCGCCATCTAGCGACCACGCTTCAATGATATTTGTTTTTTGTGCGCCATCTAGCGATCACATTAAATAGAAAATTGTATTTTGTTTGAAACGACGACGACGTTAAATACCTTAAGCAAATAATCGGCATTAATTTCGGCAAAAGCTTTACATTTTATTTTATTTTGAATTATTGAATGAAATTGTATTTTATTGGAGCAAAATAGGATTCCAACTTCGGTGATAGTCTCAACTGACCTGATATTTTGTGAAAAATAATATAGTCAGGATTTTTTCGAACTATGATTTTGTTTGTTTGAAATGAACTCGTCTGTATTGTTAATTTTACTCAAAACAAAAATCTAAATACGCAATAGGACCTATGAATCGAATTTCGCAAAGCAGGGGCACGGTCAGAGCTCAGGCGGAAAGAGCATGGGACTCTGTGTCCGGTTGTCGCATCTCCCGAGCACTCTGGCCATGCTACAGTCCAAAGTAAACATCCGAACTCCTACGCTTGCACAGAAACAGGACAAGGATGGTGGTAGGAGTGGTAACGGGGCACTGCACCATAGGCCTAATGGCTGAGAGGTTGCACGTTCCCCATCACGACTTCTGCCGCAGCTGCGGAGACGAGGAGGAGACAGAAAGCATCCACTGCCTAGCGCTTTTAAAAAGACGAACCCAGTTTCTGGAAAATCCATTCCTTGAGGATCTGGGTAGTCTGGCCTATGTGCCCATAGCGGATCTGGCTGCGTTTGTCGAATCCTCCAAATGGTTTTACAATAGGAGAGACTTATGGGTTTAGGGATGTCCTACAGTTTGGGTCCTCCTCCACCCCTTCCCCTCCGCTTCTCCAATTCCTTTCCTCCTTTTCGCAAATTTGGCAACACAATGGACCTCATGGTTTCTGGGTGATCTCAGTTACTGACTGAGCTGCCTACTCAACCTAACCTAACCTACGTATCGATCTTATTAGTTTTTACAAATCGATGGTGTTTGCCATGAAAGGGTTTTGTTTATTCGTCAATAGTTTTTCAATGACCCATATAAAAATAAAAAAAATCATTGCCTAATATTTTATTATGCTTACATGACTCTTTATAACAAGTTTGTTGGTTACAACTGGTTCATTTATGAACAAAATCGATTAGTGCATCAATTTATAGAGGAATGAGTTGTTTTGCACTATACCTTCAGGAGTTTTCTTAGAATTTTATGGATCGCATCGGAACTACATGCGGTTACAAGACTGGCAACCGTACAAGAACTGCAAATAAATTAATGCCGTAATGACCAGTGTGTGCACATAAGCGCAATTTTAATACTTTGTTTGGATTTTTGGTTTCTAAGCAGCTCTTGCTTAATAAGAAATAGTAAGCGCCTTTGTAAAAAATGTTTAGCAATAAATTTTTCTACTAGCCATTTGAACGCCCATAAGCATATGCTTGCTGGCGCCATCTAGTGGACTTGCGTAAAGCTTCTGAACGATCATAGGACAACACTGTTTTGCTTGTTTATCTGCGTACACTTGCCGTACGGACATCAATTTTCACGACAATTTCTTTATATGAAGTTTGTTTTGTTACGGTTGCGATTTTTGGTTGCTTCAATCTAGTACCCCCCGTGTTATAAAAAGAGTTTTCAAAAAGGCAGACAATGTTTGAGGAACTGCTTTGGAATTAAAAACTTTCAAACTATTTCGCTTAGTGTATAAATACGTCAAATCTTTAAAAGTTATGAAAATTATGCACGGTCTTCTAACTTTTGCAAGTTTTAACTGCCAGTCATAATTTTAATGCATTTGCACTAAAAACTAAATGTAAAGTTTATGCTTTTTTTTTTGATTATTATTATTATTATTATTTTTATCTTTTGCTGCAAACACTTTGTTGAAATCAAGTTGGTATGAAATGCGTTTATGTAGAGTCAGTCCACATTTTTACATTGCCCAACGGCAGCAAAAGCCAAAAAAACAACAAAACATTTGCGGGCAAGACAGAGCCAACTATTTTCTAAAGGACAACGAGCAGACTACCAAACTCTGAGCAGGATTCGGGATAACACAAAAAAGAAATGCAAAATGAAGCTGGCTTGAAAAACGCCAGCAAACAAGCAAGTAAATAATTCACTTAAAATCAAATAAAATTTAATTTACTTTCAACGGAAATGCACACTGGGGGTGGCACTTAAGCCGGGCACTGCAGCCGTAGCACTCCAGGCTCCAGCTATGCTCCGGCAGCTACTGAAGCTCTGTCAGAGTGTTGTTGTTGTTGTTGTTGTTGTACTGCTTATAGTATGTAAGTAAAATGCAGACAGCTGGACCGAGAGACCGATACCAAATGCGAGACAAAGCAACACAGCAACAACAACAGGGCGCGCAGAAGGACAAGGGCTGAAAATAAAAACAATGACAACGACAACGACAACGGGGGATCTTGCGGGTGGGGGGGCTAGCATTGAATTTATTGCAAGTTGAAGTAGACACAGGTTAAGTTGTAGCCAGCTAAACGTTCCCCTCGGGCGCACTTCATCCCTGACTACCAAACGCTATTTATGCATGTGAGCTGATGAACAAATTCTAGTATATATATATATATATGTATATAGTAGGTATAGTATATAACAATGCTCCATATTGTCGTTTCTTACATAAACAATGCTGCAGTGTCGAACTTGTAAGGTAATCGCTATAAGGTAACTCTAGCTCGGATGGTGACACGAACTTGGCAGCCAGTCCAACCCCAGAGCCCAGAGCTTGACCACAGAGCTGGCTCCACGTCTGCGTTGCTAAGCGGCCTTGTGTCTCATTTCATCAAAGTTAATTTATCGTTTTCGAGTGCGGCTACCAAGTTACAGCCAGTGGTTACTCCTACATTTTATTATTGTTTATTTGATTTTAGCTGCTTGTTTTATTTTTTTCTTTTTTGGCTGAACCTGCAGCCGGACACGGACACGGACACGGACACGGAGACGGACAGGGACACGAAGCCAGCGTGTCGCAAGTTTAAATATTTACCTAACGCCACATAACTCAGCGCATCAGTGGCACCACGCCCCTGACACGCCCATGAGCTCAACAGTTGCACATCACGGTGGATTTCTATTTCAATTACTCTTTTGTGCTTTGTTTATCCGTGTCCTTTTTTTTTGCTGTGCTCAACTGTTGCACCCGGAGCTGAGCTTAACCAGAGAGAGAGCAGAGAGTGAGCAAAATGGTAGAGAAAAAAAATTGGTTCGAAAAGTCGAAAAATTAATACGCTTGTTGATGCACTACACAGCGGGAAACTTGCTTGAGAGCCGAGAGAAACTTCAGGGAACATGGCTATCAAGGCTCAAAGGAATCAAGCTTTCTTCTCTGGCCAGCTGGCCAATCTGGATCATTGTAAAAGTGGAAACGAACAAGTGCTCAAGGAATCAGATTGAATAGCTGCTCAGATGAAAGCCATGTTCCAGAAGTTTCTCTCGGGTCTCTCTATAGTAGAGGAGAGAGAAACTTCAGGGCACATGGCTATCAAGGCTCAAAAGAATCAAGATTTCTTCTCTGCGCAGCTGGCCAATCTGGTTCCGAATGAGTACTCAAGGAATCAGATCAGCGAACATAACAAAGTCATTCTCAGCATATGCTTACTGAGATATTGCTTATAGAAGCAACCAAATTTGAGAGTCAAAATTCTTTCTCTCTCTCAAATACGTTACCTTCTGCAAAATAACCCAAAGAAAGAACCAGTTCGAAATACTCCTGCAAGTGTATAGGGCTCGAAGAAGTACTCACTTTTCCGCAGAAGAAAGCAACAGAGTTCTAGAACAATTGGCACCACTCCCTCTCAACCCTTATATACACCTATATGGTGAAAATAGTGAGGTTAGGGCTACATAAAAACGGATTTAGCTACAAAAATAAAAAACAAAAGTTAAACTCTTGGACACACGTCCAAAGCAATAAAACTGCAAGAGAACTAAAGTTTAAGCGCGTCCAAGACTTCTACTGCAGCACCTACTGCTCTAACCACGCCAACCACCCGTTGTCATTGTCATTGAGCAAATAAACATTCGCATACGTCACCTAATCCCAGCCAGCGCCATCACCATCACCATCACCATCAGCCATAGCTTTTGCTTTCGGACCAGCGCCTTGTAAAGACAGTTTAATTCAATTGATTCCAAAATGATTTAAATATTGCGGCTACACTTTCAGGCTAAGCTCTTGGCTGATGTCTGGCCAAGCCAGTCAACTCGGTTGGCATCCATGGTGATGCTGTATCTCCGCCGGATTTGGTTTGTCGGTTTTTGTCGCGGCTATTTGTTCACCTGTTTCGGGTTGTCGCTTATTTATTTATTTGCCATTTTCATTATCCAGTTGCCATTCCCCATTATTCTGTGTGCCGTTTTTTTCTTTTTTTTTTTTGCGTTTTTCGCTCTCTGCCCCTTTTGGCATTGCTTTATTTATGGTTTGCTTTGCTTCTGGATTTAAATTGGAGCTAAATGGCGCTTCATGGCGCAGTTTTATGTGATATGCATTATTTATTGTTGGATAGACAAATTCTCTGTGGAATTATGGCGGAGACTCTGTGGAATTACTCGGGTATTTGATTTCAACAAGTGATATTATAGTTATGCCAACTATTTGTAATCCCAATTAGAGTCAGTTCTTAAAGTTGTTAAAGTGACTTAGATATGAGAGAGGGGTCAATCTCCCGCAATGGTTTTTGTTTAACTAAGGCAGCTTTTTGTTCTGTTTAAAGTAATTTTCGGATTTATTAGAACTTTGCATAAAGGCCCAAGTTGATCTGGCTATAGATTCTTTTATAACTTTTAATTAATTTCTAAACGGAAGAATTTAATTTGGATCATATTTTTTCTCAACCAATATAAGTCTGATATTTTTTAGTCTTTGATTGGAAGACTATGGGCACTGTGAGATATGGTTTAGCAGCTGGAAGAGTACGAATTCTATTAAAAATCTTTTTAGCTATGTCACTCAAAGAGAAAGAGCATCTTCTTGAGCAGTTCTTTACTTAGGAGTTATAGTATTTGAAAAATAGTTTACTGATTTACGAAATGTGGATTAGCAGCCATTTGCTGCATTTCGATTAAGACTAAGAACAATAAATTTTCGTTGAAAAAATATTACAGACGGCCTAGCAGACACCTCTGTCCAAGATATCTGGGAAAAAATCATCTTTTTGAGAAAATTCCAAACTATTATTCGCATTGAATGCGGTTTCAATAAGACTTTTATTCTTTTCTTTTTTTTTAATTGTAAAAATTTTTTTAAAAATTTCTTATTATAAGACTTTTGTTGTATTCTTTTGTTTGTAATTTTTATACCCTGTACCGTATGGTACAAAGGGTATATTGTGTTTGTGCAAGCCGAAAATGTATGTAACGTACAGAAGGAGAAGTCGGAGACCCCCCAAAGTTACCTAAAGTATGATCAGAGTGACTAGAGAAGTCGATATACCCATGTCCGTCTGTCCGTGTGTCCGTATGAACGCCTAGATCTCAGAGATGGTAAGATCTAGAGCAACCAAACTTTCAGATAAGATCCCTTATTAATCCATAGGAGACAAATTTATTTTATTTTTTTGATATCGGGACTACATTATATAGCTCCCATAGGGGTGTTTCAGAGGACCTCGAAAAAAAGCAAAAGTTTTAGATGGATAATTCATTTGCTTATAAAGATATCATAACTAAATTTGGCAATCGGAAGTTTTTAGAAACCCCCAGCACTGTACCAAATTTTATCAAAATCGGTTGACTATATCATATAGGTCCCATAGGATCGATCGGTCGAAAATTAGTTTTTTGTACAAAATTCGTTGTGTTTTGTTTGTTTGTGAAGATATTGTAACCAAATTTGGCATTCAGAAGTTTTTTAGAGATCTTCAATACTGTACCAAATTTTATCAAAATCCGTTGACTATATCATATAGCTCCCAAAGAACCAATCGGTCAAAAAATCATATTTTGAACAAAAATTGTGTGTTTGGCAAAGAAATATCTTTTGGAGTTTGTAAGCAATATATCGGACAGGGTATCCCAAAGTCGTCCGCGCCCGACTTTAACTCACGCCATCTTTTTTTTTTTGTAATTAAACAAATATTTTTAAAAATTTATTATGGTGCACATCCCATACAAGGTATATCCAGACCTTAACGCAGTCTTTAAAAATCATAAGCAATATCAAGGAACAAAGTCCTAGAATTATTTCTAGCACCCCAATCATAAATGTGTTTATATCAAAAAGAGCAACAAGCCTTATTTGTATAACTTAACCTGAGTACTGATATTTGGGACTATTACATATGTCTTGTAGGGTATTCATGCAGCTCATGTGACTAACTAGCTAATAAATCCAAAAAAGTGAACCAGCTAGCAGGCTTTGGCTATTATTTGTAAAACTTCAAAGTAGGCCTTTAAATACTTGCCTGACTTCTAATAGTCGACTCTAAAAAATCTAAAGAAATAAATATATTTTAGAAATATTCTTAGTCAATAAAAAATATGGAAAATATGTCGTCACAAAGACGCTCGACGGTTAAACCAGAAACAATAGAACCAGAGTAAGTACCAGCAGAATTTGAGTTTTGACCAGTTCTCATTGAAGACACTTTCAGTCCGGCCAAGCCTTATGGCGGTCTTTCGTTTTTAAAGTCCTTTGTCAAACGTGGCGCCAAGGAGATTGTTATCTTGGATGCCAAAGATCGTCCAGTACTTGCTACAATTAGTTACAATCGTGCTTGTATATATGCCAAGAACTTGAAGTACTTGTATGGTATCATCCGCAAAGGAGTCCAAGATTTGAATCCGGGTAATGATATAACCTTTATACGCGTGCGTTTGGAAAAGCGTGAGATCATGTTCACCGTATCAACTGGGTTCACTTTAATTGTTGTACAATCTTTGCCGTCCTTGAAGAACGTGCCTTCTTCTGATTTACTTTAAATGTTTTTTTGTTTTTAAATTTTTGCATATAAGCCTTGTTTAAGAGTGGCCAATAAATGCGTCATCTTTGAGATATACAACCTTATCTTTTTTTAATGCATGTACATATTTTTAACAATATTCTTATAATTGACTTTAATAAAAAGTTATTTTTTATATATTACCAAAATTTTTAGGCCGTTGTCAATCAGATTCGGGTTTTTGGCACCCGGAACTATGCAGCTTTTGAGCTTTTTTGAGTACTTTGTCTGACCTACGTCATACTTTGTGATATGTTTTTTTTTTTTAATTGCAATATTCTCTTTATTTGTTGTGCATTATACTCGCAATAGAATAAATAACAATTTTTTTTTAATAATTGCTCAATTAAAAACTTTTGTTATGGAATTTTGCAACATTAATATATATTTTTTTGTTGTATACAAAAAAAAAGCAACACACACACGCAGTTACAATTGTATCTGTGAACGCGTTTTCATACGCCCTATAAGCCCGCGTGTGCGTGTGCGTGTGGGTGCAAGAGAGAGTGTGTTTTGTAAGAGTAAATGCCAAATTAATTGTGGCTTAGAGTGTAAAAGACAAATATGAACTTTTTCGTTTGAGGTTTTATGCTTTTTGGCAAAATAACAATAACAACAACAACAACAACGAGAGATACAATAAAAACGTGTCTGCTGCTGCTATAAGTTGCTTTGTCTGTCCTTTTGTCTACGCCATTTTGTCGCCATTGCTTTAGGGTATATTAACTTTGTAATCAAGTTTGTCATGCATTGCTTAAAAAATACATACGCCTACACTGGAAAAAAAATATTTTGAATTAAAATAAGAATTTGAGTCAAAAGTTAAGAGCTTTATTTCTATCATTGAGAACATGATTTATATTTTGAGAGTATTTTTTTGGAGACAGAAATAATTTTTAGAAGCAGTGCTCTCAAAGAGCATTTACTACTTATTGTAAGGATAGTTAATTGGAACTCTGAGTTTGATAGAAACGAAAAAAAAAAGTTTTAACTCCAGAGTTCACGAAATTTTTTATTTTATTATTTTTAAATTAAGAACAGAATACTTTCAATCTTAGCACTAGCACTATTTAAAATTTAATCTTTTATTAGAGCACTTTTTCATAAAATTATACTAATTACTATATTCACATTAAGAATTTCTGTTTACAACAAACAAAAAAAAAAAAACGCTTTTGAATAAAATTTGTTCTCTCTATTTTTGTGAGCAAAACAGAAATTACATATAAATTATTAAATTAAAAAAATTAACTCATTAATGGCGTTTTTATTTAAATAAATTTATTTGTTTTCGATATATGCCTTTTTCAGGTAGAATCTAACGTAATGTTCCGCTATCGATAACTCGATAAATAAAATTAGTCTACAAATTTTGGGGTCATCGAGTGAACCTTGAAAATTAAGAGTTTATAGGGTAATTTTGGGTCTAGAAACACGAAATTCACATTGTTTTTTTTTTTCTTAAGAACCGTTTACCATGTTTTTTCAAAAAACAGGTTTTTGTGTAAGTACTGCTTTCAGTTATTCGTGAATATTTCGTGAACAAAATGTTTTGACGACATAAAATACCATTATATCGAAAGGTATTGATGGGCTTTACGGTGATATACGTGATGTGAAGATTGAGTCAAAATTATTGAAGTTACAAGCAACCAAAGTCGGAAAAAAGACGTTTTCGATCATTTTTCATAATTAGAAATTTTCGGTTTGCTTTTTATAAAAGGCCCATACGCAGTTCGAAAATTTTCGCACGGAATGACAAAATCCCATTCGGAATTTTTTTAATATGAATTTTTTAACATGAAAAATTATTCAAAAATTTTTTTAAGCTTTCAGCTGAAAGAGAATGGTGTTGCGAACATTTCGAGCTTAAGATCTCCAAAATCGGGTACGAATTGTAGATGTAGGAAAATTCCAATTTTCACTCCATCACACTTTTGTTCGAAAAAAATTTTTTCACTCAAAGTTTTTCGTTTGCGTTTAGTTACGTCTTCACGAACTAGCATCCAGCAGTAGTCGTGATTTTTTATTTTTTCTCTTTACGTACATAATTTATTTTATCTATTTCCTACGTAAAATACTAAAAATCAAAGAGATTGATTAAAAAAGAGGCCCATTACGTTTGCAAATGGGGAAAATATTTGTTTTTAAGAATATTCTAATTTTTGCTGGCTTTTGATTCGGCTCTGCTGCAGTTTTAAAGTTACAAAAAAAACATTTTTTTTTTAACTTCATCACTTTTTTCTAAAAAATGCTAAATAGAGGCACCTATCACAAATGTAAAAATAAAAAAAAAATTATTGAAGAAATCAATTTGAAGAGGCCCGCAACACAAAATATGTGCTGTTACTGCTGGCGCCATCTAGCATAAGTTGCTGGCGCCATCTAGCTGTCAATTGCGAAGATATGGGCAGCACTGTTGCAGTTTTTTAGGGCTTTTTACGAGCCTGCGTACTGCCCAATAAAAATAAGTGAAATTTTTAAATAATCGGAATTTGACTAAAAACAATTAGGTAGTAACTGCTTGGTACTCTACCTTCTAAGTAAAAAGCATAAAAATCGAAGAGATTTATTCTAAAAAAGTTTCATTTCCATCAATTATGCCCACATATTTTAGGGGTGTTTCCAATTCGGTGCAGTCAAGTTGGAATTGCCTTTTGAATAAAATACAGAAAATATAAAAATAGTGCTTCCATAATAAGTGAAGTTTTGAAAAAAAAAGTATCTGGCCCACTACACTTATTTTGGCCCTTAAAAATAAACACTTTATCTAAGCCCATATTGATTTTTAAATAATTGTAACTAAGCCTAGTACCTGGCTAGTAGCTCCAACTCCTGCAGAAGACTCAAGGAGATTTGTTTTAAACAGACTCCCTTGCCGCTTCATCCATTTTCAAGGATATTTAAAATTCGTGGCAGTAAAGTTCGAATTTCCCTTTAAGCTTTGTTTTTGGTTCGGTTTGGCTTGTTTTGCGGTTTATATGCAGCACACAATTTTTGATGCCAAGTTTTTCACATAAATTATGACATGAACACACACAAACACGCACATGGATACAGTTACAGATAAAGCTACATACATATGCAGAGCTACAGGTAACAGTGTCTGTGTGTGGTGTCCAAAAGTGTAAATGTTTTGGAAAATAATTTGTTGCATACCGCAGGGCGTTGCATGTTTGTCTATTTGTTTGTTTATTTGTATGCATGTGACCGACCGACCGACCGTCTTTATATGGCATTTGATGTGGCATTTAAATTTATTTGTACAACTCTTCCAACTATAGACCCTTTGGAAATCCCCAATGTGCGTCAGGGAGCCCGCTCCCTTTAACATCATCATTATTTTGGAGTTTTGTGTACCCGGTTTGTTTGCAGTTCTGGGCTGGAACTGGAACTGGTCAAAATTTGTTCATGGGCTTTGCGTTTATTCAGCAAATTAGGCAAATTTTTGTTTGTTTAATTAAGCAGCTAGTCCAAGTACAACAATTTATTTTTACTTCTTTAAATAGAATATTACTGCATATGGCTAATTTGTGATAAAGTCAACTAGAACTTACCATGAGGCAGTGCAGGGTGTAGAAATTGCAGCAACATGAGGCAGAACGAGCTGTAAGGGGAAAAAATATAAAATATATTTAAAGAATTTTAAAAGCGGGCTAGCATAAAACTTAATAATATTTTTTAATACAAGCAGCTTGGAATATGATTTCCGAATTCGATTTCGATAGGCTGAAGATTTGGTGATAAGCAGTGAACTAGTTCAACGTTACTTCGAGAAATTAAACGATTTTTAATCTACATAGTGAACCCGGCGGCGAAAATCGCCAGGTAATTCATTGCATAATATACAAATAGCTTTGCAGTAAATAATACATATGTATATAATAAAACTGCAGCGCTTGGCCGAACGTGTCAATCGCGTAATTTACATCTGCAGTCGTAGGGTAGCCAGATGTCAGTTTCTAATAAGAACTTTGATTTTGCTTCAGAAACTAAAATGCAGCGCGCATATGTGGCAACCCTGTAAGAGAAAGTTTAACAAAAAAAAAAGACACAGATTAGCCGTGCCGTTTACACCTATTGTCTTCAATGCACAATTGCAAAATAAGATCAAAGAGAAACCAAAGTGAGCAAACTTTGCTTCTTACACATATACGCTTGCCTTTATTACGCTCACTGCAAATAAAAATATGCGCACCTTTTCACACCCACGCATAGTAATTTCAATCGGCCTTCCTTTTCGCACTTTTTATAGCAATGATTGAAATTTTATTTTGCGATATCCACCAAAATATAGATTTAATTGAAAAAAAAAACACCTTATTGCAAATCTAGGTGTAAATAGCTTTTGATTGATACCTCATTTGTTGAAATCGCGCGATCCGTCTAGAAGCCTTTGATGACACAAAAAACGGCCTTGTGTAATATATATATAGATGAGTTCAACTACCGATATGCAAAACTGTAGCTTTTTCACAAAGAGAAATTTCTTGGCAAAAGTATTGCACATAACTTTCAAAGTTTCCAAGCTCTATCTATGCATAGGTAATAGGTAACTCTACGATGGGATGATAGCGGATGACTAACAAATAGACCAGAGGCATCATCTCTTTCAAAATGGCTGGATGGATCCGACTATCCAAATTAAGCTCAATAAAATTGGTTCAAAAATCTTTTTTATCATATAACTCACATATTTATTGGCCACTCTTATACAAGGCTTATATGCAAAAATTTAAAAACAAAAAAACATTTAAAGTAAATCAGAAGAAGGCACGTTCTTCAAGGACGGCAAAGATTGTACAACAATTAAAGTGAACCCAGTTGATACGGTGAACATGATCTCACGCTTTTCCAAACGCACGCGTATAAAGGTTATATCATTACCCGGATTCAAATCTTGGACTCCTTTGCGGATGATACCATACAAGTACTTCAAGTTCTTGGCATATATACAAGCACGATTGTAACTAATTGTAGCAAGTACTGGACGATCTTTGGCATCCAAGATAACAATCTCCTTGGCGCCACGTTTGACAAAGGACTTTAAAAACGAAAGACCGCCATAAGGCTTGGCCGGACTGAAAGTGTCTTCAATGAGAACTGGTCAAAACTCAAACTCAACTCTGCTGGTACTTACTCTGGTTCTATTGTTTCTGGTTTAACCGTCGAGCGTCTTTGTGACGACATATTTTCCATATTTTTTATTGACTAAGAATATTTCTAAAATATATTTATTTCTTTAGATTTTTTAGAGTCGACTATTAGAATTCAGGCAAGTATTTAAAGGCCTACTTTGAAGTTTTACAAATAATAGCCAAAGCCTGCTAGCTGGTTCACTTTTTTGGATTTATTAGCTAGTGAGTCACATGAGCCGCATGAATACCCTATAAAAACTGAGCTAAAGGTATATAAATAAGGATTGTTCATCTTTTTGATATGAAGCTTTCTGGGATTGTGCTGCTATGCATAATTCTAGGACTTTGTACTTTACCATTGCTTAGAGTTTCTTAAAAAATCAACCAAGTTGCTGCAGCAAGCACATCCTAATCCTGTGCAGCACTTTCAATAAATTTCCATTTACATATTTCTTATTTATGTAAGTACATTATAGTTTGCTTTCCATTTATCCATTTAACTGTCTATGTATTTTAAAGACCAACTAATCTTTTATTTAAGCTGCAGAACACCTTAGATCTCTCAAACCCTCAAAATGGTTGCATAAAATATCTTTTCTGCCACGAGAGGCATGAAAGAAATCTAATAAACAAACTTGAAAGCTGTTAGAAATGAGGGCGCAAAATAATTTGGCGCAAAAAAAAAAAAGTGTGTATAAGGGTGTCTAGGGCGGGGGACTGTAAAACTGAAAAACCGAAAAACTGAAAATGTAAAATAAATAAACAGCAATTTAATTCTAAGGAGCTGCATGCCACGCCCACACAGCCTGCAAATGGCAACGCCCATCAATTTTTTGGTAGCAATTTTCAATGTCGACGCACTGCTCGTAATAATCTGCTTTGCAGGCACACCTTGGGAAGAGGTAGTAGATTTCGTTGGGGGGGTCTTGGGGGTGCATTTGGTACATTTCCCCAGGCCTGCTCACTAAACAGTTGTTGCTGTTGTTGACTTGGGTAGGGGCGGTGTGTGTGTGTGTAAGCAAATAGGGCCATCCCAAAAACCATTACCCATACCAAAATGTGTGTTTACGCCCAAACCCAAACCCAAGCCCAAATCCCGCAGCCGGCTGCTTTGACTTTGAAAATTGTTTCAAGTATCTTCTGGGTGTGTGTTTGCGCGTTCGGATTCACGCTTGAAACTTTTGGAAATGTGCTGTGAAAAATTTCCAAGAGAATTGCAGCCGCAGGCGAACCACCAACAACAACAGCAACAACAGCAACAGCAACAGAACCGCAACACAGCAGCAGCAGGAAATGAAAATCAAATATGCCAACATTTTCGGCAGCAAAATGAAAAGCCGGCAAAGACGACCAAACCCAAGAACAAGACCAAGACCAAGCACCAGTTGAAGACCAGGGCAACAAACAAGCCAGCCAAGGCGTCAACGCCGGCGTCAGCAACAGGCAACGAGCCGTGCAGTAGGCTGTTTGTTGCTCCTCCGACTTGCTTCCCCAAGGATGATGATGACAGCGTCCGCAGCCTTCCCCCTCGTTAGGTGTAGCAATGTTATTAACAGTTGCCAAGGCCCGACGTTTGCATGCTGAGCCTGCAGTGGAGTGCGGAGCAAGGGGGATATATACTATCTTGGCACTGATTCTGACACGACTTTTTGGTTTCAGGGTATTTGTCTTTCCACTTTCTTGAGTTTCGTCTGCCGTTTTGCCACCGCCTTCTCTAATGGCTTCCAAGGGGCGTTTGATTTGGGTATTTTTTTTTTTTTTGGGCTCAACGTTCCTCCCAGCTGGCTTGTTGCGTATGGGTATCGTATCAGCTTGAGAGCTTCAACCTTAGATCCATATTAGCACGTGCTAATGAGCAATTTTGTAAAGTGATAACATTTTATTCCACTTTTGTGCATCGCTTCGGGCCGGTAAACAGACAAGCCAAAAAATGAGTAGAGAGCATGGATCTGTGGAGCTGTGAAGCTGTGGAGCTGCGTAGCTTGCCCTCAGGGCTGTCAGGGCTGTCACGGCTGTTTAGTGCTGGATAATGTTTACGGAGTGGGTTAGATGAAAGCCTAACTAAAGCGCATGGACGAATGGAGTGACTACGAATGAGTTGAATCGTTGTTGTCGTCATTGCCGTTTGGCACTTGTTTTGGCCCATTAAAACTTGTTTAAACAGCTCCAAATTTGCCGGCATTACAAGCATGTGGGGGGGGGGGGGTTATATGTGAGACCCCCTGTTCAGCTGTTCATATATCCATGTCATGGAAAACTTTCATGTTGAGTTGATTGTACTAAAACATTTTTTCATTGACAGCTGCTAATTTAATAGGAATGTTGTTTGAGAAAAGTTTTATTTAGGGTGACCAGAGAGAAATGTGGTTTGACAAAATTTTATTAAGTGTGACCAGAGAGAATTGTTGTTTGAGAAAATTTTATTTAGTATCGTAATGAACGCATCTATAACGAATTTTTGTATATTGTGAATTTTTTTCCAGTCCACTGATTTATGAGTTTCGTATTCCATACCACGCCATACCAAAGTTCTACTGTACTTCAGAAGCTGCCAAAGCTACCAAAAATATCATAGGCCTATATGCTTGTATACTCCCCATCACAGCATCCGTCTTACCTGCGTAGATAGAAGCATCCAAAAACTTCTAGGTAATTGCGCTATACTTCCTAAAAAAGGTGACCAGTATGAAAAAATTCCATTTTTCAAAGATCCGGGCTGTTTGGTAAATCTATCCATAGCGTATCTAGTTCTTTTTATCGAATCCTCAAAGTGGTTTAGCCGGGAACGCAGTTAAGCTGTCACTCAAGGCACACATCGGCTATAATGTATATAATAACCTACAATAGAAAGATTTGGCCGACAAAAGTCAAAAACTGCTGCGGGATACTAGAAGGTAGTATTCCCCAAAAAAGTCAAAAACATGCTAAAAGGAAAAACCTTAGCAAAATGGGCAACTTGGATTTCTTCTTCTTCTTCTTTGGCAGTTATAGAACTTCCATGCACTCGTCAAGTTCAATCCGAGTTTGTCTCGGGTACTGGACTAGCTGAGGGGCCCTAGGGTTGGAAGGCAATAAAATAGATCCTTACAATAGCTTGGTTACAAAGAGATCAGCATATAAATAGATTTTAGTAAACTGTCAGGCAAAATGGATTTTAGTTTCAATTTCCAAGCGATTTAATCATTTTTATAATCCTGGAAAAGTCCATATAAAAAAATTTTAAGAGCATAAGACGAGCCTTTCCAAAATAATTTTCTTCTTTTGCCTTTCGATAAACAGTCAATAAAGTAAGATGGGCAAAAATAAAAATCGAAACCAAGTGCTTACAATAGATTATTCCAAAGTTTCGGATACATTTAAAAAAATTTAAAGACATTTTGAGAGCAACTTGTAGGGAGACTTCTAAGGGTTACGTTCGAACCCCGACAGCTTTTCAAACTCAAACTAAATAAAGCAGCAAAGCTGTCAACTATATGCCATATAATAATTACACTTACGGACAAAATATTAGGTGTGCAAGCAAAAAATGACGCAACCTTTTTCAAAAATCAAACTAAGGGGCTTCGCTCCCTGCCCCCGTAGGGCATTTTATCTTTATTTCGAGACATCCCGAGCACTTTTCTTAATTTTTAAGAAAACGGTAATGCTACAGTCGTGCCTGCCCGACTCCGTGCTCTCAGTTTTTGAAAGATCTTTTCGTCAAAGAGTTGTTAATTTGGTAAAATTCCAGCTCTATAGCTCTTACAGTCTCTGGCATTCTTTCGGATCAAGAATAAAGTATGTATGGAGTCTGCCATGCCTTCTTCTGCCCGTCAGTTCATTGCAGAGAAGATAGAACTTGCTATACGGTTTCGAAATAACGACAATGGGACGATCTTGAAATTTTGTTGCAAATAATTTTGAACCGGAAAAATCTATGGAAAAAGCTACCCGAAAAGTTTCTCAGCTTTGTTGGATACAAAAAAAAAGTGAAGCACGGAGTTCATGGATTGATCATATTTTGTCCATAACACAATAGTCAAAATTTAATTCAATGACGTAAGCATAATGAAATCCACTTGAAAGTGTATCCAAATTATGTTGAAAAAATAATTTTCATTATTGTGGCAGATGCGCATTTGGGGAGAGAGTGCTCCACAGCATAATTAAGAGTTGACATTGCATTCTTAGAAATTTGCTGTTTGGTGTGGATTTCAGTCAGGTTGCGTAACAGGCTTCATTACATCTTGCAAAATGAAAACGGATAGGCGGTAGACAACAGAAGAAGAAAAATCTATATAGTTATTCTGTCATGGCTGAAACTTATTGTAGTAGAAAAGATGCAGAAGTTAGGCAGAAAGGGTTTGTCTCTCATCAGGCAGCATCTTCCGAGACTTATCTGTAGCAGAGGATCAAGAGAGCTGCTACCATGTGTACAAACTTGGAGCGAGACCTTAAGGAGAAGTATATAAAGTTTAGCTTAATTCTGGGCGCGTCTTGAAAACGATCTTGCCAGCACAGCTGGACGCTCTTGAAGTTTTACCGGGGGCTACCTAAAATTGGCGCTTTATGGAAATGTTTCATTTTTTGCTCAACTGGTTCAGTTCGAACTTTATATTGGATTCACAAGAAACTGGACCTCTTAGTCGAGAAGAACATTCAATTGAATTGATGCTTAGACTCTTTGAGAGAAGTAAGCGCCCTATTAAAATGTAATATTTGCCTTCGTTAGTTCCTAAGTTTCCAATATTCCATTGTTTATTTCTGAAAATAACAGCTCAGTTTTTTCTTAAAACGCATAATACAATTATATTCTAATTTTTTTGCTGTTTATTTTTATTTATTATTTCTTTTATGTGGGCGCTTCCAAAATAAATTTGTTTTATGTGTTTTTAAAGATTTTCAGCAATTTAATTTGTTGTCGCTTTTAGGCCTCAGCTGGATGATATCGTGCGTGTCCTTAGCGTCAGCAGCGGCGTCGACGCGACGTCGCTGCCCACATCAGCGCATTTTATCATATTATTTGTTTATTTTGCCTGCGGCGTTTCGGGTGGAAGGATATCGCTTCCGCACTTGTAGCATAAATTGAAGGCAACAGCTCTACTATTTGGTTGCTTTTTATTTATTTTCATTTTCATTTTCGTTTTCGTTTTTTTTTTTGGGTGAAATAGAGTGAGAGAATGGTCGACGGATGGGCATTAAATTTCAACGCCCTGGTTTGGGGGTTTGGGCTGCTTGTTGACTTAGTAGGTAAGCATTACTGGGGCTACAATGGGCGGAATGTGACGACCTTTGCCTCAGATTGCGGCATATTATTATTACATTTTAATGATGTTATTGTGCAGGAAAATTTCCATTAAAGCAACTTGATTATTATCATCGTCTTTGTCATCATTATTATTATTATTATTATGATTGTGCGCTCTTGGCTTAACACTTTATTTGGCGTATCAATAACATGACCCCTTAACCAACACAAGAACAGGACACTCAGAGACGCCTCAAAAGCTTCACAGCTTGAGTATTTGTTGTCTTAATTGAAAGTTCCCAAACAGCAACAATAAAGCTAGCTAGCTATATGCTACACCTTGTTGAATGTTGCTCGTAATCCACTTTACGGCTCAAAAAGGCTCAGCCGGCTCTGTTAGTGGATTGGAGAGCTCACTTTTTCGGACTTCACTTTAAAAGTTCAAATATTAATTGGAATTTTATTGTTATTCATTGTTGGTATTGTATTTATGTGGTTTATGGCTTTTGAAATCGGCTTAAAAAATTTATTGTAAATGTTACAAGTGTGCTCTGAAAATAGTTTGAAGCTCTTCATTTGAAGTAAGAGTTTTTAACTTCAACAACTTGCAAAATATTGCATTTATTGAATAAAGAAATTATTGTTATAAGCCGCTTAAACTAAAAGCCATTTATTTTTAAAGGCTTTTAAGTTAGAAGTACAATAAAATAAATTTTAATACAAGTAATAGTTTGGAAACACTGTCAGTGTTAATACTTAAGGCATTTGTCTTACATTTTGTGATCTCTAGCTGGCTTAAAAGGCATGTCAGGCCATAAATCATCCAGATCCTATAAAACACACTGCTCAGAATTTATTATCTATCGATTTCAAGCACTTTGGAGTAGCTAGTAAAAAATGCATTTTGGAAGTTTTTTTTTTTTTGAGGAAAGTGGGTACAGTGTGTCCCTACTTCAGACATTTTATTTAATAATTTATATTTTTAGGCTTAATAAATTGCAAAGAATGCTTGAAAAATTGAACAATTCAAAATTAATAAGGAAAGCGATATCAAAATCATTTAAAAATATTACAGATGTTGCCCAGTATTTATAATCTATTGATTTCAGACACAGCAGCTAGAAGAAAAAATTCACTTTTTACGAATTCGATCTTTTTTTTTTTTTTTGAGGAAAATGCGCACATGGTTGCCATATGTCAGGCAGCGTACCTAACTAACTATTCTGCTCATGTGCCATTGTGCTAACTATGGACCCAATGAAACGAAAAATTCGCATAACAGAAATCTGCAAATTATTATTGACTTAAAAATCGTTCCTAATCCGAAATCGCTTGAGGTTCCCGAAGAACAGAACATTGCATAAGCTTTGGCATGCGACAAATTTTGAGGTCTTCGAATATGTTTCTACGAAAACTTTGACTCTCTAGGGCTATAAAAAGTTCCATAAATTGATTGCTAACTATCACAGGAGCCACAGCAATAGGGTGCTTTTAAAAAATTTGTACACCCTATACTGAAGTTACAAAGGCAGCAATAGGAGACTACAAAGTCGACTCAATATAGTCTATCTATTCCACTGTTTGTCCATATGAAAAAAGATTAGAGCTAGAGAAGCCATCTTTTATCTAATCTATCTCCCAATCTCAATATTAAGACTAAATATGCTTACAATGAGCAAGAAATGCTCTTTGAGAGCACTTCTTCCTAAAATCATTCAAAATTTTCTCAGATTAAGTATTCTTGATTATTTTTCTCAGTGTACAGTAGGGTGGCCATTTTTGCAACATCTCGCGATTTTTATAACGCCACCACCTAAAAAGTTTCCTTTTTACCTGCATATTAGGGATGGGCGATAGTGTATCGATATATCCGAATATCGATATTCTTTCTTTGCAAGTCGACTATTTTGTATCGATATCCATGTGCGACGATATATCCGATATCGATATTTTCATCCGATACTGACGATATTTACGAATTCGGTGCCAAAACTAAGCGTGCAAGGTGGAATGGCCACTTTGGGCATAGAAAAAGATTTGACTGCATCGGGGAAAAAATTGGAGACGTCGGGAAACAACATTCTGGCTAAGTCGCTGCACATTACCATTTCATCAGAAAAATTATTTTTGGGAAAGCACATTGTTGCCGTGAGCAATCCTGTATTGCATTTAGATACGGAAGATCCAAAAAATATTGCGAGAACGGAGATGAAAATTTATTTTCACGCCAACAGTGTCCGCTGGACTCCAATCCACTAACCATATGGGAGCCCCTGTCGACACAATTCTTGAATCTTTACAAACTAGCAAGGATATTTGTTCCGGTTGTTGCGACGTCTGTTACCTCGGAGCGACCATTTTCCCTTGCAGGGAGAATAATGACCGACGAACGGAACCGGCCTTTGGCTTGTGTAGACGATTCTTTGGAGCCTTTCTAATTTAAACTAAAAACCAGCCTTTTGAAATAATTGTAAGAAATCCAGATAAACTGATTATTTGTATGTGTCTGAATTTACGTATGACTTATTATTTTAAAACTCATATTATTCATACAAATTTGTTGGGCGATATATCGAGATATCGATATTGTTTGGTCGATATATCGATTTTTTACATCGGTTTCATCCGATGAACATCGATACTGAATATCGATATTCGAGTACGCGATGCCCATCCCTACTGCATATAGTAAAATTTAAAGACGGTCCAAAAGTATTTGATGGTCGCGGAAAGGTCAAAGCTCATCATTTTCACTTTTTCCCGTTTGTGACTTTAAAAACTTATCGGAAGTAATGGTAAAGGGTTTTTAAGAGTTAGGCAAGGACATTACCAAGCGGAGGAATACAGTGAAAATTAGTTAAAAGGTATACGTGTACTATGGTAGGGATGCACGGAAACGATTCAAGTACCGCCTTGGGGCAGTGATAAGCTTCATTTATAAGGCGACACTCTCATTGCCGCATTAGGATGGATAAACCATGTTGCAACCTCTGGGTGCTGGGTATAAACATAGTCAGGCCCATTAGATATGCTAGCTGGATACATAAAGAAAAGTAAGAGTATCTATAGATAAAGTGCTGCCGTTGCAGCCAACTACTGGGATGTAAAATGTGAAAAAATAATTGAATTAAATTTGTTAGAAAATTATGCAACTAATGAAATTGTTTAGCAAACAATGCTAAAGTATCCCAAGAAGTATCAGGCACAAAATTGACTTTGATGGATGGCTGGCAATATTCATATCAAGTTGGCAAACTAATGCACTCAAAGTGGCAGCAGGAAAGGTTGGACATTTTGCAACGGAGTTGATTGAGTTGTGTGTGTGTGATTCTGTGTGTGTGTGAGTGTGTGTGTGTGTGTGTGTGAGTGTGCGTGTTGCAAGAAGCGTACATCAAAAAGCCTCAGCATATAAATCGAATTATTTAATACAAAGCCAACCAATAACAACAAGAACAAAAACAATTGCATTTGTTGTTGCTGTATTGAAATGCATGGTCACACTGGCACACACTCACTCAGTATTACACAGCACTAAATAATGCAATTTCCAGCACATAATTACATTAAAAACGGCACAAACGGGCCCAACCCAACAACAGCTCAAAACTGTGAACCTTACTATGTACCGAACCGAACCGAACCGTAGCCCAACCCAAAACTGAACCAGAGCAAACCAAACCCCATTTCATTCTCATTGCAATTGCACCCACAACTCATTGTCCAAGCTGGTGGCGCCTCCTGCCGTTTACTTGCCGCAAAAAACAAATTTGCAACAAATGTTGCTGTTGTTGAGTGTTGTACAACAATTGCTTGCAGCCCTTTGACTGCGGCTTTGATGCCGCCAACAACACTGAACACTGTCAATGTCTCTCTTTTCTCTCTCTCCAGTTTTAGTTGATAATGTCGGCTGCCACTTGTCAACACACAACATACAAACAGCAGCCAAATTAACAACAGCAGCCAAAGGACTTGCCTACAGGAGCTCTCCAGCCACGCAGCCAACCCTCAACCCACAACCAGGGCTGTCAGCGCTTTTTAGCAGCCCTTGCCGCCGTTTCATTGATGGCAAACAACTTTTTTAATTCATTTAAATGTTTCGCACAGAAAGCCAAAACGTTTGTTGTCAATTTATTTTTTTTTTTTTTTTGTCTTTTAGCTGTAAACAAGTCAGGAGCTTTGGCGGCTATGGGGGAATTGTGGGGGACTTACGAATGCCCTATACTTGATGAAATTATGCAAATGCGAATATCTAATTAGCTGCTATATGAAAATTTTACATGTAAAGCAATTCTTTTTTAAATTTGTAATTTAAGAGAGCGAAGTAGTGTTGGACAAAGTCAAAAAAAATTTCGGCTTAGTATTGAAAGTCGAAGCGATCAATTTTGGAATGTGAACGCTATTTAGAAAAAGTTAATTGAGAAAGTGGTCTACAGCGTCTGGGAGTTAAGTAGTGTTGGTCAACATTAAAACAAAATGAAATTTTTATCAAAAAAAAAAAAAAGGTTAACAACAACAAACCGTAAGTTTGAGGGACTAAGTGCTATGGAATAAGAGTCAACTGAGGCCGTAGTCTAAGCAGTGTTGGACAACAATAAAATAAAATGTATCAGTCAGTTTTGGCGTCTAAGCGCTATGGAATAAGATTCAACTGAGGCCGTAGTCTAAGCATTGTTGGACAATATCAAAATAAAATATATCAGTCGGGGCAGTGACTAATTTTTTCCAAAAAAAAAAGTAAAACTTGAGAAGCCTTGAAATATTTTCGGGGTAAGAGATCTAGTAAGTGTCTAAAAAAAACTGACGTCAAGTAGTGTTGAAAAACGTTTGTAAAGAGAGTCTGAGAGGCTTGGAGAACTGTTTGTGGATTACGAAGGCTATGTAGAAAAATTTTTGTAACGAGAGTCTCAGAGGTTTGGAGAACTGCTATAACGAAGACTATATAGAAAAAACCTCAATAGACAAATTTTAGATCATGCCTGCTTTATATTGATAAACTATAGTGTATGCCGAGGCGCTGCAATTCTCCTAAGGGGAACGGGTCTCCAGCTTTAATGAACTCCAAGAGGTAAGGCTTTATAGGAAAGAATACGCGCAGAACATAGAGAAGGAAGCGCCGAACACCCACGAATGGTACTACCAATACAATCAGTAGGACAAAAGAAATATGTCTAGACTTGTTCCTTCGATCATCCGTCCATCGGTCTCTCTGTTCGTTTGTATGAACATCTAGATCTTAGAGACTAGAAGTGCTAGGATCACCAAACTTGACATTTGGAATCCTTTTAATTTTGAAAGCGGTTTCGGGAATGCATTTTACTGCAAATTATATTATGCTTTAATCAATCCACAAAATAAATTGTTTAGAGAGTATTTTAGGTGAGACCTTGGCACATCGAGATTATATTTTAAGAGAGTTTCGTACACTTGTTTTTAAAAAGTAACCAAATCAGTAGCTACTTAGAAAATCTTTTATTGCAAAACTACTTTGACAACAAATCAATAAATTAAAATATTATAAAAAATAATTGTGACGGAAACGATCTCCGAAAGAGGCATGTCATATAACTAATCAAGCCAATTGTAAATAGTAAACCGCATTTGTAAAATTTTAATTAAATTTGGCTGACGATTGAGGGAGTGTCAAGAACTCGCCAAGAAGTCACATTAAGTATACGTATGCGCTCAATGTCTCAATGTTTTGAGACAAGCGATATAAACAAATGGAGCGAGGCCTGAGAAACGCACTTGAAATAAAAAGCATACGAGTTACTTTTGTGCCACCTTGCCACAATGGCCATGAAAATGATATGTTACACATACTATGAAACTAAAGAGAGCAATGCGTTTGTTGCAAGCACTTGAGGTGAGGATGGGGGAGCAACAATGACAACGGAAACTGCAGCATATGCAAACACGATGACGACATATGTAAGACAGCAGCAGCGTTTTGAAAGAGAGAGAGAGAGCGGGAGAGAGTGGGCGCCAACAATGCTTTTGGCAAAACAATGCAACAATAAGTGGCAGCTATATGTGAGATACAGGCAACGGAGATGCTGACAGACAGTATGGGAGGGGGTTATGTAAGTGTGCATGTGTGGCAAGGCTAAAGCCAATGCAACAACAATAAAATGGCGAAAAGTTTATTTCTACTTCATTTGATGAAGTGCGACTGTTGAGAGTGTGCGATGAGCGGATGCCGTTGCGGATGCGGCAGCGGAAGCTAGTGAAACCCCTTTTGTTGTGGCAAGATACAAACACACATAGATACAGTATGTGTGTGTGGCATAGCATGAAGCGGAAGTCGACAAACGTAGCACAGCGCACACACACACACACACACACACACACACAGAGATACACACACAGCCACTAGTTGAGTCAACTTCAGCTGTATCTATGTGCATACGAAATGTATCTGTATCTATCACTGTGTGTTTGTGTATCTGTGTGTTTATTGTAACACGCACATTTCCGCTACCGACTGCTCTCTGCCAGCTCCACCGGCTCCACCGGCTCTACCGGCTCTGGCTTTTATCAGTTGTATCAATAGCCAAGTTTGTCGTTGCGTTGACAGTCGAAAATGTCTATCATAACTTTTGTTTATGCGCCACTTTTGTCTTCTCTTGGCCAAAGTTGTTGCTGTTGTTAACAACAATTCACTCAAGCACAGACAGAGCACAGGCAGCATCCACAAAAAGGAAGCTACGAGAAGGGAGTATCTCGCAAACATTGGCGTCATCATCATCCTCATCATCATCACAGACAGGTAGCTACTATATCTAGAGTTAACTGTGAGATGGCCACAAAAAGACGTCAAAAACTGATACAACAACAATAGATACAAAAACAAAAGCTTTATTTCAATTCATTACATTCATTTGGCAGTTGAAAGACTTGCCACTTTAACTTTTATAAATATATATAAACGGCTGCATGTGAGCCTAATCAACAATAAATGTTGACTTTTGTCGTAATAAGCATCACACCTATATATCTAAATATTTGTTCTTGAATTTTGGCGCAAATTTGCTGAATAAAAAGCATAGTTGTTGAATATTTTAAAAGTAAAGGAATCGCTAATATGTATTTTCCAGATATAACTTTCTCATCTTCTCATTTAACGAAAATCTATGCTACAGTTTGTATCCTTACATCGAAAAACTGACAAATGACTTGAACGATTTGAGTTTTTTTTCTACGCCTTAATAGTAAGGAATAAAAATCAAAGCAAAATATAAAAGTAAAGGAAATATTGTAAAATTTATCATTTTCAAACTATCTCAAGTTTAAAATAAACATTTCTCAGCGATGTGGATAATTTTTGCCCCAAATGGGGAAATTGGAGCCTTTGTTTTATTTGTGTGTGTCAGTTTAACGCAATAGATCAACTAACAAAAAATTGCAGGGTTGCCTTAATTTCTAAATCTCAATCATTAATTGATTTTAAACAGAGTTGCTCTGAGAAGAGAGGACCAGATAAAAACCAGATTGGCAACGTCGCGCCAATTCAGTTCGCTGAATTTAAGACTGGTAACGCTATAGACTTAGCATTGTAATACAACTAGAAGGCTCCGCCACCTGCGTGCTTTACACGCCAACCGATAACATAACTTTTTAGCGAAAGTGCTAAGAATAAAAATCTAATGTAAAAGATTTTGTTCGGTTGGTTCCACAATATAACTAGGGGACTACACCTCCTGCGCGCTTTACACTCCAACCGATGACAAATCTTCTCAGCGAAAGTGCTAAGAATTAAAATCTAATTTAAAAGATTTTGTTCGGTTGGTTCTACAATATAACTAGGGGGCTCCGCCACCTGCGTGCTTTACACGCCAACCGACGACCAATCTTCGGCGCGAGTGTGCTTAGAAATAAAATTGATGTAAAAAATTTTATTTTGTTGGTTCTATAATATAACTAGGGGACTACGCCTCCTGCGCGCTTTACACTCCAACCGTTGACAAAACTTGGGCGCGAATCTGCCAAGTATAAAAATCGAATGTAAAAGATTATGTTCGGTTGGTTCTACAATAAAACTAGGGGGCTCCACCTACTGCGTACTTCACACTCCAACAAGTAAAATAATATTTTCTTTGAAACTGAATGAAATTCGATAATCAAAATTTGAACAGTAGCTTATTACAAGCCGTGTTACGGAAAGTTTCGCAATGCTCTAACATTAATTAAGTTTAAAGTTATTATATTTAGTATTATTAAGTTGCTTTGAAGCAAAAAAAAACAATAAAAAATAAAGTATAAAAAATTATTAATTATAATATTATTAATTATTAATAAAATTTGTTATAGGTATATTTATAAAAGATGTGAGCCTAGCCCAAAAATATATGTGGGAACAAGTTCCTTATTTCAATACTTCAAAAATTTAATAGCATTTAGTTTAAAATTAAAAAAACACAAAAAATAAAATTCAAGATCTTCGAAATGATGTTCCCTCAAGTTATGCTTATTATTTAAATTACAGCTTAAAAAGATTGTACAAAAATTTCAAAAGCAAAAAAAATGTAAATTAAAAAGTAAAAAACGATTCTCGACGGACTTTTGTTAAAACAGAAAAAATTATTTTTTAAAGCTTCATTCATAATCAATTTGTCAGTGTTAGTTAATGCTTTGTTTTGAATTATTCTATTAATTTGTTTATAACAATAAGTACAACATTTAATCAAATATCGAGAAAGAACATTTTTTTTTTGATTGTTTTTTTTTAGTGTAATTCAATAAAATTCGAATTCTAATAAAGAATAATGTAAAATAAAAAAAGTAGCGATAATGGTTAGGCAGTTGTAAAGTATCGCACAACTTTTTAGATATAAACAAACTTGTAGAAGAAATCTTAATTTAAAGCATTTCATAAATGTGGTGTATGCTAAATATGTGCGGCGTGCCGCACTTTGGGATACCCTCTAAGGAAACTTGATATTTGTAGATATATGCGTTTGTCTTTAAGGTGGCTGTGTGCAAACATATTGTAGAATAGTAATTATTTTGTTTGTTAAATATAAGAATTTTTTGAAATTACACTAATAAACATTCAGAAAAAAATAAAAAATATATATATACGTTTGCATGTATCAATTAAAAAAAAAAAAAAGAAAGGTTGCCTCCATTGGGAACCGAACCTTTGTCTCTAAATTTCGATTTTTGGCTTAATATTTACTACATAAGCCAAAATGGTGTAGGGTATCCCATTTTCGGCCACGACTGTATCACATTTTTACATATATATATATTTAAATTGAAGCGATCGAGTACCAACCCCCTCTCTCAATCACTATCACTCTCTCTCCCTCTCTCTTTGTAGTACTCTTTCTCTCACGCCCGCTTTACCCAAAGAGCAAAGTAATTTTAATGCGCTGCTAGTGAATTTCGAGGGCAATAGACCGTGACTATGGGACAAGGCGACAGTTCAGCTTGGGCTGGGCGGATGTCTGACTAGCTGAATGACACGATGGATAGACGGATGGATGGATGGATGGCTGGTTGGTTGGATGGCCGAGTTCGAGAGTTTAATTGTGCATCAATAGCAAGGGGGCGGGTGGTAATGGGCACACAAATGCCAAGTGTGGAAAATAATAGTGCGCCAGTATGATTGGATGGATGCTATGGATACTACGACTGATCTGGGGGCCAATTGTCTAACGAAGCGCCTTCTAGGCTGCAGCTGGCTGATTGACTGAATGACTGTAGTAAACGAGTGCACGAATGGCTGAGCGACTGAGTGAGTGACTGAGTCAATGAATGTGAGTGAACGCTGCGCTTCGCTGACTGAATGATAATAATTGTTGTCAAAACAGGGATTGACGCGAACTTATTTGAGTATCGCGAAACTACTTAAACCAAGCTAGTATGAGTGTGCGCCTATAAAAAGCAATCACCGCAAAAGTTCATCGAGTTCACTACTACTACTACTGCTACTGTACACTAAAACACTAGCCAAAACCAAATGAATGCGTTCGAGTGTAGGTCTGCAGTAGCTAATACCAATTTGCATTTGAATTGCAAGCGGTTTTTAGTTTTTTATAGTTGTTGTTGTGTGTCTGGTAACAATTAAAAGGCATTAGTAATTGCCAGCAGCAGCAGCAGCAGCCCTGATACCCCAAGTTCTCTACGTAACTTGAGCCAAATCCTTTGAGTTTTCTCCACAAATTACCCCCAGACTCCAAAGCTACCAAGGCAAGCTGACATTTAAACATTTGCTTGGGGATCAACTTAAGTGAGCAATTTGCATTTGGCCTTTGTGTATACATATGTGTATGTGTAGCATACGCGGTGTATGAGTGTTTTGGATGGTTAGCCCCGTGGGCATGCTCTAAGCATTTACGAGTAGAGCGCACCATTTTAAAGACACTTTGGAGATTTGAAAACACGAGAAATGCAACAAAACGGCATCCACTTACTACCATTTTTTTTTTAACTACATTTATCTTTCAGTGTTGCTTCATTTGTTTTTATGTGCAGTCAAGTTGACGCTAAAAATGAGTGCAAAGTGTAGCCAAGATGGGTTTCCAATAATTTTAAAAGCAAAAATATATTGCATTAAATATGTTTGAGGGGGGTGAGCTAGGAGTCTTTTTTCTTTGGAGATTTTGTGTATATGTAAATCGGGATGTTTAGAATAAGTTTATAATATACGTAGTAAGATCTCAGATCTAAGTTTCACTAACACATACTTCTAGTTATAAAAGGAGATACCGATAGCAAAATTTTATCAACAGTTGTTGAGCACTCTTTGCAAAACATTTTTATCGCTCACATCTTTCTTGTAAGAATCGTGAAACTTGGTCCAAAACTAGAATTTCTGATCTCTCATCTAGGGACGTGGGCTGGGAGTTTACATTTTGTCATAAGTTACGTCTCTGTTGTTTTAGTACACTGATACCTTTTAAGATCTTAAAAAACCCCTAACTCCTTGAAAGACTTTAATTATATAGCTTTAAGTTAAGAAATCACTTTTAAATTGGAAGATTCACTTTAAACATCTACAGTCATATTAGACTTTTTTTAATTTTCGGATTTTCGGAAAACTAAATACAGACGATTTCATAGCACGTAGTAAAGCTGTGAAAGAATTATTTCATCATCATTTCCTTTATCTCCCACTGGGGCATAGAGCCTCAGGCAAAGAAATATTTGGTTCTATAGTTTTTCCAACTCTGAACAATCCAAATATAGCTTAAAAAACGTTGTTTAGCGTTTTTCTTTCAAAGTTTTTCCGTCTACCATATGCTATATGCTAATTGGGGGGTTGGTTTTTTTTACATTTATTTTCAAGCGTTTTTACTTCGAAGTCGTCTCTTACACTTGAAATTTATAAGCCAACTAGTGCTTTCGTTTAATAAAATAGCAAAAAACCCACGCCTCTAAAATCCAATAAAACTTTTACACACACAATATGGTAGCTTTAAACACACAAAAGTATCTTACAGATACTATGGCAATAATTTGAAAACATATGCTTTCCATTTACAGCTCAATTACGGCAAATAAAAATGAAATTGACAACTTTTTACAAGCCCTACAACAAACATGCACGAAAACCCAAATCAAACCACTAAAACTTGTATAAATGTAAAATGTCGCTAGTTTCTGGTTCCCGTCTGGGGAGTCTGGGTTTGAGTAGCACAAACAATCAAAGCAAAATGTACAGCATAATTGATGAACCGAAAACTTTATAATAAGCCACACACCCACACACAGACACACAGACTCCCAAATGAAGGGTGCCCCCAGACCCAAACAGTGGCCAATTGGCTACATGAAAACTTTGGGGTTTTTGGGGTTTTTGGGCTACTGGCCATAAACAAAATGCCGGCGCACATAACAGAAGCCGCAATAGTAAACTTTTGACACGGACACCTGTTACCTGAGCAGAGTTTATTTTTTGTGAAAGTAGCTGGAGTATTTTAAATGACACTTTTCATCTTTTTTTGTTAAAACACTTACCCGCGCCAATACAAAAAGATTAAACACTTTTATAACAAATAAATTGCTGTTTTCTAGTTTTTTGTTTAGTTTTTGGGCGTTTTATTGTTGTGTGTTTTCAAACATTTTTGCAAACAGCTGCTGGCAGTTTGTAACAGTTTTAGTTGGGCCAACACTTCAAAAAAAAAATTAAATGCAGCTCGTTGTTTATTGACACGTTTTTTTTTGTAAAACACTTGAAAAAAAAATTAAGCTATATGAGTTATTAAATAATTGTTGCACCGTTGTTAGCTGTACGCGCACACGAACAAACTTCAAACAAACAACAAAAAAAAAAACAACAAAATATTTTAGCTTAAGCTAAGCGCAGGCAAGCCGCCTGGCATGTACTTCCGCTTCGAACGTCACGCATCGAATGAACCAACAACTGCTGGCCCATTCATAATGAAAACTTTTTGCTAGCCACGAGCCAAGCGAGCCAACTGCAAAGCTGAGCACGAGCCGTACACCACGACGTCTAGCAACCCCCACGAAGTCAAGCCGAGCGTAGCCGAGCGCTGCAGCCGAACACAGTCGCGTCGCAGCCGAACGAGGGCGAGTCGTAGTTTGTCGCGCTTCAGCGCCAACATACACTTAGCTACAAGCGCTCGCTGCTGCTTGGCCGTGACAGTGGCTGAGCCGCTGTCGACGTTGACGTCGCGTCGCTGATACTATTGTCGTCGTCGTTGTCGTCGTATGCGTGCCTCCGCCTCCAAATGTTGCTCGGTTAAAAATCAGTGTCACGAGCTGCGCCTCGTGCTGGCGGGGAATTGTCATTGTCGCTGTCGCTGCCGCTGCTGCCTCGTTCAGGCGTAACGCTAGCTGCGCTGCTAGCAGCGGCAGCGCGTCCAAAACAGTTCGAAGCGTGAAAGTATGGAAATTCATCATTTTGATTTTGAATTTTTTTTTGCGCTACGCCTTTTTATTTCATTTTCATCATTTCTTTTACGTGTATATCCTGCAACTGGGAGCAGGTCTATACGGCGCTTCCAACGGCATGCAGACGACATAAATCTCAGCTGTGTGTGTGTGGGTGTGTAGCATGCAGATAGGCAGCTCTCGATATGCTGCATGTTTTGAAGTGTTTTGGTAGCAAAACTCAAACCACTTTCGCTAGTAAACGCTTGTCCTAAGCGGATTTTGGCGTGTCAGCGCGTGAGCTGCCAAAAACCGCTTTTGTGGTTTGTTTTTGGTTGGTTACATAGTTGTTTTTGTTTTTTTTTTTTGGTGGTTGGGCAATAAGTTTTGGGGTTCAAAAGGTTCAGGGGTTGCTCTGCTAACAGCGGCAAAAGAGTTGTAAAACTGCTGAGATTAGGCAATAAGAGAGAGCTATGAATGAACGATAACAAATTTTTCATTATAGGTATAGTATCTCGCTTGCTCTTTAACACATTTGCGGCTCATTTATTGCTTTTGTTTTTTTTTTTTTCTGTTACAGCCAACAACCGGAAGTTGGTCAAGCGCTGGCCCAAAACCAAACAGACGACAACTCAAACTCACAGATACAAATGTCTATGCACTTACTAATATACTATTGACATATGTATATGTATCTCATTATACCCTATGTACCAAAGCTAAGGGATATATTAATTTTGTGCAAATGTGTGTTACATAGTTGCCTACAATATGGTTAGCAGAACAAAGGACATTGGAGTTGGTAAGAGCTAGAGTAACCAAACTTTCAAGTTAGTTCCACTATTATAACGAAACTTGACATTCGCAAGTTCTTGAATTGAGTTCCCAAGCGCTAAACCAAATCGAGACTTCATCTTTTATAAAGTTGCCTCACCAACCATAAGAAGGCAAAAATGAGATCCCATCTCTACGCGATCAGAAGTGACCCAATGATCATAAGTACTTTATGTATCGAAGAACACAAACGCTAGAAATCCAAAATATATCAAACAGACCCACATAGTCCCTCTTAAGGTCAAATTTTATGGAATTGGGTCTATATCCAACCAATTCAAATTTTGTACACTTAATAGGATACAACTTGGATGACGTCATCAGTCCCATATTTGGTCGACTGCATCATTACAAGTTGTTACCTTTGTTGAAGAACATACGTACCCGGATACACAATAAAGGCATTCGAATTTTAGTATAATGACCCAAGGTAAGGATTCAGATTAATGATAACGACATAGGTTCGCAAAATACGAGGAAACACATTTGAAAAAAAACCTTATACAAAATTTGCATAATATCTAAAAATAACTTTACAAAAAATGTTTATATATACCTATTGGTATTTATGCAATAGGTACACTATTGAACACAATAATAATTTTTTTTGGTTACCCTGACTTGACTATTTTGTCAGTCGCCCCTAGGTGGAGCATGGGTATCTCTATAAATAACTGTTCGAAGAGAATAGGGACCTACAGTTTATAGCCGAATCACTATTGAACACAAACAGCACCTTAAATATAAAAATTCAACCTTAGCCTCTAGGCGTCGTGACGTCAAACTTTGAAGCCATGCTCACCTTTTATTCCGCTTTAAAAATTGTAATTTGCAAATATCTACCACAAAGATGGTCCGATTATATTGATGTCTTATATCAATAGCAAAATTTTTTAATTCCGATATTTTATCCATATAATGCGAAAACTTCAAACTTCAAATTCTACAAAATCTGCAGCTCTGAAATTATTTATGAGTACAAGAGAGCATGCCAAGAGAAAAAAAAAAATTAACTACTTCTGATGTTCAGCCAGAAGGACTCCAAGTGTCCAGTTTGTTTACCCTAGCTTCTATATTATGCAGGATCTATGCGTTCAGACAAACGCACGACCGGACGTGTCCATATCAATTTTAATTTGTTCTCCTGACCATATGGCAGCTAACACTATGTTACATACATTTACACAAACGGAATGTATACGTCACTTTAAGGTACAGTGTATTAATATGCAACTTAACTTGCGTCATCAGGTTAGCACATTCTACTTGTTTCACTGTACCGACGCACCCGTTGATATATTTGATATGCTTCAATGCACTCTAAACTCGAACTCGAAATAAAACTCTAAATGGAACTGGAACTTAAATGCTCACCCAAGGCGTAAAGTTCAGTCGCATTACTCTTTGGCTATATTTATGTACACAAAAAGCGAGGTATGTTTGAAAAAAAAAGAGAGGGGCATTTTTAAAGTTCGCGGTTGAACCAATGTTCTGCTTCCGTGGGAATACTCTTTAGAGGAGTAGGACTGTATTGAACTGTGGTAGCTTGAGAACTTTTTAGGAATTTTTATACCGTCTAGTCGGGCACTTTTGCATTTCTGCCTCGTATTTAGAGTTGCACATGGCGTCAGTCGGGCCTTTGTGCAATTTTTCTTGTGTGCAAAGTGTGCAAGCTAAACGTAATTTAGGAAGTATATTATATAAATATGGATAGCTGTGATTGTATTATATATATGGGACTGATAGATTTAGTCGACCGATTTTCAAATTTGATAACGATATATTCGTAATAAACGAATAACGTATCGAAAATGTTTGGTTTTTTTGAGCTGCTAAACTCAATATGAAAAAAAATAAAAATTTAATAAAGATAAGGGAACTAACTACTCGGCATGTTTGTTTGTTCGCTTTAGCTGCGTCCTTCAGATCTAGGCGTCACCCTGAGCATACTTTAGATAACTTTGGGACGTCTCCTTCTTTCTCACATTACAGGTACAGGCTGCGAGCATAACAATAAAATGGAGATCGATTATGTGCCGAAGAAGATCAACAGGCAAGCCCTCAAGGCAATAAAGATGCTCTCTCTCAAAAAAAACAGGGGTTACTTTACATTGGAAGCGATTAGCCAATAAATGTTAGCAGAAATGTACAATTTGCAGGCAGTGTCAAGTATTAGAGAGGTGATTAGAACTTCCTTGGAACAATCAACCAAATTCGAGTCGAGACAAGAATGCCTTGGAGGGCGTTACTAAAAAATTAAATTTAGGCTGTTACAAAAATAACGATACAAGAAAAGCGATTTTTGGCAAATATGACCAAGAAAAAGAGTTTGCAAAAATTGAGAAAATGTGTGCCAAAGAAGAGCCAAAATATATTTTCCTTCAAAATATACGTTACATAGTTCAGAAGGTTTTTCGAAAAACCTGGGTTTTTCGACCTTGAAATTGGGATTTAGCAACCCCAAAAACATTGCCGGGAATCCGTGGTTTGAGGTTTTTGAGCAGCACAGATATTAAAGAGCGTAAAGAACTGCAACTGGTTCACTAATTTAAAGTTACAATAATAATTTATCGCATGCAAAATATATCGATTAGGTATTATGAACCGATATCGCACTCCATGGATACAAATCAAGTTATTCTGCTGTAATCCCCAAATTAAAGAGCAAAATTCGCTGAGTTGCTTCGGTAGTTGCAAAATTTTTGTTGCAGACTTGGGCTTCCGATTGCAGTGTTGACTCAGTGCCACATGCCACGTACTGCTAGACATTTTTGTGACCTGAACCTGATAGGGCTTGAAGTAGCTACGGCGATTGTCAGCTGCCGCTTACTGCTTGCCACATGCCACACGCCACATGCCAGTTTTCAGTTACCAGTTGGGTGACATTCTTGGGTTAACCACGCGTGCTGTGCTCGGACTTTAAACGCTTTATAGCTAAGCGAGCGATTGTATCGCCATTTTTCATTCTCCATGCTCCAATCGCCATTTTCTTTTTTGAAATAGTTTCTTTTTTTTTGCCCTTAAAACATGTAGTCGAAAAGCTGAGCAGTACATTATTTTTTGTATAACTTTGGCATAATCAGCTCGTTGAACCAGCTCACTGAACTTTTCAAGATATGCTGATTTGTTTTTTCAAAAACGAAAATAAATGTGATATCGAAATATACACATGGAAAAAAAGTAATAGTTGTTGGTTTTTTCTCAAAAGCTAATTATACTTTATTTTGGGAAATATAGATACGTCGGGCTCGACGTTCCAACTGCAGCCAATTTTTTGTTTTAAAGTTTTTGTATTGTAGCGAACTTGTTGAAATTGTAGTTATCGATGTCTCTAGTCGTTGATTTTTTGATGTATGTAGCTACATATATACACATATGTATGTAAATACTCATACTTGGTCAGTGACCTGCGGTTGTAATGATTTACCACCATATGCACCACCTTATACACTCTTTCAACCTCCCTCTGTTCGAAGTTCTGCGTGTCAATTTGTGGTTTGCGGTTTATCGATAATCGATGGCCTAAATGTATTTTATAAATCTCTAAAGGACGCAGGAGGCATGACAGACCAGAGCGTTCTAGCGTAATAGGCACCAAAAATATGTTCTCTTTAAAAATTTTTTTGAAACATTTAACAACACTATTTTTTTCTTATATAGAAGTAACGTTTGGATTTTTTTCGATTCCATAGTGTCTACCAAATACTTGCACGTAAAGTTTATCTAGATGCTCCAAGGCCATTTAGTTAGATTATGATTTCATTCATCATCATATAAAATATCCGGATTGTTCCTAAAGCCTTTAGATACCGAAACTGGAGCTGGAAAATATGCGCTAGAAAGCGTTCCAGAACGCAATACTATGTCAAAGAGCTTGAGATCCAAACGAACCATATGCAGTCTCCATTAAAACTGGATGTAAGCCTTCAAAGAACTTGAACTCCACACGAACCATACACAGGCTCAATTTAAACAGGATGGAACCTACCAACTAGAACAACTAGTTATAAGAGATGGCAACTGAATGAAGAAAAGTTATAAAAATTTCTGCTGATCTGAGCACAACTGACATATTAGATCTACGCCAGTTGAGATATTCCAAAGAATTCGAATAAAAGTCGAAAACAATATTAGTATAAACAGAAATAAAAGACACTAAAATTATCGATAACAATCCAAAGTAACAACCTTAGAAGGTAAGTAATGCTAAATAATCATATATGATTATTATAATTAAGTATTTTACATGGATACGATGAACCACCCTAAGGATCAAGTCAAGCTGAAACAACCATCCTAATGCGTATAGGGAACAGGAACTAGCTCATGGTGAACCCTAACCAAAAACGTTTAAAATATAACATAGACCCAACAAGTACGATACACTGGCTTAAAGAGTAGAGTTCTGAGTGCCCTCAATGCGCGATTGATGTAGAGAATACGATCCGAAGTTTCGATTAAGATTTCCAACAAGAAAATTATGCATGTAACTAAACTACTTTTAAAATAAACGCAGAGTTTAAAATATTTGGAAACAAACTACAAAACAAATCTTATGAAAACGCGAAGAAATTGCGATTTTAACTTCAATAGACGGGTTGCTCTGAAAACGACTAATTTCATGCATATCTTATGCTGAAAATATTAAGTTTTTTTTGTGTTAAGAATCATGAAAAATAGGTATTTTATTAAAAATCAATAATAATTTTTTTTCATATATAGGTATAGTTAAAAAACTCCGTAAGAAGCAGTATCTTACAAAAATAAAAATTCCAAAATTTTCGAAACTGCTGCGAAACTATGAACAATTTATTTCTGAAATCCATTACTATAAGGAGCTTGACAGCAATTCATCATTGACTTCTTTCTCTCTCTGCAAAGAGAGAGAGTAACCAAATTTTTACTGAAATTTTTTTTTTTTAGTTTCCCTATGAGTTCTATAAGAGAAGTTCTGCAAGATGGGCAGCGTACAACATTTGTCTTTTTAAAAGAATTTATTGCAGCTACAATCAAATTACTGCGCCATTTACATCTTACAAAGAACCAGTTAGTGCTGAACTGCTTGAAACTGCTTGAATACATTGCGAAATTATTGCTTATAGCAAGCAGCTTATACACACTTTGATCAACGATTGAAATTAATTTGCTCGCCAGTTTGTCATATGTCATTTCAGAAGCATTTCAAAATTTTTGTTTATAATAATAATAAACTTACTTTTAAATGAAAAATTTGAGATCTGAAATTTATTTAGCTACATCAAGTGCTGCAATGTCAAATCGCGTCATCCGCTCTACCTTGTATATACTATATGTACAACGAGTATTATGAGCTGCTCTCGTCTATGCTGTTTACTTTTATTATTTTATTTTAGTTCAGTTTATTGTATTTGTTCTCTTGCTGTTGTTGTTGTTGTTGTTGTAGTTCATACGTTTCGTTGATTTGCTTTTGGCTCAAACAAATGTCATTTCGTATAAATTTTGTTTTTGTTGCTGCCGGCCATTGATGCTAGTGGTAGTACCTACGTAACCCCTGGTTTTGGTCATACTCAATAACCCAAACATAATCATAAATACTTGTACAATATAGCAAAAACAACAACTATGGATAAAAGCACGGCAGAATGCACAAAAACAGACACAACAACAACAACAACAACGAGGGTACGGGGGTGTCCACTTGTAGCTGTCTATATGTTTATATCAATGTAGAGCTCCAATCTACAGAGCAGAGCGTCCAAAAAGACCCCTCCCAGTACCGAGGAAATTGTTGGCTGGCTGGCTGGCTGGCTCGCCTGTAAAAAGCGAAATTGAGGCATTTTTACCTTTTTACACATAGAAAGATGAACAGATGGACCGACGGACGGACGGACGGATGGACAGCTGGACAGTCGTAGAGATAGATTGAAAGTCCGATAGAGGCAAATATAGTGGGACGGACAGCAGTACGGACAGGCCACACACGAAATCAATGGAGCCAACACACATGAACGTAAAAAGTCTCTCTGTCTCTCACACTCTCTAAACAACTCTCTGCGTATGTGTGTATTCTGTGTATTTATACACTGTACCTTAAGTTAAGGGGTATATTGAACCTGTGCAGAATTTTCTAAAAGACCTGTTCGTCAGTCTGTATGAACGCCCTGATCTTGTGGATTATAAAAGCTAGTAGAACCAAACTTGACATTTGGACTCTTTACGAGCCGCTTCCCAACACTAAACCATTTTAAAGCGCTATATTTTCGAAAATTTTTAGGTCTAAAAAAAATTACAATAATATGGGCCTACAAAAAAAAAGTCGTGTGAACTTAACATATGACAGGGCTACCTATATGGATTTGAATCCGAAGTTCGAAACTTTCCAATACCCGAGAGCTCTGAAATAAGCACAAAAAACTTCATCAAACGAAGTATTTTGGAGACTTTTTGAGAAACCTGAAGTGTGTGGGTTTCTTGACCTCAATTTCGGACTTAGCACCCCCAAAAACATATAAAAAACGTTGCTGAACAAATGGTTTCGAAAAAAATGCTGCAGATTTTTGGAGGTTATGTTATAACACAGTGCAAAAAAAAAATTGTTTTTCGGATTCCGAGGTCAGCCCATATTCACTACATATTTTTGGGGTCATTAAATCCGAAGCATCATCATAAATTTGGGAATTATGATTCGAACGTTCACTGCTTGATGAACAATCGAAATCACGAACTTGTGTTACTAATCCCTTTTCAAATAGAATTTTTTGACTTTCGTAGAGTGCATTTTTGAGATTTGGGAGTGTTCGATTTGGATACAAAAGATTTTCAAATTCAGCTATAAATTAAAAAATATTCAAATATAAATTAAAAATGGACTTATCTTTAATTTTTATTTTTTTTTAATAAAAATAAAAACAGAATAAGGCTAATTTTGCGACTTTTATAATTGTTTATAATTTATTTTTTTTATAATTTAAAAAAAAGTTAATTATTTTTTTAATTTAACTTAAAAAAAAGTTCAATTATTTTTTAAATTAAATAAACAATAATAAAAAAAAATTTAAAATTTTGACATCAAACTCTGTAATTTTTAATGGCTTAATTTTAAAATAATTTTAAGATTTTTACATCTAACTCTATAATTTTTCATAGCTTATTGTTAAGCTAAACTACAAAAATTTAAATTAGTAATAACATTTTATATTATATTTATATTCAAAACAATTTTTTTTTCAACAAATTCAGTTTTTAAATTATACAAAAAAAGGTTTAATTATTTAGTTTAATAATAAAAAAATTTACATAGCTTAAAATTATTTTTTTTTTAAGAGCCTTACTTTTTAAAAAAAAATATGTTAGTGTTAATATAAAAAAAAAATGTGGGTTAAAAAATATACTGTGGCCCAGTGAGAATTTCACAGAGCGAAAATCACTAAAACTTTCCGAATAATTTTAATTCATAATTCATAATTTTTAAAAATCATTGGTGCAGTTTTTTGTTTCTTATACGCGTTCAAAATTTTCATTTATTTTTTTCTTAAAATGTAAATCTTTGCTTTGAGTCTAGGGTATCTTTAAGTCGACTCTACATTAAGCTTCTCCAAATTTTGTCTATATGTATGTGTGCGAATCTGTAACTGTGTGTGACTGACCGAGCTTTTGGAATGCATGGCGCTCGCACGGTCAGTGAAACCGAAACTGAGACTCCAGACCTGCAGTCAGTATATAACTGAATTTGTATTTGTATCTATGTATCTGTATCTGAAGTACTACTACTACAACCATATTGCTGGCGTATAGGCATCTACAAGCGCCTAGCACCTAACTGTATTTATTGTTGCCGTTTGCTACACTGAGCGAAAAAAGAGACGAGAAAGCGAGAAATTTTTAATAATACATGTGCGGCTATTTTTTAAAAGACTAATTAAAAAAAAGATGTAATTCATAAGATACAGATTGTTTTTTGATTCGAATTTTCGATAAAGTACATTCTGAATTTATTTAGTGAATTCTCACGTAAAAATTGGCTTGTCAAAAAATTTGATAAACAGAAATTATCGGGCGTGTTGCGCAAAACGTTTCCGAGTATTTTATTCGGATTTGTTTTGAAACCACATGTTTTTGGTATTCCGAAATTCAACAAAACGATTTTTTTGTGTGATTTGAATACGACCACCGAGTTTGCTGAAGTGAATTCGCACGAAAAAATGAGCTCGTCGAAAAAATTCGATAAACAGAAATTATCGGGCGTGTTGCGCAAAACGTATCCGAATATTTTATTCGGATTCGTTTTCAAACCACATGTTTTTGGTACTCCCAAATTCACCAAAATTAATTTTATATGTGATTTGAATACGACTACTTTGCTGCAAGTGAAATCAAATCGAATTGTCAAAATAGGTTCAAAAGTGCATGTAATATAAACTGAAATAATTTTTTTAATTATTCTTAGATTATATTTGTGCCAATTTGAAATTAATTTTTTTTATAACTATTTTTAATTATATTTTTCTGATCCCACCAAAAACGAATTCTTGGCATACGTTCACTTATATACACATGGTTCAGAGCTGTGCTAACAGTGAGGAATACATCAGAAAATATCGACAGCAAGAAAATGTGAAATTGGAAGCACGCAAAAACGAAAACGTTTACGATTTATACGTTTTACTCTCTGTATGTATATGTTTTTTAAATTTTAAAAATTTTTTAAGATTAGTAATTTTGATTTTATTTAGTCATTTGTGGGTATTTAGTTTTTTCCCTTTTCCAGCTTAACAAAATGTTTTAAGCCGCTTAGTAATTAAAATGCAATTCTGTTCTAGAAATGTACGAAAATTGTTCCGCGCTTCATTTATGGTGAAAAGTCTACTCAAAATGTAAATATTAGTGATGTTATTTATCTATTCGTCAAAGGGAAATTCGTTCGTTAGTTTTGTTTCCAGTGCATAACACCGAAAAGCCCTGCCGCATTGAGGCTCACAGTCATAGTCATAGTGAGAGTCAGACTCAGAGTCAGAGTCGGCGTTGGCGTCGGAGTCGGAGTCAGTTCAGCGCGCATTGCTGCGTTTAATTCGTTTCATTACAGTTCACTGAATATTTGGGTTCCATAACAATTGCTTATCACAATGAATTGTGCCTCAGGCCAGGCCAAAGGTGGACAAGCAACCAAATAGCCAAAGATCCAAAGAGCCAAGCAACCGAGAAATCGAGCATTGGGCATTGGGAGCACTTCGAGGCAACCAGTTTCAGGGTTTGGGCCAGCAGGAAGCAAAAACACGCAGCTCTGTGCTCTCTGTTTGGTTATAAGTATTTGGTCACAGTAGAGATGTATTGAAGTTATTTAGATTTACTCAGCTTACGGCTGCAACTACGTTACGTACACACACACACACACACACACACGAAGTACATAAATGATATATATGTATATTTAGATACATAAGTACTACTACAGATGTGCGCATATATTATATTAGATACAAGTATGTATAGATAAATGTATTTTGATAGGTTTGAGCGCATAGTCAAATTGAATATTGAGCGTAGAATGAAGGCATGTTGCATGCCACAAAGAAATGGAAATATTTAAATTTACTCAGTCAAGATTTATTGTGTATGCATACACAGTGCGAAAAAAAGCAGAGCATATAATAAAAATAAGATTTAGAATCTACACTCGTTATTTTACTAGTAGTTCACTAACCGTAGAATGTTGAAACCCTTTAGCTCTTACAGAATAAGCTGATTGATAGTTAGAAAAATATAGGCGTGACGTTACGTGTGTACTACAAAATATGATAAAAATCATATTCATAAAAAATTTAAACCTATTTGCTTTTACAACTTGAACTGATTGATAGAGTGAGAAATATAGACATTTCCATTTTCGGCGTGACGTTACGTGTGTACAACAAAATATGACAAAAATCACATTCATAAAAAGTTTAAGCCTATTAGGTTTTACAACTTGAACTGATTGATAGAGTGAGAAATATAGGCATTTTCATTTCGGCGTGACGTTACGTGTGTACAACAAAATATGACAAAAACCATATCCATAAAAAATTTAAACCTATTAGCTCTTACAACTTGAACTGATTGATAAAGTGAGAAATATAGACATTTCCATTTTTGGCGTGACGTTACGTGAGTACAAAAAAAAATTTACAGAAATCATATGCATAAAAAAAAAAACAAACTCTTTAGCTCTTACAATTTAAACTGAATGATAGAATGAGAAATATAGACATTTCCATTTTTGGCGTAACGTTACGTGTGTACAACAAAATATGACAAAAATTATATCCATAAAAAATGTAAACCTATTAGCTCTTACAACTTGAACTGAATGGTAGAGTGAGAAATATATTTCATTTCCATTTTTGGCGTGACGTTACGTGTGTACAACAAAATATGACAAAAATCATATGCACAAAAAAAATTATAAACCCTTTAGCTCTTACAATTTTAACTGAATGATAGAGTGAGAAATATAGAAATTTCCATTTTTGGCGTGACGTTACGTGAGTACAACAAAATATGACAAAAATCATATCCATAAAAAATTTAAACCTAATAGCTCTAATAACTTCAACTGAATAATACAGTGGGAAATATAGACATTTCCATTTTTGGCGTAACGTTACGTG
Source organism: Chymomyza fuscimana (assembly GCA_949987675.1). Lineage (NCBI taxonomy): Eukaryota > Metazoa > Arthropoda > Insecta > Diptera > Drosophilidae > Chymomyza > Chymomyza fuscimana. The sequence goes on from OX465090.1 coordinate 24,597,875, forward strand.
TGTACAACAAAATATGACAAAAATTATATCCATAAAAAATTTAAACCCATTTTTGGCGTGACGTTACGTTTTGAGCCTACAAGTGTTTAATAATTATTGGTTAGTCAGCATAACACCTGGAGTTAACGTATTCACAAAGAAAACAATCGAAAGATGTCAAATCGTACGCAACCTGGGAGGCCAACAAACAGATCTTGTTCGTGAAATGAAATTGTCACCATTATTATAAGCATTCGTCAATAAGGCACAACATTTAGCGTAAAGTTAGCGAAAGGCAGACTTCCTCATTTTTAAAAGAAATGTGGATCGATGCTGTTCTGGGCTGATAATCCATTCCCAGCAGTAAATTTTTCTGGATGCAATGATTTCTCATGAGATTGTCTTTTTGATTTTTTGCAATACATAGGTATTTCACAATTTTGTGTCCATTTAACCAAAAAAAGTACCTCATAATTTTGTAACTACGATACAATCTTCTTCTGGTATTATTTGAGAAACCTTCAAAGTAGTCTGCTCATAAAAATTAAAGGAAATTTATTTATTTAAGCAGGTGCGGATCTAGAATTTGGTCTTAGGGGGGTTCTTCACTACGAAGTGTATGTATATCACAGCCTGCAAAAGACTGCCAACCCTTTTTTTCAACTTTTGGGGGGTCCGGGCGCGAAAACACCTCCAGTGGATCCGCCTGTGTATTTAGGTAATTCTATCAGAAACTTTTGCCTAAGTTACGAAATACAACATGGAGTGGCCTTCAACGGAGGAACACGAAAAGACAGAACCATTGAAAGTATCAGTAGATAGTAGGTTCCGGTTCTCAAAAAAGAAGTTTTCAGTGGGGCTTACTCCTCTGCCGCTGGTCGCTATTTTAAGTACTTGGCCGATCTTGGCGTGACAGAGATTCTCATCTTAGATCCCAATGGACGTCCCTTAGGCGCAACAGTCAAGTATCCTCGCGCCTCTCATTATGCCAACGTTTTGAAGGTTCATAACAAATACGCCAGCTCACGAGTCCGAGAAATGAATCTAGCCGATGAGATAACCTCAATGTATCTTTTTCTCAGGAAGAAAGAGCACTTTTATGCCATTTTTAAGGACTCTTCACTAATTGTCGTTAAAACGCTGCAGTCAAAGAAGCTGTCTACTGACTCTGTATATATAATTTTTATCGAGTGAGCAATAAAAGTGTATTACCTATCGATTTTATTTTAAAACTCTTGCAATGATCTTTAAACTGGAAGTTATCTGTTACACACTAAGCACATTTTAAAAGAGAGAGCTTGAGAGCTTTGGGCAAATTTTTAGGCAGTTAGGCGGATATCAAGCTCTAAGGAAAAATTTCATCTTCATTGGATTTAAATTCTTCTTTGTATAAAATTTGGATTTAAAGCCAATGGTCTTCAAGAACTATGTCGAAAGATGTCTATCAAGTATAAAAGCTATATTATCTTCAATTCTACGGAAGTAGACTAAATTTGTAGAATTAGTCAAAAAGTAAGACATATAGTTAATTCAATTTTTGAGCATCAATAGATTTTTTAAGAGCACGCTTATTGTAAGCTAAAACAACGAGAGATTTGCCGTATGACGTCACAGCAAGAGTTTATTTTAGCAATGAGCCCTACTAAGTGCAAATATATAAATACTTGCTCTCTTCTTGCCAAAACAACTAATTACGCTCTAACTCTCCTACACTCATTCACTAATACACTAAAAACTTGCTTGCAATCCTTTACGTTCATGCAGCTGCCATAAACTTTGCCATTTTGGAAATGTTTTTATTGAAAGTTTGGTTGTTATTGTTTTTGCTTTTGTTTTTATTAGATGACAATCAATAAATTTAACTTAATTGATGTTAAAAACAAAGTGCAAGGAAGTTCAATTTCCTGCATCGAAATGAAAAGAAACACGAATCCAACAGAAGATGTCCGTCCACTCACTGCTCTTTGTTTTGTAGACTCTGGCAAAAAGTTTTGCCCGCTTAGCTTCCTCTTCTAGAGCTCCTTGGGCTGGACAGTAAAAGTTTTTCCATTGACCCATAGTTGTTGGGTCAAGAGTTCTAAGTTTTGTTTTCTTTGCTCCTTGCTGTGGGTTTTTTTGTAAAACATTTTACCACTGCCGACTTTTTTGGGCTGCCCAAAATAATGTAAAACAACTTTTCTAAAACACCAACAGCAACAACAACAAAAATAATGGGCTAAGAAAATATGCTATGGAAATATTTTTGGTGCAGACAAAGCCTGAAGCAAACCAAAGTAGCTGCCCCAAAACATTTTCGGCTACAGGTGGCAAGTGGCATGAGTAGCAAAAGTTGCATACTTCTTGCACTTAATTTGTTGTCAAAAGACTAGAACTAAGAAATGGCTTCTAAATCAGCTCAAAATGTTGCTATTTGTTGCAGCCTGTAGTGCATAGTTGGAGTAAATGTGCGTATACTTAATATTGTTAGCTAGTAGTGAAATGTTATAATTAAGCTTTTTAGCTGGCGAGTATTGGTATTTTGAGAATAGCTTACAAGCTTAGATAATTTAAAATCAAATTAAGGACGCTACTCGCAGTTGCAGGAGCTCCTGCTGACCAGAAACATATCTAGACCTATGCAACTTTTCTAATCAGCACTATATACTCGACTCTGCTGTATTTCATCAGTTTATTTAGAAGCTACTAAAAAAGTTGTACGCCATGGCAACAGCGCAGTTCAATGACTGACAGACTGTACTTACAAATAAAACCCATTCCATAAGCTACTCTTCACCAAAATCTATCAAATTAAATGTAAAAACTTATATCTCAAATGAGTTATCATTAACGTTATCGCCGGCAGAGTCAATTAGTTCATAAAGTAATAAAGCACTTGGCCACAAACATAAAAGTCCAGGCAGCTGGGAAGACTGTAGACGTGTAGACCAAGACATGGTAGAGAACAAATAACAGAGAGCGAACTACAGGCTGGTCATGGAATGGCCAGAAGCCCTAATCGTTGTGACAACAAAAGCAAACTGCAATGTTTGTGGTGGGAGGGTGTTGGTTCGCTGGGGCGGGGGTTGGACCAAACTGAGCTGCTAAATACCGGAAACTTCGATTAGTGTTTATATAGACGCATTGAAATAAGCGCCACAAAAGATAGCTAAAAAAATTGTATAAAAACTAATGGGAGACTTGAGCTAACCGAAGACGAATTTGAGATGCTCTTGGGCTTCAAAATCGGAACTCCATGATTTCTTAAAAAACTAATGATAAAATATACATAAGGCATTACATATAAGTATATTCCTAAAATTGCGAGTAGACGGGCGTCGTGATATTGATTTATGAGCAAAATGCCTTATCCGAAATCAATAAACAAGAAAAACTTTATCCTGAGACTGTTTGGGGGCAAAAATTACACATAATGATGACGTGATGATGATTTTTCTGATTTCTGAAAAAAATCAATTATTAGAGGTCTTAGAAATCAGTAAAATTAGAAAAATCAATAAACAAGAAAAACTTTATGCTGAGACTGTTTGTGGACAAAAGATCTTAAAAAATATAAATTACACATAAGTGATGATGATTTTTCTAAAAAAAATCAATTGTCTTAGAAATCTGCTACAATAAATCATAGTAACATTTAAAATAGTTCTTAATTTACTAGCATTATTTTTTTGCAAACATCAAAAATATATCAATAAAATTTAGGCTGCAAATTTACATATAAGGGCTAATAATACGATACATATTTTAAAAGTTTCTTTATAGTATTGTAGCGCTCATGTTAGTCACTCTGTAGTTGAAAACAGCCACTAAACAGCCTTTTTAAAAAGTTTCACAAGCATTTTATCCAGCCGCCTTCAAAACTTGCTGTTGCTATTGCTGGCGCCATCTAGCGTAAATTGCTGGCGCCAACAAGCGTCAATTGCCCAAAAAAAAAATTGGCAGCACTGTTTGCTTACAAACGCTGCGCACACAATGCGTTTTGCAAGCAAAATAAATTACAGCGTTTTGTTTCGACGCTTTTTTCCATGCTGCGTACTGGCCCTCAAACAAAAATTTCTTCGTTCACGAACAGAATTTTGAGATAATAATTAAATTATATCGATTGGTACAATATATTTTGGAAAAGCTTGTTCATTGCAAACGTTGTTTAAAAAAAAAACTTTTCGTTTAAAGTAATGAAGCGCACGACACGGGCTTGAACGGAGGACGCATTCCATAAAGGTCGTCCTAAAGCCCTTCTTGTGAGATTGATTTATAGGAAAGTCTTTGGGCATTTTTGAGAACAGCATATATTCCGCATTGCATGAACAACTGAAGTTCTATGTGCTTTAGATTGGTGCAACCAAAGTATTGAAATTGATTGAGCCAAATCCAACAAAAGTTTTCCATATGGAAGCACTCACAAGCAAAAATTCGCCTCTTTCCTCGAAAATCCAGATACAACTTTTTTGCAGAATTAAGAAAATCCAATCGAAACGATCATGCAGAGTAACCAGTGAGCACAATGCCTAGAATTACTCTCTTCTGAGTATAAAAAGCGCTTTCAATATAAATTAAAGCTTTTATAAGGCTGGAAATCTTAAAGGTATTTAAAAGTAAAGTGCTCAGCTGAGCTAAAATGCCCATTGTAAGGGCATTAAAAACAAATATAAGGAGAGATGAAAGTGAGCTAGCTAAAAGGCACTGAGTAAATACATACAGATACTACATACACACACACACACACCGACCTACACCTGGACACAGACAAACTGTTGAAATAATATTTTTCTGACCACGTTGTTGGATCTGGTTGTTGGCCAGAGACCACCCCGACAAACAAGCCACAAAGTGTGCTGCAGCAAACGTCGCCATTGGCCTCGGCAGCGACGTCAAGTCTGTGGCAGCAGCAGAAAAATTCCAGACATCCTACGTAGCAGATTAATATACCTGGAGCGGGCAGCTATTCCTACAACTAGTACTGAAGCGTTGGAGCATAAATATCCGATTTTTTGCCGCCTTGGCTTGTTTTTCATAGTTTATCATACAAATATATAAATAGTGTATAGTATATAGAGATATATTAAGTTCGTTTAAGAACGAATATAAGAGCATATTTAAGTCAGAGTTATCGATAAACAAATCGTTGAAGCTCGTCTGTAAATAAGTACTTCAAAAAATAATAATAAATAATAATAAAATTTAGGTATTTTTGAAACACAATGGAACTTATTTTTGTTTAAATTGACAAAATAGCTTTAGAATTTTTTTTCATTTTTTTGATGAGATAAACTATTCAATAGCTTAATCTGAATGAAATCAAGAATATGCGTCACCTGAGTTTAGCTTTTTGTTCCTTAAGCCAGTACGCAGCCTCGTAAAAAGCCCTGAAAGAAAAAACTAGAACTTATTTTGTGCGAATCCTTTGTGCTGCCTATTTCTGAGCAATTGACAGCTAGATGGCGCCAGCAATTTATGCTAGATGGCGCTAGCAGGAACTATACATATTTTGTTTTAGCGCTGAAAACAGAGCTGTTACTGCTGACGCCATCTAACGTAAGTTGGCGCCATCTAGGAACTACACATATAAGTTTTAAGACCCATACGCAGTTCGGAAATTTTCGCACGGAATGACAAAACTTCATATAAAAAAAGAAAATCCCATTTGCGTTTGGGCCTTTAGCGCTAAAAACAGAGCTGTTACTGCTGGCGCCATCTACAAAAAAATGGGCAGCACTGCTTGTCAATGAGGCTGCGTACCAGAGAGCAAAATTCTTTGGCCTAAGAAATTTGATAGCGTGTTTTTTTGTAAGAACTTTTGTTTTCTTTCAGTGCTTTTTGCGATGCTGCGTACTGGCCTTAAAAAAAAATACTATACACTCTGAAGGGTATCCTACGATTCAAGCCAACTTAATAAACGGAATTTGTTATTAAACATTTGAGAAATGCTCAAATTCCTGCGCGCGTTGCACAATCATAGTTTCTGGAAAAGCTTCAGATACGCGAAGTATTGGACGCTGCAGGTAACTTAACTTCAAAGAGCAAAAATGCCTGCAAAAATGCTTTAGCTAAAAACTAAAGAGCAAGGCGCCTAATTAATTTAATGCATTTTTGTAGCAAGCATAAAATGCGTCACAGACCGTGGCAGAGAGACTTGTTGCAAGAGAGAGCGGTAAGTGCTGTATGAGCCACAAAAATTAATTATGATTGGACTTTGGTAAGTTTAAGAAACATTTTGTGGCCGCCGCAGACTAACTAATGTCTCTGCCGGCGGCACGCGCTGCAGGGGGTGGCAGCGGCAGCAGCAGCAACATCTAGCACGGAGCGTAGACGGAGCAGGAGCAACTGGTCAGACACATTGTTGGAACCATTGAACGTGGTTTTTAATTTGCCTTATCTCTGCGCCATGTTGGTGGTTGCTTGCTTTTGGTTCGCTTAATTTATACCTTGGCTCTGTGGCAACAAGTCAAGTAAATTATTTTCGTCAGGTTAATTGGAATTTCGCCCAGAGATAGTAGTTACAAAGCGAGCTGCTTTTTTTCCAACTTTACTTTCTTTTAAATGAGCGTTTTTTTTTTTGCTTCCAGAATACTTACTTTCTTTTTTTTTATTATTATACACTGTACCACAAAGGTCAAGGGTATTACAGATTTGTGCAACAGGCTGTATGAAAAGCTGGAACTCGCTAGGACATAAAATTTTAATAAAAATGAAGCAAGTTTGACGGCTCATAGTTACCAGTTGAACTATAAAGACATCCTCTCGAAATTTGCCTAAACACTTTCTTATTAAAAATTAGACTAATGAATAAAATTTCCCAGAAATGAACTAAATGTCCCCGAAAACTTTTTCATTTTTGATAGAGTTGGTGAAAATAATTGTCGGTATGAAGCGAGGAAAAAAAATAAAAAATTGTGGAAAAACGTGTTAAAAAAATTTTTTTTTTCGTTTTTATATCCTGTACCTATAGGTACAAAGGGTATACTAGATTTGTGCAATGTATGTAACGGACAGAAGGAGGCGTGGCAGACCCCAAGTCCTTTATACCAAAATGCTTATCATTACCTCGGGTAGCGATTGAGCCATGTCCGTCCGTCCGTCCGTCCGTCCGTCCGTATGAACGCCTAGATCTCGGAGACTATAAGAGCTAGAGACACGAAGCTTTACCAGCTGGTGCCCATATTTCCTAAGAAGATGAAGTTTGTTGAATCATGTCAATATCTTCCCCCGTTCCCCCACAGTAGATTTTCGAGGTTTTTAGCCACACCGTTTAGTATTTTCATCTGAAATTTAACGATGCGTTGTGGTTACATGCATCTATGTGTAAAAAATGAACAAAATCGTACAAATACAACAGAAGTTATAGTCAAAAATGTGCAAATTTCACCTCCCCTTGCCTATAAACTGCGTCAATATTTGACTCTACGCAATTATGGCTACAAGTGACCTAGAATCACAATTTTTGGTAAGCTCATTCATGTGGCTCTAATGAACAAATCCACATCCAAATTTTATCGATGCGGTCCCCCCACCCCCCCGCAATCCATTTACCGTGTTTTCTCCCACACCCCTCAACATACCAACTTGAAACTTACCCCGTATACTTTAAATAAGTTCTTTGTTGTAACATTCGACTTTCATCAAAATGGGTAAAAATTTAGGGAACTTATAGGTATAAATATCGATTTTCACCAAAAAAAAAATAAATTCCAATTGGAAAGTTCTTAGATGGAATATGCAGGAAAAATTTTTTTGGGGTATTCCACAGTCGGGCACCGCCTCGACTGTACCACATTTTTTTTTTTATACAATTGAAGATTATTGCTTTGCGGAAAAACAATTGGACTTAATTCAGTCTCCAATAGGGAAAGAAATTTGTCGTTAAAATAAAAAAATCAAAAGAAAATATTTTATTTAAACAAAACTCAAAAGATTATAATACATTTATATTGAAAAAAAAGCAATTCTTATAATAACTATTGCAAAAATATCGTATTATTTTAGGTAATAAATAATTTTTGTATACATTTTTTTTTTAGTTTTATTTTTATTCTTCTTATTGTCTTAAATCTCATCCATTATGTATTAAAAAACTAGTTTTTTGCAGCAAATCGATTTAATTTAAACTTATTAACACCATATAAAGAAGGTATAAAAATAAATATTTTAAAAAATTATACAAATATTGTTTAATTTAATTAGAAACGTACTAAAAAAAAAAAAGTATTTTAACTCAAATTATTTATTTTCTTAAGACAGATTGCAAAAATATATGAGATTTTTCATTATATAAAAACAAAAAAAAAAAAAAAAATATTGCCAAAAAATTAAATTTTTATTTTTATTTTTTATGTTGCAACAAAAAAAATAAAAATAAAAAAAAAAAATTGACTTTTTTTTAGAGCATCATTGAATACATAAAAAAATTTTGAAACAAAATTCAACGTTCAAATTAAAAAAAAATATATATCGAAAACATGTTATATATAATAAAAAATATAAGCCGTAAGATATTAAGCTTAAAAAAAATGAAATTTAACGATAAAAAATTATTTTAACTATTTATAGTTTGGTTAAATTTTTTATTTCTTACTCAGCTAGGCATTTGCCTAATTCCTGAAAAACTTCCCAAGCTATAAACTTTAGTGTAAATAAACAAATATTTTTAAAAGAGAGAGACGCACATAGATTTCTCTCTTAAAAAAATAATTGTTGCAGAGTATAACAAACGTCGTGCACCACCTTCGTAAATTTTTTTTTATTATTCTTGGTGTCTACTAATTGTCAAAAAAAAAAAATGCTTTTGTTTGTTAGCATACTTTTTGGGGCTCTTTGGCAGCCTATGTATATTTGATGCTTTAATAATTTGAAAAGTTTTTACTTGAAACTTGCGCTGTTTTTGGGTCAAAAAAATAAAAAGATGACGACGAAGCTAAGGCGCTGCGAATGTTGCTCATAATTTACATATTAATGATGTCATCAGCACAAGGTCTGGGGTCTGGGGTCTGGGGTCTGCCACTTCAGGTGTTAGTCACTCAATAAATGGCATACAAATTCCTAATTATTAATATTCATGCACTTGGCTTTTACCTTGGCTTGAGTACTACAACAACAACAACAACAACAACAACTGAAATTATTTGTTTTGAAGACGCTCGAAAGCATCATTTAAGCTGCTAAGTAATCTTAAATCTGATGCCGCAATCCAAAAAGTTTTTAATTAACTTTATAGAGAATACATTTTCCACTTCTAATCATACGGCTAAGAAAATTTTCAACTTAATTTGTAATTAAAAGGCATATAAACAACAACAACATCAAGTTATTAATTAATTATTATTACATTAAGACAAAAAAAACAATGCGCTGGATTTCTAAAATATTTGTAATAAATAATTTGAAAGCCCTTAAAAGCAATTTGAGCTTTGACTCAGGTTACCAACTTGTATCAAATTTTAGCGCCTTTCCAACACTATCCTGGCACTACAAACAAATATGCCAAGGAATATTATATTTCATTAATTGTTTTTGCATTTCTGTAGCAATTAGCAGAAAGAGGACTTTCAAATTTATAATGTGCGGGTGCGTAGGCCCAAGAGGCAGCCTCAGGTCAAAGTTGTAGTAGGGGGTACAGAATATCGTACAAGTGAATATTGTTATAACAAAAACAAATACAAATTTTTTTTTTTAGAGGAAATTATTTTAAAAGAGTTCCAGGATTATGTATTATTACTTGAAGTATGAGGAACTATTTATGTACATATATCCAACCTCAAAATGAGTCATCGGCAAACTAGTTACTTATGTCCGAAACTCTTGCTATGACGTCACACGGCACATCTCAAATTGGTTTAGCTTGCAATAAGCGTGCTCTTAAAAAATTGATGCTCAAAAATTGAACAGCGTTGATACGATTTAGCTAATGTGTCTTACTTTTTGACTAATTCTACAAAAGTCGACTTGCGTAGAATTGAAGATAATATAGCTTTTATACTTGATAGACATCTTTCGATATAGTTCTTGAAGACCATTGGCTTTAGATCCAAATTTCATACAAAGAAGAATTCAAATCCAATGAAGATGAAATTTTTCGTTAGAGCTTGATATCCGCCTAACTGCCTAAAAATTTGTCCAAAGCTCTCAAGCTCTCTCTTTTAAAATGTGCTTAGTGTGTAACAGATAACTTCCAGTTTAAAGATCATTGCAAGAGTTTTAAAATAAAATCGATAGGTAATACACTTTTATTGCTCACTCGATAAAAATTATATATACAGGGTCAGTAGACAGATTCTTTGACTGCAGCGTTTTAACGACAATTAGTGTAGAGTCCTTAAAAATGGCATAAAAGAGCTCTTTCTTCCTGAGAAAAAGATGCATTGAGGTTATCTCATCGGCTAGATTCATTTCTTGGACTCGGGCACAGGCGTAGTTGTAATGAACCTTCAAAACGTTGGCATAATGAGAGGCGCAAGGATACTTGACTGTTGCGCCAAGTACTTTAAATAGCCACCAGCGGCAGAGGACTTAGCCCCACTGAAAACGTCTTTTTTGAGAACCGGAACCTACTATCTATTGATTTTTACAATGGCTCTGTCTTTTCGTGTTGCTCCGTTGAACGCCACTCCATGTTGTATTTCGTAACTTAGGCAAAAGTTTCCGATAGAATTACCTAAATACACAGACGGATCCACTGGAGGTGCTTTCCCGCCCGGACACCCCAAAAGTTGAAAAAAAGGTTTGGCAGTCTTTTGCAAGCTCTGATATACATACACTTCGTAGTGAAGAACCCCCCTAAGACCAAATTCTAGATCCGCACCTGCTTAAATAAATAAATTTCCTTGAATTTTTATGAGCAGACTACTTTGAAGGTTTCTCAAATAATACCAGAAGAAGATTGTATCGTAGTTACAAAATTATAAAGTACTTTGTGAATATTACGGCGCATATCGTCCTCATTTTTGGTTAAATGGACACAAAATATGAAATACCTATGTATTGCAAAAAATCAAAGACAATCTCATGAGACATCATTGCGTGCAGAAAAATTTACTGCTGGGAATGGATTATCAGCCCAGAACAGCAACGGTCCACATTTCTTTTAAAAATGAGGAAGTCTTCCTTTCGCTGACTTTACGCTAAATGTTGTGCCTTATTGACGTATGCTTATAATTATGGTGAAAATATTATTTTACGAAATGCATCTGATTGTAAGCCTACAAAATTGCGTGTGATTTGACATCTTTCGATTGTTTTCTTTGTGAGTACTTTAAGTCAAAGACAAATCAAGATCTTCTGAAGAATTGTAGATCAACATAACTTGTGCCGTTAATGAAGTAGCATCAATATAAGTAAGAAAAGTGGTCAAAAATAGGATTGACAGGATGCGCTATGTATGAGCTAGTCCTGCTGTTTATTTATAGGATATCATTTTTAGAAAATAAACGCCATGAAATCGCCTTTCAAATAGAATTCGTACGCTCTTAAAAAAACACCCTCTATTGAAGCAAAATGCCTTCACAAAGCTTCAAAAATTATTTTTTTAGTATAAAGATTTTTTTATGCTTTTTATATAGAAATAAAGAAACTTGCCAATTGCTGAAATTCGAAATTAATCTAGAAAAGAAGATCTTGAAACTTTTGGCTGATTTGGAATATCTCAATTATAGTACAGTAAACAAAGGCTCAAAAATTACGATTTAATTGCTGCAACTTTAAGGAATTATGTGGGACCCCAATCTAAAGCTGCGCCTACGTATTCAGGGGGAGCGGCAAGTATTTTTTTTTCAGCTCAAATACTTTTTTTACTGTACTAATAGTTCCTAAAATAGTTTTTTATAAGCTTGCATTTGATTTAGGAATTATAGCTCGGTACTACATCCAATTTGCATTCATCCCAAATCGTTTTCCAAGTGTGAGTTTTGAGTTTTATCCAAAAAAAGGTAGACAAAAATTCGCTCACTTTAAAGCGCTGTCTCTCCTACATTGTTTATGAATCCCAACTATAAATCATATCGTTTTTTGTGCTCCCAGTATTACCAACCAGTTCTGCATGCATATGCATAATTTCACTTTGAATAGTTTGATTTGTTTGCCATCTGTGTAAAAGCAATTTCCATGGAAATACGCACATCTGATGAAAATGTGTTAATAAAAAAATGAAAAAAAAAATTGGCTTGAAAAAATTGTGTTCAACTAATTGCAAACCATTTTCTGTGCTGAAATCCAAAGCCGCACATTAAATGCCAACGTAGTCTATCTGTGTTGTGCTCTCTTTTTCGCATGCTACTCTAAGCTCGTGCTATCCCTTTTCAGTTTCCCTTTCTCAAACGTTTAAAGGACTCTGCTGCACTCTATTCTAACTGCCATATCCATTGCAACAAAAAGAGGCAGCGCATTGTGCAGCATTTGAATCAGAGTCTCTGTAAACGAAAAAACAACAAAAGCAGGAGAGGAAGCGGCATAGTATGTGTGTGTGTTTGTGAGAGAGAGGGACAAAGGGAGAGACGCCATGGCGTTCGCCAGAAGAGGACAGTTTTAAAATTTTTATGCACTGTAGCCAATGGGTATTGTGGATTTGTGCAATGTTTTGTAACAGGTGTGGTAGATCCCCTAAGCTGATATGGAAAAGATTTTTATCAGCTCGGATGAAGCTATGTTCTTCCGACAGTGCATGTGCCTGATCAGAGATTCGTTTTTTATTGCTAACCCGTAAGCTGCAAAAATAATTAATATTGGATAAAGTCCTCTAGAGGTATCGGCAAAAAAAGTTTTAATTTTAGACACTCTCCATTGTATTAGTATTTATTAACAATTTATTTTTTTTGCCATACTAAATTACAAACATAGCTCAAAACCAGCTGTTCATAAACAATCAGAGCTTAGATATATCTTTAAAGCTGAGAAATTAATATACATATTTTAAATAATTCTTTGGAGCTTCACTCGAATATTTAAGACTTAAGGAAAAAATAGGCACGGAAAACCTAAATTATGGTAGATCAATTGTTGAAGCAGAGTTTCACAACCAAATTTAACTCATGTGAGCCTAATTGACAAAAAAACGTTGATATTTTCGCTAAATGTTTGCCTTTCTTTAATTACGCCGACAAATCTCAAAATTGCTGCAAAATTTGTCGCCAGTGTAACCTTTTTTTAGGGCAAGTGTTTGCCGCAGTGCTTGAAAAATAACGTTGTCTTCGAAGCTTCGGCTGAAAAACATCGATTTATCGATACATCGAAGTTTAAATAAAGATAATATAAGCAATGAATCTTCTGTTCAGGTCGGAATTTTCGTCTACAAATTTTAAAACATCGATGTTTTCGATGCTTTGACTAAAAAACATCGATGTATCGATATATCGAAGTTTAAACTAAGATAATATAAGCAATGAATATTCTATTTCAGCCAGCATTTGCGTCTAACAATTGACAACATGCGATGTTTTTGATTCTTTGACTGGAAAACATCGATATATCAAAGTTTAAACTAAGATAATGTAAGCAATAAATATTCTGTTCGATGCTTTGATTGGTAAATATCGATATATCGAAGCTTAAATTAAGATAATATAAGGAATGAATATTCTATTCCTGTCGGCATTTTCACCTAACAATTAGAAAAAATCGTTGATTTAACTGTAAAACATCGATATATCGAAGTTTAAATATAAAACAAGCCATACACTATACAACATGTCGTACAGCGTGGCTATTTATCGAGCGCGTCGTATTTCCATTGCATTGTGTGTGGCGCTGCCGTATGTAGTCGTACGACGGTCGCACGAAAAATCAAAAAGTTTTGTTTTTTTGGCCAATCGTACAGACGGTCGTATTGTGCATGGGCCTATTTATGATCGAATTATTGTTTGAAATTGCCGACGCAAACGTTTATGCAACAAATTTAAAACTATTTTAAAACTAGGTTGCACATTTTGTCGCATCGTTTGTGTGCAAAACGTACAGCTCGATAAACAGACGTGTCGTACGACACGTTGTATAGTGTATGCCTTGGGTAAGCAATGAATATTCTTTTCCGACCAGAATTTTCGCCTAACAATTTAAAAGCATTGATGTTTTCGATGCTTTGACAGCAAAACATCGATGTATCGATATATTGAAGTTTAAATTAACTTACTACAAGGAAAAAATATTCTGTTCCGGTCAGAATTTTCGATGTTTTCCATGCTTTGACTGAAAAACATCGATATATCGATACATCGAAGCTTAAATTAAAATAATAAAAGCAATAAGCATTCTGTTCCGTGCAGAATTTTCGTCTCACTATGTGGTTGGCAGTGTATTGCCAAAGTCATCACATTGTCTAACGTTTTTCAAGTCGGCTTATTCATTTTTAAGCGAAAGCGAAACTTTAACACCTTTCTGGCAAGCGTACGTATATAGGCATTTTTTCCACAAACAATAGCATTCGACGAACATACACAGCGAGAAAAAAAGTGCAACTGAAAGAGTTTCATTGAAACTTAAAAAGTGTTCCTATTATATTAAGATGAGTTTATTTTCAAAAAAAGTGCTCGCTCTCTCTCACTCACACAGAAAAAAAATTAGAGACAATACGATTTTTAGTATTTTTTATTATCTTGGCATTTTTTTATATATAGAAGAAGACATTGGTGACTTCCCAGAGTTGCCTAAAACATGGTCAAATCGACTAGAGAATTCGATACAGACTTGTACGTCTGTCCGTCCGTATGATGACAAGAATAATATTTCTAAAATACTTTCATTTTGCCATTCACAATGCTAATGACAGCTGATGAAAACTGATCACTCGTAGCGTTGTCATAAAAACTCATACTATATTAAGCGGGCAGAATATTCAAATTTATTTTGCAGAAATTGGAAGTTATCGACTAAACCAATTACACTAGCTTACAAATTTAAGGGTCATCGAGTGAACCTTCCTAAAAGAGTTTTTTTTAGGGTAATTTGGGTAAAGGTTGCCATTTTCGTGTTTCTCGACCCCAAATTTCCCTAAAAAACACTTTTTTAGGAAGGTTCATTTTTCGTGTAAACTAGTGTTATAGATTAACTTTCTTAAACCTCACTTAAAAATCAGCGTCAAAGTGTATTACAATTATTTTTTAACAGTAGCAACTCTTTGCTGCCATTCTCTACGAAGCGTAAGCATTTGGAAACAATTGTGCGAAAAATGAAATCTCTCAAAGTTTTTTTTTGTGATTGAAGGTTTTTGCTAGAGTTTTGAAAACTTGAAATTACTTGAAATCTTCTAGAAAGGACTTTACTGGTTATGTCAATAGGATATAGACATGGCTTGCTCAATATTCTTTTCTTCAAGTGTATTTGGTGAACTCACACCGTAAGTGCGTTTATAATTTAGTGCAGTTGAATGCCATGCTACATGGACATACTTAAAGGACGCAAAAAAAAAAAAAAAATAGGGATACAGTGTACATAGAGCAATACAAACATTGACTTGGTACCCATGTCCAGGCAGCGCACGAACCGCATCTCTTTTGCAATTGTGAATCAATGAATACGTCAACGAAAGTCCGTTCCATGTACAGAGACAACAACTTCCGCTGCTTTTTTTTTTTTGCAATTTTTTTGTTGGTTTTTTGTTCAACTTTTTTATGGGTAAAGAGGAAATGCAGCAAAATGTTTCGGCTCGAGACAGTTAATTCCATAGAAAAAGTGTTGATTCTACGAGCTCTTGACGCCTTTTGCATGTTGTGGTAAAGGTGTTAACACCTCACATCCTTGCAGCCTTACATCCTTACATCCTTGCCAACGTCCAGCACTTTGATGACAATAGAAAAATTGGCCATGGCCATGGTCATGCAGCTCTACAGATTTTCGCATATTTATACAGGTGCGAAGCGTTCAGTTGATAACCAAAGATACCCGATACGGCCAACAACAGCCCACTATACGCTTGGACACGGCCGGAAACAGAGCTCATCTCTGTGCTCGCTGCTCCTGCGGAGTTGGGTTTCACATTCAAGGTAATCAGTCTGTGTCAAACTGAAGGCAAGTTCGTGCGTGCGTAGCACCTTTGAAATTGTTGACACAAGGCCTGCTCTCTTGTGGCGCCCCGCGAGGCGAGGCGGGCTCACAACAATTTTCCAAAGGATTAATGTTGTCGTACAGACGCCGCATCGATTCATGACTGACAATGTCGAGACGAGTGGCAATAACAATGCTACACGCTTTGAGTTGAAGCACAAGATCTGTCCATGGTGATTACAATGGGATGTCCAAAAAAAAAAAACGAAAAACTCTCACTTAATTAGTTGAATATAGATATTAGATATTTTCTCTTGAAGCTTGAGATTCTAAAAGATTTGAAAATATTTGATTTTAGTTAATGGTAAGTATCAGCTTCAAAGAAATCTTTGCATTGAAACTATAAATTATTGAAGATTTGTGTAGATTTCTGTGAGTTCAATTCATCTGATAAAATAAAGGTCTTTCTTTCTACAAGAAGCCAGCTTGTCTGCAAGGGTTTGTGAAAAAATCTCTTAATTTACAATTTATTAAAAACTTTCAGCGATAACCGCAAATCTTAGTTGTGAATTATAAGTCGAACTACTTAAATTTTCGCTAACTTTTAAATAAATCTGCTATTTCGAGTGCATCGATAACAATCTAGTAAACTAAGGTTTCTGATTACGTGCTGCCCCCTTTTGGGGCAGTAATTTGTGTATGTGCCTCTTGTACTTGCAACACTCACAGCACGTGCCTCGCGACGTTGCTTAATTCAGTTATGTAAATTGCTCCATTGTCCAAGGACCTTTGGTTCCTTGCATATGTTGTCTGTTGGTGCCTGTCCAGCAGACGCGTGCGGATTCTTAATGCACTTTAAATTTTAAGTTGGATGGATATCCATATTTTAATGGAAATCGTATAAATATTTTTCGAAATATAACGAGTGCATATTTTTTTTTGGGTTTTAAAAGCAATTCGTATACAACTTTGCTTTCACGTGAAGATTAAAGAGCAGTTCACAATCGGAATATATTTTTAAATCGCTTTTGGGAAGTCGTAAAATTTTTTCTAGCAAGAATTTATTGTACAAAAATTTCTGGTTTTAAAAAAAAGTGTCTACTATATGTCAAGTTATACTATTCTTATAATACTTTCTCATCCCATTCGGTATTATGACATTTAAATGGAATTTTTGGAAATAATTCTGCTTTGACTAAAAATTAAACAAATACATTTTGCGTACGTCTGAACGCCTAAATCTCAGTGCTGATAAGAGCTAGAGCCACCAAACTTTCAAATAAAATCTCTTATTACGTCACGGAAGTCGAACGCATTTCATTTTTTTGATATCGACGTTATGATTATAGCTCTTATAGGGGTATTTCACAGCGCCTCTATTTAAGCGTAGTAGAGGAAAGTGGGGTGAATTCGGAAGTGGGGTGAACCACGAAACGCATCCTAACGGATTTCTGAGTTGACATTTGACTATGACGCCAATTTTCAAATAAACGTCATGACCGACGCTGGTTTTTGATAATACTCCGAGTAAAATTTTTCTAAAAAAATTGCTACCTTGAAAGTTTTATTTCAAGTTTTTGTGTAGCTAAAATTTCAAAATTTTCTCGAGTGAAATCAAATGTAAGTATATCCGTTATATTATTCAGACGCCCTACTTAAAAAATGCCAAAGTGTTCGTTTCGGTTTTCGAAAAAGTCGATTTGAGGTGAATCCGGAAGTTCGATTTGGGCTGAATCCGGAAGTGTCCGAATGAGCCAAATAATTATTTTATTTCAATTGTTTTTGTGTCGAAAAAAAGCGAAACAAATCCCAGTAAACCAGTTCCAAATTCTGATGATTTGTTGGAAATGCTGAAGGCAGTGAAAATCGACAAAAGCAGTGCTCTTTCAGACGATTTCCCCCCCCTTTCAAAAAAAAAAACATTTTTTCAGACCATTTCACTAGGCAACAATTATTTTTATGCCACATTCATTCACTTTTTTTTTATCAAAAATAGAGAAATAAAATTTTTGCGATCTTCCGGATTCACCCTAAAAAAAATGGAAATTCACGAATTTGGCATTCATTGGAGATCAATCTACCTGAAATTTTGACACAATGTAGCTTATTCAATGCCCTGAACGACACAACTTTAAATTTTGAAAAAAAATATTTTTCTCACTCCAAAAAATCTACGAAAAAATCCTTCCGAATTCACCCCACTCTTCTCTACATATTGCAGTGGGACTATGCTCGAAAGTAACCGTAGAGACTGACATTAAGGATTAATAGAAATATAATAGAGTTTCAACGCTCTCACAGTAGAACCTTATTAAATATATGTTATAAATAAGGATATTAGTTAGAAACAGGTAAAACAGGAAGCATTCATGAATCACTACACTCATCTAACCGAATTATTGTGCCTAAGCAAATGAGCCACTTCACGCGTTAAGTGTGCACTCACACACTTGAATAAGTTTTCCTGGTCTGCACAACGGGTGCGCAAAAAAAAGTAAGGAGCAGGGCAGGCGGCAGGGCTGCAGGACTCTGTCCTGAAAAATATACCTATACTTGTTACAATAGAAGGGTTGCTCGCTAAATGCTGCGGCCCGGCTTTGGGCCTGTTTACCAAATTAGTTCCAGTTTATCGCGTTGCCTGATTATGCCCGTGGGTGCACGGTCGAAGCGCAGTGCTCTGGATCCTGGTCCGAGTCTTGGCTCGGCGCACGGAAATGTTGCCAACAGCCGCCGCAACAATTTACATAAAATTAACAAATACATCACGTGAGGCAAATTTTACTACATAAATTTATGGGCTAAGCGAACAGAGAGAGAGAGAGAGAGAGAGAGAGAGAGAGAGAGATCCTGAGCCGGAATATGTTTTTATAGCAATTTAATTTTATGGCATTTTTATAACTAACCAAAATGTATAAAAAAGCCCAGAGTTGCCTCTTCTTTATCTCCCACGCATATTAATAATGCTTTCGTCATTAGGCGTTGTGGCAACCAGGCAAGCAGACGCAGCTGCAGTTGCAGACAGCAGACGGCAGACGGCAGCCCTGCAGCAGTTAACGCTGCCAACTTAACAGCAACAAAAAAAAAAAATGAAGAAAAACAGAAGTCGGCAGCGTGTAGACAAACTGCCACAGGAGTTGCCTTTGGAGTCTGGTCGAGTTTGCGGCAGGTGATGCAATCGCAACGTGCCACAAACACACAAAAAGGCTTCTCTGCTCTACGTGCGCAGAGATTCAGAGATTCCATTTTAACGGCTCATTAAGTTGAGCGGCAGACGCCAGCGCCCTGAATCCTGCTGAATCCTGGCGCAGTTGTCGCCCTCAACATGGCGCCCCACTATAGTTACAATAATTTAGCAATTCCGGCAGCTTAATTACCTGCCACATTTCATTTTAGCCCAAGCCAAGAAGTAAACACAACTATAAAGTTTCTTGAAATTAAAGCTAAAGTGAAAGTCCGTGAGTTTTTGGGATGCACCATAGTACTGGAGATTCTTAGCTTACGTAGACGTACTAACATGTACGGCTAGTGTGACCGTCTGTTCCATTTCTCAATTTCGATGCTAGTGCCGGTGTTCCCGAACCGCACGAAAGTGGAACATCAACCAAATTGGGACAAACGCCATCAGGCACAAAATTTAATCAAATAATGCAAAACTTAGGTGAGTTTATTTGACTCAGTTTATAATTTGAGCTTCTGATACTGTAGAAAAAAGGACTACTACTATACCTGTACTCAACGTGCTATTATGAATTTTTGAAACCTTCCTCTTGTTCTGTAGTAACGTATTTTAAACTTTTATCGAAAAACGATACTCAACCTAGCAAATTTATATTCCCTGATTTTTACTAAAAAATATTAAGTTTCTTGTTTTTATATTGCATTAGAGAAATAATTTAATTTACATTTTCCATATCTGTTTAGAGTCGTATAATACTTTTTTTATTTCCGTAACTCAAGAACGGAACGTCCGATCTGAGTGGGATTTTTTTACGTTCATCTTGACCAACCCGCATAAGTAAGGATCGCAAATAGTAGTTTTGGGGTTGAAAATACAAGTCCCATTGTATTATATTTTTAAAAGCACTAAAAAAATATTTTCTATAAGTCATCATTGAAAATTCAAATATGAAAAATTCTTGCCTGAACCCACTGAGAGCAGATGAGCCACCTTTTGGCCAGGACATCATACACTATATTTAAGTAACTTTTTCCAAGCGCATTTTAACCATCTCCACTTAAACAGGTTCCACGCATTACCAAAGCTTAGATGATTGCCTAAATATATTAACTCTTGAGAAGTACTAGAAAACTCTGCAGGCAATAAACGCAACAAAATCTGCTTAAAACTTTCAATAATGTCCTACAGCAAAAACTTTAGACATGAATGTGCTACAAAACAAAAAAAAAAAAAAATCCAACATCATCGATGGAGCAGTGGGGTACAAGGACCAAAAACAAGCCGAAACTACAAAACTGTCAGAACATGGGATTCATGGGAAGTCCTTGCTGTTTTAGTGTTTGCTTGCAGCGGCTTAAAAGTGTGTAGACATGTTTGACGAAATTTTCGAGGTGATTAAAAAGTTTTCCAAGTGGAGTTTATTAAAATGAGATTAACATGAAACCGCAGATGTATGATGCCAGTGCGATGTGGGGGAGTGATGATGATTCGCTGTTCCTGTACCATGCGTTTATTCACATTTTATATGATAGAAAAATAAAAAAATTAGTTAAAGTAAAATGTGGAGAAAAAAAAATACCACAAATTAATGGCAAACGTTGCTAGGATTAATTTTTAATGCCAACTTGCTACATTTTTAACGAGCCAAACGATGCTGACAGAGACAACGATGAAAACTTTTAGAGTCCCAACTCCCAGACGGGTAACTAACAACGCCCCCCAACAACACCATAACGTGGCAAACAAAAATCTCAGCTATCAGCGGCTATGTAGAGCTGCAAACGGGTTGGCATGCCAGCTGCTCCTCAGTACAGTTGTTGTTGTTGTTGTTTTTGTTTTATTGGACTTTTAACTAATTTTTAGTGGGAAAACTTTCACCGCACACAAATTTCACTTTGCTTTTATGTTTATTTGCGCAAATTTTCACAAACGTTTTCCTTCAACGCCCCGGCAACGAAATGGTATGAAATGGCATGGAATGGAATGGTGCAAAGTGAAGTGAAGCAACTGCGACAGCATGCAGTACAGTGCATGCTTGCTATCCCATTTACTCACACTCTTGCGCTCGTAAAAACTTCATTAAGCGCAACAGGTAAACATTGAACAAACTGAGCTTAATTGTGACAATGAGCCATAGCTGTAAAGTTTCTAACGTTTCTAACGTTTCTTTACCGTTTCATTGGCTTTGAGTACTTTTTACATAACATCTCAACTCAACTCAAAAGGCAATCGATTTAAATAGATATAGAAAATAAAGTCATGTGGCTATATCAAAATCGACTAAAAATATGCTTTCGGAATATATAGGTATGAAGATATCGTAATTTAAAACATTATAAACTACAAGCAGTGGCGGATCCGGACCGGAAAAAATGGCTTGACAGTTTTTTGCGAGCTCTGAGACATATACACTTTGAAGTAAAAAACCCTTCCCAAGATCAAATCCTGGATCCACACCTAACTACAAGTAAAGTGTAATATTTTAAATCTCAAAGGTTCTGGCTTAGTTATTCAATTTTAAGGATTACACAGCCACACAAAAAAGTAGATTTCGTGATCTGAGGTCGAGGCATATATTTTCTTATGTACTTCAAGGCGCCTAATCCGAATTCGCTGTCAACGGGTGCTACTTTTTTCCTGCGTCATATGAGAACGCAACACCTCTAAGCCCAGCTAGAAATAGTATCTAATATGGCCATTTTGAATTTTTAACTTTGACAGAACTCATTGCAACTGTCAGTTAGACAATTTTAAACGTATTATTTGCCAGCTGCCAACTTATCTGAACACAAATATTATTCAGAGAAACAAAAACCCTAAGTAGCTGGGACTCAGATGTTGCACTGTCGCACTGGTGGTCAGGCCTTTGTAGCCAGGCCTTAAACTTCCCTTGGAATCGAGCTAATATTTGATTTGTCTTGCCGGCCTGGATACTAAGTATAGTTGACAGTGGCAACTACTAGATAGTCTGTTCCGTCCTTGGTGCTTGCTTCGTGTTGTTTGCCTGATGAAAACATCAATGAAACTGATGGATGAGCATGAGCCGCCAGACTGGTGCTCAAGTTACCCAAATGCTCATACACTCTATATGAGTAGCTTGGTTGCGGCAGATTAGCTACGGCATAAGATATTTCTAGTATGCAAAAGTGGGTTTTGTAGATAATAAGCTTCAAAGCTACATGGAATATTGAAAAATAGATTGATAATCAGTCAAGTAGTCAAGCAGTTCCAAAGTTCTAACAACCAAATAAGAACTGCAAGTTAATAACTGCCTTAATGACCAGTGTGAAAACAGAACAGCTGTTGTTACTGCTGGCGCCATCTAGTGTACTTTGCGGCGACATCTTTTGTAAGGCATAAAGAAGCTGACTACTAAGCTTTGAGGAGTATTAAGACGGGCTAAAACGGATGGTTTGACTTTTAAAATTTCTTGAAAAAGGGGTTTAAGGCGTTAGCTGAAGATATCCGAACGAGCTGACTGTAGCTTTAAAAGAATTTTGGGCCATTGTCGTTGATAGAATGACAAACTCTAAGAGCTCGATGATAAAATTATCATAGTCAAACGGTTTCGCTGTGGAGATCTCGCAGGCTTCATGGAAGCTGCAGAATGTGCAGGGCGCTCTCTATAAGATTGCAAAAGGTTGGCTATCAAGCTATTACTTGACTTGCGCCACTCCAAACAAATGCCACCTATCGTATGCATAAGATTGACATACCACTCTAAGCTATTTTTACTACTCCGAAAATAAATTTGAAGTACTAAATTATGGAATCTGGACCAAATATTATCGCTGAAATCCTCTGTCTAAGAGTTCTTAATGCGAAATCAATCAAAAATTCTACTAAATCCTCTTGCTGTGTATTCAAAAGTCGACGAACTGCAACTAAATTCCCTTGAAAGCCGCTGCGTGTTATTCCGTGCGTCTATCGCTGAAGCCAGAGCTTACATTTTGTATCGTTTTTGGGCATGGCTTATCAAATGGACGAGGCCAAAAAATTGTCCAAGGGATGCATACTATCGTTGGGGTCTATGGGTGGTCTGGAGTCATCGGACTAACTAACGTACGTCACGTTTTGGCTGCAATGACGCTGCCAATTTGGTGAGGTGTCAGGAAGGTAGCTAGCTCTTCGCCAAACAGTTGGGATTCCAGTGGTTAGCAGATTGAGGGGACTGGGGCGCCATGTTGAAAGTATTGAGTGGCAAGTGGCGAGTGTGACCAGCCAATGTTTAGATGCAGGCACAAATCAAACACTACGACAACGTTGGCATTGAAATAGATCTCGGTGCTCAAGTGTTGCATGTTGTGCACTCTTGTTTTTGTTGTTGTTTGTGATTGGCAATAAACGATTTTTATGCCACATTTGAGATGAGTGCAGCATGAACAGTGGCATAAAAGGACCCAGGATTGACCAAAGATAATGGACAAAAATGCATTTAAAAATAGTTTGAAAAATTTTTGAAAGTTAAGGCGAAGGTATGCACGTTGCTCTATATGGTGTTGGATATGCCATATATGTACCTCTAGCTTTATATATATGTCATAACAAACAAAAAATTATTATACTGTTCGGAAAAGGTAAATCGGTACAGTTCCGCAGTATTCCAGTGTTCCGCACCGAAAAAATTATCCCTTATTATCTCTGAGATGCTTTTGTTAATATAGAGGGGCTATATTGACTTGGCTGTTTATTCTGTACAAGAATATATATTCCTTATGAGGTCTGACATGCCTCCTTTTGCACGAAATTATTATACCTTATGGTAATAATATATAATCGGCAGTGCTTCGGAAAACGAATCCGAACATTTTAGTCGAATTCGTTTTGAAACCAAATGTTTGGTGCTCCCAATTCCGCCAAACCTAATTTTTCATATGGTTTCAAACCGAATGTTTTGTTGCAAGAGGAATTTAAATCGCATTGGCAAAATAGGTTTAAAAAAGTACGCATTTTATACTAAAAAAATTTTTTAAATATTCTTTACTTTAAGGTTCATTGACAATTATTTTTAAATAATTTTTTTCTGACTCAACTCAAAAATTACATATATCATACACGAACACATGACGATAAGGGTTGCCGCGTTACACAAGAAAAATTTCCCTTGTGACAAAAATAGCTAAGTCGTGTTTAATGTCAATAAATATTATAGCTAAAGTAAGATTTTCGTGTAATTTTATTTAGTATAAAGAAAAATGAAGAACTAGCTATATTTAAATGTAAATTAAATATAAGCAACATATAGTAATAAAAAGGAGCAGGGCTGCGGCAACCCTGTCAGCTGTTTTGTATCTAACGAATATACGAATTTATCGAAAATAAAAAGGGAAATATCGACAAAAAACTAATCCGAATAAAATTGTTCGGTTTGGATTTTTCGTTTACCGACGCACGGCTGAATAATTTTGTTTAGTATAAAAAGTTATTTAAAAGAGTTTTTCATGTTAATTTAGGTAACATAACGCCAGCTACTACTGCTAATGAAAACATAATGAGAAAAATTAGCCAACACTATTTTAAATCATACTAAAAAATGGTTTCTATCAAAAGACTTTTGCAATACGCAGAAATTTGCCATCCAAGCCAAGTCAAAACTCACTTTTCATTTTTGTAACGTCACGCCAAGCGTATTTTTGCTTATATTATTTAATCGCCAAGACGTAATAACGTAGGTATAAAGTATTATTTTTAAAAGCTCAGTTTATTTTTCTTTGGTTTTGTCATATTATATCGTACATATGTAACGTCACGCCAAAATTAAATATTTCTCTTGTATACTTTTTTTTTTGCAAAAATTTCAATTTTTTTCGAGCTATCGATAGTAGTTTTTGCAAACAAATTTAACGATATAAATATTCGCTATGTAAAAAGCATCATAACCCTAGAAGTAGAGTAGAGCCGCATAAATGCAACCCTTGAATGAACTAAAAAATCTTTTTGATTTCATTTTACTCTTATTATTATGTTTTATTTTTTTTTTTTTAAGCCAAATGAATGAGCAGATTTTTGACCTAACCACTGCCAACACAAAAGAATGAACGAACGAAAAAAAAGCCACAAAGTGCCACTGAATGCTACAAAGTGGCAGGAATTGTCGCTTTGTTGGTTTGTCGAGTGGCAAGTTCGGTAGGTAAAATTATAATAAAAGGTGGCAGCGCTGCTTTGCTTTCATTTGATCAAAAGTAACTGCCATTTTGGCTGAGCCAAGCAACCAACACCTGACCCTGGCCCTAGCCCTGGCCCCACGGCGTATGCTTGTTGCGCTTGGCTGAAAGCCGTGAGCAAAATTGCTTGGATTAAGGCTAAAGCGGCTTTAGGCCACCGAACTGTAAACGCATCGAACTCAAATGAAACGAAATGGCAAAATGGCGGCGGCATACACAAAAAGGACTAACAGAGCGTGGTAAAAAAGGGCTTCGAGGGGTCTTAGCCTTTGCTAATAAAATTGTACCAAATTACAAGCAGTGTCAAAAAAAAAAAAAAAAAAAAAAAAAAGAGCAAGCAAAGCTAGCAAAATATGAAAGCCATATGCTGTCAGCTGGCCGGGATGGGGGGCTGCCGGCAATGCTGACTTGCAAGTCACTCAGTCTGTCAGTCTAACAATATTTGAGTCAGTTGCTGCGCAGTCTGCTGGCGCTTTGTTGCCGCATCCGGCTGTTGGCTTTTCAAGTGACAGCTGCCTGCCCCCTCACACAGCAAGATGTGGAGTGCTTCCGGAGCAAGTAAGAGCCAACCCGAAATCTTACATGTTATTTTTCTTTATGTGCGCAACAGTTTTCATACTCGACCAACAAGTGGCACACACACACTTCAGGTTCCAGTTGCAGGACACACACACGGCACACACAGCTCGTATCTCGTTACTTGGTGTATTAAAGTGCTAGAGACCATGAGGACATGAGGCAATTGTGTTGTCCATTTCCTTTGAATGTTTTGGAAAATTGAAACACAACATCCGTTTGTTGCGCAATTGGATAAAGACGCCAGACTATGGTTACTGCATATGTGCTCCTTGAAATTCCCTGCTCTCTCTTGGACTGTCTTGGAATGTTTTTTTTAGACCAACTGCCCATTGTCTGCTCTCGTTTACAGCATTCAGCCTAATTCATGGTCATTTCTGCACTCTGTTGCTTATTAGTTTGGGGCATATGTTTAAAACTATGTGTGCTTGTAATATTGCAGCCATTGTTCTAGGAACTCATCCTGGGGCTATTTTGATTTCAACGGCCATTGTTGAGCTACTTTAAGTCCTTCAGCGCCATGTTGTTTCAAATTTACAGAAAATTTATGTACAGTCATGTGCATTTATTTGTTGTGTAAATGTTTTTTATTTTGTATCATCCTTTTGCTTTCATTCGCTATTTTATTCATGTCCTTTTTTGTTAAGTATTATGCGCAACAAATTGCTTTCCATTTTTAGGTATATTAGCAACCCATAGGGTAGGGGCTGTACTAGGTTTGTGTAAGAGGCAGCAGCAGGCGTGGCAGACACCAAGTCCTCTATAGTAAAATGCTCAGATAGCGATTGAACCATGTCCGTCTGCATGAACACCTAGATTTCCGAGACCAGAGACCTAAAAATAGACTAGCTATGCTCTAAAAAACTTAAATATTTTTTCGATTTACCTCTCAATATAAACCCTTGAAGCTTAGTAAATATATTTTTGAAACGTTGGTTTGACTAAACTTTCGATTCTCATCAAAATCGCTAAAAATTTACGAATTTTATAGCTATCGAAAAGATACATTTTTCAAATACAAATATCTTGTATACTGCATAGAAATATTTGTAGTAGTGTAACCGTCGGAAATTATCCTAGAAGATTCTTTCAAAACAAGTTTTTTTCAAAACTTTCTGTAAAGAAGCTACAGTGACCAAAATCGCTATGTGAACAGATATACACTAAAATATAAAAAGTCATTTTCCTTTTTGAGGATATCTCCCTCAGCGATGTGTCTTAGCTTAAAAAAATTGCGATCCTCATCAAAATCGCTAGAAATTTACGAATTTCATAGCATTAGCAAAAACAAATTTTTCAAATATAAATTTCTTGTATACTGCATAGAAGTATTTCTATTCCGTGGATGCAAAACTCGGTTGAAACCTTCGGTAGTTATATGCCAATCTTTTCCATAGAAGATACTTTCAAATCAAGTTTTTTTTTAAAACTTTCTGTAAAGAAGCTACAGTTACCAAAATCGCTTTGTGAACTCATGTACACTAAAATATCAAAAAGTATTTTACTTTTTGGGTATACCTCACCTGGAGATGTTTCTCAACTTTAATAAATTCAGATCTTCATCAAAATCGCTACAAACTTACGAAATATATATATCTATATATATATATCCCACTATACAAATAAAAAAAAAAATTGATATTTCCTGTACACGTGTAGTGTATCAAGAATATTGTGTTCACATATGAATGAATAAAAATGAATTACCCAACCAAGATAATCAGTCGTGCTCTGGAAGACGAAAAATGAAAACTATAAAAATTTATTCGTTTTTACGTGCTTTAACATTTTTGCTGTCGATTTCAAATATTGGCATAACGAAAAAAAACGAAAAAGCCAAACCGAACAATTTTATTCGGATTCGTTTTTGCGTGCTCCGGAAAACGTATTTTTTTTGTCGATATTTCCCTTTTTATTTTCGATAAATTTGTATATTTCCCATATATGTGTTTTCCATGTTGTGTAGACGCAAAATTATTTTTGTTTGATACAAAACAGCTGACAGGGTTGTCGCAGCTTTACAGCTTTCTATTACTATAAGTTGTTTAATTTTAATTTTCATTAAAATATTGTTAGTTCTTTATTATTTTTTATATTAAATAAAATTCACAAAAATATTACTTAAGCAACAATATTTATTGAAATAAAATACGACTCGGCTATTTTTGTTTGAAATTTGGAAATTTTCTTTGTGTAACGCGGCAACCCTGTAATTTTCAATAAATATATAACCCTAAGTGGGCATAAATATAATCTAAGAATATCAAAGAATATTAAAAAAATTATTTCAGTTAAAAATGCGTACACTTTTCAACCTATTTTGCCAATTCGTTTTAACTGCTCTTGTGTTGCATACATACGGTTTCAAATCACATGTAAAATTCGATATGGTGAAATTGAGAGCACCAAACATTCGGTTTCAAAGCGAAGCCGCATAAAATGTTCGGATTCGTTTTCTGTAGCACGGCCGTATATACTCACTCAAATAGTTTTTTTAAGTCGGACTTATAGTTAAAGGCTGCTCAAGTTTGAAGATTTTTATCTATGTATAACTTTAGAGGTTCTCAACAGAATTTAAAATAATATTTAACTTGAAAAATGTGTTGGAAAATTCATCTGAGGTAAAGGAAAGACAGTGTTAAAAAACTGAATGTAAGTAAAGAAGCGGATCAGGGATTGCCAAACTCATTTAGCCGTGGGTCAAAATCAACCAAAATGAGTGTAGTAAAGAGACGTTTAAGCCACAGTTATTTTTGAGGTAGATTAGTCTTTGTTAGAATCAAAACCAAAACCACAATAATTAATCTTATTATAATCAAAATCTGCAGCAATCTTTTTCAGCTTATAAACACTGAATATGCATTCTATATGAACGTAGTATCAGAAAAATCTTTTAAAATGTTGTATGTCTTTTGCAAAAAAACATTTAGTGACTGTTTAACCTTGTATTCGTGTTCTGGGTCCATTGGACCCGGAGAAAATTTTGAAACTAAATACTTATGTTTGTATGGAATATTTTGCTATAAAGTAAAGTTATTCATGTAATCGGACTAGTAGGTAGATTTACTGTGTGAGTTTTAATGTGTTTGTCTGGAGAATGTGTGAATGAGAGAAGCGAAACGCACACATGCTGCGTACGTGTTCTCGGGTCCATAGGACCCGTCTCTTTTTCAAGTATGTACATATTGTATGCTATATTGGTACAAAACAGAAAAAATAAAACAAAAACGGTCTCTCACTGAGCCGAACACTTTTTTCGTTTCGCTTTTCGGTTCTGGTCAGTGTTTTCGGCTGAGCAAACCAAAGTGTCTCTCACACAATTACACTTATGTTGAGACACTTTGAGCGATCGCTCACTAAAAAGCTCTCAGCAAAACACCGCGTTGCAAAAAGTGACCGCGAAAAGTGTCTTTATTTTTGTAATGTGTGTGAGAGACAAAAGAGTCAAAAGGACAAGAGAGAACATATTTTTATGTTCTTTTCATTTTCGATCCTAATTATGACTAAACGTAACTGTACTAATCCAAGCTTACAAACTCTAAATATAGCTCAAAGCTTCTCCAAGCTTTGAGCATAAAGTTACATATCTCAAAGCTAACACAAAATGCATTGAGTGCAGCTTGAGAATGAGCTTTATATTATTTCTATACTCTTACTGAGAGTACGTTAACGGTTTTTTTTCGGAAACTCTGAAAGTGTTGACCGTTTTTTGAGAGCTCAGCAAGTCAGTTAGTATTGCGTCGTATTCAGAGCATATCAAACTATCGTTATAATTTTTTTTGTTGACCTGTCTCCACCTATTTTTTAATGAAAAATAAAGTCACTATTTTGCGAAATACTTCGGTCTTTTAAATGAATATGTATTAAAAATAGCTATTCTCCATTAGAAATATATTAAGGGTCCTCTGGACCCTAGAACACGGAAATGTATTGAAACATGAGAACATGAATACAAGGTTAAGGCAACTATATTTAAATTTTGTAAATGACTTTAAAATTTAAATTCCAACTGATTCAGAAGTTAAGCTCGTATTTCTCTTACATACTGCTTGAGGTGAGCCCAATTTTTAAGCTTTTATTTAAGTTTGATGTCTTGACGGTACAAAATATCTCGGGTCGCTGTACCCCAGCTCTTTGTGAGGAACCCATGAAAGGATAACAAAAGGTTTGATATCTTTAACGCTGCTGACGGCTTAACGGCACTTGTCATTAGAAGCGTACAGTTTTATAAACTTAACTATTCAAGCTAAAGTGGCTTACAATTCACAACTGGTTTAAATAGTAGTAGCCACAAGTAGTAGTTTTGTTTGTTTTTGTTTGACATATTGATATATTTAACTAAAATATTTATTAATATTTATTTAATTTTGTAACACCGTTTTTAAGGGTCGTAGGCGTAATTTTTGGAGCAGGCACTTGCAATATTTTTTGACAATAACTTTAATAAAATAAAATAACAGCTCACCCAAAACTCAATTTACAGTCATTGTAATACATGGCTAAGTCATGTCACTCACTGGAGCACAATCAACCCAGCCATTTTTGGTTTACTTATAAGATTTGCTGATTGTTTTCAGACAGTTTGCAAATAAAAAAAACTGGCATAAATATAATCTAATAATATCAAAGAATATTTAAAAAATTATTTTAGTATAAAACGCGTACTTTTTTAAACCTATTTTGCCAATGCGTTTTAATTCCTCTGGCAACATACCATTCGGTTTGAAATCACATGAAAAATTTGTTTTGGTGGAATTGGGAGCACCAAAGATACGGTTTCAAAACGAATTCGAATAAAATGTTCGGATTCGTTTTCCGAAGCACGGCCGATTATATATCATTACCATAAGGCAGTGATGGGCAAAACTCATACCAACAAACATTTCTTTGTGTGAGTAAACAGCGCAGTAAGCAAAAGCGCACGAGAGAGCAAGAACCGCAATTAAGCAAAAAAGAGCGAGAGATTTCACACACTTGGACCGTATATGAGCCGACTGCGCTGCGGCAGATTTTGGTGCAATAGCCTCGCGAGTTATGTAAATTGAGAGACTGCCCATCACTGCCATAAGGTATAATAATTTCGTGCAGAAGGAGGCATGTCAGACCACATAAGGAATATATATTCTTGAACTGAATAAACAGCCAAGTCGATATAGTCCCTCTATATTAACAAAAGGATCTCAGAGATAATGAAAATAATCTTAAAAATATGTACTTATTTGATGTACTTCGTGATGGTTTAGAAAGCATTATTTCGGATTTCTTTAATTAATAAAACTTCTTTACATACAAGATTTGAAGAACTTCGTACTCTTTGTAAGATGTTTTAGCTTTAATAATACTTTATATATATATTTTACACTTAAATAAACGACAATTTCTCATAAATGCTAAAATTTAATTAAATTTCGATTTTTTTCTCAATGTAGTTATGCCCGGTTTTGCAACTTTTTAAAAAACAGCAGCTAAAAATTAATAAGTATATTATATTTGCTATATCCAAATACAATTAAAGCTTGTCATCATCTTATATTCTTAAAAGACAAAAAAAAAATCATCTTTAAAAACCGTCTGCTGCAAAAAGAAAGCAAGACAACAAACACTTTCGTCCTTATGGCATTAAGCTTATTATATCGAGCGCTCGGTCTTTCTAAAATGTCAAGCAGACGATGGCTCTGACGCTTAATGCGAAATTAAACGAAAACACCTTAATTGCACCCAGAGTTGCTTTCAGACACGCACATCCAACAAAAGTCAACCACACTCGCACACCCACACACACACACACACACACTGTCACATACGTCTTACAATTTAACGCACTTCCGCTTCCGCAATTGGGGGCCAGGGCTGCGCAGACATCTTGGGCGGGAAGGTGTTGCCAAGTCAAAGTGGCGCGTTTTGTCGTGGCGCAAAATGTCATGCGGTTCGGTTACCAAAATGCGTTATAAAAATGTTATTATCACGCCATTATGACACTTCCAGATGCTTATTATGATGAAGATAAAGATATCCCTCAGCCCACCAAGGTAACACACACACACACACGCACGCACACACATACTAGCGCAGTCAAAGCCACCAACGACCAAATAAAATCAGGCGGTCCAAGAGAGCCAAATTTCCCATACCCTTGCAGGGGATTACGTATCGGTTCCTGAGCAGCTTTCAATTATTGCAACAAAAAACAGGATAATCCTGAATAGATGACTCTTTCGCAGCATCATCAATATGCGAGAAGAAAATCTAAGGACAGTCTATTTTTACTTGTTTTTGGAGATGGATGCGGTTTCAATCCAAGTTCCGAAAAATACTTTTGTGCTTCAACATTACCTTAAAAAACCATCTAAAAGAAACCCAAGGTCCAAAAAACGCTTCAGGGCTGCGACATAACCTTAAAAAAAACACATTAAAGGAATCCAACTTCCGAAAAATACTTTGGGATTCCGACATAACCTTAAAAAAATACATAAAAGAACGCATTTTGCAGCTAAAGTCAGAAACTTAATGTGCTGGCCTTTTGGCACCTTGGATCTCATCAACTCATCACTCATCTTGACAAAAATAATTTTACGAGCCAAAAATGAATCTCATAGCTAAGTTCAACATTCCACTAGGCACTTTGACGCTAGGTTTTAAGATTCTAATTCAAAAACTTCTCTTCATTCTTTCAAAATCATCTCTTAAACTAAAAAAATTGAGCTAGCCCAACTTTTAGCAATATTTTTGAACATCGATTGAGCATAATCTAATCTACGTTACTTCATTAAACAAATTATTTGTGAGCAACTTAAACTTCTTTTATAACAAATAAAATATGTATCATCTATTTAGCTTATTTCAAAAGAATTCGTTTAGATAACTAACAATTAGAATATTATTGCAACTAGTCGGCTAAGACTTCCAGAAGATTTTAGTTTTAAGAACAGAAGACTTAGATAAATATTAGATTCAATTAAATTTTAAGCTATTAATCTTAATCATGCGAAGATAATAATAATTCTCTTCGAACAGTTATTAATAGAGATTCCCAATGCTCCACTCAGGGGCGACTGACTAAATAGTCAGTCAGGGTAATTATTATAACTATTATGCGAAGATAACTTAAATTTTCTGTAAAATTTGGCAAAATTTAAAATACTAAGTTCAGCGCTTGAGGTTTAAAATTATTTTTATAATTTTGTAAACTTCTTGAATATTTTTTTTAAATTATCATCTTTTTTTTTCTTTATCTTTGTAATTTGCATCTGTTTTACCCATAATTATCAGGAAATTTAACTTCAACTAGATCTCCATGTACATCGTCCATATTTTTCAGATTAATTTTAATTTTTTTCACTTTTAAATACTTTGGTACACAAACCTCACCTAGATCTTCATTTTTTTCATCCGTTTTTTAGAGATTAATTTCTTCTTTTTTCACTTCTAATAACTTTGGTACAGAAACCTCATCTAGATCTTGATCTTCTTCATCCGTTTTTTCTTACGTCTTTGGTACGTAAATCTCATCTTGTTCCTCATCTCCTATTACTGTTTTTAATGACAAACTCTACGCACAGAATTTAAAATCATCTTTAAATTTTGCTTCCTTGAAATCTTTGTTAGCTTCATCTTTGTTTTTACCATCTATTTTATTTTCTTCTTAAAGAATTTTATTCATCTTTACTTTTGTCTTATTCTTTGTATAAATCTGTGTATAGATAAAAATTCTTTTCATATTTTTTTGCTTTCTAATTTCTGCAATCTCTATCATCTTCTGCATATTTTCGAATTCTACTTATGTTATCTTTACTTTGACTTTCATCTTCAATTTGATTTTTTGCTTTATAGAGTTATTTTCATCTTATATTTAACTTAATTTATATGTTTAGCTTTATTATTGACTTAATCTAAAGCTTCTTCTATTTGTTTTTAGGAAAAAAATTCAGATTTTTTTCGCTTTAAATGGCATCTTGAAAAATTAAGAATTTTTTTTGTATTAATTGTCATCTTGAAAAATTACGAATTTTTTTTTTATCGTTAATTGTCATCGGGATCTTTTGCTTCTTTTTTAATCTTTACGTACTTATGTGTCAGTTTTTATTTCGTTTATTTATCATATGTTGTTCACCTGTATGTATAAAAATTACGGATTTTTTGTTTTAGCGATAATTGTCATCTGGATCTTCGGCTTCGTTTTTAATCTTCACATACTTATATATCAGTTTTTATTTTTTGTAATTATCGTTTATTGTTCAACTGTATTTTCTATTTGGT
Organism: Chymomyza fuscimana; assembly: GCA_949987675.1. Classification (NCBI taxonomy): domain Eukaryota; kingdom Metazoa; phylum Arthropoda; class Insecta; order Diptera; family Drosophilidae; genus Chymomyza; species Chymomyza fuscimana. The sequence continues at coordinate 24,631,988 of OX465090.1, forward strand.
TTTTTGTTTTGGAGCATTATTTTTATCTTATCTTTACCTTTACTTATATGTTTAGCTATATTATTGACTTAATAGCTTGAAGGCCTATGTTGCTCTGGCTTTGACTAATTAATTATAATTAATTCTAAGTTACAATGTTAAATAAATAAAATAAATATTGACTTAATCTTTAGCTTCTTCTTGTATTTAGAAAAAAAAATGCAGATTTTTTCGCATTAATTGTCATCTTGAATTTTTGCTTCTTTTTTCATCTTCACATAATTGCCGGTCTATGTTTTGTTAAATTATCATCTTGCATTCAGCTGTATAATTTACTTAAACCTTCAACTTCTTCTATGTTCGTTTTAAAAGATCTTTCCTTTCTTTTCATATAAATTACCTTCTTGAACTTTTACTTCATTGATTCATGTTTATTTTATATTAATATTCATCTCATATTTCTGTTACTTTAGATATTCATTTTTAGTTATCTTTTCTTCATCCGTATTTTTAACTTGAATTTAAACATCATCTCATCTTCATCTTATTCTGTTTCGGTCTTAAGGACCCATTCTTAGCTTCTTTTTTCCTTAAAATTCTTCTTCATCTTCTACAATCTGCAGTTTCTTCCACATGTTTTTGAGATTATATTCAACTTTTGTTGGTTTCTCCAATTTTCTAAACGTCTCGATAATTGTAATATTTTGCTATGCCAACTTCATGAAAGAGTATGGATACCTTCTACAAGTATATTATATAAAGAGAAAATCGCATAGAGAAAGACACTCTGTCTGCTAAATTTGTGGAGCGTTGTCTGCGGGTTTTCTTGAGCTCTACATAATGCAGCATGCAAATTGCATGCCCCACACACACACACACACACACACATGCTAGACACTCACACGCAGACATTTATTGAGGCAGTCTTATAGAGAGACAGACAGACAAAGAGTCAGTGAAAGAGAGCAAGGGGCAGTTGCACAAAAAATGTCATAAATTTATTTTCATTTCGTTTATAATCGTGTAAATGTGATTTTTATGTCGTTTTCCACATCGTCATCGTCGTCCTTTTGCCTTTCTTTTTCTATTTTTGGTTGTTTGTGTTGTCGATTTCATTGTCAGTACCCTCCCACTCTATAAAGTGGGCGGAATACACTCTATATCTGTATCTATATAAATACATATATATACAGCTGTTGACTTTTATGCATTTTACACTAGCCAAATAAAGTTTTCATTTTCACACTTTTCTTTTTACGATTGTTATGCGTTGCATTTTCCACTTTTACTTGTTTGTCTGCTTTTATATGGCTTTTAGCTAACTTAACCCTATAGTTGTCATCAAATGGGTTGAAATGGCGGTTTTCACAAAGTATTAATTAATGCTCTAAAGTCGGATGCCTGGGTGGCCAAGAAGTATAAAGAAATTTGTGTTTTTCAAAATTCCCTTTGGTTGACTAGAACTCTGGTAGAAGAGGCTAATCAGCCCAGTCTTCAGCCCAGTCTTCAAGAGCTGCTGCTTTCATTTACGAGCATTATTAGGTTAATAGGCTTGATGAAGTCTATTTTGTAGACTTTAAGGCATAGTGTTTTGGGCTAACGACATAAAACATATTGATTACGTATTCAGACGTTCCAAAATAAGGTGCTTCGCTTTGTACGTAAGAAATTCGACTTCGAGAATTCGAAATTCCTTGGACTGCAGACAGTAGACCTCCAAATAGCGAACGGCAAGTAAGACACCGCAACAGGCTGGCGAAAGAGCTCCTGGATGCATTAAAAGAAGATCACCCAAAAACCTACTTCAACATTACTCAAAGATGACGCAAGAAGAGAGTTTAAAAGAGATTTAGTAACCCGTCACAGATTGCTCCAGCTGATTGGGCTGGGTTGGCGTTTCCATTTAAGCAGAAAAACCTACTTCAACATTATTCAAAGATGACGCAAGAAGACCGACCCAGAAGAGGGCTAAAGAGAGTTTAAAAGAGATTTGGTAACCCGTCACAGATTGCTCCAGCTGATTGGGCTGGGTTGGCGTTTCCATTTAAGCACACAGTTGCAATTAATAAATAATAACAAAAAATTAAGAAAAAGAAGAAGAAGAGTGTAGGGTGGCCCATGATTTCTTTGGAAGAATCAGGTAGACTAGAAAATTTATGAACTTCACTATTACTTTTAAAGAGCAGCATTCTAACTTAGCGTCTGTAAATGTTAAAAGCTGAAGAAACCAATCAGTTTCGTAAGCTTTGATGCAGATGATCAATTTCCTTGCTTACAAACTATCTGTTCGTTGAAATTATTAAAAAAATGTATTTTGTCGAATAAATATTTTAAGCAGGTACTCACCGTTCTGGGGCTTCACTGCACCTCTGAAATCGAAGACTGCAAAAAAATTTAAAAAAAATTAATATACTATGGGTGGTATATGCAATAGAGAAAATGTTTGTTTAATGCTTTGTAATTCATTAATTATAATTGTAAGAAATCGTAACGTAAATTTATATAAAAATATATTTGTAAACTTATTGTAATATAATAGTAATATAATAATAAAAATAGTAATGTAATATAGAAAGATATTTCATTGAAAGAGATGAGGGCCGCCTTTGGCTTTACAATCTTCTGCCAAAAGACTTCTCATATTTTTTAACTCTCTTCGGGATCAATCATCTTCCGCTGCGTAAGTATTGCTAATCTGACTGATTCCTTGGAAGATATTGTTTTTGGCGCTTTCTTGATGTTTTTTTTTAAGATTAATAAGGGGATTTAAGTCCGTAGACTGCGGTGGAGTTTTTAGGGGCAGGCAATGAATTGACAAATTTTACAGCAACTTTTTTCTGAATGCCAAAAAATGGCTTTCTACTGAAGACTTCGTCGTATATTATATAAATACATATTATAATTTTTAGGAATTATCTGTTTTTTAAGGTTTTTATCCATAAGCTAATTTTATGCCACAGAAAAAACAATTATGCTGTATTCTGGAAATTGGAGCACATGACAAATACAGTCAATCAACCCGCTTTCTTCCGAGATGCCACAAAATGGCTCTCTACATTCAGCTACAGTCGAAATACTGAAGACTTCGCCTGTATACTATATGAAACTATAAAATAAGATGAATATAATAAGACATATAAAGATGAAATAATAAGATCCAGTTTCTCTGGAAATATTTTTTAGAGCTTGACGCTTAAGCTAATTTTATGCCTCAGAATTAAAGAAAAATTGGAGCGCATGGCAAAATCAACCAACAACTTCAACAAAGCACAATTAGCGTATTCGCTTGGTTGGGCAGAAATGCAAAAGTGCCCGACCTACGACGCAAGCAACCCTAAGAACAATGCAAAAGTGCCAGACTACCAACAATGTTGCTTACAATAATCCAATTTTTTGTATATGGGGCTCCGCCAGCTGCACGCTTCGCAAAATCAATAAAGTAGAAATCTTTTATCAAATTAAGAAAAAATTTGAAGAATTATTTCGTAATTTAAATAGTCTTAGAGCTGGAGTATAAATTACTACATTGTGTCAAATTTCCTCTAGGTTGAAATTTTTGAATTTTTAAAGGTAGGCTATTTTGTTTTTTTAGCGATTGTCATACCTCTCCGGGTTTTCTAGATGCATGTGAAATAGGTTGGTCAAGAAGAATGCACTCTACAAACTAGTCAGAGGCTCCGATAAAGAGATGATGTATTTTACGGCTAATAAATTTTATGCAACTCATAAGTCTTCAAATGCAAATTAAGTAGCTTTAACTACAAGAGATGGTAAATAGCTAAGCTTAGGCTTAAAGTATCATACAAATTTGGATAACTTGCTTTTGTTGTTGCCTTGCTCAGCAATCATCTTGAAACTATTTCAAGTATTTAAATGCATTGTTATTTTCCATTGCAGCAATGCTTATCTTAATTAATTTTGAAGATATTTGCCCAAAACCCACAACAAAATAAATGCCTACTTATAGTTAGTTGGTAGATATATATATAAAAGTATCTACAAGTGTACATAACTTGAGTAAATGGACTGAGTCTGAGAAGAAATTGTCAATACCAATAAAACATAAATGTCAGCGGAAGCTAGTTCAAGTTTTTGCTACGTTTTGGGCTTCATCATAAAAAGGAAAATCTAATAATTGCATTTCTATGGGTTTATTACCCAAAGTACGTTGAGCTACAAAATTGTCATTGTAAATGGCAATCGAGTGTCACACACCCGTAGACACACACACACACAGACACACACGCAGACACGTGCTGTAGCTATTGCCATTTCATCTTTGGCTATGGACGTCCTACAGGACATATACGTATTGCTCTGCTCGCATTCAGGACGTGCCAATGTGCGGAAGTAATTTGTATTTTCATTAGGTTGGCAACATTCTGTTGCAATTCTGCCCGCACTTAGTTTCAGCTCGCTCTCTCTCGCTCTCACTCTCTCTCGTTTTTTTTTTTTTTTCTACTTACTGCTGCTGTTTCTTCTTCATCATCTTCTTTTGGCTTCTTTCGCAGTGTTGCACTGTAAGTGGAAGCGAGTGTCTGTTTGCTGCTTTCATAAATGCGAGTATCTCTATCCATCCATTCGTTCATTCATATGCTGTCGATGGCAGCAGCAGCTTATGTTAAGTGTCTAGGCAAGGGTTGGGCATCGGGGGGGGGGCGGATGGCATTGGGATGTGGCCGTGCATTAATGTAAATATCGAGCAAATGAAGTTGTTGATGTCGCCGCACCAATGGAATGGAATACCCGCACATACCACCAAATATATAATCGAATGCATTCGTTGTATCCTGCTAAAGTTGAAAACTGTTGATCTGTCGTCAATGTTTGTTCGGAACTCCTCGATTGGACAGAGTAGTATGGTTGTGTCTGCGGCGGCACCTTAACTCACTCACACTCACACACACACACGGATATGGGGAGACAGTGCCGGGTCCAAGGACAGAGCAACCCAATGCCAAAGCGCAAACGGATATGAATTGTGAACGCGGAAAATGAACAGAAATTAAGTGACTTCCGTTACAATTTTCCTATGTCTCGCCGTCTGGTCGAGTGAAAATGTTATTTGCCAATCACAAGAACAACAACAACTAAAAAAGGAAGAAAGCAGGGAATAGGATAAAATAAAAATTAAACCATAAACTTTAGAAAAGGTCTGACAAATCAAGAGCAGCAGAACAAACGTTGTCGCATAAGGACGAAATGAATTCAAGTAATAATTAACTTAATTAACTTTTGCCAGAGTAGTGATAAAAGCGATGATAAGTGATATTTTTGTGAAAATGTCAACGAATTTTTATTCATAGATGAGTCTGCATATCAGAATGGATGAGTGAAGCTTGTTTTGTGAAAATGTCAACGATTTGTTGTTCATAGGGCTCACATGATAGCATAAGCTTATATATTAGCCAAACAGAGCGAAATCTAAAAATTAATTTATTTTTCTATAATATCTATAGAATTTTTAAACCGCGCCTTATAATATAGGATCATCAATCTTGAGGTTTTTTTTTTAAAATTAAAAAAATAACACTAAAATTTCAAAAGAATCCAAAAATTTTTATTATCAATCGAAAGAAAAATAATCCCTTTCAAATGTTGGCCGCAACTGCGCAGTAGCTCGTCCAAGCGGAGATTCCAATAATCGGCGGTATCTCGCGAATAACACGGGTAATGTTGGCCTCTTATGCTTCAATCGTAGCTGGATTATCCACAAACACATTGGACTTGACGTAGCCCCAAAGGAAAAAGTCTAACGGTGTGATATTACACGATCTTGGAGGCCAATTCACCGGTCCGGAGCGTGAAATTAACTTTTCACCGAATTGGTTCCTCAATATGTCCATTGTTTCACGGGCTGTGTGGCAAGTAGCGCCGTTTTGTTGAAATCAAATGTCGTCAAGATCTCGGACTTCAATTTCAGGTGGCAAATAATTCGTTATCATGGTGCGATAACGGTCGCCATTGACGGTTACGGTCTGACCAGCGTCATTTTTGAAGAAATATGGAGAGATGATTCCACCGGCCCATAAACTACGCGCTGGACGAGTTCTATTCGGTCGAGTGTCATCCAATAATGAATATGGGGTCTGAAATTTGTTGATGGTATGGCGAACAGTGGTCTCAGTACATCGATTATGGCGACCATAAAATGGCCTAAGCGCGCGAAAAACATTCTTTACAGAACGCGAATTTTCATAATATATTTGCACGATTTGTAAACGTTGTTCGGGTGTAAGTTTTTGCATGATGAAATGGCAATGAAAACCGAATAAAAACCACATGGCAACTTGACAGTACTTACGCGTGGCTTAAAAAAACTTATTGAAAAAAAAACCACATGATTGATGACCCTTTACTAGCCACAAGCTATTTTTCGAACGCGAGGCTTTTATAGCGTAAACCTCATAGGGTTAAGTATATAATATAAAAATTTTGTAAAGTTTATTCTAATAAGACTTTTATTCTATTTTTTTTTTGTAGTTTTTTTTTTTTAATTGTACAAAATTTTTTAAAAATTTATTATAATAAGACTTTTATTCTATTCTTTTTTTACAGTCTTTTTTTAAATTTTACAAATTTTTTTAAAAATTTATTATAAGAAGACTTATATTCTATCCTTATTTCTGTAATTTTTTTTTTGTAATTAAACAAATATTTTTAAAAATTTATTATGGTGCACATCCCATACAAGGTGTATCCAAACCTTAACGCAGTCTTTAAAAATCATAAACGATATCAAGGAATAAAGTCCTAGAATTATTTCTAGCACCCCAATCATAAAAGTGTTTATATCAAAAAGAGGAACAAGCCTGTGTAGGGTATTCATGCGGCTCATGTGACTCACTAGCTAATAAATCCAAAAAAGTGAACCAGCTAGCAGGCTTTGGCTATTATTTGTAAAACTTCAAAGTAGGCCTTTAAATACTTGCCTGACTTCTAATAGTCGACTCTAAAAAATCTAAAGAAATAAATATATTTTAGAAATATTCTTAGTCAATAAAAAATATGGAAAATATGTCGTCACAAAGACGCTCGACGGTTAAACCAGAAACAATAGAACCAGAGTAAGTACCAGCAGAATTTGAGTTTTGACCAGTTCTCATTGAAGACACTTTCAGTCCGGCCAAGCCTTATGGCGGTCTTTCGTTTTTAAAGTCCTTTGTCAAACGTGGCGCCAAGGAGATTGTTATCTTGGATGCCAAAGATCGTCCAGTACTTGCTACAATTAGTTACAATCGTGCTTGTATATATGCCAAGAACTTGAAGTACTTGTATGGTATCATCCGCAAAGGAGTCCAAGATTTGAATCCGGGTAATGATATAACCTTTATACGCGTGCGTTTGGAAAAGCGTGAGATCATGTTCACCGTATCAACTGGGTTCACTTTAATTGTTGTACAATCTTTGCCGTCCTTGAAGAACGTGCCTTCTTCTGATTTACTTTAAATGTTTTTTTGTTTTTAAATTTTTGCATATAAGCCTTGTATAAGAGTGGCCAATAAATATGTGAGTTATATGATAAAAAAGATTTTTGAACCAATTTTTTTGAGCTATCCGTCCAGCCATTTTGAAAGAGATGACGCCTCTGGTCTATTTGTTAATCATCCGCTTTCGTCCTATCTTAGAGTTACCTATTACCTATGCATAGATAGAGCTTGGAAACTTTGAAAGTTATGTGCAATACTTTTGCCAAGAAATTTCTCTTTGTGAAAAAGCTACATTTTTTTATATAGGTAGTTGAACTCATGTAGATTAAAAATCGTTTAATTTCTCGAAGCAACGATGAACTAGTTCACTGCTTACCACCAAATCGAACTCGGAAATCGTATTCCAAGCTGCTTCTATTGAAAAATATCTTTGGAATTGGGCATTCCACAAATGTCACTACACCGTTTTTTGCATAAAGACTTGGGTCTTAAGGCTTATAAAATTCAGTTAACACACCAGATCATACTTTAGGTAACTTTGGGGGTTCTCTGACGACTCCTTCTGTATGTAACATACATTTTCGGCTTGCACAAACTTAATATACCCTTTGTACCATGCGGTACAGGGTATAAAAAGGTGCAGAGCTGCGGCAACCCTATCAAACAAAAATAATTTCGCGCCAACAGAACAAGAGAATTTTTCGGAAATATAAGGGAAATATACGAATTTATCGACAATAGAAAAAGAAATTAGCGACAAAAAAATTCGTTTTCCGGAGCACGCAAAAACGAATCCGAATAAAATTTTTCGGTTTGGAATTTTCGATTTCCAGAGCTCGGCTGATTATTTGATTTGATTTTTTTTGCGATTTATTTTAAATTAAATATTTAAGTTACTTTCAGATGATTTTATCGCCATCGGAGACACTTAATAAATCCTATCTAATGGATCTAATGGTCGAATGAGTTAAAGCTGTTACCAAATTGCTTGGGATCACTCTTTATTAGAACAGAAAAAATGACTTTCTATGAAATATATAATTAAATAAGCATTTTGCTGTAGGTTATTTGAAGTGCTGCGCCACCTAGCGGCAAAAATTTAATAGGATTATGCGCTCACACTAAACACAATTATAAATGATGACGTTGACAATGACGTCAATGACGAAAAATATTGTTTATAGCATTTTGCGACAAATATCAGTTTTATTGCCATTTTTGGTTTCCAAAGTATTCATTAGTGTTGCTCAATGTTCTAAAATTATTGCATAATCTGTGGCAGGTTTCAAAATGAAAAATAAATAGCATCGTTAGCGCTGTCCAAGTATTTGGACATCCCTAAAAGTAGGCAACAATCATAGCAAAGCTACTAAGCCGCATTTTTTTTAAAGCTTTTTAACCCAACTAAAGATTTGACGACAATAACAGTTTTCACGGGCTTAGGCCGGGAAAAGAGTCAAAAGCCATTCGGGGCCGCAATTATGGCCATTGTTGACATAATTGTGATTAGCTGTAGTCCTTGCTGTGTGTGTGTTTTTAATTGCAGCTAGTGCTAAGGACTTAAAGGGGGAGTAGTGGCTAAAATAAAAAGTATTTTTAATACCAGCACTTAGCAGCGTCGGACTGTCAATTTGCAGTCTCTGAGACTATACGACAGAGCTGGCTACAGTTAGACTTGCCATTGTGCGCCATTATGGCACTGGATCGAGAGAGAGAGAGAGTACAAAAGGTGTCTGGCACTTGCAGGTTACTACCATTATGATGGCACACATGCATATCTGCACCTTGCATTTGGTACTTCCATTTGCACTCATAAGCATATAAAAGAATTCATGATTTTATTTTGCAATCTCAAATCTCCACACACACACATATTCGGGTACATATATGGGAACACGTGAGCACAATAAAATTGGGTGGCTGAGATTCCTTGTCAAGTTTTGCGTGATTTTTTTTTCAAATATGCTATATTTTTTTGCTCATATTAAATGCTCTTTTTTTTGGGGGTATATTAGTTTGTGACTACAGACTTATTTGTGGCTTATAATTGGGAGCATGAATGGGTGTTGCTATGTCCAAAAAATAAAAAAGACCTTAGCTTTGTCCCAAATAGCTCTACAAGCTACAGGTTACAAGTGCTCCCAACCGATAAAAAGACAGTTTAATATATATCAAGTATATTTATACTAAAAAATCAAAGTGGGCAAAATAGGACTTAAAAGTTTTGTCATCCCATATTTAAAATTTCAGAGGAAAATAACAGAAATTATCATAACTGCATGATACCAAGAAAAGAAATTCATGGGAACTGCCGGGTCTTCACGCTATAACGTGTATGCTGTGTATTTAGTGTGACCAGGTCGCAGGTTTCGTTCATGAGCTCTTGCAACCGCACAAAAGCAACACTGCGGAATGATATTGATTACAATTGATGTGATTGAGTCGAAAAATGGCAATAATATGAGTAGAAACACAAAAAAGTGATTCTACAGCATGATAACGTTCGTCCTCACCTCGGCCTGCCCGCTAAAACCTACCTGTAGATCCATCGGGAAGCCCAACCCCAATTGGCCCCTTCGATAGCACTTTATCTGCCTGATCAACAGTTCCGCTCATATGATGACTTCCTAAAATGGCCTGATTTGTGGATACTCTCGAAAACTTTTACCCTAACCTTATTCCAGCTCTGCCAGAAAGTTGGGAGATAGTTGTAGCTACTGATGGGGATACTTTAAAAGTTTTATTTGCAAACATTTTTTTACAATTGAGTTAAAATTTCGTCAAAAAACACGCGAGAACTCTGTTGAGATATGGCGAAAAGCGATTTCGGGTTATATGGCTTGTATATGGTATATTCGTTAATACAGCGTGTTTTTTTTAGAGGTTCACAACTTTGAGTTGGCAACACTGCTTTATCTGACAACCCATTTAACAGCTGATAGTTGCTTTTTGTTGAGTTTGGTTTGAAATTTCATTATGGACAGACTTACACCAGAGCAACGCTGGCAAATCGTTGAAATTTTTTATCAAAATAATGATTCCGCACGTCAAACTTATTAAAAATTCAAAATTTTCTTCTCCGATGAAGCCCAACCGTTGCGGCCACATGGCCGAAATCATATTTAAACATTAATGTCATACAATTTTATATCCAATAAAGCCCGTTTCATTGATATTAAAAATATATTTCTTTGTTTTATTATGATTTAAACTTGTGTAACTCTAAAAAAAACACCCTTTACATTACACTTATATTAATAATGCAGGGAGTTATGTCCAAAGAGTATTTCGGGTTAAATGCCAGCCATAAGATATAATATATATAAAATAGAAATATTACCAAATGCCTAATATGCTTAAGACAGATTGAATATAATTTTAAAAGATATTCGTTTTCCTTGACTTTCTATGTCATATGGACCACTGTACAATGGTTAAAAGCGCAAAAATACCTGGATACAGAATTTTTCCCAAAAAAAATATGTCGGAATACAGGGAAGCCATATGATATAAAATATAAAGAAAAATATTTCCGATTGCCTAATATGAAGGATAAAGATAGCGTATTATTTCATAAAGTTTAATTTTGATTCACATGTTATGTCAAATTGACCACTGTGCCATGGCGTAAAGTGCAAAAATACCTCGACACTGGATACGGTGATATAGCCAAAAAGTATTTCGGCATATAGGGCAGCTATATATAGTACTTATATATAAAAATATTTCCAAATGCCTAATATAGGGTGGGCCATCTGTTGGTTTGTTTGTTAATTGCATTTTATTCGAATATTTTCGAACGAAATTGGGCAATTTTGTAACTTCTCATTTATGTATGAAGAATAATATCGCCCAAATGGCCAACACGGCTCTACAGGCCCGTATGCGTACATCGCTGTTCTCCCAACCATTGAACGAATAATATATATCGGTGAAAATAAGTGAAACGGACAATTTTTTATCGAGATATCGATAAATGAAAATTGCGTTTTTCGTTTTTAGACTATTCTTTGACAAGTCATATCTTCTAAGCCAATAAAGATATTGACGCGATCTTTTTTCCCATGATAGATAAAATATCAAAAAAAAAAAGAAATATATTTATTTTTTAAATTTTTTTTTTTAAATTTTTTATCATTTTTAGTTTTTAATTTTAAAATTCAAAAGTGATCTCCCACTTTAAAAAAAAAAGTGCTAATGTCATTTTATGCGTGTAAGTTCACTGCGAAAAACAAAAAAATAAAAAGTAAATCGGAGAAGGTCGGGGGAAAAATTGTCCGTTTCACTTATTTTCACCGATATATATTATTTCTTTTAACTCCGGTTGGAGAGTAGGAAACGAATAAGCGACGCTGATAATGGTCCGTGGGCTTCAATTTTTGCGTCATTCGAATCTTGTAAACGTGTAAATGCAGATCCGCATGAAAAATTCGACGCACAGTGGTCGAGCATGGTTTAATTTTTGCGAACGATGGGAACTATTTTTTTTTTCACAGAACGAACATTTTTATATTACGCCTGTAGTTATCCGTTGAGTAGTTTTGAACTTGACATATGCATATGTTTGCATTAACAAGCAAACCAACAGATGGCCCACCCTATACGATAAAAATGGATGGATTATTATTTCATAAGAAATTAATTTGCTTTCACATTTTATAGCAAATTGACCACTGTGCGATGACTTAAAGTGTAAAAATAGCTGTATATCAGATTTGCACTGCTTGACTTTTTTTGACAGATAGCAAAAGAGTATTAAGTCTTCGGCGGATTATATTCAACGCGGAGACACTTTTTTTTTCTTGACTATATTATTTTTGTTTGTTATTCTCCAGACAGCCACAGTTTTCACGCCAGTGTGTGTGTGTGTGTGTGTGTGTCATGTTGGCGACACACACACACAGATACAAAACAAGAGACACACGCACAGACCAACACTAACACATACACCTTTTAGGATTGCTTTTGACAAATTGAAAGCGAAAAGGCATCAAAAGTTCAACATCATAAATGTCTAGGAAACGCCAACACTCTGCATTTATATTATAGTGTATGAGTGTATTGAGTGTGTGTGAATGAGTGTGTGTGTCTATGTGTGCATGTGTAAGTGCAAGAGATAACACATAAGGTTATGAGTTATGTAAATCTACAAATAATAGAGCAAGAATGTGCATGAATATGAATATAAATTGAATTTACATGGCAAGCAAAGTGCAAATCGTATTTATATTCATTTGACCATGAAAAACTGCACAAGTGTGTGTGTGTGTGTGTGTATCTGTGTGTATCTTATCGTGCGTAGTATCTAGTATAAAGAAAGCCATTTGCCGCAAGCGTTAGTCCTTTCCATTTCCGGTTACAGCCTGCTAACCAGGACTTGACTTGACTTGGCTTAAAAAGTCAAAAGCTTTTGGTGTCATGTAATTGACACCAAAAACATCCGCTGGTTGGAGTACCGAAGGCGTGGCAAAGCCCTGCTTCGTGTGCGCCACATGGCGTATGAGCGATTTTTAATTAATCCCTTTGACACCAAGCAAAAAAGCCACGTCAAAGTAAAGTTCTTTGGTTGTTTTTCACGCCGGGCAAGTTAACCAGAGCCCGGTAACGAAAATTGAAAACAGAAACTATATAATTGATTTTGCATCTACTCAAACTCAGGATACTCGCAGGATACTCGCAGGATACATGCAAAAGTACAAAAATATTTATAACAAAATGTAAAGACTTGTTCAGCTCAGCAGCAACTACAATATGTCAATATTTCAATCAATGCTGCTTATTAAAACATATATAATACAATTAGTTGGCAACTCTGCACTAAATGGCATACAAGCTGCCAACTTGTTGCAACTTTTCCATAGCTTTATAAACTAAACTAAACTAAAAATTTAATTAAGCCACTAAAAGCTTTTAACTCAACGTATTTGGGTATTGAAATATTATTAGGCTTATTATTAGTTGGGCTCAGCTGCTGCTCTTGGGCAAAGTATTTTAGGCTTAGTCAATTTTAAGTGCTTTTGAAAAATACATTTTATTAAATAATTTTATTAAAATATTTAAAAAGCAGCAATGGCAATTTTTAAAATTAAATTTTTAAAGAAACACATTTTTTTTTATTAATCTCTTTGATTTAGACAATTTTTACACATTTATTAGTGTTCTAACTAAATTTCGTCTCTTTTTTATACCCTGTACCTATAGGTACAAAGGGTATACTAGGTTTGTGCAATGTATGTAACGGACAGAAGGAGGCGTGGCAGACCCCAAGTCCTTTATACCAAAATGCTTATCATAACCTCGGGTAGCGATTGAGCCATGTCCGTCCGTCCGTATGAACGCCTAGATCTCAGAGACTATAAGAGCTAGAGACACGAAACTTTACCAGCTGGTGCGCATATTTCCTAAGCAGATGAAGTTTGTTGAATCATGTCAATATCTTCCCCCGTTCCCCCGCAGTAGAGTTTCGCGGTTTTTAGCCACACCGTTAAGTATTTTCACCTGAAATTTAACAGAGCGATGCGTTGTGGATACATGCATCTATGTGTAAAAAATGAACAAAATCGGACAAATACAACAGAAGTTATAGTCAAAAATGTGCAAATTTCACCTCCCCTTACCAATAAACTGCGTCAATATTTGACTCTACGCAATTATGGCTACAACTGACCTAGAATCACAATTTTTGGTAAGCTGATTCATGTGGCTCTAATGAACAAATCCACATCCAAATTTTATCGATGCGGTCCCCCCACCCCCGCAATCGATTTACCGTGTTTTCTCCCACACCCCTCAACATACCAACTTGAAACTTACCCCGTATACTTTTAATAAACTCTTTGTTGTAACATTCGAGTTTCATCAAAATGGGTAAAAATTTAGGGAACTTATAGGTATAAATATCGATTTTCACCAAAAAAAAATAAATTCCAATTGGAAAGTTCTTAGATGGAATATGCAGGAAAAATTTTTTTGACACAAAAGGTACAGGGTATTCCACTGTCGGGCACCGCCTCGACTGTACCACATTTTTTTCTTTTCCGATTATTTATCGATTTGCTAATAATGCGATATCTTGCTAAATAATTATTTCAAAGGCAGATTTAGACAATTTTTACATAATTTACAAAGGTTCAAACTCAATTTCGCCTCTATGTGTTTCTTTGCAAAATATCGATTATTTATCGATTTATTGATGTTGCAATAGCTGCTTTTAATTAGTTTTAACATAATTTATAGAGGTTCCAACTTAATAGCTCCTTAGCCTCTCTTTTTGTTTTTGAAAACGCCGATAATTCATCGAATTATCGATATTGCAATATCTCTTAGTATCTTATATGCCATCAAAAACTGATCCCATCAAATCGATCTAAGCATCTTCTTATCTGATCATAATAAATATTGATAAATTACACTAGTTTACACGAAAAATGAACCTTCCTAAAAAAAAGTGTTTTTTAGGGAAATTTGGGGTCGAGAAACCCGAAAATGGCAACCTTTTTTTTTCTGAAGCACCGTTTTCGAGATATTTTCGAAAATCATGTTTTTGGGCACTTTTTTCAGTTATTCCTCAATATCACGTGAACAAAATTTTGTATCGACATGAACGATTAGATTAGATCGAAAGTTATTGATGTGCTCTTTCCCGTGATATATAATATGTACAGATTAAATAAAAATGATCGAAGTTACAGGCAACTGTAGTTAAAAAAAAGTGTAATTTTCGACCATTTTTCAAAATTACAAATTTGCAGTGTTCTCTTTATTAACGAGAAAATTTTTTTGATAATTATGTTAAGCTTTAAGATGAAAGGGAATTCTTTTACGAACATTTCGAGTCTAAGATCTGCGAAATTTTGTTCACGAGATATTGAGGAATAACTGAAAAAAGTGGCCGAAAACATGTTTTTCGAAAATATCTCGAAAACGGTCTTATGCAGGTTTTTTAGGAAGGTTCACTCGATGACCCTTAAATTTGTTAACTAGTGTTATCGTTTGTGACGTCATACGTTGTAATGCGCTATGATTAGTATTGTAGAATAAGAAACAAGTATTGACATGACAACACCTCTATTCAAAAAAAATAAAAAATAATTGAAAAATTTTCCGAATCTTCAAAATCGATACAATCGTTTAAAAGTGTCTCGCCTTACACATTTTTGCTCGCAGATATTTCCAAAAAGTGCCTATAAACAATTTGCCATGTATGGCAACACTTTTTTTTAATTTTACTTAACATAAATCAGTTTTGTCCCACAGTGCAACCGTAGATTTTTGTTGGTCATCGCTCCACTCTTGTATTTATTATTTTATTCATTTATTTGATGAGTTTTATTATTCAGTATTGTTTAATTTTTGGCTTATTCAGATTTCAAGCGTAAATGTTTTCTTTGCGGGCCAGGGAATGCGTAAACTTTCATAGCAATATATTGAGCAGTTCTACGTCATCAAAATAATTTCTTCTACATACCTAAAATTTATTTATTTTTTATTTTTTTTTTTTTTTAAAAATACAAAACTATACTCGAAACTTTATTTCACTTGAGTGCAGAATATACAAGTTTTGCAATTGTACTCCATTCTCTAGAAATCTTGGAAACTTTGATATCCGTACTTTGAGGAAATGAAGGCAATAAAGACTAAATATTTGTAAATGTAATTAAAATCATTCTTTCATTATAATTGTGTCTTATTTTTTAATAAACGCACTGGACGCATTGTTTGGTGCTTGGGGCCCGATGGTAATACCCCCAGTGAATAGGCCTTCTTTATCCTCAACATATCATTTCAAAATATGAAAATTATTGGGAAAAATTTAATGCTGTCAGAATGGCCAGCTTAAAAAGTCTAAGTGCCGACTATATTTTGAAGCTTTAGACAGATTCGGCTGTTTGGAGGCCATAACAAAACTGTTTGAACTGCTTAATATAATAATAATAATTTTCCTGACTTGACAATTTTGTCAGTCGCCCCTATGGAGCATGGGCATCTCTATTAATAACTGTTTGAAGAGAACAGGGACCTATACCTTACAAACGGCGGGGTCTTGAATTAATAGAGATTTTCTTGGGCAAATAGCGATGCCAGTGCTAGGCAAATGAACAAGTGCCTCTGCAGGGAATTTAACCAAGCGAGTACGCTATCGATGGCCACGAACTGCTTAGTGAGAGTTAAAGGTGCGCTTACACCGCTACTCTGATCAAGCAGTTCAAGCAGTTTCGCTTGTAATACAGCAGCCTTAGCTGCTTAGGGCTTAGTAATCGTGCGTAGGCTAATAGTATTAGTAAATAGATATGAGTTAACCTATTCTACGTGATGGGGATAATATAGGATACCTCAAACTCTGTCTTACGTATTAGAAAATATAGGTAGATAAGCAAGAGAATTAGAACTGTTGGTGATGGCGGGAATTCCCTGATTTGGCCAAATCTGGGTCGATCTTGTTTGGAGTCAGTTTGGTTCAGCCCATCAGATATTATGAGTGAAAACTAGTAAGATATTTGTATGGTATAGAAAAATACAGTGGTCAGCATAGATGTAGACTGCTTGAAGAACCTTAATTACAAACTATATTGGGAATCAAAAAAATCTTTGACTACATATAGACAGCTATAAAGTGCTTATGAAAAGACGTGACGCTAGTGGCCAATTTCAAGTGTTCAATGCATATGTTGTGCTGACAAAGTTCATATAATAATAGTCAAGAATGCACTTTGGGCTAATTAGAGTTTACACACAAAGTTCTTCAAGAGCTTCTAAGCAAGTAGACTTAACAATATTTACTCGATTTAAACTCAAAACCTTAATTAGTATTCAATTAAATTATTTGTCCTCAACAAATATGCAGTAGGACTGCTTGGCTGTGTGTATCTATCTGTGTGTGTGTGTGTTTTTGTGTATCTGTGAGTTGCATGTAAATTAAATTATGTTTTGGTCATGCAAAATGCTTGACTGGAAAGATTTTATATGCAGATTTTAAGGTTTTTCTTGGCTTGTAACTTAATACAGTGGCCAACACACAAACACACACACACACCGATGCACACACATACACACGCATGTGACACCTTGAAGTGTCTTGGACTTTGATAGCAGACACCTTGGTTAAATGCTTCTGGCCATTGCGTGTTGTGGTCAATGTGGCCTGCTCAAAACTGAGGCTGGCTCTGTAGCTGCGGCTCCTTCTGGCCGTGACAAACTTTTGAGTAGCCAAGAAATCTGTCACGTTCATTAGTACAGATAATATACACATAGATACACGCACACACACACGCACATACACAATGTACTGACTATAAACTGTTTTATATAAGCTGCAGTTGGCTTTGATTTGCCTTGGTTTTGGCCAACTCTGTGGTTTAACTTTGCTCTGGTTGAGTGGCTGCAGCTTATGGCCAGTTCAAATTGTTAAACGTGTTTCAAATGCTAAAACCAAAACTACACACACACACACACACACATATGTGTATCTATGTAGTCACTTGCAGTGCGGCTAAGCCTTAAAGTAAATAACCTCAAAAGATTGAGCCAAGTAAAAGTCATATTTAAAATGTATTCTCTGTGTATGTTTGTGTGTCTATGTGTGTATCTATGTGTAACTGCTTATTAGCCTTGACTGATTGCCATATACAAGCATATACATACACACATCAGTTACACATACGGTCAGCTGAATATAAACCTTTTAAGGTGGTAAGGCCTAACAGTAGATTGTTGCCCTTATATACATAGCTTATATACTTTCTTTAAAAATCCGCAGGGTGGGTAGTAACCTCTTTGGACCAAATTAGATAACTGGTCTAAGAAAAAGTCTAATCGACTTTTCTTTACATTTTTATTGCAAAAACAAGTGGATCACACTGAAAATCATTTTTTAGAAACAAAGTTTTCGTCAGGCGGTAAGACCTTCTTAAACGTGTTGTGAATTATAAGCCGGTGAAATAAAAATCTTGTAATATATGCATCTATATTATTTTTTATTCAATTCTTGCAAATAATAAGCATGTAAAATTTGTTTTAAAAAATTCCGATAATTTATCGATAACTGTAAATTTCTGTTTATTTTTACTTTTAGATAACCCATAACACGTAAGCGAACGCAGATATTGGAATAATTTAATTTTTTTCAAATGAAAGAATAAAATTTGTTTTACAAAATGTATCGACATCAATTTTCTCCATATTTAAGCTGTTCATCGGCGTAATGAAACGATAACAAGTCAAAGTCAACTAAAACTATTCATTTGCAAAGTTATATTTTTTTCTGTATGTCTTGATTTCAGGACAGCAATATGAAGCGTTACTATTCAATTGAACAGCAATGTTTTAGAAGAGAGAGTATGATGTACATATATCTGAGAATGGCATTGTCATCATCCTTTTGGCTAGGGGTTTATGTTTCAATTAAATGTATTTTATGGAATTTTTTTCGTTTTGTTTTTGCTTTTTGTGTTGCCTTGGCTCAGCTTTTTGTTTGTTTTGCGTGGCCGCAACGTAAACAACTGGAAGCCCCTTGGCGACGTTGACCGCTCTAAGAACGCTCCAACAACAGAAACAACAACGACAACAAGCAAAAACTACGTATACGCAATTGTTGCAACTTTAAGCTGTCTGCCACGTCTCATTTTTCTTAGCGTCTCGTCTGGTCACTGTTTTTATAACATCTTCTTTTTCGTTTCTTTTTTTTGTTTTTTTTTTTTTTTATTTTTGCTTGTCTTGATTTATCATCAACTATTTTTGTAGGTCTGATTTGAAAATAATTTTCAATAATTTGCTGTCATGTTTTTTGGGTCGCACACACACACATCCCCAAGACATGTATGGGTTGTGCCTGTCTCTCTGTGTGTAAGTGTGTGTGTGTGTGGCCAGATGCTTTTATCTGCGTTGCGTGTTTATTTGTACAGGAAACTCATTACGCAAATCTCCCCAAAGCTATACGCAAATCCTTTTTCTTCCTTTTTTTTTTGTGCACTTTTGGCATACTCTGGCCCCAAATAACTTTGCCTGCCTTCCCGAAAGTTGCTGCCCGCTTTCTATCTGTATACTCTAGAAACCTTATTTTTAAGAGTATTCTAGATTTGTTGGTTCTCTATATCCAAGGTATCGTTTAGTTGGGTCTGTTTGTCTGTATGAACAGCTAAAACTGGAAGATTCTAAGAGCTAGCTACAGGAAATCTGAACAGCTTCATAGCTGAAGTTTGGGAAATTCCCCGCGGAGACGAAGTTTTCTAAGAGGTCCTTGGACTTGAAAAATTATGGATTTGCTTAAAGTTTTTTTCGAAAGTTAAAAACAATCAAAAGATAAATTTTATTATTAATTTTCCAATTTCTTAATATTGATTATATCATTTTTCAACAGATAATAATAAATATTTTTTTTTTCAATGTGCCAAATTCATAATTCTAAGGTCTGTCGGACGGCCTGTGGAATCAATACAGAAACAATTTTATTTGGGATACTAATTCGATGCCTAGACAAACGAAAAATTACCCTTAATTCTATAATTTATTTAAATGCAATAAAATGTAATGATATAAAATGAAACGAAAATAAATGAAATGAAATGAACGTCATGAAATTAAACGAAAAGAAACGCAATAAATAAAATTACATGAAATAAATTGAGCCGAAAATAAATAAATTATATAAAAATTAATGTATTAATTTAAATTAACAAAAAATAAAATACATAATTATAAATAAAAATAACAAAAAATTAATAAAAATAAATAAACATAAAAAAAATAAATAAAAATAAATAAATAAAATACAATAAAATAAAATAAAATAAAATAAAATAAAATAAAATAAAATAAAATAAAATAAAATAAAATAAAATAAAATAAAATAAAATAAAATAAAATAAAATAAAATAAAATAAAATAAAATAAAATAAAATAAAATAAAATAAAATAAAATAAAATAAAATAAAATAAAATAAAATAAAATAAAATAAAATAAAATAAAATAAAATAAAATAAAATAAAATAAAATAAAATAAAATAAAATAAAATAAAATAAAATAAAATAAAATAAAATAAAATAAAATAAAATAAAATAAAATAAAATAAAATAAAATAAAATAAAATAAAATAAAATAAAATAAAATAAAATAAAATAAAATAAAATAAAATAAAATAAAATAAAATAAAATAAAATAAAATAAAATAAAATAAAATAAAATAAAATAAAATAAAATAAAATAAAATAAAATAAAATAAAATAAAATAAAATAAAATAAAATAAAATAAAATAAAATAAAATAAAATAAAATAAAATAAAATAAAATAAAATAAAATAAAATAAAATAAAATAAAATAAAATAAAATAAAATAAAATAAAATAAAATAAAATAAAATAAAATAAAATAAAATAAAATAAAATAAAATAAAATAAAATAAAATAAAATAAAATAAAATAAAATAAAATAAAATAAAATAAAATAAAATAAAATAAAATTAAATAAATATAACAAAAAATACAATCTGTCAGATGAAACAATCAGCAAATTTTATACATACTACAAAAAAAATATAAAAAATAACAAAATAAATAAAATAAATTAAATGCAGTGTATCCCGTAATCGACTGCCGTTCTCACTGATTACACTTTTCTTTTTTCTAATTTCACATGCGAAAAACCCCACTAATGGCATTTGTTTTGCTCACACACACACACACATACACACACACACACACGCATACACATGAAAAGTCGGAGCACAAAATGTGCACATCAATAAATCTTAAAGTCCTGTGTAAACATTAAACCTTTTGATCTACATCAATTTTATTGCACCAAAAAAAAAAAAAGAAAAATGAAGAAAAGAAAATATAAAAAATAAAATCAAATAAAAAAAAAATAAAAATAAACCCCAACATAAGCAAGAAAATGAGCATTTGCTTTACTTTTCACTCATTCGTACTTACCCTACTGTCCCTTCTTTGCCATTCCTTTTTGTTGCTTCTGCTTGGCCTTCTTGGCAACTTTGCCCTGCCCCAAAACTTGCCATTTTTATATAGGCTCAACTTTGAGGTCTTTGCTTGTACTTGCCCCCGCACCCTCCTGCCACCATTGGTCGGCAACAAAGTTAAAGTCGCGTGTGGCACAAATCATCTGTTGCGCATTAAGAGTCGAGAGAGTTGGGAGAACAAATACGGAAACGACCACAAAATAGGGAGAAAAAAAAAACAAAAGTGAAGAGTAAGAGAACATGTGAAACTTTGAAGAATTTCCTTTTCGGTAGGGGGCGCCAGCACATCATTAGAGGCTTATTATTGATTGTAGCAAGTTTATTAAACTGAGGACTTTGCCTCGCTTATTGTTATTTATGCAAGAGCGCCATTTTGTGCGCTTTAAAGAGTAAGAGCGAACGACAGCGTCGATCACTCGTGACGAGCCGAATGTCATAATACAGAGCTCGGCTTTTATGCGCTGATAAGCTCTATAAGCGCTTGCTTCACGATCTGAAGATCAGTGGCCGGCTTAAGCTTGTGTCGCTTGGTTGATTGAGTGCAAAGAAAGTACCATATGGAAATGTCGTCTGATAAATCAACAGCTAACGAAGCTCGGGACAGTTTGGCGGCTACAGCGACTGGCACAGCTAACAGTGCAGAAAAGTGTCCAGTTGTGGAGTTACTAAAAGCATTGGATTTGACTGAACAGGAGGAGCCACCACAGCAGCAGGCGGGACCAGCTCATTCCACGACAGAGCTTGCAGCATCAAGCATTAGTTCCGCCAGCCAGGTAGATATTTTATAATAACCCCATATTGCCTAATAATTTTGGATCAATATATTTGCAGGCCTTGCTGAGCTACCAAGCTGCACACAATCATCGAATGGTAAACGCTCTATGCTTAAGTATGCTTTAGCTGTGAACAAATTTTGGGGGCTAGAAATATAATCTCGAGATACCACCCGATAGAAAGATATTCTTTACATGTTTAGGAATCTGTCTGGGAATCCTCTATGCTATTGTCGCACTGCTGAGCGTATTTCTTCAGCTTCTGTTTGACCTTTAAAGGTTTTGGGAATATTTACTTAGTGTAACATCTAGCAGAGATTCCTTTAAGTTTAAGAAATTTGATTAAGCTTGGTCCGTCTGCCTGAACAGCCAGCTGTCTTTAACATATATTCTCGACCTTATTTGGCATAAATTTTTGGTTACATATAGCAACCTCTCAAAGGTGAGGCAGATCTGCCATGGGTTCTTTTTTCGCAACTAGTCTTCAACTCAGAGAGCGATATCTTAGATACTAAGATCCAGGGTCATAAGACTTTATATATTATAATAGATAGTCTTGTCGAAGACTGGTTGATTTTAGATAAGCTGACCTCTAGCACAATAGTAAAACAATAGATTATACCGGTTGACTCCTGAGGGGAGTCACACATAGACTGCATAGTCCTTAGTGGAGATAAAACAATACCTCGAATGAGAAATTCCAAAGACTTCCTTGTTTTAACGATTTCCTATATAACATTTATTTCGATATGACCCCTAGTACTTAAATAAAACAACCCTAAAATAACGAAATAATTTTTAATCCGTATAATAATTATAATACATGATTTCCTCAAAAAATATAGACCTGGTGATTTGAGATAAGCTGACTTCTAAAACTATAATAATACCGTACCTTACACTAAGAAAAATCGTTTAGAAAAAATTCCTGAATTTATTTATTTTTATAATAACAAAGTAGAAGTTGATGCTAATTCAAAAGGGTTTGCGTTCAGAGTAACATAGGCCTTCAGGCTGAATTTAAGATTTCCTATAATATATGATTTGATATGAGAAAAGCTGACCGCTTACTAAAATAAATCCACCCTAAAAAAAAATTGCTAGCAAAGAATTATTTCTAACATGTTTTTTTGAATTTCTTATAATAATAATAATAGGTATATGATTTTTTTTAAAAAGATTTGACATAAACTGACTTCTAGTACTAAAATAATATCATACTTAAAGCAAAGAAAAATTGTTTCCAAAGCAACCCTGTAACTTTATTTACTTATATACCCTGTACCTGTACCTTATGGCACAAAGATTATATTAAGCAAGCCAAAAATGTATGTATCATACAGAAAAAGACGTCGGAGACCTCCAAAAGTTACCTAAAGTATGATCAGGGTGACTAAAGACGAACATCTAGATCTCAGAGATGGTAAGAGCTAGAGCATCCAAACTTTTAGACTAGATGCCGTATTATATGAAGGGAGACAAGTTTATGTTATTTTTTTTTTTGATTTCGGGAATATATTATATAGCTCTCATAGGGGTGTTTCAGAGCACCTTGAAAAAAATCAAAAGTTTTAGATGGATAATTCGTTTGTTTATGAACATACATAAGTACTAAAGATGGCGGTGTACCCAGGAAAGTTTGTTCGAACATCTAGATCTCAGAATTGGTAAGTGCTAGAGCATCCAAACTTTCAGACTAGATGCCTTATTATATGAAGCGAGACAAGTTTGTGTTATTTGTTTTTTTGATATCGGGAATATAGCTCTCATAGGGGTGTTTCAGAGCAACTTGAAATGAAACAAAAGTTTTAGATGGATAATTCGTTTGTTTATGAACATATTTGACATGCGGAAGTTTTTTAGATTTTCCAAGCATTGTAATAAATTTTATCGAAATCGGTTGACTATACAATACTACCTCTATAGGACCGTTCGATCGTTTGTTTTTGATCAAGAAAAGTTTTTCGAAGTACTTAAGCCATAAACCGAATTTGATTGCAATGTGATGGTAAAGGTTATCCCAAAGTCGTCCGTGCCCAACTTTAACGTACAACATTTTTATTTTCGAAAAGTTTGGATCGTAATTACAAATTTCTCTAAACCTCAAACTTAGAAGTTCTGATATCTTTTTTTATCGTTTTATGCCATACTATTTTTTAATTTAGAGCAATATCTGGAACTAAAAACCTATTATGTACATATATTTTTGTTATTATAAAACATGTCTAGTACAGTTTCTTCCAAAATAACTTGAAAACTTTAGAGAACTTTAGTCGTTATTTTTTTTTGGACTTTAACAAAGTTGCATGCCATTAATATTCTTAAATCTCGACAGGAAAGCCTCACATCGATCCTAATGATGCATCAACTTATGATGGGTCATCGCTTTGGACCCGCACTACCTTTTCGACAATCCCAAACCATGTCATCGCCAAGCACTCCATTTCAACCAGCAACTTACAGTTTTACCAGATCCCAGGGTCTATTGATGGCCTCTCGAAATGCCAATGAGAATATACTGCCCTCACCGAATCCATTCAGTTTGAAGGGCAGCCAGCAACAGACGGTGACTTCAACACTAGAGACACCTCTGGATATGAACTCCTCCAGCAGCAAGTCCAATGAGCACACTGGTACCAGAGAAATACGCAAGTTACTATGTCAGCGCCTTAAGAAGTCCTGCCACAAAAAGCACAAGTTTTCCAAGTACTGCAAGCACCGCGTACCGAGCTTATTGGACCATTCCCCAACGAATCTCTTGCAATTACGCAGCATCCTGCAGCCGAGTCAGCAAAGTCGTGCTCTAGCCTTGGCCAATTTTCGAGGCTTCCAGCCGGCAACGGTGCCATATTTTCTGCCGGATCGGAGATCTAAGCTCGTGCCTTACGTGCCCAATCCCATTTGGTCCTCGATGCAAGCAGTGCAAATTACAGAACCTCTACAGCTGGACCAAACGGACTTGACAATGCTGACTGCTTTTCGAGCTCGTGAGCATCGTCCTCTCCGCGGCCGTGAGATCTGCTCTTGTGGTCTCTTCATGACTGCCTGCGAGGCAATGGGCAATTATGTAAATAGCGTAGAAGAAGCCCAGAACTCGCCCACGGATCAGAATATGGAGAAATAAGTTTGAATGAATCCTTGCAATTTTTAGTATTTTCAACTTGCTAACTCGAACTAAATCGAAATAAGTAAATATTGTAGTTATTGTCCCAACGTAAAAATCGACTGTTTTTAAAATTTAAAAAAATTATTTTCTTTATAATTTGTAAAAAATTATTAATTTTTTTTTTCTTATGCGTATGGGCCTTTAATTGAAAAATTTTTTGTCATGTATACTTTTTTAAAGGTAAGACAAAGTCCAGTAAAAAAAAGACAATGGCTTAAAATTTTAATTTTTTTTTTTTTTTAAATTTTTATTTTATTTATTATATCTCAAAATGTTTTGCGTTTGACCTTTTTTTTTTAGCCAAAATCTGTTGATGAGCAAAATTTTATTATATTTAAGAAAAATGGCAGTGCAATAAAAAAATTATATGAAATTTTTAAATTGCCAATTGTAGTTTTTGACATTAGATGCTCCAACAAATATTTGTAAAATAAAAAATCGTTTATTTAAATTTATGAACTTTAATGGCACTGCTTCAAATGCAGAATTTTTTTTTTTTTCCAATTATATTTACAATCTGTTCAAAAACCATCAGTAAATTATATAAAATTATTTAACAAATGACAGGTACAATGACTAGTAAAGTTGAAATATGAATTTTTTTAATGAAATTAATTTTTTATTTATTTTGTTCATTGTAAACTTGTAATGAAATTTGTATCCATTTTTTTGTTAAATTTTCATATTTTATTTTTTTTTGTCAAATTCAGTTTTTTATATTGTAACTGCTAACATATACATATGTATTAAATTAAAAATTGTGTATTTAATTTTTGAACTATAAGATCACAGCTTTAAGAATTTATTAAATATATTTTTTTAAATTAAATTAATTTTTTTATTTATTTTGTTTAAAATGGATGGTAAACAAGATGAAACTTATAATGAAATTTCAAGTAAAATTGTTTTTAAATTTTTTTTATATTTAAAATTGTTTTTAAATTGGCCTTTTACAATGTGACTTCTAGCATAATGTGCAAAATTAAAAAATTGTTTATTTAAATTTATGAACTATAATGTCAGTGCTTCAAAAGTGAAATATGAATATTTTTTTTTAATGAAATTAATTTTTTGTTTATTTTGTTCATTGTAAACTTTCAATGAAATCTGAATCAAATTTTTTTTTTAAGTTTGCATTTTTTTTTTGCCAGTTTCAGTTTTTTATATTGTGACTGCTAACATATACATATGTGTTAAATTAAAAATTTTGTATTTAATTTATGAATTATAATATCACAGCTTTTATTCAATTTATTATTTATTTATTTTTTAAATGAATTAATTTTTTATGAAACATAATGAAATTAAGCAAAATTACTTTCAAGATTTTGTTATATTTAAAATTGTTTTTAATATTTGCCAATAATAGTTTTTTTGTTTGTTTTGTGACTTAATAATAATGTGCAGAATTAAAAAAATTGTTTATTCAAGTTTATGAACTATAATGTTACTGTTAATGAAATTAATTTTTTATTTATTTTGTTCATTGTAAACTTGTTATGAAATTTGAATCAACATTTTTTGAAAATTTTATATTTTATATTTTTTTTTTTGTTAAATTAAAAATTGTATATTTAAATTTATGAACTGTTAGGTCACAGGTTAAAATTTAAAAAATTATTTTCTTCTTAATTTTTAAAAAATAATTTTTTTTTTTAAATATTAATTGAATTTTTTTTTTAATTGTATTAATTAATTTATTTTCAAACGCTGAAATATTTTTTGTTTGATTAATTAATTTATTTATTTTGTTTATAATGGTTGGTACAAAATGGAACTTGTAAAGAAACATGATTGTTTCCCGCTTAAACCATGATAGTTACTTTATCTTTAGCTTTTGGCAGTAATCCGGTATGGTATTACTTATATTATTTTAAAAGTAAATACTATTCTAATAATTATAGATTTTGATGGCAATGGAAATTTTTTGGCATAAAATAAAATATTATAATAATAATAATTTTCATAATAATTAATTAAATTTTAATATTTTTCATGAATATTTTCAGATTACTTTTCTGAGCTTGAAACCAATTTAAATCGATGCCGACAGGCTCGGGACTTTCTCTATTGAAAAATGGAAATTCAATTTTTTTGAAAATACAGAGAGTCAGTCTACAACTAATTAGGAACTCCATCTTGAATTATAATCTGAGGCTGGAGAACGTTAAAAAATAATGAGACATTGACGACTGAAGAACGTCTTCTACGTTATCAGAACAGCTGGGACAGACAGAATCTTGTCAACGTCAACCCCATAAAAATTCGGTCCTATAGGAACCTTAAGCCTTCCACCACGCAGACTGCCAAACCTTACTATGACTGGCGGAGTTATAAGAGACTACCCTAGTTATCTTGCTTCTACTCCGCATACTATCTCTTCCTGATGTGTATATAAAAAATGAAAATAACGTTTATTCGTATTTAATGTGATACAGTAAATTCATAAAGTTCTGATAATTTACAAAGAAGATATAAACAAAGATTTCTAAACATAATCAAAGCTGGGTTTTGTTTAAATTTTGATGTCTCTTTGGAATGCTGGCTTTTTTTCGTGGGAGCTATGTAAGTTCTTGTATCTTTTTTCCTGTCTTTTGATTATAATATGTTTTTTTTGTTGTTATCATTTTAGATGATTACTCCGCGTAATTGACTGCAAGCGAGCCATTCCCTCGATCCTCAAGAGCGTATACAAAACAATTTCAGTCAGTCGATGAGTTTTGCCTACGTCAGCGGTCTTTCGCTTTTATTGCTTGCTTTACCTTGGCAGTACCTTGGAGACTGTGGATGTATCAAATTGTGCGACCTCTGCTCAAGGTGCCTGTAAGCATGGTCGCACTATGGATAACTATAACCGTGGGCAAGAGGGGTCTCCCAAGTGGCTCTCTGACTCTCCTTCTTTCCATCTCGCTCTCTCTCTCTCTCTTACTCTCTCTCACTCTTTCCAACTCTCTCTATCTCTCCCTCTCCCTCTCTCTCTTTTTTCTCTCTCTCTCTCTCGCTCTCTCTCTCTCCTTCTCTCTCTCTCTCCACACCCTACGAATCTGCTGACCTCAAGATCTACAAAAATGGTCTATGTCGATGCAAACGTTATGTTGTTACGTTTACGTCACAGTGCTGTCCTCCTCCGTTTTTCAATCCAAAGCAACTACCATGTCAGCTGTTTATATAAGTTTTTGAAAAACTACTGTGAAGCTTTGACATTTACTTTCATAGTTTTGAAGCTACGATTTCCATTGAGTCGACTTGGAAAACACGCGGCTCTGACCTGGGCGGATATTTGAAGCCCACCTCAACAATTAAAGCTCAAAATTTCTTTAAGAAACTCCTTTAAAAGTACTTCAAATATACTTTTGTACATTAACAGATGATTACCTTAGTTTGTATATCTTCTCTAGAGCATCAGTATCGGGATTCTGGTACCGATAGGGACATATACAAATCAGCATCGGTAATCGGATATCGAGATTTACATGTCCTTACCAGCTCCGAGATTCGGATACTGATATGGACATGTCAATCTATCCATCTGCACGCAAACAGATCATGGCTGTAACCAGGGAGAGCGGTTTTGGGGACTCACACCCCTTAAGAAACTAGGATTTTTTTTTGACCAAATACAATTTGTTTTTGCGATCGCTGAATTCGAGTCAAAATCTCAGCACCTCAGAGCTCTAACATAATCTCAAACAAGAGTTATAGCTCTTTCTAAAAAAAGACTCAACAAATATAAAATTATGTTGATTCGCACTTATGTTTTATTATTAGGCTCACATGAGTCTACATATTCAATTTGGTGTCTTTTGTATATCAATATTAGAGATGAGACCGGAAAGTCAATCCAAAAGCTGCGGAATGGTCGGGACGAAAAAAAATATGTTAAAATATGCGAGATGGGCGTTAGTTTCTAATCAACTCGAAATTCCCGCGGGTCCCAAAATTCTCAGGAGTTTTGATAAAGATCTTACTCTTGATAAACTCTTGCTTAGGAGACTTATTAGATACAGAAGAAATCCACAAAATTCGAATTATCCTTAAAACGGGAATAAATTAAAAGCTAGGAGGTTCAATTGATCAATATTTTTCAGAAGAAGAACATTTTTAGAATACTTTTTACCAAATATGAAGAAAAGAGATGAATTCAGTTTCTGAATGTGTTGGGAAAGTAATACTTATAGTATATCATAGCTTATTAGTATTTTGTTGATTCTAATATAATATAAAATTGCAAAAAATAGTTGATTGTAGAAAATTCCTGAAACCAACTTGAGCTGCAATAAGCAGGCTTAAAATGTTTTTCTAAAAATTATGACCAACTTTTATTAGTTTGCTTATGAGTTTTGCTTGTTAGTAGAAAATGCGCTGCAACAAGTTGATTCCAAGAATTTTAATAACTCATAGAAGCTATATTAGATATTCTCGGTAAGCTGTTCCCAAGCTGGCTTACACCAAGCTAAACGTCTGTATCTCGTTCGTGCAACTAAACTTTTCCATCATTTTCACTTTTTTATAATACATTTTTTTTTTTGTATTTATTTTTTTATCCCGGCTTTGAGTGCACAAAGGAAAATTGCGTAAAAAATTCCAAGCAAATTAGATATGCGCGGAAAAAAGTTTTGCTTTTAAATCTCTCACAACTTGAAACAACAAATTTATTTAAGGTGTAAACTTTGGCGGCAGCTAAAATGCATTACAAAAAGGTAGCGCTCCAAATGTAGTTACAATTAGTAGGGAAAGAAACATTTTAAAGTCCTCGACAAATCCGCGGCCAGTGCTAACAATGCAAAAAGGCTTATAACAAGCAGGTTTGGGCAGCAGTCTTGGAGTTGGGACAAAAAAAAAAAACAAATCAAAGGAAACTCGCTCAAAAAAAAAGAAATACGATGGAAAAACTGCAAAAAATTTTTCAATTTCATTTGCCACCTGCGACAAGGCAACGCAACTGCCATAGAGCCTGATTGCAAAAGTTGGCAAAAGGAAACAATAAGAACAAGAGCATAGATGGATCAAGTTTCGGAAGATTTAATACTCTCTCTTTTTTTCTTTTTTTCTAGTATAAGGCTTATAATTTATTGTATGGTAAACTGATAAGTAGGATACATGTTGAGAGCAACTGATACGCAGCGAAACCTTTAAATAACACTAGGCATTGAATATTGTTTTAAAGTTCGTTCCAATAATATCATGATTATCACATAAGTGTAACCACAGATATAAAAAAAATATATAAAATGTCCGCAGAGCATATCCATGATGCAATGATGCTACAAGGTGCAGCAAAAAAATGCGCAAGTTCGGCTTCGCTGGTTCAATTTTGTATGACAGCTACAAGAAGTAGTGCACCAATTTTGATCAAACTTCACACAAATGTTTAGTCTAAAACAAAAAACAACTGTTATAAATTTGGTGACGATATTTAAAAAAATAAAAAATATAGAATTCTTGCTTATACATAATTATGTGCTTTTTTGAATTTCATATTAGTCTACACATTTGTGTGAAATTTGATCAAAATTGGTTCACTATTTCATATGGCTACCGTACAAAAATTGAACCTGTGCTCTCTATTTCAGAGGACATTCGCACTGCGTAACCTTCTAATTGTTGTATCATGGGCTGTACTTATGTAAGGTAGAGTAAGTCTGCCTTGTTCGCTCTTGCTGGACCCATAATTTGTACCCATGTGTGCACCAGCTACGAATTTTTTCTCTCCCACTATTTTTACTCTCACAAGATTTATGGGAGACTTACTCTACCAAAGACAAAATTTTAGAAGAAAACAGGCTTTTAACTTCTTACACAAAATACGTTTACGAACTTATTATAATCTTCTCGAACTATCATCTTTAAGGAGAATACTTCATACAAGCTAAAATATGCATTGAATTTGGTTTAAATAGCTTAAGATTTTTAGTGCGTTTTGTAAAAAAATTACTCAAAATATATCTGACTAAATATTTGGAAAAATCATATCTACATTGCTTTCAAATATCTGGATTACATTTATCTTAGATTTATACTGAATACTGGGATTACAAATAATACATTGTAATTCGTTCTGCAAAGACTCAATTATACAAAAATTTATAGCCCATTTATTTATTTATTAAATTTTATTTTGTTATATTGAGAATTTTTAACAGTTTCAGTTTCCAAAATGGTGTTAGAATCTTGAGAAAAACTATTTTTTTTAAGCTACATTGGTAAACAATTATGTTAGAAATTATGTCCCGAAAGAGATTTTTCAAACTTTTTTTTACAACTTTAAGCGCTTTATTCTCAAAACCACATTTTTTCGAATTATTATCCGATCGATTTGAAATTTTGACACAATCTTTATAACATCATTCTCTAGTAAAGGCCCATCGCAGTTCGAAAATTTTCGCACGGAATGACAAAACTTCATATATAAAAAAAAAATCCCATTAGAGGTATCCCGTTCGGATAATAAAAAAAAAAATCCCATAAGGAATATCCCATTTGGGATTTTTTTTTTATATGAAGTTTTGTCATTCCGTGCGAAATTTTTCGAGCTGCGTTTGGGCCTTAAACCACTTTTTATTTTACAACTCATTTTTCATGATTTTTTTGACGAAAAAACTTTTTTTTTTCTAACTTACGCCATTTTTTTTAAAATGATATTTTTGAAAACCCGTACGTGGTTCACTTTCAGAAAAACAATATCTTTATGTTTCAGATCAATGGCGTCATCAAAAAGCTGCAGCCGTGAAGGACTCTCCTAAAAGTAGTCATGTACTCGTAGCTCTCTGCAGGCACCATTTTGTTTTTTATTACTTTGGAAAAATGAATTTTTGTAGCTCAAAATATGTATAATATCGTCACCTATTTGGATTTTGAATATAAAATAAAGTTTCCTTGAAAAAAAAAATAGAAAAATTACCTTGTAAAACCATGCTCCACTCTGGTGTTACCCCTTAAGAAATAAATTTTGATCAGAATTCGTTTAGGTTATCAAATAAAAAGTTTTTAATACCAATTCAAAATTTCCTAAATTATTTATAGCTTTTTTTAGTCAAGAATTTTTGAGACTAAAGACTTTAAAGTTAAGCATTTAAGTTCATTTTGAAAAAGTGAGTGAACCAGTTTGCAAATCGTATTGGTTCAAGCCAGTAAATTTGGCTATTATTTATTTGAGGGGTACAACTACGTACAGTTGACATTATATTATAAAAAAGTACATATAATTTATTTAGAAAAGAAAATAGAGCGAGGGAATTGATATGAACTAATCCGCGTCTCTAGCCCGATGGGTGAACTTTTTAATGATATGCACCAACTCACATCAAGAACTGGCCAGAAACTTGGATTTACAATATTAAAGTTGAAAAAAGGAAGCAAGATAAAAATTAAACATTATATCGCAAAAAAAGCCAATGGATCACCATTGACCAAGTGGGTGACTCATAATATAGGATTGGTCAAGGATGCTCGAAGTGGCAAGTCAAGGTGACTTAAGATAGAAGAAGTGATAGATTGAATAGACCGTTCGAAAGAGAGGAAATTGTAAAAGTTATTATAGTTAGAGCATAAGACACGGAAAGGGTCGTGCAAAGCATAATTAGATCTACAAAATTGTAAGGCTAAGGGTCGAAAATTACGAGTTACTCTGGATGGTATGACCAAAGTAACTTTGCTAAGGAGTACATTGGAATCGATAAGACCGAGTAACAGTTTATGCAAGAATAACACGCCGTGGCATGTTCTGCGATGATTTAAGGAAGGCAATTTTATAAGGCGAAGTCTATCAGAATATGGCGGCAGTCGGATATTTGGGTCCCAGTTTAAGCCACGAAGTGCAAAAAGGAGAAATTGCTTTTGTACGGACTCAATCATGTCCTGATAAAGGTGGTATTGAGGGCTCCAAACGCAGGAACAATATTCCAAAATTGGACGGACGAGAGAAATATAAAGAAGTTTGGTTGTGTAAGGGTCGTTAAACTCTTTAGACCAACGCTTAATAAAAGCAAGAACACCTCTAGCCTTATTCACGATGTTGCAAATATGGTTATTAAATTTAAGGTTATGATCAAACAAAACACCAAGGTCAGACACACTCTCGATGCGTTCTAAGGTAGAAGATTCTAAAGAGTAAGTAGCCAAATAAGGAGCAGAACGATAAAATGTCATAACGTTACATTTTGTCTTGTTGAGAAAGAGTTGGTTGATATTGCACCAAGATTGCATGTTATCAAAATCATGCTGAAGAAGTAAGTACTTATTATTATCGGAGTAGGACATACAGAGTTTAACATCATCCGCATACATAAGAATGTGAGAAGATGAGATTACCTGAGGGAGATCATTTAAAAATAAGTTAAAAAGAAGAGGGCCTAGATGGCTACCTTGAGGTACCCCTGACGTGACCATAATTTCTGTAGATTCGCAGCCTTTAAAAACTACCTTCTGGACTCGGTTGGATAAATAGGACGATATCCAATTTAAAAGACAAGACGGAAACCCCAGACGAGACAGTTTAACAAGTAGAAGACTATGGTTTACCGAGTCAAATGCTTTACTAAAGTCAGTATAAATGACATCAGTTTGTTTTTTTTCCGTAAAACCAAGATTAATAAGAGACGAAAGTTCTAAAAGGTTAGTAGAAGTGGACCGACGTTTTACAAACCCATGTTGGGAATCCGACATAATAAATACCGATTGTACATTTGAATCAAGAGCTGAACGACACCACTTTTTCAAAAATCACTTTAATTTAAAGTAAGTCGAATTTTATATCACTTAAATTTTTTTGTGTTCATCGTTGGTGTTTTTTTCAGTGTAGCCATAAATAATGTATAAAAAGCTAAGTCGACTTCGTCGATATTATTTTTTTTTTTTACGCAAAATGTTTATTTTCGCTTTGAAAGATAAACCATTTATATATTTAATTCCGCAACATTTGCTTATTATACGTAACTTTTCTGTTAAAAATAAACTTAAAAAAAAATAAAGAAACCATTAATAAATTTTTGAGTTTGGAGTGCTCTTCATGGGAACTTGACTTTGATCATACAATAGCTCGGAATTATCTGCCAAGTTGCACAAAATTCAAAGTTCGCTTCGTTATAATATCTTTGTTTATTAAAAATGTTTATACCCTACGCCTAAGGAGTAAAACCAATAAAGGCAATCATATATTTATATAGAAGAGAATATACCTTCTGTCAAAAAAGTACCAGAAATTTCCCATTTAAAATGCCGCCGCTTAGGGAAGGTCGAGAAATCATCGAAGACATGACGCGTTCTGATTGAGCTTCGGCCTCTCTCAACTGACGTTAATCTCAATTCAGTGAAGAAAATTTTACTGAAAATTTTCATGTCAGCTTAGAAGAGATAACACGAGACCTCAACATCTCTCAGAAACCAGTTTGTTCCATTTAGAGCGAACATTTGGGCATGAGTTGTATCAAAAAGCTGCATTTTTTTTTAGATGACTGCCGAGAGCAAGTCGCTTTGGAAGACAAACAAATTAACAAATTCCCAGTACTTTTTAGACAGAAGACATAGCTCAAATAAATCTAGAAGAAAGTGAGCAACATCTTTGAAAAAATTTAACCAAAATAAACATCTTTTAAAAAAAAAAAAAAAAAAATTTACCAAAATGATAGGGACAAATAAATTCCGCCATGATCCTCTCTCTGTCTGTTTACGAATATCCAAAGAGCTAGGAAGTTACTTAAAGGTCTCTTATGCTTAGCTTGCACAAAGATAAATGACAAAAGTACTCCTACTCCTAAGAGATTTTTTTTGGCCTAGATATATCCAAATTTGAAATCCTTTACAAAAATTGCCTATTTGTATTGAAATTAAAATTCGTTATGGGATTCAAATTGGTTTCAAAAATTAAGAAATTCTACAAATAACCGATTAAACTAAAATACAAAACCTAGACTTTGTTACGGTCACACTCTACATACTCATGAACATTATCACAACAGCACCTCTTTATCAATCAAACAGATATTATATGAAATACATATTATCATTCTATACTAAATTAATCCAATTATGAAATACAACTATTACAAATCATTTATATCCCAAAGAATTTGTTTTTACACCCAGGTGGGTAATGCAAAGAAAATGGCGAATATTAAAGCCGGTCACGCTCGAATTGAGAAATCCTGTACCATCACTTTATATGGCAACCTATTATCTTTTTATATATATAATTATGTATGTAAAAAAAGCAATATAAATTAGCCCAAAAAAAAAAAAAAATATGATGGCTTTGACTGGGAAACGAACCTTGGTCTCTAGACCTAGCGATGTTAAATTTTGAGGCCGACACTTGACGCATTAAGCTACACTTATGTATGTTATTAAGGTGATTCGGACTACCACCCCTATAATATTATATTTTGAATATCTCTGCTGTTTGTGTTCCGATTTTAATGATATTGGGCATTAATCGAAAGTGTTTTTCATTTTCCAAATTTTAGCCATACAAACCGAAGCGTTAACTTCAAAACTATAGACAATAAAGCGCTTTGAAATGATGTAGGCGTGAAAGGGGGCATAAGCAAAAAAAAATGTACTTGATCTGGCTTCCTTATGTGAGGATTCCAAATATCTTAGACAGACACATCCTTCTAGACCAACTTCTTTTGTGCTCCTGAGCATATTTGTAGGAAACTTTGGGGGGAGTACCCTATCTATTGCTCTAGACATGTAATCTACACTTGTACCAACTTAGCTTTGGTTCAGGCTATAAAAAATAGCTATTATAAAAATAGCAATTTAAATTAAAATATATTCAAACTAATTTAAGAAAAATAGAAAATAGGCTGCAGGCTTACGTTGCTCTGGCTTACAAACCATTATAATTTAGAATTAACTTCTAATTTATAATCAAATAAATAAAAAATAAATAAAAAAATTTCTATATCCGTTTATTCTGTTTACAAATGTAAAAAAAAAAAAAAGAAACCTTAAGTCTTTAAATTAAATAATTATATAAAAACAAACACCATGGCTGTCAGTGCTTGGTTTCTTTTAGTTCAACTTTATTATCTCTTTTAAAAAAATAAAAGAATGTTTTACATTTTAAATAATAGTTCCAAAAGCTCAAAAATCTCGGGATGCTTTAAACGCATTTTAATAAAAAAAAACAAAAAATCTCTGAAAGCATTGAAAACCTACCAACTCTGTTTACAAAATTTATTAATTTTAAAATTGCTTATTATTATTTTAATTTTATATTTATTAATTAAAATAAGCTTAGTGCCAAAAGCAGCGCCATATGTCTGGTACATCCCTACACTATAAAAAATGAGATCTTAAATTAAGATTGTTAGCATTCCTGATTTTAGTTGCTAAAGTAAAACCAAAAATTGTTCACAAAAGATCATAGTTTGTAATATAAAAATTAATAATCATTAAACAAGATGAAAATACTTGAAAAAAAAAATTTAAATACCTAAATTAAAAAAAAAAAATAATCAAACTTTATATAAGAATAAAAATTTCTATGGCATGTATAAAAAATTTTTTAAATAAGATTATTTCACATTTTTAAGAAAGTTAAAATCCCAAATTAAGATTATGTACGGTATTTTGAAATAAACATAAGTAACTTTTAAATCAAGATTTTTTTTTTTTTTTAAATCGTCTTAGTCTTAAGAAAAAAAACTTTCCCTTCCGTTCCCTCGAAAATCAAAAAAAAAGCTGGTTTCAAAAAGCGTTTCCATCGTCGAAAAACTGTTGGACTTTGGTTTCATAAGTTCCACTCCAAAATAGTCGCGATCATAGGGCATAGCATAGTTGGGATGTCCCAACTTGGCTAGTCTGTTTCGGCCCACTTGTTTAACCAGGATAAGTAACTGAAAATGTTGTTTGCGTGTATTTTTCAGCTTTAGTTGCAAGTGCAAGTCCAAGTCCAAGTGACTCCCAATGCCGCCAGACTGGAACAACAACAATGGCCAAGTTTTGTGTAGTTTAAGCCAACGCCAACAAAATTGAAGCGTATCTTTTTCAACTGCCGGAGCCTCATCAGATTGTAACTGAGTTGCCAACTGTCACTGTGTGTGTGTGTATCTATGTGCATCTAGTTGTATCTGTGTGTGTGTAGCAGAGTGAAACAGTAAATAATAAATAAAATGCAATGGTGTGCGGTGTTCGCTTTGCGTTTGCCATTTTTTATTTTTACATATTTTTTGAGCTTATACACTGTACACCCCCGCATGGGATCAAGCGTATTATAAATTTCTGACACCTTAAGCAACAGAGTTTTTAAAAATAATAAACAAAATTTTTCCAAAAAATAAAAAAATATTTACTTACACAAAATATCACCCTATGCTGCTTAGCAAACTCTTGCTCAGTACAATGCACAAAATTCTCAATATGGAAAGAGTATTCCGCTGTCGTTCAGCGTCACCATTAAGTAAATTTTTTTTTTGATTTTTTTTTAAATTTTTTGTTTTTTATTTTTATTTATTTATTTTTACCGTTGCAGGTGCCGTTAACGGCATTGATAGGGTGACTGAGACTGAGGTTTAAGGGCTAGCACTAGGAATGGGTTTTCGGGGAGGTCACATCTAAAACGAAACGCAACAAAACAAGGCAAAAAATGTCTCTCAACTTTTAATTAGTTTTTGCTTAAAACCAACGCACAGTGCAGAGTCTTAGTTCGGCAGGGGTGGGGATGGGCATGGGCATAGGCAGCAGCTGGAGCTGCGGGTTGTTGCCTCGGATGGATGCATTGAATGCTTGCAAATGGGTTGGCGGCACAGGTGGCAGCGTTTGACGCTGTTGTTGCCCCAAATAGGTAGATTGTTTTTATTGTTGTTGTTGTTGCTGTTGTTGTTGGGGCATAAGAGGGATTACTTGCTGGATAGCCGGCATAAGCTTGTTGTTTGACATGCACCGCGCTCGGTTTGAGGTTTGCAGCCATAAAGCACTTAAGGAATGTACCAAAATGCAGGCAGAGTTTATGAATTGGGAGCACTTAAGAGCTAATTGTATCTAAACTACTAGCTCATAAGTAAGTTTGATCGAATATATTTTTTGCTCCAAAATTAGTAAGTTCAGAAGAGACACTAATATCAAAATTCATTAAAAAAATGTAACCAAATTGTAGTCTTTAAAGTCTCAAAGTTCATACACTCACAAAAAAAATCCAAACTTAATTTGAGTTCAAATTTGCATAAAACTAGAAAATTTTACTCAAATTTTTTATTAAAATTTTTCGTTCTTTAGAAAAGAAAGTTAGGAACAAAATACTTTCAATCTCTGCATTTAAAAAATAATTATTATTCATTGGAGTTGAGCTATATCTTCTGTTAAATTTTTAATTTCTAATACAATTACTTATTGTATAAATGATAGATTGTAAATACCTTATCAAACACCAAGTTATGTTTCATTTTCTTTCCTTTATGGCAATACAACTTTATGTACGTATCGGTAAAAATAAAAAATTAGATTGTAAATAAAATAATTTAAAAAAAAAAAAAAAAAATCGCAAACGTTCAATTGAGCTGAAAATACTAAATATAAAAAAAAAAGAAAAATAAATAACGTTTTGAGCCGGATTGGTGAACTTTTTAAACATTCCAATTCTTCTTAGAATGAGCTCAAAAAAATCTTTGGGATATTCTCATATATAAAATTTCAGTCTACAAAAGAAAAAAAAACGCCTCTGAAATACAATTTTTTCTCCTAAAGCCAAGTACGCAGCAACGCAAAAAGAGCAAAAAACTGCCTAAACTTGTTTTATGAGCAAGCAGTGTTGCCCATTTTTGGGTATCAACAGCTAGATGGCGCCAGCAGCTTATGCTAGATGGCGTCAGTAGTAAAAACAAAAATTATATATGAAAATCAGCTGATTGTGTACAAATGCCAAATATGTTACTAGTGTAAAAAATAAATAAAAAAGAGAAGAAATGAATAAGGGTTTAAGAAAAAATGTAAAAAATAATTTTTTTTTGATTTTTTGACAAAGACTCATTTTTTCCGGACTATTAAAATTTAAAAAAAAAATTTATCTAAAAAAAAACGTTAAAATCCAGAGATTTTAGTATCTTCTAAGTTGAAATACTGGAGTATATAGCTTAGGTCATGAAGTCTTCTATCTGCCTCTACACAAATCTAGTATACCCTTGACGCTGTAACCATTGGGAGTTTAATAACCTATCATATGCAAGCAGCATATTGGTCATTACTTCATCCTAAACTTTCTTACTTTTTTGTCATCATCATTATAATAAAAAGCATGAATTATGCAAAACTATCCTCTGAAAATTTTCTCGTTCAGAATTTCGCAGCAATTGTACGACATTTCAAACCCCATTATTAAAAGCATACAAAATTATAAGGAAAAATGCAAAACGATCTTCTAGAAATTTTCCATGACGGAAAACAACAAAAAAATTGATATATGATATTTTTGAAACATTTGATCGCCAAGCAGTTTGCTGTGAAAAATTTTTCCAGCGCTTCTGAAGTTTACAGCTGCAATAAAATATTTTCAGTTAACTGTCTGGAAAGCAATATTTAGTACAACCAGTTAAATCTAACTTAGTGTTACGCCTTGTACCCAGCCATAGGGCCAAAGAAAGTAATGGAAATCTTGTGGCAGACCAATCTTTGACTATTCCAAAATGATGGTTGGATTTAGGCCTTACTTATCTGTCTGAATATCTTTGAGCGCTAGAGATACTGTATTATATCGAAAGATTACACAGCCAGAGGTCAGTCCATGTTTTGCTTATATTTTTGGGAATCTGAAAAGGAGGATTCTATAAAACAAAATATTTTGGAGTTTGTTTTAGAATCATGAAGGTGGTTAGTAGCTAGGATGCGGATGCAGCTACCCCAAAAACATATGAAAAAAACATCGTCGTTGAAAACAAAATCCGTATTGCATTTTCGCAGTTTGTCTCAGAGCCCTGAAGTGCTGGGGTTGTTGAATCTTGTATTCGGACTTCGCAACCGCAAAAACATATGGTCTGACCTCTGAACGCGAAAGTGATTTTTATTATGTTTATGTTATTCGTTCTGGGGTCCAACCCAGCTAATACGAACTTTAAAATTCCTTTCCATATACATTTTAAGCATAACTTAAGCTTGAGCTACAAAATTTCTAAACAGACTCATGTGAGCCTAACCTACAAAACGATATTGACTTGAGCTTAACATACACAG
The DNA here is from genome assembly GCA_949987675.1 of Chymomyza fuscimana. NCBI lineage: Eukaryota > Metazoa > Arthropoda > Insecta > Diptera > Drosophilidae > Chymomyza > Chymomyza fuscimana. Next base: position 24,672,472 of record OX465090.1, read on the forward strand.
ACTCTTGTGAGTCTAACCAACAGAAAAATGTTGACTTTTTTGTTAAACAAGCGCTTAAAAAATCTACAATATCAATGAAGAGTATTTCTCCAGGTTTCTCAGCAAAGAACAGCTTGTATTAGTGTGCCTCTAGGTGATACCTATAACTAACAAAGCAGCTCATAGCTCAAAGAAGATCAGCCATATATTTAAATATTTTATTGCTCAGCGCAGCACATGATAGGTATATATATATAAATAATTAGATGATTTTAATCGGCTGCAGCATAAGCTTAGCCTTGAGGCACAATTCCTTCACAATAATTGCTTTGGTCACTCACGATGCGGAGGCACGAGAAAGAAGGGTATCAAGTTGATTCGACAAATGGGACACTTGGTCTGTCCATGCACAATCAAGGCGCGCAGGCATTCCACATGCAGGGCGTGTCCACAGCGCAGATACTTGATAGTGATCTCATCGTTCATGCCATCCAGACAGATGCAGCAGGCATCCCCGATCTTGTTCCAGCTAAACATATATGCATCGCAACGTGGACAGCAGTTGAGATATTTACGTGTAAATTCAAAACAATGCACATGCATCGAATGGGAGCAGCGTAGTAGACGTCGATTCCGGAACCAGAGCCGCTTGCTGCAGAAACTACATCTTCCACGTAAGAAACGATTGACCACGTTGAAAATGTACGGCATGCTAACAATATCCAAGACAAAGTCCATTTCGAGCGGAGCGGCTTAAAAATTACAAACTCTAAGTACGGCTGAGACTTAAAAACCGAGTCAACTTTTTTACTTTTGCAGCTAAGGTAAAGTTTTTGTTTTTGCTTTTAGCCAGGTATCAGGTAAATGAGCTAAAAAACAACAAGTTACCTTAGAAAATACCAACCAATATGAAATCGAGTGGGCAGCTCTCGATTAACACTAAATTTACGCAGCGCTACATTCAAATTAAAGCTGAAGCATTGTTGGTGGAATGAAATGGAATGGAACACACCACAATGCGCCGGGAACGGGTGCAAGTGCAAACAAACGCAGCTGTCATAGCAAATAGTGCGTCAGCTACAATGAAATCTTAAGTTCAGCTTAAATTGCAAAATTGTAACTAAAGGCAATGTTCCGGTTCTCATTTTTAATGAAAGTGCGTGAAAATTTTTGGAAAGCTTTTGTTTCCAAAAAAAAAAAAAAAAATATTACTTTTGATGGAATCGGAAACAGCAAAATATGTCAAGATGTACTTTTTAGTGTATAGTTAAAAGACTAAAATGCTCCGAGAAACCGAAATAATTTGTGGTAGGGTCCTGCTTAGCGTTCCTAATCTCTATATTAAAGAATTTGTGCGTTAAGTGCAACAGTCAGAAAAAGGCGCAGCAGATTATAAAGACTTACTGGACTCATATATTGATACATATAGTCATATCTGTCTGTGCGTCTGAACACCTCGATCTCGAAGAGCACAAGTGCTAGAGATGAGACACCTTTGACATTGAAAATCGTCTGGGACTACAGCCAAACTATTGAAGACATCCAGTCGGAATAAAGAATACTATGCGTAGAAAACTTTCCAGATCTGTTGCAGTTTTTTTAAAATGTATGAGCAAACATTGTTTTTTTTTGTTTTTTAATTCCATCCGCTATAAAATAATCGACTTTTGTAGATCTATTTATGTATGTTCGAAATGCAAATCGGTCACACAGTTGCCTGCTTAGGATTCAATTATTATAAACGAATAGAACGTCAAGAGTTATAGGTTCAAATGTATGTACCAACTTAAAACCCTCTCTTTTATAAGCAGCATTAAAAAAAAAAATTTTTTTTAGGTATACCACATTCCTCAGTCATGAGTTTTTTTCGTTTTAGGTATATCACATTCCAGCTCCAGTACTTCGTGAAAATTAAGGGTATCCTAATGTCAGCATTTTTTTACATTTTAGGATACTACATTCCAGCTCCAATACATCGTGGAAATTAAGGGTATCCTAAAGTCAGGAATTAGTACGTTTTAGGAATACCATATTCCACCCAGTACATAGGGGAAATTAAGGGTATCCTAAAATCAGGATTTTTTAACATTTTAGGATACCACATTCCAGCTCCAGTATTTCGTGGAAATTAAGGATATCCTAAAGTCAGGATTTTTTTACATTTTAGGATACCACATTCCAGCCCCAGTACATCGTGGAAATTTAGGGTATCCTAAAGTCAGAAATCTGTACGTTTTAGAAATACCCTATTCCACCCAGTAATAGGGGTATCCTAAAGTCAGGATTTTTTTACGTTTTAGGGATACCATATTCCAGCCCTAAGACATCGTGGTAATTTAGGGTATCCTAAAGTCCGAAATTTGTACATTTTAGGAATACCCTATTTCACCCAGTACATAGGGGAAATTAAGGGAAATTCCTAAAGTCAGGAATTTTTACGTTTCAGAGATACCATATTCTATCCCCAGTTTATCGTGGAAATTAAGAGTAACCTAAAGTCAAAATTTTTTAAGTTTTAGGGATACCATATTCTAGCCCTAAAACATCGTGGAAATTAAGGGTATCCTATACTAGAGATGTTCAATTCGATTACTAGTTTTTATACCCTGCCTCTTAAGGTACAAATAGTATATTAAGTTTGTGCAAGACTTAGACATAGAGAAGAAGATGTCGCAGAGCCCCCAAAGTTAACTAAAGTACGATCAGGATGACTAAAGAAATCGATAAAGACATGTTCATCCGTTCGTATGAACGTTTAGATCTCAGAAATGATAAAAGCTAAAGCAATGTAGAACCCTCATTATGTCAGGGGAACTATCTGATATTAAAGAGATATCCTACCAAAATTTTGGAATTCGGAAGTTTCTTAGAGTCACCAAGCACTTTATTAAATTTTATCCAAATCGTAGAAGCGATCGTTTGAAAAAACGTTTTCAAAATTTGTTTGCTTATGAAAATATCCTAACTAAATCTCCATATTATATAGTCTCTTCGCTAAAGAGTCTAGATAGGATATGTTAAATAAAGATCGTACATAATAACATGTTTTTTTTGGTTGGCTTCTGAAGGTATCTTAACCGAATTTGGCATTCGGAAGTTTGTTCCGAATTCTTACAAATTTAAATAAAATCGTGGTAGAACCGATTCGTAGAGTATTTTAAGAACCCAATTCGTTTGCCAAATCGGACAATTAAAAGTTTTTTCGAGTACCTATCGACATTTTCTTTATTGTACTGGTATAGGGTATCTCAATGTCGTCTAAACGCGACTTTAACGTACGCCATATTTTTAAATTATGTTAACTAATACCTCGAGAACGCATTTTTACTAAATTTAAGCAAAAACGAGCATCGGAACAGTCCTGAATGTTTCAACTAGTTGAAAGATATGGCAACCCTAAGAAAGACAGCGCGAAACGTTAGAGTCCGAGGAAGAGTGGGTGGGGAAGAATAAAAAAAAAAAAAATTAACTAAAACTGCAGAGTTTGAAAAGCACAAAAAGCAATGACTTGGCACCTTTAACTCTTAACTTAATTTGGGTGACAAGGAAATCAAGAAAAGAATTGGCAACTCCATAGGCGAGCGGGTGAACGGGATTGCTGCGGCAAAATGGCGACTCGTTACCGTTACCTGACTGTGAACTGGAAGAAAATGTTAATTACTTTTAATGCTGTGACGGAACGTCAACACGGGTTTTGACCTTCAATGAAAAGGCGCACGCCAGAGAGAAAGAGAGAGAGAGAGCGAGAGAGTGAGTGAGAGAGCGAGCTGGATAGCTAAAGTTGCAGCAACTAGTTAGCGGAGGGGGCGGCCAGGGGGTCAACAGTGGCTTGTTCCAGACATTTTTGAGGCGTTGGCAAGCAGCAAGCAGACAAAGATGAAGATGTTGCTGCCAAGCATTATAATATTGACGGCGCAGCTGACGTTGACGTTGGCGTCGTTGTCGGCGTCAGCGTCGCTGGCAATTTTAATATGATATCGTCGCAGTTGTTGTTGTTGTTGCTGTTGTTGTTGTTCTGGAAGTGCTGCCTCGAGTTGAGTTAATTTAAAATTTTCCAGCCATGGCGCACACGGCAGCAGTTTCTCGAGAAACTTGTAATAATGTTTGTTTAATATTACTGGCCCCGTTCTAGGAAAAGCAACTGAACACCTGAACCATACCAAAGAGCGCACTATTTTTTCCATAACAATTTTCTTCATTAAATAATTGCAAAAATAGCTTAATTGAGCTTTGATTATTTTAAATTATGACATTTTTATTACATTCCCTTTCAGTGCGTCTGGATGGATGGATCGTAACGCTTACTAATTCTTATTTACTCAATTAACTGGTATTTAGTTATTTACTACACACACACACACACACACACGCACACAAATTGCATTTTGTATCTATGAGTTATTAAAAGTTATAGTTTGTGCGTTGTGGATTAACTCTCGAGTTGGGTGGGGGGAGGCTTGCATATGGATAGCGCTTCATTCTTAATTAAAATAACAGCTGGATGAGCTTTACTTATAGCATTAAGAATTAGATAAGAATTTGAGATAATATATAGTAGTAGTAAACTAGATAGAAGTTAGCATATGGATGACATATTTTGAAGAGTACAAATTTCTAGTAAGTTCGACTTAAGTTCTTTATATCAGGATGATTTCCATTAAGCCATATTTCTTTGTCTGCCTGTCTGTATGAACAACAGGATTTCAGCCATTATAAGAGCTACAGACACCAAACATTACTAGAAGATGTGCGTTATAATGTACAAAATTTTAGATTTATGTCGATGTTTTTTCCATTCCCCGTAAAAGACTTTTGTGGCTTATAACCACATCATCGTAATGTTTCATTTTGGCCTACCTTCCCTAGAAACTGCAATATTATTCCATTGTCTTAGAACCACCAAATCTGGTTTATAAAGTCATGTGAGTCTTATCAACAATGAAATGTTGATTTTTTATCCACGCTAGCCAAGTTTAATAAACATTTTTTAATTTAAAGCGATGGAAATTTTTGATCTCCTATTGATTAAATTTATTTTCTTTAGTTTTTAGGAATTTTTATTAGTACCTACGCCTAAAGCTGTCAGCTGTCAAATAGAACATGTGCTTTACAACATTTCACCGTCACAATTTTTTATTATTTACCTACTACTAGTGCGATTTAATATTTATATTAAGGTATATAACTAATGTGACCATCCAATTTTTGAGCACTCGAGGAAATTTGACTATTGAAAACGGGACATTTCGGGACATTTTGAAACCAAAAACGGTTTCGGGAACCCTTTTTTTTTTAAAAAAAAAAGTTTTACGTTTACAAAATATGAAATAAATGAATGTATTGTTCCAAAAAATGGGTTGAAAATTAGACTTAAGATGGCACACGTTAAAATCGGGAACGTACGACTTTGGGATACCCTATACCACCACATTGCAATTAAGTCCGGTACATTGCTTAAGAACTCCAAAAGACATTTGATTGGCAAATTTTGTTTACCATATCTTCATAAACAAGCGAAAAACAGACGAATTTTGCACCAAGCACGTTTTTTTGGCCGATCGGTCATATGGGGGCTTTATGATACAGTCAACCGATTTTGATCAAATTTGCTTGGGAATCCTAAAAAATGTTCGAATATGAAGTTTGATGACGATATCTTCATAAACCAACAAATTATGCATCTAAAACTTTTTGGTTTTTTCGAGGTCCTCTGAAACACCCCTATGGGAGCCATATAATATAACCCGGATATCAAAAAAAATAAAACAAACTTGTCTCCCGTAGGATAATAAGGGATGTCTAGGCGTTCATGCAGACGGAAAGACAGACAGACGGACAGACGGAAAGACAGAAAGACGGACAGACGGACTTGGGTGTATCGACTTCTCTAGTCACCCTGATCATACTTTTCATGTAACCATTGAGCTGTAATGCTATGCATATAAATATATTTACACAGTGCTATTTTAAGATAAAATAAAAAATTCAACGCATAAAATTCCGGAACATTTGGCTCGAAAACGGGACATTTTCAGGTTGTCCCGGTGTCCCGGAGTGAAGCGCTTCCCAAGACGGAACACATGGTCACACTATATATAACATATTACATAAAAAATCAATGTCCATCAAACGTCTATTTATATGCTACAAATAAAACAAAGTCGAAGTTAAATATATTGACAACGTGCCTTGGTAGCGTGCAGCTGTCTTTCGTGAAATTCACATTTTGACGGATTCTCATCCTGAGAGTGGATGGAAAAATCTAGTGCGAAGCGCTGCTACCCGCTACCCTTTAATTTATTGAATTTTTTTAGCCACAATTTTAGTGCCAAAAACACCTTTTTTTTAGTATTGCACAACGAAAAAATCTACACAAAGAGCTAAGCTTTTGGCATAGTTTGTAACGAGCCTCTGGCTTGGCCAGAACAACGACTGTAATAGCTTAGCTCTGTCCAGGGATTACTCGCAACTTGCTTTAAATTTTAAATATTTTGTGCCTAAAAACTTTGGGATGCTGCTACATAATGACTCAAAGAAACCCTTTTAACCCTTGATCATCATGACTCGTCGAAATGACGACGCTCGATTTTCTTTTACACTTTTGTAATATATATAAACATATTGTGTCAATGGATGGGCAACGGACTGCGCACAAAATAAGCTGCTTTTTTTTTGGGAAAAAATAAACGTCGTCAAAACGACGAACGATGCACTTTGTGTAAATATTAGTTGTTCAGTTGTTTTTTCATATATTTTAATGCTGCTAAGCGCTTATTTTATTATGGCACGTAAAAAATACTTTAAATGATGTGCAAGTTGATACAATACAAAAAATATAGCCAGAGCAGCATAGACCTTCAGGCTTATTCCAAGATTATGTATATTTTATATGTAAACAACAATGTTGAGGACAACTAAGCACAACCTCTCCACGCCAACCAGGAAAAAATGCAATTTTTTTGTTTAGAAAATGCACACAGTTTCTGGGAAAAGACTTCTTCACCCAAAAGGATCTGGTTCTATTTATCAAAATCTTCAAATTATTTAGAAAGAAGAGCTATTAGGTTGTTATAAGAAGCAACACCCACCAGCTAAGCCACCCAACTAAATCTAGCTCCCCCGCCTTTCCCCTGCCCCAGCATACATTCTACTCCCTAAATTTGTCATCGCAATGAATCACACGGTCTCTAGCTGATCGCGGCTTAACCTAAGCTCCTCTAATTTTATTCTCTCACTTAATAGCATAAAATCTAAAAAGCTTAATTTTTCTGAATCTTAAGACTCCGTGAAACCATCATAAAGTAATAATGTTTAGCCCTTAAGAACTCAGCTTCTCGTCTTAAGTGAATCCTTTGAATCATGGCAACTATTGCTCTTTAAAATTCCATCATAAGAGCATTTTTTAGTTGCCATTTTAAAACTTTCACAAACTTGCCACTGCTCCGAGTTCACTTTATTTGAAGTTGCTTTGTCTTGGACTGTGGCCAGCTTTGGTACTTCTTAGCCATTTTAAGACGCCTTTAATGTCTGTCGCTGGACAGTGCCATGTCATAAACCCGGCTAACAACGTCGTCGTCGTCGTCGTCGTCATCACCATCACTATCAGAGGGAGGTCAGCGTCGTCTGTCCAGGCTGCAGATTGTTCTTGTCATCAACATTGTCAACGTCTGTCAGTGGGCCCTTGTCAGCGGCGGCTTAGTGCTGCGGGTAAGGGTGGCGGCGTTTGGATGTGAACTTTCAGCTCTCCCCAATTCAGCTCTCGGTTCACATTTAATTTCATTTTCGAGGCTGCACAAATTTGCTGCATTCGAATTTAACTTAAACTATTTCTCACATTTTCCGCATGCGTTTGGTTTTGCTTTTGTTTTTGCCCTTTGGCTGTCTGCGCATTTCAAGAACGCATCAAAATTGACAATTTCAGACAGTCAAGACTGTCAGAATGTCAGGATGTCAGGGTGTCAGGGTGTCCAGAGTTCCAGATGGAGGACAGTGGGGGGTTCACTGTCCCTATGTCGCTGCTTGTGGCTATCGTCTGACACTTGCTTCAATTTATTTATTTACATTTCAGCTAAACTGTACGAGGTAATGGTCAAGTTGGTGCAGACATAAGCGTAGCCAAGGCATGGCTAGAAAGGAGCCATCCTGGAGGTGGTGTAGTAGGTGGCACCAAAACGATTGCATTTTACTTGCACGTCTCAAGCGCGTCGCGTGTTTATTTATGATTAATCGATTTTATGGCTCGGTCTTTTGCTGTGCAAACCAATGACTATGCAATATATTTATTGGATATATGGGTGATTCTTGCACAAACCAAAGTGTTTGGCGAAACAATAAATTCTCAATTTGAAAAAAAAATAATTATGAAAAAATGTAGCTCAAAAGCCAAGGCCTTTACGAATTGACGAAAAGGTAGATTGGATAAGAAGAGACGGATAGGACAAAATGTAATTTTTAACCAATTTTTTGAAAAATAAAATAAATTTTCTACGAGGAATTTCTGGAAAAAATTTTGTGTATCGAAAATCTTAAGTCATTAATGATGAATTTTCGATCAAAAAGTTTTTTCTAAATAAAATAAAAATAGCAAATGGCATGACAAAAAAAAAAAATAAAAAAAATTTAAAAAATAAATAAAAAAAGAACTTCCACGTTTCGGAATCGAACCTTGGTCCCTACACAACGAGATTTTAACTTTTGAGTCCGACACTCAACCAACTGAGCTACCCTTATCTAGCCTGCTCTTGTCACTGAGCCGATTCGAACTAACGCCCCTAAAATATTATATTGTGAATATCTCAGCTGTTTATGGTTCAATTTTAATGATCTTAAAACACTTAACGAAATATTTTTTTACTCAACGTATTTTATCCATACAAAATAAAGCTGTTACTTTCAGATTATTCGGGTGTCTAAGCTTAACCTACCAGGTCACGTAAGTAGTCTAGTTTGTTTGTGCTAGCTCTTGTCGTCTTCAAGATGTAGGCATTCAGATAAACATACGGACCTACCCAGATTTGTTTGTCCTCCCTTTTAGCGTAACTATGCGTAGCTCCAATGCCTCCTTTTCCATAAAACATGCATACATTTGCACAAATTTAATATATCTCTTAGCTTTGGTAGAGAGCATACAAATTTATAGGTATTACAACTTAGAACTTTACTTGATTCTCGGTAGCAAGTATTTGGGGGTTTTTGATAAAAAGTTTAATTATTCGTTAAAAGATTTTTTTATTTAAAAAACAAACTTATGCGCATTCTACCTCTTCAAAGAGTTTTACATTTTATGATTTTTTTTTTTTTTTCCTCTTATATTTTTCATCTTTGTTAGATGTCAAATATAATAATAATATTCCGAACTTGAAATACAGAAATAACGAAAGTTTGAAAGCCCTAGTGGCAACCCTAATGCCAGCTGATGAACTCAGTAAAAATTTGTTCACCCAAAAAACCTAAAACATAAATAATTTTCTACCGTGCATTAAAAAAAGGAAATTTCATGGGAATCAAATTATTGGTGCTAAAAAAGCAATTCGATTTGAAAAGAATTTCCCATAAATGTATCTTAAGATAGTATGTGAGAATGTGTGTCTGTGTGTGCGTTGCTTGGTGTTTGTGCATATATTTGTAATAAAAAACGCGTCAAAGCCTTTTTGCATGAATTGTAATGGCATCAGCTATGAATGACGTCGACGTCAGGACCGCTCCTTCGAACAGTCAAGCTTCAAATTACAGCAAAACATTTTCAAAATTTATTTATTATTCTGACGCTTTTAAATTTCAGATTTTACTTCATTGGCTTGGCTAGTTTTAGGTTTTTGTTCTACTTAGAATTATACAGTAGTTTTAGTTTTTTAAATTGCTATCTAGTAGTAATATTAAAAATGTTGGCTATATAAAGGGTCATCAATCTTGAGGTTTTTTTTCAATAAGGTTTTTTAGAGTACTGTCAAGTTGCCATGTGTTTTTTATTCAGTTTTCATTGCCATTTCATCATGGAAAAACTTACACCCGAACAACGTTTACAAATCGTACAATTATATTACGGAATTTCGCGTTCTGTAAAGAATGCCATTTTATGGTCGCCATAATCGACCTACTGAGATCACTATTCGCCATACCATCAACAAATTTAAGACCCAATATTCATTTTTGGATGACACTCGACCGAATGGTGGAATCATCGGTCCATATTTCTTCAAAAATAACGCTGGTCAGACCGTAACCGTCAATGGCGACCATTATCGCACCATGATAACGAATTATTTTTTTTGCTACCTGAAATTGAAGCCTGAGATCTCGACGACATTTGGTTTCAACAAGACGGCGACTTGCCACACAGCCCATGAAACAATGGACATATTGAGGAACCAATGCGGTGAATAATTTATTTCCCGCTTCGGACCGGTGAATTGGCCACCAAGATCGTGTGATATCACACCGTTAGACTTTTTTCTTTGGGACTACGTGAAGTCTTAAGTGTTTGTGGATAATCCAGCTACGATTGAAGCATTAGAGGCCAACATTACCCGTGTTATTCGCGAGATACCGCCGATTATGCTCGAACGCGTCATCGGAAATTGAGACCTCCGCTTGGACGAGCTACGTCGCAGTTGTGGCCAACATTTGAAAGGTATTATTTTTAAAAAGTGAATGGCAAAAACGGTTCTTTCTATTGATAATAAAGCTTTTTCGATTCATTTGAAATTTTTGTATCTTTTCTTTATTTTAAAAAAAAACCTCAAGATTGATGACCCTTTACAAGCAGTGCAATGTCCAGTGAATATTAGTCAATTTATACGATAGTTTATTTTTTTTTTATAAGCAATAATATCAAGGCAAGTTTTGCTTCATTCAAACATGTTGTGAATTATAAGCTGCCAAAGCGTTAATATTTTAATAATGTTTCTTCCTATGATTTTGAGCTCAATCTCTTTGATTTTAACGATTATATACATACATAGATTATTATTATTATTCATAAATTTTGTTTAATTAATTTTCGCGCTTTTTGCATACGCAAACAGTTCATCATAGTTTACAAATACCAATATATTTTAACGAGAACAAATTGCCCAGAATCTCAACCCAAAAATGAATTTTAGTTTAGGTTTAATTTGTCAAATTTGCAATCTATATAGTCCTTCCTATGATTTTTAACTCAATCTCTTTGATTTCGACGAATTTTAAATATGTGATTACGCTATTTTTTTCTAATTTCGAAAATACATATATCAATTAATAGATAAATTAAGTTCAATTTACGCGTTTTTCTTCATATAAAAAAAAATATCCCAAATGGGATATCCCAAATCGTGCTGCGTAGACCCCTTAAATAAACAGCTGATTGTGGAACAGAGTTTACAAGCATATAGAAAAGTAATAAAGTAAAGTTGCAGACTAAAATTTCTATAGAAAAAATGTTTAAAACAATTCCATTCAGGTTTAGAGTTTATTTTTTAAGAAATGCAGCGTATTTCAATGAAACTAATTGTTGTCAGCTGTCACACTTTTCCATATCTTTGCAACTCTGATTACAGTGCACATTCCCTGTAAATCTTCAAAGCGTCTCTAAATCGAGTGCTGACTGTAAACATATGTGCATACTTATTGCGTTGCATGTATGTATGTTATTCAGGTTGGTTTATTGGCTGAAACGTGCCCAGTTTGTGGTTGCCATTGACTTGCTGTTCCTTGGGGCAACCAACCCCAACCCCACCCTCAACTCAAATCAAACCCCTTTGCCATGGCCATGGCAAGTGCCGTAAATAAAGGAAAATGAATTTAAAGTTTTACTGTTGCTTTTTTGCTGTTTGTTGTAGGTTGCTGTTGTTTGTGTTGTTGTTGTTGTTGTTGGCAGCCATGGCAGCTTTTTACTGTTATTGATATGGAGTTGCATAATAAACTAAATTATATAAATTTCATTCCAGAGTTGCTGTTGTTGTTGTTGTTGCTGCTGTTATTGCAGCGATACTTTTTGCAGTCATTTTATTTTTAATATACGCAATCATTTTACAAACCCAGCGATGGGACACACTTTACCCTATCCACCAAGTTTTTCAAAAAAAAATCCAAATTACCTTAATATATGTCTACACTTGGCGAATACTTATATCGATATAAAGTGAAAATTTTCTGAAGACGATGTTCAGCGGATACACTGCAGCAATTTTTTGGTGGGAAAGACTGCTTGAGTGTTTTTTGACTAAGTCAACTTCTCGTTGTTATGAGCGTTAGTGAGGTACAAAGTTAAGGGAATTATACGAATTTATCGAAAATAAAAAGGGAAGTTATCGACAAAAAAAATTCCTTTTCCGTAGCACGCAAAAACGAATCCGAATAAAATGGTTCGGTTTGGTTTTTTCGTTTTCTGGAGCTCGGCTGTATATTCTATTATGCTAAATTAGTTCCCATATGCTTAAATTTAATTTTTTTAATTTTGACTTTATGTTAAAATTTCGGCTTTTGCGGCCACAGTGCAATGTACTAGGAGGAATTTCAAAGAAAATTATTTTTCTATATTAATTTTTCTCCTATAACACTAGTTTACACGAAAAAAATGAACCTTTCTAAAAAAGTGTTTTTTAGGGTAATTTGGGGTCGAGAAACACGAAAATGGCAAACTTTTTTTTTCGAGATATTTTCGAAAAACATGTTTTTGGGCATTTTTTTCAGTTATTCCTCAATATCTCATGTACAAAATTAAGATCCTTAAAATCGAGTAAAAACTGTAGATGCTATGGAACCATGTACGGAAGTTCCAATCTAAAAAAAAAAATTTTCACTCAAAGCTTTTTGTTTTCGTTCAGTCTTCACGAATTTGTATGCAGCAATAGTCGTGATTTTTCGTTCCTGGTTCCATAACATCTACAGTTCCTATGCGATTTCGAAGATCTTAGACTCGAAGTGTTCGTAAAAGAAGTCCCTATCAGCCTAAAGCTTAACATAATTTTCAAAACTTTTTTCTCGTTATTAAAGGGTTGCCATTTTCGTGTTTCTCGACCCCAAATTACCCTAAAAAACACTTTTTAAGGAAGGTTCACTCGATGACCCTTAAATTTGTAAACTAGCGTAATCTATCTATAATTTTTATATTATTTAAAATTTTTTTATATTTTCTCTATATTTTTTTTCACTTTATTTAGTTATAAAAAAATGTTATAAAGAAAATTTATTATATGTAAATCAAAAAATGTTTAAAAAAAAATCTCGTAAATTTTAAAATTTCGCTACAGAGGGAACAAAATTTATTCTGGTTAGGTTTTTTTTTATTTATTTATTAATTTCAGTATATTAGACAACAGTATACTCAAGAAACTAGAGTACAATGGCCTCCGACTCGTTTCAATTTTTAAAAATTATATTTATTTGTAAAATTAATTTTTGAAAACAACACACTGTAGAAAAGCTAGAATTAGTTCGAGTAAACAAAGTGAAAAACAACTTTCAGGCGTAAGGCGTGAAATTGAAAACTTAAATTTTCAGTAAATTTTTTTTAACCTTTATATATTAATTTTTTTTTTTTGATATTACCATTTGGAAGTCTTAAATTTTTTTCACTGATCTCAAATATATTTTCGCGCAGTGTATATGCCTTTGTTGGTTGCTGTCTTGTGTGATTTGCGCGCTGAAAACGTGACTGACGTGACGGCGTGACGGCGTGACGGCGAGAGAGTGATTAAGGGCCTTCACCCCGAAATTAGATAGTCCGTAATGCAACAGTGTTGAACGCAGCCACGTGAGTTTAGGCTGTTATGCAAACGCTATTACGCAAGCTGTTCTAATAAGCTAACGTGTGTGTGTGTGTTTGTGTGTGATTGTGTGTGCGTGTGTCTGGGCTGCAACATGGCGTATACGCGATAAATGTGCACACGGTTTTAATATTCTTATCGCTAAAGCAGCAACTACAACAACAAGAACAAGAAGAGCGCCAATAATGAAAACGACAAACGTAAAAAGCTTAAGTGGTAAAAAATGGCGCAGTGCTCTCTCACTCACGCTCTGTGTATTTATTTTACCTGTTGTTGTTGTTGCTGCTGTTTTTATTATGAAATGCAACAAAAGAAAGCTTAAAAGCATAAAAGGCTACTTAAAGCGTGCAGAGAGAGAGAGAGAGAGAGAGAGTGCGAGTGTGCAAGATAAGTGTGAGAGCAGAGAGCAGTAAGGGGTTGAGCTTGTCGCTTGACAATGCAGACGCAGCAGCTGCATATGGATGTGTGTGGCTGAGCGTGGGTGAGTGTGTGCGTATGAGTGTGCTTGTGGTAACACACTCACGCGTAAGTGTCTCTCTGAGCTGCGTATGTGTGTGTGTGTGTGTGTGTGTTTGTTGGTGTGCGTGTATGTCTGTGTGATTGAGCGATTGTCGAAGGCATTGGCCCGTACGATGCATCGTCTTTTCAAACAGTCCATGCCATTCCTAGCCAAACACAGACACCCACAAAATCAGCGATATACTCTTTAAAAGAGTATAGCTAAATCAGAGAGAAGTATACATAGTGCAAAGAAATTACAGTAGAACATGTAGTAGGTATTAAAAAAAGAGCAATCGTGACATATTGTAGGTAGACTTTTTATTTTTGAGTACCCCAATTATTCACATTCAGAAATTTGTAGAAATAAATGGCTTGGTTTTTAATTTGCTTGCCACTCAGCCTCTCAGCTGCTACTAGATTCTATTGGAACAATTTAAGCACTCCTTATATTTATTTGTGAAAATTAAAATTTATATCTTAAGTAGCTCCTAAGTTAGTAAAAATAAAATTTTTCTAAAAATATTTTCTCATTTTTTGTTAGTTAGTAAGCTAGGTTAGGTAAATAAGTTATTAATTTTCATTGGTTTTTTTTTGTGTTAAATTTTAAATTTTAAATAAATAAATAAAAAATAAAAATAAATAATTTGTTAAAAATGCTCATAATATCTAAGTAGGAAGGGCTAGAAGCCTGAACTCTTTATTTTACGCATATTAGATCTCACAATTTATGTTTAAAATTTTTTCAGAATAAATAAAAAAAAGATTTCAGAAGTATACAAGTTAGTCCTTTAGAAATTCAATCAAATTAAAATAACAAGAATACCAAAAAATCATATCTGGTAACCAAAATTGTGTAAGCCTTTTTTGTTGGAAATCTCGAAGCCTTTTAGTTGTTACGCAACCTTGGTGATTTTAATATTTTCAAATCTTCTTGCTGACACGTTTCCATTTTTAGCCCAGCAGGGTATTTGTTATTCGAATATCCGTATTTGACAATTCGCTTGTCATGGGTGCTCCCGTTTATCCAGTGCCATTTTTATGCGCGCGACAGAGTTTTATGCGCATTTTACACTGCATTTAATTTAATGAGTCCTTTTTCAGTTTTTATTATAACAGCACGGTTCCAAAAAAAAACCAAAAAAAAAACATTTATCTGTCTGTCTGTCTGTGTGTGTGTGTGTGTATGTTTATCATAAAAAAAGTGAGCAACTCTATGACGTATACGTAAGCGCTGCCCAAAAGGCAAAGCATATAATAAAAGTGCCGAGCATTATGCTCCTCCAAAGTGCCGCCATTACACACATGCTGTGTCACTGTGCCTGTGTGTGTGTATGCGTGTGTATCTGTGAACTGAAATCCGCGCAAATTATTATGTTTGCATTTGCTCGACTATTATTAGCCCGGCTGAAAATTGTAAAAATCCTTTGAAAAGAAAAAAATTTGACTCGACAATGGGATACCCTGTGACTATTTTTTACACCAATTATAGGACTTGGACGTTAGTGCGCTGTTTCAACAGCAGGTTCACATTTTTTTTGTTTATTAGGCTCACAAAGTATTTAATTTAATGTCTCTAGAGGGAGTGAAATTTTATTGCATCTCATGGTAGAGAACCTTTGAAATTTATATAGGCTTTAACAATTTTCATCCAATCTTGCTGGTTATACCTAGGTAGGCATGGCAGACCCCAAGTCCTTTATAGCAAAATGCCTATCATAACCTCTGGTAGGTTTTGAGCCATGTCCGTTCATCTGTCTGTATGTACACCTGTTTTTCGGAGACTATAAGAGCTAGAAACACGAAACCTTACCAGCTGGTGCGCATAGATCCTCAGAAGATCATGTATGCTGAATTTTAACAGAATCCCCCCAGTAGAATTTCGTGCTTTTTAGCTACACCGCATAATATTTTGATCTCAAACAGAGCTATGCATTGTGTCGAGAGTATGGAAAATCGGCCAAATACAACGAAAGTTATAGTCAAAAATATAAAAATTTCAGCCTTCTTTAACTATAAACTGCATCAATATTTGACTATACGTAATTAATTTAAAAAATTACCTTGAATTACAAATTTTTGTAAGAATATTCATATACCCCATATACTTAAAATAACTTTTTTGACGTAACTTTCGATTATTAGCAAAATCGGGTTAAATTTACGGAACCACAGAAAAAAAACATGCAATAGAGTGTAAATTGGTATCAATCTGACTATATCATATTTTTTTCTTCTAAAATTCAAGGTTGTATCTTTCTTTAACAGAAAAAAAAAATGACTTAAATATCTGTGCTCATTTAGAAGTTATGCTTGCTTAAAGAAAAGTCTATCAAACATGCGGTTATCGATAAATAATCGGAATTACAACATAAATACGTGATCACACACATTTGAAAATTGTCAAAATCAAAGGAATTGAGCTCAAAATCAAAGTAAAGCATATTATTTAATTAATTTCATGTTTCAGCTTATAGTTCACAACGTGTTTAAGCAACATTTGCCTATAGTCGAAACTTTTGCAAATATTATTTTGTATCTTGTTTTTAAATTATTTATTTTAACCAGGGACCGCAAATAAGAGTTATGGGAATAAAAAAAATCAAAGCGAAAAATGTGGTTTATATGAAAGTGCATGCTGCAATATATAATTTTATTGAAAGGACCTTACGAAAAAAGTATAAATTCTTATTTTTAATTTATTTCGAAAAATCAAAAATCGAATTTTTACTCTTAATAATTAAATATCAATTTTTATTAAAAATCGCGAATCAACTCTCAATTTTCAATTTTTAACATACATAAACTATCTTATAAATAGTGTATATTCATTGGTCTATAAATGATTTCTAACTTTTTTGTTATTCTTAATAGATAGCTGGAAAAACAAACTACTGTCTAATTGAAAGTAGAATAAAACTAACAATTTAGTAATTTTTTTTTGCAAGCCAAATAAATTTCCAAAACTAAAATTTAAAAGCATCACAAAAATAAATTATTATAATGTTTTGCTGTAATTCGAAGCTTGACTGTATGAGAGTGATGGGCAGTCACTCAATTTACATAACTCGCGAGGATAGGGCACCAAAATCTGCAGCAGCGCAGTCGGCTCATGCACGGTTCAAGTGTGTGTGAAATCTCTCTCTCGTTTTTGCTTAATTGCGGTTCCTGCTCTCTCGTGCGCTTTTGCTTACTGCGCTGCTTACTCACACAAAGAAATGTTTGTTTGTATGAGTTTTGCCCACCACAGCTGTACGCCGTCATAGCTGTATATTTAAACTATTATATTAGACAAAAATCGTTATACAGAAGTTTTTTACAAAGAAATCATAACTTAAGGGTTACATAAAAAAAAAAAAAATTTATGTCGAAAAAGTCGTTAGAGAGAGAAGCTTGTGTGATTTTGGAAGGAATCAAATATTGGAATAAGTGTAATGAGATTATGTAAAGCTTTCTCTCTACCCACTTGTTATTAAATATCTCTTTAACCAAATTTAAAGCTCAGTAAAGTAACCTGTGTATGGCTCAAATCTATAAGACCCTTGACTTTTTGGCTACAGTGTATACAGATATTAAGAGAGTGAACAAATAGCGTATCAAATGCAACATGAATTATATAATTTCTGATTTATAATCAATGATTTTTGCATTTTATTAAGCAGCAGCATTTTTCAGACCAAATTCCCAAGCGAAAAAAACGAGCGAGTGGAGTGGGCAAGACCGTGCTCACGTTTTTAATCATGCTTTTGGCCACAGCCAGGCTGTGCTACGTCATTGGCTGCCAGGACTGTAGCCACTCCAGAACAACCAAAAAACCGCATTGCTCCGGCTACTTATTTTTTGATGCCTCGTTTTTGTTTATCAAAGTGATAAATATTTTGAACTGAATTTCATTTCATAGAAGTCGCAACAGTTTGTGCTCTTTGTCGCTGGTCACTCACAGACACCAAAAAGTTTTTGCGGTTCGGGCGCACTTTATTTGTATACAAGTACATACACACATACATACATACATACATATGTATATATATATTCATTTTCACTTATAGCCAACTTAGTAGCAGTGGCTGCAGAACAATCTCTGTCGGCATTTTCATACTATTTTCACTTGGACTAACCAAAGGAAAAGCACTCGTTGGGGCATTGTTATTGTCATTGTTTGCTAAGTCGAAATCAATATGCTTTAAATCGCATAATGTACGAGCATTTGAATATAATTTTGGTCTCAAAAACGAAAGCGGATTTTACAAACAAGTACGAAAAATCCTCAACTCCGCCCACGCCCTCCCCCCCCCCCAGTTAGTTCTTGGCTTAGTTTTCCATTGTGACATTTTGTAAACAATTTGTGTGTGTGGTTTCATTTTTCTTCTCTACTAAGAGTCTTTGCCATTTTCCCAACAAAGCACTGCAAATTTGCTCAACAAAATTAATATTTGAAAACCAGAGAATAAAAAACGACATGCTGGAAACATAAGGGTCAAGTCCATAAGATACATACACGGATAGCTGAAGATTCTCTAATGCCAGAACAATGCAAAAAATTCAACTAAAGGGCTATAAATGAATGGATTTCGTCTTTACTGAATTGTTTCCAAAAACTGTATTCAAAAACAATTGGTTCAGTTTGGGCTTACCTGTAGTGGAAAGAAATGCAGTTCCAATTATTCTTTCCATTTTTCCAGTACTTTTCTTTGAAATTGTGGCACTTAGAGAGCTTTCAAATTGTTTGGGGCTAGAAGCGTAACTGCCTACACAAGTAAGGAGTCCAAATGTCAAGTTTGGTTTTGCTTGCTCTGAAAATCTTCATGATCTAGGCATAGGATGGCAGCACATGTCTACATTGTCCTTCTGATCGTATTGGTGGAAACTTTGGGGATGCCCCATCAGTTTAACCTTCTAGCTATAGATATCCCCGTTAAAAAACGATTTTGCAGGATTCGTTTTGGAAATCAATAAACTGGTTGCAACATTTTCATATAACTCAAGTGAACCAGCTCAAAACAAGTTCAACGTTTTAAAAAAAAATGGTTCATTCTCTCGCACAAAAGAATTTATTAAACAAAATGTGTTGGAGCCATGATGTAATGCATTGTTCAAGTTGCCGCAAAGAAGTGCAAGAGTTTTGCTGAGCAGAAAACTGGTTCACTTTTGTATGGAAGCTATATGAAATGGTGAACCAATTTGAATCAAACTTTACACAAATGTTTATCTTAAAACAAAATTCAACTGACATAAGTTTGGTCGCAATATTTCAAAATATGAAAAAATTTTCCAACCTGAATGAACATGAGTGAAGCGGGCCACTTTAATGATTTTTACATATGCGGTAGAGCTACTAGCCAATAATAACCACGTCAAATATTTGTGCATAATTTCGATTACTTATCGAGTTATCGATAGCTGAAAATTGGATTTTTCATTCTTTGACAAGCCATATCTCTTAAACGAATAAAGATATTGGCGCAAGTTTTTTTTCCAGCTCTACCACATAAGTGTGTAAAAATCATCGAAATCGAAGTGGTCGATGGAAAAAGTGGCCCGCTTTACATATTTTCGCCGATATGTTTCTATAAGTTTTAGTCTACACATTTGTGTGAAGTTTGGTCCAAATTGATCCACTCTTTCATGTAGCTACCATACAGCGAAACACGAATAACTAAACTGCGCATTGCTTAACCTGATAATTGTTGGATCATGTGAAGCAGCTAAAAATAGATACAAGTAGCAAGACACCCTTTGTAGTGCAAATTTTTCTTTCAAAATAAATTGTTGCACATTTGTTTGGTTGAAAGGCTTTTCATATTTTTCCAACAAAATCATGGGGCAACACTTTTTTTTTTTTTGCTACTAATATTTGCTTTGTTTTTTATGATCATGTAATTTTTTTTGATTTATTTTTTAAAACATAGCCGTCAAATTTAATGAACATTTTCAATTAACAATTCTAGATCTAAATTGGTCCACTCTTTCCTATATGTAACTTCCATTCAAAAGTTATACCCAAGCCTTTAGTCTCTCACACTCTCTCTTTAAGAGAAACAGATGCACACGCCTTGCCTCACCTTACAATTGTTGCATCTTGAGTGTACAGTGTGTACACACCATCCACTTATTATGTTAGTACTGCGGCAGGCAATCATTTTTTTCGACTTTCCAAGTGTAATGTACTCTATTATAATTTTGTGTACAAGGCACAACCCTCTAAACGTTTTTTTTGTTGCTTCAGTCTAGTCTAGTGGCAGTTCTCCCAATTAGCAAGCACTTTGTTCTTATCCCTATTGCTGTCCTTGACAAAAGTTTGAGAAGGTTTTCCTTACGCTTTTTTGCTTTCACTTGTACTTATCTTTGCACTCGATTCCGCTTAATAAAATGCGCTTATTATGGCCAGATAAAAACTGTTTTCACACAAATACGGGCACACTTACACACTCGCTGCTTATAGTTTCAAAAGTTTCTCTTACATGCTGACGTCAGCGAGCCCGCCAGGCAGCACTCTTGTACTCCCTGGTTTCAGCTTTTACCTTCATATTATTATTATTATTATTATTGCGATACTTTTAACATATTCTTTCTTGTGTTTTTCGCGTTGTTAACACGAAATTCTATTTTTTTTCTTTTGTTTTTGCTATTTTTATGTGTCGTATGTGTTGCTGCTTTTATCCTTCATGCTGTTTTCTTTAGTTTTTGGCAGCAAGTCCTTTGCCTGCTGTCTGACTTTGTGGATACTTGTGGGTTGTAGCAACTCATGACATGGTTGCCACAGTTGTTTTCAAGGACATGCTTTTTATATGAATCATTGACAGAGCATGGAAAACTTTTATGCCAGTTGAAATATATAGCAGACAGACTGCTTAGCGCTTTATTTATTGAAAGGAAATATTCTTCTTAGATTTTGCTGATGAAGGCTTTAAATTCTAGGCACATATAGCCAAAAATCTCAATTTTATTTCTTTCGCACTATGATGGACTAGACTTACTTTTTTGTAACCATAAAAAAGTCAACTATTTTGGAAATCGCAATAAAATTATTTGTTATGATAAAGTTCATGACCAGAAGACTCGGGTCTAACTCAAGCTGAACTTGACTAAATATGCGAGTGACTTAACGAGCCATGTTAATACAAACGAAAGCCAGAAAGAGCCTACCTGTCTTCATCGATATACATAACACTTAAAAACTAATCGTCTGTGTAATAGTAGATCAAAAGAAAAATAGGTTAAAAAAATCACACTAAAGTATACCTTCGTCGATTTGACGAACAGTAGCACCTAATAAACTGCGATGCGACAAAAAAACGTCCACCTGCGGCTTAAGCTTTTCAACATGCATTGGCCAAAGAGAAAAACTACAAAAAAAATATTGTTCGTCGATTTGACGAGCAAGCAGTATCTAGAGCTAAGGAACTTTGTTTTAAAAAATTTTATCAAAATTCAAAAATTCTGGTGCTTAAATTAATTTTTATATTTAATACATAAATTTTTCCTTCAATTATTGCAACGCTTGTGACAAATTATTAAATAAAAAATACATTTTATTTTTTAATAGAATTTTTTGTTTTTTTTTTTATATATTAGCCAGCCGTGTAATATACACTAACTAAATTTTAATGTATGATGTAGTATCTTGTAGATGATACGAGCTTAATCCAACATAAACAATTTCAACTTGTTGTTGTTCTCGTTGTTGTTATTGTTGTTGTCGATGGTATAAGATTTCGTTGTTCTCTGTGTTGTTGTTGTTGTTGTTGGGTGTATTTGCTGTAAATCTTACGAGCATGTCGCACTCATTAAGGTATTAAAGTTGTTGCCAACGTCAGGGTGAAAGTTGAACGCACACACAGATACTCACACACATGTAACAAGCATCCCCAATCACAGTCAAAACATATGCGAGCATGTGTATCTGTGTGTGTGCGTGTGTGTGTATGTTTGTGTAGAGCTTATGCCTGATAATAAAATTCAATGTTGACACTTCTACCTAATTTCGTTTTATTTTATTTTTGCTTTTCTTTTCTTTTCTTGTGCTTTGCTTTACTGCGCTGTTCTGTCTAAGTGTGTGTGTGTGTGTGTTTATACAATTTATGCGCTTATACGTTGGTGTGTGTGTGCGTATCTGTGTGCCAGTCTAACTCATTGGCATTCAAAGTACTAATACATGCAGCTTTTCTTTTCTTTTTGCTTTTTTATATTCATTTCTTTCAGCTTTTTTCACTTTAATTGAGCGATTTGCACGGGTACACATTTTTATAACGTATACGCTCTGTCTGTTGTATAGCGCTGTTATCAACTGCAACCCCCCAATACAAATAACAAATAATAACTTGACAGCAGCGAAATCGAATTTTAAAATAAAATTAATTAAATATCTTGTTGAAAATCTTGCAAACAAGCTGCGACCCAGCTCTCAACTCCCCGACGACAAGCGCACAATGTTCTAGAAAGCAAAAAAAATAAGTACCTATACTTATATATATACATATATATAAGATATATAAGAGAAAAAGCAGAGCAGCCAAGACGGCGCACGAAACGAGGCTAATAAAAATCAGTATACTACGTATTCGAACATTTACTAACAAGTTTGTCTCGAAACTCATCGAGCAACGAGCATCGAGGGTTGCCAGTCAGTCAGCCACTTTCATAATGGCCTTCTAAATAAAATAAGTTTGCATAAAAAATGAGGCTCAGCACCAGCACCAGAACCAGGACGAGGCCCAGGATAAGCCAAAAGCCGTTGAAAAACTTTAAAGTAGCTGCTGCTGCTGCTGCTGCTGCCACTGCTTGCCTTCACTTCTGCTCAGGACAGGTGCGTGGCATGAAATCGAATAAAGAGTGAAGCGCCACAAAATTTGCCTCTAGGCCAGACGGCAGCTGCGACGTCAACTGAGACGCCAACGTCAACAGATAAGGCCAAACAGTCCCAGCCAGACAGAGAGAACTTGCCTTGATGTTAGAATGATGACAGCAGGCAAAAGATGATCACTCACTTACCCACTCCCCTCAGCTGATTGACTTGAGGTGTTGTGCCGCAAATCATTTTAGATTTTTTTTGTTTTTTTTAGCGACTAAGTTCGACTAAGCACTTTGGATACTGTGGAACTTTCTATATTATTCACAGCAATTTAAAAAATTTATAATTGTCAATCAAAATGTTTTAGAAATACAGCTAGCCAATAAAATGCAATCCCAAAATTTTTTTTTCAATTTAAGGACTCCATTTTTTTCACTCGATATTATTTTTTTTTAACACTAAAATGATAAAAATACTGTTTGGTTTCGAGAACTATAAAAAAATATAGTTTCAACCTCTAAAAAATCTTTTCCAGTAATACTGTCTAAAAGCCTAAAAGGATTTTACTTTCTGTATCCTCACTTAATTTTCCCCTTCAAGCGTTCCCTTTTTTCAAATTTGAATAATTTTTTTAAAACTATTAATTTACAACTTAACTATTTAAAAAAAATGTTTAAAAAATTTTATAATTTTTTTATTAATTAGCTTTTAATACAATTTTTTTTTAAATTTTGTAAGACAAGTATTACTACAAATACCAAAAAAAATTCTTCATAAAAATTTTGAAACCCAATTAAATTTTAGTTTTAAAATTAATTAATTTAAAATTAAGTAAAAAGCTGAAACATATAAAATCTTAATTCTTTAAAACAATACTGCAATTACATTATTTTTTAACTTTTTCTTTTAAAATTTTTCTAATAATTTTTATTTAAGCTCAAAAAACATTCAAAATTTTATAACTAAAATTGTTACAAATTTTGTAAAAATTGTTTTATATTTGAAAATTTTAACATTTTTTTATTAATAATTTAATTTAAATTTATTTAAAGTAAAACATTTTGAAAAAGTTGTAAGAAAAGAGTTATTAGCCATAAGCTATAAAATATTCATAAAAATAGTAGAATAACATATATATAAATAAATTTTTATTGAAAAATTTTTTAATTTAGAATTTAAATATTTTCAGCATTTAAATCATTTTTAACCCACATAAACTCTAAATTAAAAAAAAAAATACTTTTTTCTTACAAAACTACAAAAAAAAATTTTAATTGATCCTAAATAAAATTTAACATTTTATAACTAAAAATTTTAACATTTTATTACCAGAAAGTATTCAAATCTTTGTTACTGAAAATTTATGATAGATTATCAATAAATTCTTCATAAAAGTGCTTTTTTAAAGTGTTCCTATATTTTGCTTAAAAATCTGACAATATTTTTATTATTATTTTTTTTAAATTAAATCTATTATTTAATACTAACGAGCACAAGCTACTGGGATCGTCAACTCGATTTTTACTAATTTAAACTAAAATTTTTTTAAAATATTGTAAGAAATGAGTCGGAACATTAATTTTTCATAAAAATACTCTTTTTATGTGTTGTAAAATTTTTGCTTGAATTATTCGAAAATTTTTCACTCATAAGCTTTGTATTTTAAACAAAATAATTTTTAAAATCCTAAATCTTTATAGAAATATTAAAACAAAAAAGTCTAATTTTAATATTATATTATTTATATATATATATATAATATATTTTGTAAGTAACAAGTTACTACACATAAACAATTATTTTTTAAAAAAATGTACATTTAATTTAAACAAAAAAAATTTCAAAATTTTATAAACAAAAATTGTTTCAAATTTTGCAAGTTAAATTTTATTTCAAATAAATTATGAATTCTTCATAAAAGTACTCTTCATAATTTTGCTCAAAAAATTCAAAGTTTTAAAAATAAGTAATAATTTTCTTAAAAAAAAAGTTTTGTGAAAAAAAAAGTTTCGCTGTCGTCCTTTAAGCGTTCAGCAGGCCCCAATTTAAGTTTCTTTGTTATAAAAAATATAATACCTAAGCGATATTTCAGTTAACACTGCAGTTAATCAATTCTGAGGAGCTTCTACGATAATCGTCAATTTACGATCCTGAAACTTTAAACTTAAGTTTTTTATTAATTTATATGGTCTTTAGAAAGCTCTGAATCTTTCAATATTTTCAAGATTGCCAAATTTGATTCTATATGCCATACTCCTTGGCTTTGTATACTTTTTACGACTTCTATGCTTTGCTTTCAGCAGTTACGACTTCTTGTAGAGAGCTAATTCCAATCCACATACCTAGTCTATGACGTCAGAGACCAAGTCTTTAAGAGAGACACCTTCTTAGTCAGTCAATGTAGCGCATTATTAAGATTGTTAAAAGCCAAAGATATTGATTTATGCAGATAAGCGCTATTATGCCAGAGTGTCAGTGCGTCAACCCCCTAACCAACCTGCTGCTCACCTGAATTAACCCCCTCCTTCCCCCTATACAGCAACAAAATTGAATGTCTTGGCTGGCTAATGACGCCCGTTAGGCATTCTGTCTTGGGGAATAACTCTCTCCCACTCCAGTCTAACTCAGACCTGGACCCCAACCGGGTTGCTCTGTGTTGTCTGGCATTTGAGCTAAGGCCAAGGTAACAGTCAAAGTTTATGGAATCAAGGGGGGTGCCAGAAGATGCCAGATTTGCTGACGCTAGCGTGTTGGTCAGGGACGGAGTTGAGCAGGGATATTGGCTTCGGGTTAGTTAACCTACTTCATCAAGGCACATTGGCCCATTGAAATTTAAATTTCAATTAATTTTGCAGCGTTGTGGGCAGCTTTAAGCTTAACTCGTTGTGGCATCTACAAACGTGTGTCTGTGTGTGTCTCTCTCTCTCTCTGTCGCAGTGTGTGTGTGTGTATTGCTTTTGTGCGATAAATCAAAATAAATCCTATTTGTCGAATTTCAATGCAATGCGCCCAAATAACACACGAAATCCAATAATTCTACAAAATAATGCAAATAAAATACAGCAGCCAAGCAGCTCCAAATGTGTATCTCTCTATCTGCCTGTCCCCTATATTGTATACCCTTTAGCCAAAGCTTAAGGAGCATATAAAGTTGGCCCAAATATTCCAAAAAGGAAACAGGCTTAAAATTGATGAGCACGAAAAAATAACTTATGATTACGATATATTCATCTGTTCCTGGGTCCTAAGCATTGGTTTCTCGTTAAATTGTAATTAAATTTTTTTTGTAGACGCGTCTTCTGCTTGAAGAAATCAAGAGAAGAACTCGTCAATAGTATTTTAGGCATTACACTCAGATTTTCCAAATTATTGTATAAGCTCAATACAGCACTACACAAAGCTTAAACTTTTTCATACAGAAAGCTTAAAATAAATTTGTTTTTCAGTCTAAAAATCTCTTTGTAATTTAAAATTTATTTTATCTCTTAATTATATAAAAAATTAAAATAAAATAATTTTTTTTCTTGTCTTTTTTAATCACCCTTATTTGGCTTTTCCAACTTTTCTAACATAATGTTATTTCTCTCATTTAAAGCTAAACTCTGTAAATATTTTAAAATTTAACAAAACAATTAGAATTTAAATTGTTGTTTATTTTTTTTTTATATATTGTATACGAAGAAAATAATAAGACTTCAAAGTCTATATTTTCTGATCAGATAGATTTACTTGTCAATTATGTATCGAGTTATCGATAACTACATATTTAGGTAGACTTTTCTTTAACAATTTGTTAATTTATCAATTAAAAATAAAATATTCGATTTAAAAAAATTTTTTTTTAACTTTTTTTGTAATTTTTCTGAACATTTTTTTTTGTAATCGAGTTATCGATAACTGCATATTTAGGTTTTTTTAAATTGAAAAATTACATTTTGTATTCAAAATAAAAAATATTTTTTTCTTTGAAAAAAGAACATAGAAATTATTTGTTTATTTATAGTATACGGAGAAATTAGTAAGACCTTTAAAGTCGATCTTTTCAGATGTACTTGACAATTATGTATCGAGTTATCGATAACTTCATATTTAGTAAACTAATAAAAATATTTGATTTTTTCAATTAAATATAAAATTTTCGATTTTAAACAATTTTTTTGTTTAATTTCTAACAAATTTTTTTTTGTAATATCTTTTAAAAATTTTTTATTTTTAAAATTTAAAAGCGATCTAAGCTTTGCTTTTTGAATAATTTTTTTTTTTTTAATGAAAGATTAAATTTTAAATAAAAAAAAAAAATTAAGATTTCTCTTTTCAAATTTCTTTTTTAAATATTTGAAATTTTTTTTTTTGAATTTAAAACAATTTTTTTTAAACATGGTATTATATCTCTGAAATTGATTTTTCTCGTAAAGCTTTGTTTTAGATGACTGTTTTTTATGACCAAGTATTACATTTTCGAATATTGTACGTACCCTGTAAAACTCAGCGACATAGGGTATATGCTAGTCGCCATAAACCCGCTCAGTTATTTCTGTATATTTGTAAAAAAAAAAAACCCCAAGTCAATAAACCAAAATATATGCGACACACAGACTTCTCCAACTCAATACTGACAGAAGTACATCAATATGACAACCCGTGGGCGACGCATCCTTAAAGCAACATCGTATCAACTTTCGCCAACTAAATGTGAAGTAATTATTATCGATTTAGTCGGCTCAGCACAGATACGCGCACGCACACAGATACTCACACACACACGCACATACATGCAAAACGCCGGAAGTGATGTCAAAAGTGAAATCCAGCTCTGTCTCGCTTTCACCCTCTCACACTCCCTTGCTCTCACACAATGTATCCCAACGAAAGGCAAAAAGAAAATGTATATGTATGTGTATTGCCCAAACTGTTACTGAAATTGATTCCCGGTGACTGTCATTTGTGTAACTTGAACATCAATGTGCGCAATTCGAATTTGTCTGAAAATCTGCGAGTTTATCGGAATTTATCCGCTTTAAGCCAGTCAAAATATAAGCGTGTAATTTTCCGCCCTTTCAGCCAAAAATTGAGCGGGTCAATATGTTATTATACACGTCGTACATGGCAAAGGATACAGTAAAGTCATGTTGCAGCTTGATTTAAATTTTTGAACAAAATGTAAAGCGGCTTTTAATAAATGAAGTTTAAAATTTTGAAACTTGGGGACAATAGTTATAGCTATAATGATGTTTGGTTAGTGTGACCAGAATATTTTTACGTCATTCGAACAAACGAAAAAAAATTAAAAACGTAAAAAAAAATTAAAAATAATTAAACTTTGATTGGGAAACGAAAACCTTGGTCCCTAGACGTCATGGCATTAGATCAGTGGTGGGCAAAACTCATGCAAACAAACATATCTTTGTATGAGTAAGCAGCACAGTAAGCAAAAGCGCACGAGAGAGCAAGAACCGCAATCAAGCAAAAACGAGAGAGAGATTGTACCGTGCATGTGCCGACTGCGCTGCGGCAGATTTTGGTGCAATAGCCTCGCGAGCTATGTAAAATGAGAGACTGCCCACCACTGCATTAGATATTGCGGCCGCCACTCAACCAACTGAGCTATATAGGCTTTCGAGGTATTTCGAACTCCCCCTAAAATATTATATTGCAAATATCTCTGCTGTTTATGGTCCGATTTTAAACATATTGGACATTAATGGAAAGAGTTTTTCATTTCCCACATCTTAGCAATACAAACTTAAGCTTTCACTGTAAAATTGTAGAAAATATAGCATTTCGAAATTATTATAGAAAAAAAAAATAAACTTTATCTGGCTGGAGTCCAAATAACAAGTTTGGTTATCCCTGACTTATAGTCAACCACTACGATTGTCAAAATGACAGCTCAATCAATCTCATTTAAACTCTGCCACTTAATATTTTACTATTGTAAACGAAGTAACAGAATACGCCGAATGAGTAAATTGATTTTATGAAGAAATCGTAGAATGAAATTATTTTAAGAAATGCTCTTAGAAAGCATTTTCTACTCATTGCTGGGTGCTGGGATTGAGAGTAATTTAATCTTAATTTAAGGATAATCTATATATATAAAAGAAAGCTATGTTAGGTTACACCATTTATAACTCAAGAACGGCTGGAAAGATTTTGATGATCTATGTTTTGTTGGATTCGTCTCCGCCCTGGTCAAAAAAAGAACTATTATAATATCGGAAAAATTCAAATAAAAAGAAGGAAACCATGAAATTCTCTTACGAGGGCAGGGGCCAGATATCGACATAAATCGAATAACTTCATCTGCGTCACTATTATGCGCAACTTTTGGTAAAATTTAAGCTCCACAGCTCTTATAGTCTCTGAGATCCTTTTACTCATAAGGAGAGACAGACATGGATGGCTATACAGCGACCAGATAAGGTTTACTTTTGCTTTAAAGGCTAAATGTTCCCTCAACAAATAGAAAAAAAAAATTAGTGCATATATAGAAACTCACGTGCTTAGGCCAGATATCTGTTCCTTTCGACTTAGGAGTGGGGCTCTATGCTCCACTTAGGAGTCAAGAATACATAGTAGTAGTAATATAGAAACTCATGTGTTTAGGCCATATATCTGTTCCTTGCTCAGATTTTCCAAGATATTTTAAAGTCGGGCAGACTGTAGAATGCAATTGGATGAACATCTGAATTGAATAAAGCAGAACGTACGGGGGTTGACGTGCGAAGTACGCAGGGGGCAGAGCCCCTAGTATTGTATACAAAATTCTTATAAATTCTAGAGTGAAAAAAATTTGTTTTCGTGCAAATACCAACGTAAATTAAAGTCTGCATTTTTATCTGAGTCTACTAAAGTAATTCCATTATAATGCCTGAATTTATAGGGGTTTCGGCACCCACTCGCTTCCCACCAAACTCAACGCAACTGCTATATTCTATTTTTTTTATTTGTATCTGCAAATAAATAAAAACAGCTGCTGTGACCAAAGGATCTATTGTGCTTACTTCCTGCCTTCTAGGGCTCCTCAGCCAAACCATTAGCTGAGCTAAACTCAATTGTTCGGGATAGTTAATGTCATGCAGCGAGATATCTTTAAATCTTATCTTCTTATGGTATATTCTTTTAAATGATGTATACAATTCTATACACACAATTCTGCCTAAACTTGCTTGCGCCATCTAGCGGACACACTTGACGCAAACATATTTGATGACGAGGCCCTTTTTTTATAATACTAGAGAGTACAAAAAGCTTTTCGAAAAGTTGTAGAATCCCTCAAGCTGGTTTAGTCCTAACTCTTCCACGCCGCTTTCATAATTTATTTAGACATCAAAATAGGTGTCATTGTTTTTAGCTCAGCAGCTCAGTGACGTAATCAAGCCTTCAAGTTAGTCCTAAATAGGCATAAATGTCAGTCGTTGACAA
Source organism: Chymomyza fuscimana (assembly GCA_949987675.1). Taxonomy (NCBI): domain Eukaryota; kingdom Metazoa; phylum Arthropoda; class Insecta; order Diptera; family Drosophilidae; genus Chymomyza; species Chymomyza fuscimana. The sequence goes on from OX465090.1 coordinate 24,702,913, forward strand.
AAACGTTTAAGATTGCGACAGCTTTAACAGGCTTAAGACAGGAACTCGTAGAAACAGCCAATCATACACACGCTGGGATTAAACAAGTCAAGGTGTTGTATCTTGTCAAGTTAACACCCTACACTCACAAGTTCCATTCTCACACACACACACATATATTTAGACAGTATTCAATTCAAAAGCAATGAAATTTAGTTACATGTCACAATCCAAATCGGCAAAAAGGAAAGAAGCTAAAGGAAGCAAAAATAGCGTAGAAAACATTCTAAAGGCAATTGAGGTAAGCAAATCCTTGTTGCCAACTTGTTGAATGCTCAACAGCAGCTACTGCTGCTCTGTGTGGGTGAGGGACATATGTAAGACGCCTAAAAGTTGGCTGGCATGGCTTTAAGCCACTAATAATTCACTGAGATTTGGCCAAAAAAAAAAAAAAAGTTTGTAAAAGCGGAACCGAGTGAGAATTTGTAAAATGGCAGCCAAGTCAAATGGATATGGAAAACATCAGAAATTCTATTCAAATTCAAGCATCATTGAGTTGATGGTGGATTCGATTTCGTTTTCGCTTTGAATGACTGTCACGGTGACTGGGGCTGGGACTGGGACAGGGGCTGGGTTGAGGTCCTGCGACTGTCACTGCGATTGACTGAGCCAAGCTCATTAAGCACTTGAATTTAATACCCGTGACTTCTGTGCAACCTGCCGTCTGTCAAGCATATGTAAGCTGCGTTATCTAAGCCTGCTGAATACAAATACAAAAAAAAAAAAAAAAAAACCAAGAAAATAAAGTCCCAATGGGACTCTTGTCTAAGTGTGTTTGTGGGGTTTAAGGGGGGTTCGCCGCTGTAAGCTACAAAGCAGAGATTTATTTCATTGTAATTGTGCTGAAATCCATGGCATCCACATCAAGCTGGTGCTGCTGCCAGTCTGTATGTCTCTATATGCATGACTGGGTTTTCGTTAAAGGCAACTCCATTCTGCTACTGGTATTTGGTAACATTTAAGCCCACATTGGCAGCGCGCAAAATAAAAGATTCGAAATTGCAACAAATCGCTTAAGACATTCAAACAATCAAACAAATCACAGTTGGCAACATTGAAATGTTAGACATTTGGAGAGCAGCAAAATAGAAACCAAATCTGGAATGCTGACGATGTATTCGTGAATTAAGCTGTAACCTATTTATTTTGGAAGCATCCAATATGGTCGAAGCATGAAAAGTTGTACAAAACTGTTTGTTCCTCGATTTTAACAAGAACTCAGCTACCTACATCTATTAAAATAAGTTCCAAACTAAGAGTAGCAGCAGGTAATGTAAAGATGGCCCGAAATGTCTCTATTTAGGAAGCCATTTCAATAAACCGTACTACAGAAAACGAATCCGAACATTTTACGCGGCTCCGCTTTGAAACCGAATATTTGGTGCTTCCAATTTCACCAAAACGATTTTTTCATGTGATTTGAAACCGAATGTTTTGTTGCAAGAGAAGTTAAAACGAATTGGCAAAATAGGTTGAAAAGTGTACGCATTTTTTACTGAAATAATTTTTTAAATATTCTTTGATATTCTTAGATTATATTTATGCCTACTTAAAGTTATATATTTATTGAAAATTATTTTTAATTATTTTTTTAAAATAGCATGCGCAGCCAAAAGGAATTTTTTTTGCGACTATCATACACGAACACATGACGATAAGTGCGACAGGGTTGCCGCGTTACACAAAGAAAATTTCCCTTGTAACAAAAATAGCTAAGTTGCGATTAATTTCAATAATTAATATTGGAATATTGTTGCTTAAGTAATATTTGTGTGTAATTTAATGAAAATTAAATGTAAACAACATATAGTAATGAAAAGTTGCAGAGCTGCGGCAACCATGTCAGCTGTTTTGTATTAAACTCAACTAATTTCGAGCCAACACAACATGAGATAAATAAGGCAAATACACGAATTTATCGCAAATAAAAAGGGAAATATGGACGAATCCGAATAAAATTGTTCGGTTTGGTTTTTTCGTTTTCCGCTTCATTAACAAATAAACTGGTTCCACTAAATTTGGTAGATTCACTCATGTGAGCTTAATCAACAAAACCACGTTGACTGCTAAGACCTTTGCTTTGAAGAGATCCAAAATCCTACACCCAACTATCAATGAAAAATTTATCGGCAATAGTTACAAAAAGTCGAGCACCGTCCTGACAATTACAATTCTCGCTGTTTTTTGAGAATGGATCACTCTGAGCAGCTACTGTCTTCATTTCATATACCTAACCTACCTCTTATGATCTTCGAGATCTTAGCTTTCTTCTATGAAAGCTCATCAATTTGGTCCTTAAATTCTATTGCAAACGCAGCTTAAAAAAAAAACGTTGCCTACTTTTGGCTGCTGCGCTTTAAATTTCGCAAGCCACAAAGTAACGGAAACGCGTAGATGCGGAAACGGAAACGAAGGCTGCAGCTACAAAAATGGCGTAGCCTCAAATGTATTCAAAGCAGCGCCGCAAAATGTTTGTTATTTAAATGCAGTCAAAAAAAAAAAAAACAGAAATAACTAAAAGCAACGCACAATTGGCGAAAGACGAATGTTGTTGGATGGGCAACGCGATAAAGACGAAGGAAATGAAAAATGAAAGAAAAATAATTTCCTGTCAATACCGAAAGTGTTAACAATCAGCGACATTTTGACATTTTACCCTTGAGTATATACATAAACATTTGCACCCCCCCTGTCCAATTTGGGGGGTCTGCCAATTGTTGTTGTTTGAAGTTTGGTTGCTGCGCTGCTTTTAATTTCGCGGCTATTTGACAAACTTCAAATTAGATCATTCACACTTAACTGCATTTTTTGTATTTTTTCTTGGTATTTTTTTTTGCCCGCCCCCCTTCCACACCCACAGAGCAAAGTTCTAGCAGCGGGTTCTCGTCTCGTCTTGGTCTTGGCTTGTTTATTTAAGCGTATAATACGCTGCCTTGTAAACAATCGATTTCCAGGAAAAAAAAATACGAAGAAAAATAAAAATTAACAGGACGCAATGTTGAAAGCAAAAATAAAAAGAGAAACAACAGCAAACTAACAGACGTACCCGGGTTAAATGGATCCGTTGTGGGGGCTGGGGGCTGTCTTACGGCGCTTATGTTGGCGAAGCGCAACATATTGAATGCCTGACGTTGGCAGCGACGTTGGCAGCTGGAATGCGTAGGATGCGCGCCCAACCGGAATTTCAAGTATTCGCGCACACACTTTTACGGCATTTACTGGCTCCATTTTGATACCCTGCAGCCATCGTGGGTCAAGGGTATACTAGGTTTATGGCTGACCAATAGTTCAGCTAGATATGGCAGAGTATAAGTCCATTGTCAGCCCAGGCAGCCCCTGGTGCCATCCACCCAATCGAATGCATAAATATGTCCCTCTATTTCTCATGTGAGCCTAATGCACAAAAAAACGTTGATATTTCTACAAAACATGCCCCTTACTCTCTTTAGAGTCAATTGCTGGCAGTGTATACCACAGTCGTTCACCATGCAGACTGTTGCACATTTTTTGCTCCTTCATTTCGTTCCGTTTTTTTTCACGGTTTTCATTTTTGTAGTGCTCGTAAATTTCACCACTGACAAGCGCGGGAAGCGGGCAGCCAAGCACTGAGACGAAGTGAGGCGTACTGCAATGGCTGCAAGTCCAGACGCCAATGGCGGCTATGCTGCAACGCCTCGCCAATGGCTACGGCTCCTATGGCCAGCGGGGTAATTAGCCGTATTCCTGCCATATTCCTGTCGTGCTCCTGCCGCCTCTTTGAGCTATGGCATACCGTTCGCTGCAAGCCGCGACCAAATGCGTTAAATGAAGTTGCAAAAATTATTGCGATTTTAATAAACTGCAGTGTCAATTTTATGCCTGGCAGAATAAAGGATGCAGCGCAGAGTTGGCTTGAGCTGATTTAAGTTGCAGCAATTTGCTGCTTAGCTGGAAAGAGTATTTTTATGACGTCTTTGATCTCTTATGGAGCAATAGTTGTGTTAATAGGGTGTCTTTTCCAGGCACTTCTGCTTTTGAACGCAACTTGATGGCAAATCTGTTTTCAAGCGGAATTTAAGCGCGTGAAAAGTTGAATATACCAGAAGACTTTGGAAGCTGTAATATTTTTATTTTTTTTTTTTAATTTGAAACGATTTTTAGAAAAGTTTTTGTTGTATAATATATTTTACTGCATTGCCGCTTAAGCCAAGCTTGTCAAGATGAAAATGTTCATGAGTTTTTAATACTCTACGAACTCTTTAAGCAGGCAAATTGCGGCCTTACAGCAGTGATCCTATTTTGCCAACAGGGCAATAGTGATACTGCTTGAACTGCTTGGTGAGCGTAGCGGCAACAGCGCGCCTATTCTCACCAATACTATTTAAATTATAGCGGCCTTAAGCTTGCGGCGCTGTTTATTGCTTGGTATGAGTGCATAGGTGTGAGTGCAGAGTAAGCGACAGGGATAGCATACAGTATGGTGATCTCCGTCTTGTCTTTTGGGATATATAGATAGATAAGCTGAGTGCCGTTTAGGAATTATTAGTATTGGTTTGTCTTGCAAAAATGGTTCTTGCATAAACACAATTTTCCTTGTAGTAAGAATAGCTTCATTTCAGTCGAAAGGTTTAGAGCTGTGCTAAACTAAAGCAGCTAACGTAACAATTTTTATTTCTTAATACATACCATAAAATATAATTTATTCATTAATTTTTTGCTTTAAATTGAAAGTAAAACTCTTATTTTTGGACATACGAGGATGGTCCGATAAGTACTTAGCCTTACCGCCCGATAGCGCTACTATCGTAAGAGAAATTTACTATCATGTAGTACACTCTTGTAGACGGCTACTGTCGAAATTGTGGAATCGGGAGTGTCCGCGGATTTTAGAAAAATGGAAAAGTGCAATATTGGCTCTTGCCACGGCCAAATTTGCGGAATTGGGCTACGAAATGCAGCCCCATCCACCGTATTCTCCAGATTTGGCCCTGTGCAACCTTCTTTTTCTTTCCAAACTTGAAAAAGTCAGTCGCCGGGCAGAAATTTGAGTCATCGCCGCCACGGAAGCCTACTTTGCCGAACTCGACAAAACGTATTTTTCTGAATCACCACTTTTTCAAAATTTTCGTTTTTCGTTTGTAGGCTAAGTACTTATCATACCACCCGCGTATATTAAATAATTATAATTAAATCAAAAAAATGTTGATATTAAATTTAAATACTTTTTTTCACCATAAAATAAAATTATGAAATATTATAATATTGTATAATAATTAAATAAAATAATCATAATATATATAGTATGATAAACTAATTAAAAATTAAATATAAATATCTATTTTTATTTAAGTACACCTATTTACGTACACCTTTTAAGAAACAAAAAATGAGAATTAATTATTTTTGTTTAATAAAATAAAAACTAAGAAATAAAATACAAAAAAAATTGTCAAAATATTCAAAAAAAAAATTTTATAAGAGTAAATATTTTTTATAAGTTATTTTACGATTTTTAAAAAAAAAAATTGTCATAAAATTTATATTAAAATTTTTTTTTAAGGTTCACAACAATAGTTAAATTTTTATACCCTGTACCGTATGGTACAAAGGGTATATTGTGTTTGTGCAAGCCGAAAATGTATGTAACATACAGAAGGAGAAGTCGGAGACCCCCCAAAGTTACCTAAAATATGATCAGGATGAATAGAGAAGCCGATATAGCCATGTCCGTCTGTCCGTATGAACGCCTAGATCTCAGAGATGGTAAGAGCTAGAGCAACCAAACTTTCAGATAAGATCCCTTATTAATCCATAGGAGACAAGTTTATTTTATTTTTTTGATATCGGGACTACATTATATAGCTCCCATAGGGGTGTTTCAGAGGACTTCGAAAAAAAGCAAAAGTTTTAGATGGATAATTCGTTTGTTTATGAAGATATCATACCCAAATTTGGCAATCGGAAGTTTTTTAGAAACCCCCAGCACTGTACCAAATTTTATCAAAATCGGTTGACTATATCATATAGGTCCCATAGGATCGATCGGTGGAAAATTTGTTTTTTGTACAAAATTCGTTGTGTTTCGTTTGTTTGTCAAGATATTGTAACCAAATTTGACATTAAGAAGTTTTTTAGAGTTCCCAAGCACTCTACCAAATTTGATCAAAATCAGTTGACTTTATTATATAGCTCCCATAGGACCAATCGGTCAAAAAATCGTGTTTTGTAAAAAATTCGTTGTGTTTCGTTTATTTGTGAACATACCGTAACCACATTTGGCATTAAGAAGTTTTTTAGAGGTCCCAAGCACTGTACCAAATTTGATCAAAATCGGTTGACTATATCATATAGCTCCCATAGGATCGATCGGTCGAAAAAAACGCTTTTTGTACAAAATTGGTTGTGTTTCGTTTGTTTGTGAAGATATTGTAACCAAATTTGGCATTCAGAAGTTTTTTAGAGATCTTCAACACTGTACCAAATTTTTTTATATCATATAGCTCCCATAGGGTCGATCGGTCGAAAAAAAGTTTTTGATTAAAAATTCGTCTGTTTTTGGTTGTTTATGAAGGTATCATAATCTAATTTGGCAATCAAATGTCTTTTGGTGTTCTTAAGCAATTTACCGGATTTGATTGCAAGCAGTGGTACAGGGTATCCCAAAGTCGTCCGCGCCCGACTTTAACGTACGCCTCTTTTTCTTTTATTTTTGGAAAGCCAGTTCTAAAGTGTCTATAAAGTAGAACTTAGTAGCCCTGGCGAGTTTGTATGAATAGAGCTTATGTGTTGACCTCCCTACTGGTGGCAGGATTTGGCGCCCTGAGTAATATACATATATTTGCAAACTTCAAAAAATGGCTTGTTAGTAAAAGATTTGCCTCACAGCTGACCTGGACTATTTCCAGGAACTCGATATATCATAATTTTGGAAGGCATAATACAATTGTATGAGGGTCGGTTTTCTCAGTTTAAGGAAATAGTAACTGGGTGGATTTGGAATCAATGTAGTTTACCTCATGATGACAACCCTGTAAATGCATAAACATATGTGGCAGCACTGAGCAATAATCAGCTTCTTTTTGCAACTATTACATTATAATTTGTAAATTTTGGAAAGTCTTATGCAAATCCTTTATGTACAATAAGGGTTTAAGCAATCATTTTTTCTTATCTTTATATTTTTTTATTTACATTCATGAAAAATGTTTATTTTTATTTATTCAGAACTGTCCGCATTTTGCAACATTGTTGGCCCACCTTTAAACTTATATTTATAGCGTTGCCAACTTTATCGATGAAGCATTGCCATCGTTGCTCTGAGTCTAAGTCCGCGTTGATACCCAAGATACCCAAGCACAAAAAAAACTTACATGGATTTCAAATCAAGTTAGATTTCAATGTACATAATGAAAGCAACTTGAGAAAACGCTTCTACAATTTTTATTTTTAAAAAAAGTGATAACAAGTGAATTTTACAAGCAATAAGCCATGAGCCTATTCCAAGATCCTGCCCCATAACCTAAGAAGGTAGTACTAACTATTTCGTTTTGGGTAAAGGCCTATATGCAGCATGCAAAAAATTTCGCACGGAATGACAAAACCATATAAAAAAAAATATTCCAAATGGGATTAAGGGAAAAAAATGATGAAGGGAACTCATTAAATTATTTTTAGTTATTTATTTATTTAAATATTTATTATAATACTATTACTAATAGAACAGCAGGGCAACGAGGTAGTTACTCGTTACTTAGACCATAGAATCTATGGTATAGTTTTTTTTTCAAAATTTGTTTTCACTTGGAAGTATATATATATCGGAGCTTGCAAAAGAACCCGGACCCGAAAACCACCCCCGTGGATCCGCCACTGCCTAAGACCCATATTATGTATTATGCCTATATATTTATATTATATATTGCATTCTGTCACTACTATGAGGAGCATAGGGTATAGTAAATATTTTATACTATATTAAAATTCTGCTTAAAATTGTGTGTACCCACTGGAGCTACCTCTGCTCAGTTACAATTATTAAAAAAAAAATAATATTTATATAGAGACAATTTTCTTATATTTATTCATAAATCGTTTGTTTACTAGATAATAATCTAAACATATTATTTTGCTTGCTTTTGCATTGTTCATTGACATAACATTTCCAGGAAAAGTAAATAAAAATAGCTGAATACAAAAGTACTCGTACTTACCAGTAGAACATCTTCTGACGGTCTGCAAATAAAGAAATAAAATACATGTCAATCAACATAATGACAGTCAGCTCAATTATAGACATTACTTGGTTATAAGCACGGGCGCTCCCTCCTACCTCTACCTGTAATAAGTTCAATGCCTCTCGATGAACTCAAAGCAGTTCTATTAAAGCCTCTTCTGGTTTTGTATTGGCCCAGTTAAGTGTAAGAAGTTGAAGTTGATGTCAAGCGCAGAAGTTAAACAAAGCATCAAGTTAAGCCAAAGCTAATGAGGGTGTCACATAAATGAGTATTTTGACCACTGTGCAAGTCCTGTCCAAGTAGCTGTCCCAGTAAACTAAATGACTTACTGACAGCGGAATTCGGCGCTCAAGGAATATTTTGGCAATATATATTATTATTTTTTTGTGGGTAGGGGTGGAGAGTGAGCAAGCAGTTTTATGACGCTGTCTCTGTTGCTCCTTAATTTTGTGGGGTGTGGTTGGGGGTTGGGACTGACTGCCGAATATTTGTAATCGTCGCTGACCCAAAATGTTATGCAATTAAAATTAATGAACGGTTCGTTGTACTAATTAATAATATGGAAACAAATGAATGCCGGCCGTTCGAGCAGAACTCCAAAGAGAGCAGAAGTCAGAAGGCGAAAGATTGCCAACAAGTTGAAGCATTCAAAGGGCAAGACCCAGACTTTTTTATACACTGTAGCGTTCTAGCTAAATTCTATACTTCTATATACGATATTAATATTTTCGGGAGAAAAATGATACAGAGCTACCCATATAGATTTTGAGCCACCAGGGTTCTGCGCTAAACCTCCAAAAAGGATTTGAGATTTTTAACGATGTTTTTTTTATTTGTTTTTGAGTCGCCAAAATTCCTCGTTTTTGAGGTTATTTCAGAGTCCTGAAGGTCTGGGGGCTTTGGCGACGCCAAATAAGTTGCTTTTAGTTTTGGTTGTGGCGGCAAAACAGATCAGCTGACTTAATTTTTTCGCCAAAAAAATGGGGTAACACTGAAATTTTGTTTTGTTTGCAAGCGTTTTTCTTGTCTGCGTACAGGCCTATGAAAAACGATTTAATTGCAGAAAGTTACTCACGAAGGTTTTTGTTCTCCGTACCAAAGATACAATTATTTTGGAAAAAATGCTTAAAATTAAATAGCTTAAAATTAAATTAGATTAATTGTTTAATTGAAATATCATAAGGCAGCTCAATTAATTTCTTCTATAGTTCAGCTTATTCTGATGTAAACCTTTTGATGTATTTTTCCACGTATTCCTTTTGGTATCCTACACACACACACACACTCACACACAAACCCTTTTGCGCTCTCTTAATATGCCTCTTATCCTTTTCGGGTACAGTGTATAAAAACAACAACAAGGAGACGCGTTAAACGTAAAAGAGAAAATGGCGTCAGAGTCAGAAACAGACATAGACAGACAAACTGCAAGCAAGTTGGCAGCGCCGGGCAGAGCAGGGCGTTGGAGTTTGTCAATTTTGGTGCGCCGCAATGCCCACGAAAGTCAGCTTATCCATGGAAACCGAAGAAGCTAAGTATCAGCAGCAAACACACCCACTGACAAAATTAGCTTGTTGTTGTTTGTTGTTTGCTGTTGTTGTTGTTGTTAAAGCTTTACTTTGAATTTACCGACAAAATAGCTTTATAATAAATTAACACGAATTTTGTGGTTGTCTTGGGAAATTCGCTTAATTGGATAACGCGAGGCGGTAGCGCGTCCAGCTGTCATATGTATAAGGATTATGTCCACAACAACGATAAATAAAACAAAAAGCAATCCGATTATGCTATGACAAGTAGCTAAAGTTCAAGTAGTTTATGGCTAATAACAATTGAAAGACCAGCAGATTTTCGAGTTTGATTTCGTTGCGATTAAAGTGTTTTCCCAAACAACTTAAAGACATCTTGGGGTAAGAAACTTTGAGCTATGAGTTGATAGCGATAGCAAGAGAGACCAGAATAATTATAATATTATAATGGAAAAGCCAAACAAAAAAGGAAATGAGACGCGCCGTCAAAGCGACGAGGCATAGAAAATGGAAAACACCAAAGTCAATGGTAATGTCCTGGCATTGGCAATAGCAATGGTAATGGAAATGGAAATGGCAATTGATGTGGCAATGGATAAGACCATGGTTAGGCATAAAGCCAAATGGGGTAACAACTGTATATGGTCTGAGAGCAAGCGACACGCATCTTTCCCAAGTAAACTCAAGAAGAGCGAGCCAAGATGAAAGTGAGAAATACGGATGAAACTCGATTTGTCTGACGATTTCCGGCTGTCAAAAATGCAGCGGGCCGCAGACAACTCCTGGGACCCAGAACGCGATGCCAAAGCAGCTGACAATGACAGAGCGAACTGCAGCCGGAACAGAAATATTAAGAGAGAGAGCAAGAGAAAAAGAGAGAGCAGAGAGAGAGAGAGAGTGTAGGAAAGAACAGCAGGGAGTAGTGACTTGAATTAAGTTTATAAAAAAGTGGGTAAGCGTCCCGTCGGTGCAGTCCGAATATTATATACTCTATACCCTCTCTGTAGTATCTGTTGCATCTATAGTATCTATAATATATGTATTATCTATATTATTTGTATCTATAGTATCTAAAGTATCTATAGAATCTATAATATCTCTAGTATGTATAGTGTCAGAATCTATACAATCGAAAGTATATATAGTGTCTGTAGTGTCGATAGTATTAGTATCTATAGAGTCCATAGCATCTGTAGTATCTATAGTATCTATATATCTATATAACTAAAGTATCTATAGTATCTGTAGTATAGATAATATCAGTATCTGTAGCATCTATAGTGTCTATAGTACCTATAGTATATATAGTATATATAGTATCTTTAGTATCTTTAGTATCTTTAGTATCTTTAGTATCTTTAGTATCTTTAGTATCATTAGTATCTTTAGTATCTTTAGTATATTTAGTATCTTTAGTATCTTAAGTATCTTTAGTATTTTTAGTATCTTTAGTATCTATAGTATCTTAAGTATCTATAAAATTTGTAATATCTGCAATATCTATAGTATCTGTAGTAATTGCAGTATCTATAGTATCTATAGTATGTATATTATGTATAGTATCTATAGCATCTAAAGTATCTATAAAATTTGTAGTATCTGCAATATCTATAGTATCTGTAGTAACTGCAGTATCTGTAGTATATATATTATCCGTATCTATAGTATCTGTAGTATCTGCAGTTTCTCTAGTATCTGAAGTATGTATAATATCTAAAGTATCATTATCTATAGTATCTCTAGTATCTATAGAATGTATAGCATAAACCGTATCTTTAGAATCTATAGTATCTGTAGTATCGATAGTATCAGTATCTATAGAATCTGTAGCATCTATAGTATCTATAGTATCTATAGTATCTATAGTATCTAGTATCTATAGTATCTATAGAATATATAGCATCTATAGTATCTATAGTATCTCTCGTATCTATAAAATTTATAGTATCTGCAATATCTATAGTATATGTAGTAACTGCAGTATCTGTAGTATCTGCAGTTTCTCCAGTATCTGAAGTATAGTATCTATAGTATCTATAGTATCTATAGTATTTATAGTATCTCTCGTATCTATAGTATCTAAAGTATCTATAACTGCAGTATCTATAGTATCTGTAGTATCTATATTATCCGTATATATAGTATCTGTAGTATAGTATCTATAGTATCTGTAGTATCGATAGTATCAGTATCTATAGAATCTACAGCATCTACAGCATCTATAGTATCTATAGAATATATAGTATCTATAGTATATATAGTATCTAAAAATGTATAGTATGTATCTGCAGTATCTATAGTATCTGTAGTATCTGCAGTTTCTCTAGTATCTGAAGTGTCTATAATATCTAAAGTATCATTATCTATAGTATCAAAAGTATCTATAGAATCTAAGATATCTGTACTAACTTTTTTTTGTATTCACTTAATATAACCCTTACAAGAGGTAAGTTTACAGTGTATAAAAAATGCACAAATCAATTGAATGCATATTACAAATACACAATATATGAAATGACTGTGTGATAGAATGAATGAATGAATGCATAAAGCATATGTGAGTGTTTGTGTGTGTGAGGCAAGTCATAAAATTTATTTCTTTTGGCACACACTTCTTCACAATGACAATGAGGCGTATGCGCAATTTTAATGTAATGCTGCGTGCAGCAGTTCCAGTACGTCACCATAGTTATCATCTTATATAGCTCCAACTACTTAACTCAGTCTGACTTTATGCGTATATATATATGCATATATATATGTATATACCTCTATATATTTGATTAGCTACAAATTTGTTTTTTTTGGCTGCAGCTTTATATTTGGTTACTATTCCGTCTGCTTTGCCTTTGAACCAAGTCTCTTAACCTGGCTTAATTGCGAAATATGTTAAAATAATTAAGCATTTTTTATGTGCACTAAATTTGTATGTATGTAATTTTTTTATTTTTTTTTTGTGATGTCCTGGCTTGGGAAAACGTGCATTTGCATAATTAAACTGTACAAAACGAAAGTTCGAGAAAGAGAGGATGCAACAAATCTGCGGAAACAAAGGGAAAAATCCAAAAGAACACCAGGTTCCAGGCCCTAGGGGCACGCACATGCACCATTAGATCGGCCAAAGACCAAAAATAGAAAAAGAAAAGTAAAAGAATTAAAAAATAAAGCCTTAATGAAACTAGTAAAAGTCAAACGTAAGGGATCGACATTTGTATGCACTTTGGAAAATTGATTTCAGAAAGAAATGATTCTCTACTGTTTGACAAATTTTTTTATAATTATTTGTTTGGCTAAAATTTATTATTTGCATCGCATGAAATAAATTTTATTATGTATTTTTTAATGTTTTAAGAATGGTATAATAATAACAGTTACTATATGATGTATTTTGAAAATATGAAAATGTCCATACGATAAACATAGCAAGAAACCATTTTTCAAAAAAAAAATATGAAATGATTTATCAGACATATTTTTGGATATAATTCTTAAATTAAAAAATAAATACAACTTTGAAGATATGATTGCAGAACGATTTTAAAGAGTACTGCAATCCTTTAAAAAAAATATAGTTCAAAAAATATTGAAGCCACAGGAAAAGTTTCATTTCCAAAAAGCTAATTTTTAGATCTGCGATCTTGAATGTCAATATTTTCATAATATTTCATTATAATTGAAACTTTTAAAAATATATATAATGTAAAGGCCCAAATTGAATTTTGTTTATATGAAGTTTTGTCATTCCGTACGAAATTTTTCGAGCTGCGTATGGGCCTTAAAATAAAATGAAAGCCAGTCTTAGCTTATTATCTTTCAAATCCGGAAAAAATTGCTTATTTGATAGGATACCAAGGTACTATGAAATGCATTAGACGTACAAGTTATAACTCCTTTAATTATAAAACTTACTGATTTTTTATTTTTTCGTTATTTTTTCGAGTGAGAGAACACATTATTATTCTGAACTTAACAAATATTTCTAAATATCGAAATTTTTTCTTTAAATTGATTGTTTTATTTTTTATTGAAAAAAAAAGGCTCAAATTTTTTAGAGCTTGGCTTCAGATTATAAAAAAAGGATCCCTAAATATTTGGCTATCGATAACTCATTAAAAATGGGACTTTTTTTTTAAATATGTATATGTGTGTTTATGTGTATTAGGGTGGTTTAAAATATAAGGTCCCGAAAAAATCTACGAAGACGTATTATGATTTGGCTTCTATGGATCATTCCAAGAAACTTTTCTGAAAAAAAAGTAGGAGGCTCGAAATTCATTTTGCAGCTAATTTTTCTTTTGCAGTTTCTTGGAAGAACCCCATAGAACTAAAATCGCAATGTGCCTTTGTCGCAAAAAATCCCGCCATATTTCAGATATACACTTCTTTAAAAAAAAATTATAATTATTTATGGAGCTATCGATAACTTAGTATTTAGGAAGACTTTTTTTAACAAGTTTAAAAATTTTTATATAAAAAAATATATGTGTAAAATTTATCAAAATGAAAGAGTTCGATTAATTTATTTCGCTCATGTATTTTTAAAAAATCAGCCTGAAGGCCTACGTTGCTCGGGCTACAAACTTTTTTTAATTGAGATTTAACTTCTACTTTATAATTATAAAAATAAATAAATTTAAAAAAAAAAAATTTTGTTTTATTACAGAGTGGCGGTAAATTATAATTAATTAAAATATTTTTATTAACAAATTCTACAAAGAAACAGTCGACGTGAGATAAGCTATTATGGTCGGGATTCCTCAAAATGCATAAGGAAGGCCCTACGGGGTTGGAGAGCGAAGCACGCAGGCCCAGAGCCCCCTTTTTTTAAGCGTACAAACTATTCTGAGCAACATTGCGTATGATTTTGACAAATTTTGACCGTTTGGCTTTAATATTGCGAATGTAAGCCGCGAAGATCTTCTTTGGCAGGAAACGACGATTTTTAAATAAAAATTTTTATATTTTGTTTAATAATAATTTAATTTCTAAATAATAATAGTTTCTTCCTTAAAAAAATAAGACTACAAATTTCGTTTTTTTTTAGGGAATTCAAAATATAAATTTATGCTGGCCCATTTTAAAAGCAAAGACTGCAATTTCGTGAAACTCCATAACTTTAATTTTGCCATGCCTTATATTTATTAACTTACAAGAACTATAACTATAACTAAATTTATTTATTCATAGATGACAAAAATTTGAAATAAATTTTCTTAAACAAGATCACATTCGAAAACATTCGATATCCTGAAATAATTGCAAAAAATCTATCAGTATAATATATATAGCATACATAAGCAGAAAAGAGCAACCAAGTTGGACACTCGATTCCAGTCAATTCCAAATGAATAAATCCATTTAAATTGCAACATTCATGTCTTGCGGGGCCATTCATCCTTAAGTGCGATATATACGTTGTCCTGGCCAAGGATACGCAGTGCCAAGTTTGCCAAGGGCCAGCGGAAAAAGGCAATGAAAACGCATTTCGTATACATTTTCTTTTTCTTGTTTTTTTCTAGAGCGTCTCCTTCATCTGCCTGCTTTTTTTTCTCTCTCCAGGACTATTTTCTCTTTGCTATTTTTGTTAAGCGCGCCGCAGCGGCTAACAAGCGCCAAAGCTAAAAGGACAATCTGTGGCAGCAGCAACAATATATATGTATGTATAGTATCTGTGTGTGGGTGTATATGTATATGTATATACAATGTGTACAACAAGGCAGCACAAGGCCAAAAAACAAGTGCAAGTAAATTTATGGCAACGAATTCTGTATGCTCTATGCAAAATATTTATTATGCTGCAGAATAAGAGATAAAAGATTTTTTTTTTTAATTTTTTCTCAAGCTTAAACGCAACAGCTCAAGGCTCACACAACTAGCCAAAGTAAATGCTAAAGTCATACTTCTTACTACTTGCTGCAATGACGTCACAAG
This sequence comes from Chymomyza fuscimana, assembly GCA_949987675.1. Taxonomy (NCBI): domain Eukaryota; kingdom Metazoa; phylum Arthropoda; class Insecta; order Diptera; family Drosophilidae; genus Chymomyza; species Chymomyza fuscimana. The sequence continues at coordinate 24,718,625 of OX465090.1, forward strand.
CTGCTTAAGCTACACAACGTTACCCACACAAAGTGTATCTGAAAAAAACACAGCAATGGCTAAAACCAAAAAGAAAGCTAAATCATGGATGTAGTGGAAGCCAAGCGGCGAGCTGCGTTTTGCCCGCGTATAATTGCATTGAACGCAGGCGGCACGAGGTCAGCCGTGGGTGCCATGGACTTGGCCACAGCAGGACGGAGAGTAGTTTGGAAAGAGAGAGTGGTGTAAGAGGCTGGCTGCTGGCTGCTAGCAGCGGGAGACCAAAGCAAAACACAGCAAGAGCGTCACATGGTGCGAATGATCGTTGCCATATTGTGCAAATGGCTGACTGGCTGGCCAGGACCCGGGCAACCGGAGACCAGGAACAGCAGCAGAATCAGGACCTGGAACTGAATGCCGCCAGCGCATTCCCTGTGCTCCCTATGCTCTGCCTGTGTGTGTGTGTGTGTGTGTGTGTGTGGGTTGCGTCGCGTCGCGGCGTTAAAAGGAAATTGTGATTGCTGCATAAAATGCTTTTAGAATTGTTGCCAATCGATTTGGGCACGGATTGGCAGCAACAGCAGCCGTGGCTACAATAAGGGTTGAGGGTTTGAGGGTTCGAGCAGCGTTGCCGGATGCTGCAGCATAGTAGCATAGTGCTGGCCATGACTACTATGATGTGGGGGGGGGGGGGGGCAACACTAGCAGCTGTAGGGGAATGGGTTCATAGAAACTGCGATTTAAAATTGATTGTGAAACATTTGCACAGAATTGTGTTTGGTATTTTTGTATTTTGCTGCTTTGTTCCTTCTGCCTGTATGTCCTTTGGCCCATTTCCAATGTCGCGTTGCCATGCAAAGCGGACCTGAACAACAACAACAAATGTAACCAAAATTGTGTGGCTTGCAACAACACAAAAATGCTACATGGGGCAACAACCACAACAACAACAACAACAACAACAGCAACATGTTGCTTCTGGCATGAATTGGCTTAACAAATTATGTACGAGCATCAGAGAGCATTGTTGCAAATAAACTAACAGACCAAAGAGTGTCAGCAACATGCAGTCCATAAATATGAAGAGAGAGAGAGAGAGAGACCAGAGAGTTATTCCGGGAAAGCAAATTAATGAAGCACCAAGTAACAAATGTCAAACGTTCAAGTTGTATAAATGTCCCAGCAGCAACAACAATTTAATAAGATTTCTATCGTTAAATTTGGGAAAGAGGACATCTGAGGTGTCGTAGGTTGAAATGTAATTTCGAAAATTTTAATCTAGCTCAGCGGCGATTCAGCGGCCATTTTTTCATGGATATACGCAAGCAAAGTTCGTGACGTCAGAGTGGCGTGGCATGACTATCTCTCTCCATGTGAGCTCTCCTGTTTAGCTGCTCTATGTGATGTATTAAGAGAGTGCACTAATAAACGCAGCGAAGTCTTCTCTTATTATAAACAGAGTTCATCGTAGGACTTATCAAAGGAATGTAGTCCAATAAAAGAGCTAGAAGTAGCCTCGGATACGGATGTCCCCAAGTCGATGATATTACATAAATCGCTTATGTACCGCCTTGTCGAAATTTAATATACCTAAAACTTTGAAGCGATTATGCAGAATCACGTTGAGTAGCAGCTGCATCGTGGTAGGAAAGTACTTCTTCGAGGCTTTAGACTAGGCAATGCTTTCTCCTCCGAAAGATCTGGAATTCCATTTTTCTATCGACAAATACGAAAATCTAGATATACAAATCTAATGTGCTATCGATCAGCAACTCCGAGCTGATGAAGCGATGCAATATGAAGCCAATATCCTACATAATTACCAGTCGCAAATGGGGTTGGATTGGGCATACTTTGCGAAAGCCACCACATGAAGTTTGTCGTCAGGCCCTTGATTGGAACCCGCAGGGCAACCGAAGAAGAGGGAGACCCGGAGCAACATGGCGTCGAACCGTCTTGAAAGAAGCTGAAGAATCAGGACGTTCCTGGAGGGAAGTGAAGCAATTGGCACAAAACCGGATACGATTTAGATGTTTTACAGAGGCCCTATGCTCCTCAAGGAGTTAAAGGAATAAAAGAGAATGCTTTCTCCTGAAACCTCTTTAAATTTGCAATGGAGAGTGTAATGTAAAAGGTTGGACTAAATCTGAAGTGGACCTTTTTTTTAAAGTGTACAGTTGCTTGTTTATGCGGATGATAAATACATGGCTATTCAAAACGAATCCGCTTGGTAGGGTCTGGCAGTGAATAAGAGCCAGACGAAGTAGGTATAGGTTTGCCCTTCTCGGGGAATGACTCCTTGTCGTGGTGAGGGGTTGAGTAGATGTAATGACGCTGAGAGCGATGCCAGTAGGGCACCGGCCCAAGCCGGTAAGGTCGGAGGAGAACATCGAAACCAAGCGCATCCTACAACGTGACAGCGGCCAACGGGGAGGATTGAAGAACTATACAAAGGTGGTTGAGCCAGTCACTAAAGGTCTGCTGCTGCCTAAAAGCAGGTTGCGTGGGGTTGTTAGCCTGGCCTTAAAAAATGATTACCCAAGAAACACAAAACAGCCTCGGATATAGAATTCACACAAATCTTGTGCCCTATGCTCCAGCTAGGAGTGACATTCTTATGTATATTTTTGTAGTTATGTCAAGGAAATAAAAAAAAAGTAGGTACATGATTGTGAACAGGGTTGATCATTGGATTTATTACTAATCACATAAAATAACATCTCGGAAGCGGCTATCAGATAATCAAATTGCGGTCGGTACCTTGGCTTTTCATTGTGTGAACGATGTCAGCATAAAGATCAAGCAGAGTATTACTCTTTCCCAATCAAGGTATCGACCTCTCTCAGCGTGTAAAGCTCTACCTCAGGCAAAGTTGCTGGAAACATTCTGATGCAAATATTATTGTAGTGATAAGTACTACACTGTTTGACGCTTTAGCCGCTGGTGACGACTAACGCATTCGATGGAAAGACAAACTCCACGACGATATAGACAAAGTCAGGCGGATAAGCATCCAGTGGCTCCGCTGACTAAGATATGTCACGAAGTTCCACTGAGTTAGGTTTATTTAGTGAATGTTCTGTGACCCGTGAAGTGGTGACGTCACATGACTCAGTTAGAAGAGACAGGTAGTGTGCGCACTAGCTACCTTTGGCATATCGGAGTGGAGAAGGCAGTACGTAAGCCGATAAGAGCTACAAGAGAAGAGCTAAGCAAAAGCAATGAGGTACGTCGATACTTGTCAACATGTTCTTCCGTACTAGAATTCTGCGGCTTAAGCCCGCTCTAATGGTCAAAATTAATTAAAGATGAAGAACTATGAATAAAATCACTAAAAGACGTGTGATCCATTTGGGATCTCCTTGCCGCCAAATTGCAACCATAACTTTGCTGTAGACTCCATAAGCAAAAAGACACGATATTTAAATTTCTTTATTCCTTTCAAATATAAATGCAGAATTTTTCGCAAAAATTTTTGCTTTCATTGCGAGAATCTAGTTCAGGTTCTTCTACTGTTGCACATTTATTTAATGTCATTTTCCCAAGTCCAGATACCCTTGAGAAATTACGAAAGCGTTTTATCTCCGTTCAATATCAGCCACTTAGAGCGACTAGAAAATTTAATTTTAAAACTTTTTCAGAATTAATTTTTCGTATGCTTCGAAAAATTTGCAAAAATTTAATACTAGGCAACAAATCAGATTAATTAAATTTTTGCTACAAGGTTATTTATTTTTCCAGAGAACTTGGTTTGCTCTTTACACTGACATTTGATTTTTGTCTCTCTTTGACAGAAATTAAAGTTTCATAATTTCCAATAGCTCGATTGGCATCTAATTTTCTTTATTATATTTTGTATATGATATTGGTAATTCGTGTCTAAATCAAAAATCTGGCAGCTTTACATATGTACGTTTGGTTTTAATGAACTGTCTGGGCTAAATGGCATGGCAATCATTTTACATGTCAATTAGGTTAGCAGCTCTAGGGGCGACAGGTGTCACAAAGTGGGCATGGCTGCTTTTCACAAAAGAGCCAATTTAGTTGCAACAACAATAGCAACAAGGGCACGAGAGCGAAGAGCGAAGAGCTACGAGCGGAAGAGAGTGAGTACGAGACTGTACAAGGACTGGTAACAAGGAGAAACGATAACGGCAAGTGGCCGCCATGTTGTTGGCTCTTAACGGGCTTCAAGACAACCACAAGCAATGCAGCAACAACAACAACAACTACAAGCACAAAAACAAGGTTGGCAGCCCGCAGCCCCATAAGTGTTTTGACTTTATGGATTGGGTTGTTAACAGTTTTTCATTTTAGCATTTTCCACAGGCGGCAGACCGAGAAAGGACATCTACAAAGGCGGCAAATGGCAGTCGGGCCACATAAAAGAACCACACACACACACACACACACACACATACAGCGGCAATACGATTCTCTTTCTCTTTTGGTCTTTCTCTCTCCCTATGTAGCATGAGAGACAGAAGTGTCCAAGCGTTTTAAATGCAGTAAAAAAAAAAGAGCGCGCAGTCAGAGTTTACTGTGAATGCTGCGGCTGCAGTAGCGCTGCTAAGGGGAGCATACTGGGGGTTGCTAAGCCCCACTTAATAGCTGAATTACAGATTGAGAATCTAGCTGGTTATGGCACAATAAAGTGCACTCAATAATTTTTTAAAACTATTTAGCAGATCGATTCATAGGTAAAGCAAACAAATTTTTTAAAGGTCAGTACGCAGCAGCCCGAAATGCTTCCGAACAAAAAAAGTTGGAAAATTTCGCATTTGAAAACGTATGGAAAATCAAACAAAACAATGTTATCTGATGATTTACTGGAAATACCAAAATGAAAAAATGACCAGCCGCAATTAAGTTGCAGTTTTTGTACGGAAGCTTTTCGGGCTGCTGCGTACTGGCCTTTAGAAATCCAAGTCTTTTGGAATAAAACATTATTAAACATTTTTTTTTTATGAGCTTATTAAGAACGTTCCTTGCATTAGTTGAACTCCCTATTTTTTACCACCGTGAACCAGTTTTGGTGGAGTGATGGGAAAAACAGCTTGGAAAAATATTTTTTTGTTTAAATTAAAGTTTAATAATAATCACTAATTAGTCAGGAAAAATAAGTAAAAAAGGTAGTCGATAACTGACCATATTATTCTGTCCAAGGCCCTGCCTACAATCCATAACATATCAATGCTACCTTTGGCGCATATAATATATTTTTTAGGAAAGCTTTTTGCGCGGTATCCAACTGCCTCGAAAGCTTCATATTTGCTTGTTTTAAACCATCTTAGATATTCAGATGGTTTTATGAAAGATTTCCAGCGACCGCCAATGGCATATGATTTTTAGTTAAAAATTTGGTTGGACAGCTTCCACTTGGTTTAAAATTCGATTGCTAGCGTTTCCTGCCGCACACTGGCTCTAAAAAGTAGAGACCCCTTTTTTTTCTGACTCCGCCTCTGTGCGTCAGTAAGCCATATACCGTTACACGAATTGAGTCACGTGTTGGCATTTAAGTGTGAACGTGCAAAATGAAACATTTTTATACTTTACACGAGCTGGCGCCGCGGCCAGACAATGTCCGGGCTACCCAGCGCACCCGCATCCGCCTCACTGCCCGCTGCTAGGTACTGTCCAAGGCCGAAACAACTGGCAAGTGGCAAGTGGCAACTACCAATCTGCCGCCAAGATACATGACAGAGACACTGGAAGACCCTTCTCGCTGCAGAGGGCGCTTGCCACATAATTGTTTCATTTACTCGAAACGCACGCAATTGCCAATTTATGGTCGTTTTTATTGATGATGGGCTCAAGGAAACAGAAGCTTTAGAAGAACTGCTTCAGTTCTTTACTGCCACTTGAAGACGGCCGCAGCTCGTAAAGTGCTTGAATCTCAAATTGAAAAGCCATGAAAATTAGTTGCCGAAATTGATTTAAAGTGGCTTTAAAAAAGAAATCATCAAAATATATATATACTATGTAGTGTATGTAAATGGGGGAATACAAAAGCGCTGCAATTATGTACAACGGAAGGGAGTTAGTGCAGCCTCCACAAACCAATCCACATATACAACAAAAGACACATATGAATACATATGCGTTTTGCTAAGCCCAAAAAGGGGCAGCTTATATAGGGGGCGTTTGAAAATATGATGCGCAAAATGGCAGCAAAAAAAAAAAAAAGGCAGGCAAAAAGGATTTAAATTGGTGACAAAAAGCCAAAGCGTCAAAAAAGGCAGCCTTGGCCCCGGCAAGGATTACATATTTCGGGGTAGTCTCTCAACTTGTTGAAAAAAAAAAAACGGAGACCCCAGCATAACTAGCGGCACTGCACATAAAAATAACAATTGAAATAAATGAGCAGCGGCCTCTTCTGTAAGCGAATTGGGTGCGGAGTTCGGGCTACGACGGGGTCTTGTACTGGCTTGGGTACTGCTCCTGGGTAGGGTGTCTGAGTGTGGCGCATTTTGCCGCTTTGTTTGCGCTCTTAAAAGTTATACAAAATTTTGCTTCTTTTTTTTCGCACACTGTTTTCTTTAGGTTTTTGGTACACTGCAACCCAAGGGATAAGGCGTATATTAATCTAAAAGGAAACGCTTGAGACATCAAAAGCAACGTTAATAGAAATTGATTTAGAATTGTCTCTTGTCTGTCTCTCAACTCTCTGCAGTCTAAAATTTTCTCAGAACGTGTGCAGCTGCCTGCACTTCTACTTCTTTCAATATGGGAGCTTCTCGCTCGTTTTGACATTTTGACAAATTGTCATCATAAAAATCTATACAGATCTTGAAATCTTTTCCCATGAGCTAAGGAAGTTAATTGCGAATTCGGAACAACTTTTGCTGGAAGCTCTACTTTAACGCTCTTTTCTTCGCTGCTTTCTCTATTTGCCTCCAGGATTAGGGTATATTATAGTCGGCATGTTACGATTATAATCAGCCCACTTGGTGTATTGCTTTTTTTTTACTTTTGGTTGGGTTACACGCTTGCCTGGCTCTTTGACTGGGTGGCATTTTTATTTGCATACTCTTAGGCAGCGAGCGAAATGAAGACAACTTGCGGTCAAATTGGAGTTTTGCCTTTGCTTTGTTCTTTGGCCACGTCTTTTGGCTTTTTGATTTCTTGTTCGTTTGTGTTACTTCTATTTTTGTTTTCCTTGTTTTTCTTTTGTCTTTTGTTTTTCGACCGTTGGCATTTTCTCAGCTAACGGCAAGAGCAAAGAGTGAGCGCGAGAGAGCATAAAGGGATTGTGAACTGTTTCTTTAATTGTTTACCTATGTGGCGGCTTTTTTTTTTTTTTGTTGTTGCTGCTGTGTTTTACGCTCTTGGTGTATTTTTCAATTTTCACTCACACACAAACAGACTCACTCTCTATTTGATTTCGTTCAATTGATTTTTACTCTCATTCCATTGGCGCTGCCTTAAAGCCTGCTCCAGCATTTGCAGAGTGGGAAGAGAAAAGCAAGTTGCTTAGAAGAGAAAACTAAAGCATAAATTTAATAGGCGCATTTTTTAATAATTTTATGAAATCGAATTTATGGAGAAAAAGTTTACGGATTTCGAGAATCCAGGCTATATGGTGGCCAAGAACCATCACGAACACTGAGCTGCATAGATGTAAGGATGATCCAGTATTCATCAAAATCCGACGTCGAAAGTGGAAATGGATCGGGCAAACGCTTCGCAAACATACGAGCGAAATCCGAAGACAAGCCAGAAGACGCGGGCGCCCTAGAGCATCACGGCGACGGACCATAAACGACAAGATTAGAGCTTCCGGAAAATGCTGTAGTGAAATTAATGCGCTGGTTGAACAATAGAAATAGCTAGAGCAAATTTGTTGAGGCCCTTTCTCCAACAGGAGTCATAGAAGACACTAACAAAACCAAAAAAAAGTTGTATGTACTCTACATGGGCCTTTTAGGGTTATTTCAGTACCTTAGAGTGCTGCATGAAAAAAATACGGACTTTCGGCTTCGGAGCTCAGACCAAGAGGCGCTGAATACGTGTCTGAGAACCCAAAAAAGCCAGCACGACAGAATTCTGACAGGGTTATCGGTATGTATTAAAATCAGCTTTGACCTGGCAACACTCTCATTCCAAAACATAAATGGCAACCCTGGTAATTAATTGAGAAACATTGAAACACGTATACTTAATGCAGATGTAAACATAAATAAATTTATTGTCGTTACAAAACCGTAAACAAGCAGCTCACACACACACACACACATACACGCATAGAAACAGTGTTGTAAAATCCATTGAGATCTTTAAAACGCAAACAAAATGGATGAAGCCGCACTCATCAACATAGGCACGAAACCTGGACATATATCTACACTGGACGAAAAAAAAACAAAGCTGCAAGCAGACAGCGTGTAATGCCCTGTAAAGTAGGCAACAAAATTGTTGCCAGAGTGGATTTCTGACCATGCCGGGTATCCTGGACATGCTGGACATTCGATGCATACCATGCCATTCCATCTGGCAACACCAACAATAATGCCACGAAGCACGTGCAATTTATAAGCAAACACACACACACACAGACATAGCGATACGGTGACAACATCATCCAGAGAGCACACAGTAGCTGCACCGTGGGTCAATGGCAATGGGCATGGGTCTGTGCCTGTGTTTTTGTTTGTGTCTGTTAACTAAGAGCTTTAAGCCAAAAAACCAATGCCACATGCCACTTGCAACGTTCAGCGTGCAACATTAATGCACTTGACAACGCATGTTGCACGCGACTCTTTAGTCTGCGTGTTTTTCGACGTTTATGGAGCGCATATTGCGTTCTTACGAGGATATGGATATCATATCTGAACACACACATGGAACAATTCTTTGAAAAACACGCAAGTAGTGTGGCCAGAAATTGTGAAGTTGGCAAATTTGAGAGCAAATTTTGAAAGTACAAGCATTTTAAAAACTTCAAAGAAATGTCTATACATATGGTATAGCTAGAGGTCTCCACCCCTGCATGCTTTGCACACCAAATACTGTTAAAAAAAAGATTGCTATTCTCAAGATTTTTTTAAAAGATTCTAAATACTTTAAATTAATGTCTATATATATGGTATAGCAAGGGGTCTCAACCCCCTGCATGCTTTTCTCAAGCTTTTCTTAGGAGATTTACAAAATACTTCTAATAAATATCTAAACATATGGTATAATTAGGGGTCTCCACCCCTGGATTGCTTCGCACACCAAATACTGCTTACAAAAAGAGTTTGCTCTTCTCAAGCTGATTTTAAATGATTTTAAATACATTAAATAAATGTCTATATATTAGGGGTCTCCACCCCGTGCATGCTTCGCACACCAAATACTGGTTAAAAAAGAATTTGCTTTTTCAAGCTTTTCTTAGAAGATTCGTGAAGAATCGTGATGACTTTGCGGTACAGAAGCAAAATGGCCAAATACTGATAAGATTTTGCAACGATTACTTTTTGCCAACTTATTTCCAAAGATGAACCAAAAGTCGAGAACTATTTTATATGTTCTAAAAAATAGCAAAAGTGGTCCATAAGTCTAATTTTTATGGGTCTATGTTTATTGTTCGTTATAACGATTTAAGAATCGTGCACATAATAAAGCAAATATATATTTTTCATTTTGAAGATGGGAAAAAAGTCAATAAGTACATAGTGTATCGAATATTCGAATATTAAGAAAGCTTGCTTGACTCCGCCAACAGCAGAAAGCCAACATTCGCTAAGATCAGCTTTTGCCGGGTCCAAACTATTAGCTGGAGCTGCACCTCAAGCGAACTTGCTTTACCGAGCGTGCAAAGCGCTCAGGTGGCGAAGTTTGAAACTTATCAAAAATTTGAACCAAAATGTTCTTGGAACTGCCACAAAAAACATAAAATCAAGATGAAATTCATTCAGCTGGAAAGTTACTATGGTCGTCAAAAACTCAAAATTCGTTTCATTTATTAAGCTCACACAGCACACTCTAAATCCAATTTGGCATCCAATATTAAGTACATAATTATATTTATAAATATAGTTGAATTTTAAAGTAGTTTTTAGACGAAGCGCATATTTTTTGTATGTATTAGATTCTGTTTCTAACTTACAGATGACGTCACGCAACACATAGAGAGAATACTATTTCGTGTAATCAACTCATAACAAGTCACCTTTTGTACTCCATCTTTGAAAGATTACAAAAATATATAATACCCTTGACCTTGTAGGTACCCAATATTCTAACGTATATACGTTATATAGGAAAATCTTCAAGTGTCATTTGGCAGTAAATAGAGCTCTCAACATAAGTATGCATCTCGCGAAATGAGCTACCACATAAACGATATATGCGTCTGTCTATACCCCCTCTCCAGCTGCTCCACACACTGCACTTGCCAATGGGTTTTCCAAATTAGCGTCAGCTGGCATGCAAAACCCTTACTCCTTGTCCCATGGCTCCAGCTTTAAGCTGAAACCTCTTCATTCTTTTTGTTGCCGCTGGTTCGGCTTGGCTCGGCTCAGTTTCGCCCCGCTTTGCCTCGTTCCATTCATCCAAAGACAGAACATCAGTCAACCCGTCAGTTCATCCAAAAACGATGTTCTGTGCATGGACAAGCGAGTTTTAAATTACGCTGCCACGGTAATTTGGCCATGAATGCAAGTTAATTTGATTCCACTCGTTCGTCTCTCATTTCGCATCACTCGTCACACAATTCTCTCACACACACACACACATTCGCTCTCTCTCTTTTTTCTCTCTCCCTCTGAATAGAGCGGCTAGTATGTCAATTAGTTACAACAGTTGTTTTCACTACCCGCTCACACATGCATAGTGGTACGAATATATGCAATTAGCAAGCCAATTATTGCGAATTTATTTTCATATACATATATATTGTAGGCATTGTTCAAAACGATAATATTAAAAATAAATTTAAATTTTTATTTAATATTAAAAATATTTTTTAATTTATATGGACCAGCTACGAATAAAGCAGTACCGAAAAATGTTTTGCCTGATATGGACTTGAATCCATAAGAGCGCAGACCTTCCGTAATCCAGAAACCCATAAAGGATCTTGTCATCGCAGTTAATTGAGGAAAGTTAATGATTTTTCCAAGGAATTTTTATTAATTAATGCACTAAGTTTAAGACAGTATACAGTTTCAGTAACGAATAAAAAGTATTTATTTTCGAAATTATTTATGATTAGCGAGTTCATTCTCCCAAAAAACTTTAAAAAATTTTGGTATCCTCAATATGTTTTACTCATTTTCATAGTAAAATGACATGCTAAAGCCGAAAATAGAGTCCAAAAATTTTTTCATGGAACGGATTTGAAAATATTTCGGAAAAACCTTTTTCGAAATTAAAAAAAAGTGTCTTTACTTAAAAGCAAATATCTCTGGTTGTACTAAACTGATTTTTATCATTTTTTTTACTTAACTGTAGACAATTGCATTACACATCGATTATACTTGAAACATATATTTATCAAATTTACGGCTTGAACGCTATAGCAAAGTTTTGAAAAAAATTCTAATTCGAACGTAAATTTAAAAATTTAAAAAAATTTTATATACAATATATTTCATGGCTCGTAAGTTGCATCGATTACTGGTTGTTTATCAAAATCGGAGAAAAAAATGTAGAAATAATAGAAATTTTTGTAAAAAGTGAAAAATGTGAACTTGTTTTGAAAACCAAAAGTTTTAGATGAATGATTCGTTTGTTTATAAAGATATCGTTACCAAATTTGGCATTCAAAAGTTTCTTAGAGTTCTCAAGCTTTGCATCAAATTTGATCAAAATCGGTTGACTATATCATAAAGCATCCATAGGATCGATCGGTCAAAAAAACTTAGATGATGCGCTAAAATAGTTTTTCAGAAATAATTGTCTGCCCAAAAATACTTTTGAAAAAAACACTTTTTCGAGTTAAAACTTTAATCAAGAGATGGAGCGCACTTGGGATATGCTGCGCCGATCTGCCCAAAATTTTGTAAATACTCTTTTGAAACTATTTACTTGCAAAACATGTCATTAAAAATTTTCGATTTTGTGACATCAGAAAATATAAAACCTCTTAAGCCATTTTTCCTTTTTTTTTTGTAACATACCAAATCAATTTAATTTATCCAAATAAATTTAACTACTTCATCTATTTCTTAATTTGTTGTCAGAAAATGTAGCCCCCATTTTTTATAGCATTATAATTTCATTTTCTTAAAAAAAAAAATACTTTTAAAATTAAGAGCAATTTTTCAACAAATTGTACCACTGTGCGCTATCATTATCAACAGGCGCCAGACTATTTCGGCTTACACGGAAAAGCCGTTCGACAATCTGTTTTGAGTAACTACGATTTTCCTTGCGTCTCTGTTTCTGTTACTGTTTTCATTTATTTTTTTGTTGCTTTTTGTTTGTATTTATCATCGTCCTTGGCTGTCAATTTTACTTTTTTTTTGTTTTTTTTTTTGTTGCGGCTTCTCTGACTGAGCCTTGTCGATATTATTGTAGAGTTGCTTTTTATTCGATGACAGATTTTGTTTTTGATTTCATTGGCACGTACAGCCAGTAACATGCCACCCTGTCTCCGCTCCAGATCCCGCACTGCCATCGTGTCAAAAATGTTTTTTGCCTCCAGTGCGGAAAAACGAAAAACAAAAAACGCAAACCAAAATATTAATTGAAAAATGTTACAAATGTTTCATTCGTTTTATTCGTTTCATTTCGGTTGATTCGTTTTGTTGTTTCACATCATATTTTTGCATTTCCATACACTGTACTGATAGGCTTAAGAGTTTTGTAGATTTGTGGAAGATTTGTAAAAAAAAAAACGGAAAAGGTAAGGAAGTTTATGATAGCAAAAGTCCTTCCAGTCGTGTTGAATCTCAGAAGCCGTAGCATTTAAAATACAAAATTTCATAAAAAGTTCATAAAATCCAACCGCGTTAAATTTCCCAAATAGATACAAATATTCATATGTTTTTTCATTTTTTCAGTATTTTAATGATATAGTTGGTAAAAAATTTTAAATTTTGGGCACCTCATCACCAAGTTTGTTATGACGCAACATCTGAGCCTAATAAGCAACCAAATATTGATATTTTCATATTCGCATAACAATTTTTACGTCATAAGCTTACAATTCACAGCTTATTAAAGCAACTTTGTAACAACTGGCTGTAGGGTATCTATAAGTCGGCAACAACTGCAACCAATTGCATTTTTTTTAATGTTTTTATTTAGTGGCATCAACATTGGCATTCACCTTCTGTTTTAAATTTTTTCTGCCATTTTTTTTAGAGTGCGTGTGCATTCCAATTGGAAAAGTAATTTATCACTGCGGTGTTGATGGATACGAAATTGAATTTTGTGTGAAAAATTGTTTGAGTTCTGTAAGGAAAATCCGCACTCGCAACAACAAACATAAATACGGCCTAGCAGACATCAAATTATGCAAGTTATCGAGCGCATAAAAAACAATAATAATAAAAATAAAAATTTATTTGAGCACAAATAGATTTTGCATTGACAATCGACAATGATTAACTGAGTTTCCATTTGGCAGCTGCAATTTGATGGTACTTTTAAAATATGTTTTCTATAGAGCTTAAGGCAGTTCCATGTACATATATATTAATATAGGGGGGGGTCATCTGTTGGTTTGGTTGTTAAAGACTGATAATTAGGAATATATGCGTCCAAAAAGCATGCTCTTCGACATATGTCAAGTTAAAGAAGACTTTTTTTTTTGTCATGAATCGCATACGGGCCTGTAGAGCCGATATTTGGTTGAAAAATACACGAATAAAATGCAATTAACAAAAAACCAACAGATGGCCCACCCTATATAATTTAATGTATAGAGATAACTTCTAGCTTAAATAAAAATATCGTTAAGCTTTGCCGGAAATAAATTATATTTTATGTTGAATACACATTCGTTGCCCAAGCGTATAAAGAATTTATCGAATTAATATGCTAAGAACATTTTTGGAAAGAAGCAAATTATTTTGAATCTTTCCCCTTCTTTGGCGGCACAGCTTGTACAACAATTAAACTTAGATTTTTAGAAATAGCGTAAAAAATTTCTTTTTTTCTCAAAAATAAACGAATAGAGATTACATCGTCTCTTCTACGTAAGTCTCGAACTCTGGCACAGGCATAATTGTAATGAGACTTCATTATATTGGCATAATGACAGGCCTGATTGTAACTATTATTGAAGCATATTGGACGTCCTTTGGCATCAAGGATTATAACCTCATTAGCGCCACGATCGGCCAAGTACTTTAAATAGCCACCAGGTGGTCGTTGGGGCTTTGCCGTACTGAAAATGTCCCTTATGAATACCGAGCAGTACCAAATCTAATGCTACTTACTCTGGTTCAGCATTGTCTGTTTGCTCCATTGAACGTCTTTGGTTATTTATATTTTTTATTAATTAAACAATTTATGCCAAGAAAATTTACAATAAAAAAAAACTTTTTGTGATTTTTAAAATGCAACTAAAGATAGTCTGACAAATATTTAAAGGTCTACTTTGAAGTTTCATAAATGTTACCTTTTGGCCTACTAGATGATTTTATAAATGAATGAGATTACGCGGTTACAAAGATTCAAAGCAGTCTGCCAAGTGAGCAAGTACACTGCTTGCTGGATATAGCAGACCACAGGAACAACTGAGTAAGCAGTCGAAAAATCTCAAGACCCGAAACGCACTCTGCCCAAGCTTCAAGGTCAAGACAGCTCACAATTAATTTTGTGCATACTAATGTCTTGGTACATTACTTAAGCAACACTTTTTAGTCACAAAAGAAAATGTGTAACCAATAAAACATTTTCAAATAGCCTTAAATTGAGCCATAAATACCAAAAACAACACTTTTCTGGTTCTTAACCAAGCCCACCCCCAACACACACACGCCAAAAAAAAAACACAAAAGGCAGGGAAAAACTTTTTTCACGGTTTGTTTTTTCGCTGGTAATGAATCAAAACAATTTTCATATTTTTCTTAATTAATCTTCTCATTTTTTTTTCTTTTCCTGTTGTTTTATAACTGTGCTGCAAGGAGACGCAGTCAAAGTTTTTTTTTTTTTCAAACACCGCCCCCTCGCTGCCCGATTTTGTTGCTCCTTTTGGTATGTTTTGTGCAAACGTTGCGCAAAAAGTTGTTGCACGAAAGTGCCAAAGACGTGGCCAAGCAGTGCGCCCCTAAATGAAGGCGCGGCTCTATAATGGGCTGACTGGCAGTAGTAAAGTAAATTAGCTAAAAAGAAATGTTACTTAGCCGGGGACTACTAGGGACTACAAACGGGACGCGCCAAAGATGAAAACGAAGATGAAGATGAATGTTTGGCCTGGCCAAAGTTGAGCAAATGAAAGTGCCAGTGGTATGTATATGAAGGAGTGAAAAAAAAATGGAATACAATCGAGAAAGCGGTCGACATTGGAATACACTGTCTAATTAACAATACGCTTTAAACTGCTTGTTTAGTGGCAAGCAGTTCCAAGCAGTTTCCCGCTGAGTCATATGTAAAAGCAAAATGTTATTTTGTGTGTAATTTTTATGTATCGTTTTCGTAATGAAATAATATTTCTGAGATTTTTTTTCTATCAAGATTCTGTTGGGGAAAAAGGCCGAAAATATTAACCTAACATAGTACACGCTATCTGTCTCGGGCTTATGTGCAGCTGTTGCTAAAATTTCGTGTGCCCAGCGCTTGTGATCTCCTAGATCTACCTCTATACGAACCCCTGCCAAAAACGCCCCCTTCTACCTTTCACATACAACAACTGATTCTCTAGAAACCCTTGACTCATAGTTACAGTGTATTTAAAGTCCTTGTACGAGCGCAAAAAATTGAAGCATTGCTTGGGACAGCGAATGTCCTCGCCAAGGGGTTGGCTGTTTGGTAGGTCTGACAGCAACCCGCGCAACCCGACAGATCCTCAAGCGCTACCACACGCCACCAGCTTAGCGAGCGCGTCATCAGGTGAAGTGCAAAAGTTTGTCTTGAAAGCGGGCAGGCAGTTGGAAGTTGGGACTCGAGCTGAAGTCGGGGCGCTTTCTGGGGGTTGAAGTTGGGGGTTTTTCGCTGGGCTGCGGAAATGAGGCTGTAGTAATGAAGATAACATTTCCTGTTGTCAGCAATTGTAAACTTGAACAATGCCAAGCCAGGGCAACCAGTCCAACCCTCCAACCCCCCTCCACGCACTTTTGCTGCTGTGTCAGAAACGCGTAGAAAATCTATTTAATATTTTTCCAAGTTTTGCGCAACTAAAGAATTGAAGTAAGACAAAAAAAAAAAAAGAGAAAACCCAAAAAAAAAGTTTGTTTTTTTTCACTACAGCCTGTCTACTATATGTATTTTGAGACTTATATATAGAGCTAACTATATACTACTAGGTATGTCTATGTGTGTCTGTTTACATCCGGCTGTCTTTCAGGTCCATTATCAAAGTATAAATGAGTGCTGCATAATAAAAATGATGTAAAAGCAAAGTTTGTAAAAACAGTTTACTTGGCTTTTGCTTTTGGTGCAGACAACTTTTGTGCCCATTATGGGCCGTCTGAAAAACCCGTTCCCAAAAAGCGTAACAAGTAGCTAGCTAGCTGTTTTTGATGTGGGTTAAGATTATACGGCTAATAAGTCATCAGGAATGCAGTTTATGGTAAGCAAAAAAAAATACAAAAACGTTGAAAATGCAAATGGAATAAGCTCAATCCAATGAGGTTAATGGATATGCCAAAGGCGATTCGGGTTCGGAGACCATAATTACTGCAAGTTCAAGTCCAAGGTTTCAAAATGGGCTCAGGTAATAAGAATACAAAATGATATTAAATAAGAGCAAGCTTGTAGACCCTAACAAGCATGCATATTCCCAAAAATTGGAGCAAGCCCGTATTTTTTCAGACAAATTTTATGGGTAGGATCTTGGCCTGAGCAAATATTTTCTTCTTCTATAAGTTTATGTATATTTCCCCCACCATGACTTCTGCAGAAGCTGTGGCGATGAGGAGTAGCTGAAGACACTGTCACTGCCCTGGACTGTGCAGGACAAGGTTCCGCTTTCTAAAGTCAAACTTTCTCGATGTTTTATCTCAGCTCTCCGAACAGAGTCCAAAATGCCTCTTAAGCTTCATTCAGGCTGCCGGATGGCTGACTCATCTCATATAGGAGACCTCTTGAGTGGGAAGGGTGATGAATGGTCCACCGTAGCGGTATCACAACGGGACCTAGCCTAAGTTTATGTATTAGAAATTTATATTTGTCTGAGTTTATGAAACCCTTAAAATTATCGGGTTTTGCAGTTCCCTTGGTTCTTTGGAGTGTCGTAGGTGCTTTGTGTTTTCATCTATTCTCTCGCTGATGGTAGCTCTTGATCTCTTTGTAATTTCTTTATTTCTCACTCAGGTCCTTGAACCAGGCTCACCTTCAAGTAATGCATTTTTGCAGTGTTCCCAAAATATTTAGCCGATTTCAATAAGCTGTTGACTGATCTTTAGTAGTAGTAGTAGTTGGCTCAAAAATGCCATTTCCTCGACCTAGAACAATGTCTTAAGCCATCCCTTAAGTTGTAGCCAGTAAGTATTTGTTTTTTGAGTTAAGACTCTATGCATTCTGTTCTATAGGATTTGTATCCGAAACTGGAGTAGCTTAAAGTTGTTTGAGACCTGCATGACTATCATCTAGAGTAGCTTTCAGGCCATGTAGATGTCGCCCATTGAAGTAATGCTGCTTTGGGTGATGTAGACTTAGCTCCAGCAGGTGTCCTTGAACTGCATTTTTTGGAGGCTTGTAAATCTTCGTTATCTCTGCAACCTAGTTCCTATAACGATTACGTAGTCGAAAAAAAGAAACAGCTCCCCAAGTGACAAGTTTGCCAGACAGCGAAGGTTCTTATAAACTGGTTTTTCGAGGTATTAAAAAGTGCCGAACAAAGTTCTTATCTTCCTTCCGAAGACGTGTTGGGTGACATCCATCCATCAACAATAGCAAAGGGATACCCAAAGAAAAAACCAATCATTCACAGTTTTGGAGTTTCAATTTAAAGTATCACGAAACCACAACAGAGGTACAATGTGTAGTCGGAAAGCCCACACCTTGGGGAATAACATGGGGGCTGTGAGGGTACAGCTTCAGTTTGACGTAACTCATAGACCGGCAAAGATTTTAATTGGACTTCCACCCAACCATCTCGAAACATCATCGGGATAGTCAGAAAGCCAATCGAACTTTTCGTGTGCTTATCATTGGGTGCGTCACCTTGGGGAATATCATGTTGGCAGTGAGGGTACAGCTTTGGCTTGACGTGGCATGGGGTTCTACAACAAGGTGCTTTGACTCAAGATCGGCAAACCTTTTTATGCTAAAGTATCACGAAACCTCATCAGGGTTACTACGGATAGTCAGAAAGCCCACAGAACTTTTTCTGTGCTGATCATTGGGTGCGTCACCTTTTGGAATATCATGGTGGCTGTAAGGGTACAGCTTCGGCTTGACGTGGCATGGGGTCCTACAACCGGGTACTGTGACTCATTGATCGGAAAAGGATTTAACTGGACTTTAGCCCAACCAATGGTTAAGTATCACGAAACCTCATCAGGGTTACTACGGATAGTCAGAAAGCCCACAGAACTTGTTCTGTGCTGATCAGTGGGTGCGTCACCTTTTGAAATATCATGGTGGCTGTAAGGGTACAGCTTCGGCTTGACGTGGCATGAGGTCCTACAACCGGGTACTGTGACTCATAGATCGGCAAAGCATTTAACTGGAAGAAAAGACTTCAATTGGTACTTGCGGCACAATGTTTCCAAAGGAATTGCATTCAATATTGAACATCCAAGAGTTCATCTGGGCGTGTTCCATTGTCGTTAGTCTGGTAATACTGAAATTTCCAATGGTTTCTTCTTGTTCTTTCGTATGTGTTGGCGCTGGTCCAGGACCAGGACCTGTTACACAAAACTTGAAGACATTCTGTAATCAAAATTGTCTTCGGAACTATCATTGGTATGTGGATGGATCATATCTGTGTGCTGGCCCAACCGCAACAACTTTTATTGTGCTGATATAATTCCCCAAGATTATGCCATATCAAAGAACCTTAGCAGAAAATTTGCTCAGCAATTTGCAGTCGTAAATTGTTCACACCATCCAAAAAAAAAAAAAAAAAACCAAGTAATACATATATAATGTGGCAGAGACTTTTGCGATTTGTGCGACAAGTGGATTTCAAGTGAATTATTTATCGCACAAAGGGACTACGTTTCTGGGTAAAAAAAATTGTGGGGAGACAGGCTGGCTTTTGTTTGCCTGACTTTGAACCATTTTGTTGGCTCTCTCTGCACTCTCTTTTTTTTCGAAGGACTCTCGCAGTTTTGTTTTTAATTTGCGAGCGCGCAACACATCAAGCAAAAACAACTGCTGAAAAGTCTTAATGCCTCCCCGGAACTCCCTACTGTTCACAAATGACAAAGTAATGCTGGGTGTACTGGACCAAGTCCAGCACCCACACACACGAACAATGGCGTCGTCGCGTACAGCAAAGTCATTTATACTGCAATTAATCATGATTACGAGCGTGTACAGCATACGCCCTTACCCGCAAGCCGCAACTCGCATCCGCCGCCCAACGAAACACCTCCTAACCAAAGACCTAGCACCCGTTCCTTTACTCGTTTATTTGCGTTTTTCCTTTCTTTTCTCTTTGGCTTTTATTTTTTTTTTATTTCGGCGCTTGCCGCTCACTTGCTTTATTATTTACTCTTTGGCTTGCCTTTGTTGTTTTTGTTCTTTTTTTTTTGTTCTGCGTTTTCATTCACTTAGCGCCACTCTTTTTCACTTAGTCCCCCCCCCCCCCCCCCCCCCCTCCTCATTTCGGGCAGCCCTTGGTTCGTTGAAAGTTGTGCCTTTATGGACCAGTTGCTGCCTGCACCAGTTGCATGTTCCTGTAAAGATTCCTGGAACTGTTTCCAGCCACAGCTTCTGTATTTGTCTGTGGTTCGGGCAACATTTAAGCACATTTCACGCCCCCTTGAGCATGTGAGTGTTGGAAAGCGTTGATATCTTGACCGCAGTGTAAACAAATTTATTTTTATTCATGCACAACTTTTTAAATTTCACTTTCGGGCATGATTACTTGAGTACATAAAATATTTTGTTGTACAGTCCACAGACAGATGATAGATCCGCTCGTAAAAACTTTAATAATAACGAGCTTAATATAATAACATTTTTTTAACTTCTCTTTTAGGAGCAACGACTGCAGTGGTATGTGGGGTGGTTTCCCCAAAGTGCGACATCTTTCTTTCTATACCCTTTGAAATTGTAAATTAATTTTTATAGTTCCACATTTCAGAAGAAAAGCGTCTAAAAGAGAAAGTAGTCATTATTCCCTGAGGCGTGGCAGACCATAAGTCCTTTATACCAAAAAATACTTATCATAGCGTCAGGTAGCTATATCCTTCTGTCCTTGCGTCTGTTTTAACAACTATATATATAAAAAATCTCAAGACCCAAAAATCTACCAGTAGTTGCACGTAATCCCCCGTCAGATCCAGTTTCTTGAATTAAGTTGATAATCGGAATTAGACGCTATCTCTCCCTTGTGATAAATAGCATTTTAGATATTCCAAGTCATTGGCCCAGTCCCTCAGCTCTTCTGGCTGAGATGTTGTCTACAGAGCTACACGTATTAATAATTAAGATCTCATCTGCGGAAAGACTTACATAAACAGGCAGCGATCCGGATAACATTCAGCCGTACAGAAGAAAATCGAAAGATTTGAGAATGATGGACAACAGCTTACGCGTAAAAGGACTCTGATTTTTTCTTTAAAAAAAATTCCCTACTAAATAACGCCCGTAGATATACAAAAACTTATATGCCAGACTTTACGGCAACAAAATGGCCAGCAAAAAAAAAAAAAAACAATAATAAGGATAAGGATAAAAAGGCAACAAAAACAAAGGGTAGCAATTAATCACAACGCATCCTGCATATTTAATTACAAAAACGTGACGCTTGACATGGCTTACACACACACACTCTCACATACTCTCTTTTACACACACACACACACTGACGCATCGACACATACAAGGATTCTGTCAAGCAAAAGTCAACATGAGAAAGCGAATGAGCGGAAAGCCAGAAGAAAAATGAGAGAGTGTAGGCAAAGAAAGCTGCAAGCAGGCGATGTACATGCTTACAGTGAGTCAAAAATGTCTTGAGACAGAGCAATTTTTGACGTATACTTCAACTACTACTTTGACCAAACAAATACTAAAAAAAATACCATTATATAGTAGGCTTTTGGTATTATTTATGAGACTTCAAAGCTTGCATATACTTTTACATTCAAATACTAGCACGACTCCAAACAGTCGACACATAAAAATAATCAAAGGAAATTTTCCTGAAATAATTTCATAAACTAACAAAAAATACAGATATACTTAAAAAAAAAAAAACAAAATGCCGCAGCGTAGACGTTCAACTTTAAAGCCCGGGAATATACGACCAGAGTAAGTATTCGCAGAATTTGAGTACCAGTTCTCATGAAAGACACTTGCAGACAGGCGAAGCCCTATGCCGGTCTTTCGTTTTTAAAGAGCTTCGCCGAAGGTGGCGCCAAGGAGGTTATCGTCTTGGATGCCAAAGGACGTCCAGTATGCGCAACGGTTAGACATAATCGTGCCTGTCTCTATGCCACCCACTTGAAGGACTTGTATAATTTTGTGCGCACTGGAGTCCGAGATTTGAATCCGGCTAATGATGTGACCTTTATGCGCTTGCGTTTGGAAAAGCGCGAAATCATGATAACCGTATCATCTGGGTTTACTTTAATTGTTGTACAAACTTTTATAGTAAAGAAGATGGCAGAACATGAATAACTTTGGCATTTTCGAAGTTATTTTCAAAACAAAAAAAATCTGTTTATATTTCTTTTATTGACTGTGCCATAGAGAGTAGAGCATGTTGTACAATCCGGTTACAGTTTACGCATTAATTCTTAACAATAAAATATAATAACACCACACCTCGAGCCATATGTTTTCTTATGTATTTCGATGTGCTGAATTCGAATGGGTCTGGGGCTTAGCCGCCTATCCCTGCTAGCTGGTGGCATCCTCTCAGCTGAGTTGAAATTTTTCAATCCTAAGTCCGCCATTTGTTTTCTGCGAAATTTCAACGAATTAACGCTCAAAATAATTATTGTCAAATATTTACTCAGCTAAGTTGACTGTGTCAAGACTTTATTGAGACACTGTGCATACTCATACATATAAATAAATTCATGAGTGGCAACAAAGAGGCTAAACCGAAAACAGATTGCATAAAAATGAATGAATGAACAAATGAATGAATGAATGAATAATATAAAAATAAATAAATAAATCAGTGTCATTGTCCTTTGAATTGCCGACATCAACAACAACTACAAACAACACAAGCAACAACAACAGCTGCGACATTAACGATGACGACAACATCGAAGCTTTGTCTACGCTGACTTTGCTTGTTTACTTGTCTATGTGTGTATGTGTGTGTAGTAAGTCAGTGAGTGTGTTAGTAGACTTTTTTTTTTGCTGTGTACCAGGCGCATATTAAAAGCTTGTACTACATAACTATGCGTGTGTGTGCGTGGGTGTTTGTTTGGGAGAGAGAGTGTGTGTGTTAGTGTGCGTGTATTTTGGCTCAACAAGCTCTAATTAGATTACATGCAAATTAAATGCAGCAAGAAGCAGAGAGAAACAGATTGTTAGCGGAAGAGAGAGAGCGGACCACATATGGATTACCATATGTTGGCATCTATGAGTGTGTGTGAGTGTGTGTGTCATTCAGTGTACGTGTGTGTGCTTTGTCTCTCCAAGGATTAAATACATAAAATTTAATAATAATTTTCAGCGCAGCTTAATTTGCTGATATAAACTAGATGCAGGTACAGTCGCGCTATGCTGACTATCAAATACCCTGCACTCTTCCTTATTTCATTTTATTTTTCATAGTGCTTTATTACTTCCATTGTAATTTAAATTTTTTGACAATCAAGCCTATACAACTAATAAATTATGTTTACATGGTAATTTTTAATTTATATTCTTTCAAACTAACTAATGACCAAGAAACGTTGATGACACCTTACACTACAAGAACGTCCTGGACTGCAAAAGCAAAGCTAGTGGCGAAAATCTCTGGGCATCTAAGCAACTGAATTATTTCACAACAAGAAATTTAGATCTCTTTTACCAAGTCGAGAGACTTGAGCTGAAGGCAGCCCCTGTGGAAACCTCCGGTGGCAACAATGGTTCAATGGGTCTAAAACTGAACAGGGTGTAGGTGCTGGAGTTGCTCGACCCAACATCAGAATCTTTTTTGCAATGGGTATTTGGCCCAGCGTCTTTTAAGCAGAGATTCATGCTATAGAGATCCGCGCCCACAGTATCCTTCACAAGGGAACTAGGGTAGCAAACTTTTTTATTTATTCAGATAGCCAAGCTGCTATCAGGGCACTATCATCATGGAGCATCTTCTCCAGGATGGTAAAAGAATGCCATAATTACCTTCAACTCCTGTCTTCCCTAAACAGAGTCGTGATATGTTGGGTACCTTGACACTCGGGAGTTAATGGAAACGCGAACGCTGATGATCTAGCACGACAGGGAGGGTGCCTCCACACCGATCGGTTGGTCCATATTTAAGACCATGGTGAACAAATGGGCTGCAGGAGATACTGGCTCTCCTTACCGGGGCTGCAAGAAGCAAAAGCGCTTGTCAAACCTCTGGATATGATCGAGACAAAAGGTCTTGGCAGAGCGGACTTGAAACTCCTGGCAGCATACCTATCTGGGCACCACACTGTTAGATACCATCTAAAGAAAATGGGCCTATCGTATTCTTCAGAGTGTAGACTCTGTCTCGAAGACGGTGAAACCACCAGACATATTCTCTGGACTGCCCAGCGCTGGTGGGGGATAGAGCCTGTCACATGGTAAAGGAATGGATCAACGGATTTCTTTTATGATTAAGCGTAAAACTCGAAAAACATGTAATGCGAAATTTTTCCAAAATGTTGGTATCACAAGATCTTATTGTCTCCGAGATATGGACGTACAGAAGAACGACAAACGGATATGGCCTAATACTTAAGTTAATGCCTCATTCTTCCTCTTACATATATGTAGGTATCGTTAAATCTTTGATAAAGAAAAATGCAAGCAGGCGGAGTAAAAAACTATCCGATGTAACACAAGCAGGCGGAGTAAAAAACTATCCGATGTAACGCAAACCGCAAGCCGGCATAAAGCCCAGATATATCGATTTAAAAATATCAAAGATTAGCCTAAAGCGAAGCATTTATATTCTTAAAGATGACGTACATTAAAGTAGGGCGTGGACGACTTTGAGATACCCAGTACCTTGGGTTTTTTTAACCGATCGGCTCAATGGGCGATGCAGTGCTTGGGAAGTCTAAACTTCTGAAGGCCAACTTTGGTTACGTTATCTTCATAAACATCTATATCAAACTTTTGGCTTTTTTCTCGTAGCGCTCTGAAATAACCCTATGAGAGCTGGTCACCTGTGATATAGAAAAGGATCTAAGCTGCAAGTTTTGTGGCTTAAGCTCTTATTATCTCTGAGATCTAGGCGTTCATACAGACGGACAGACGGACGAAAAGTCGGGCATGGGTATATCGACCTCTCTAGTCACCCTGATCATACTTTAGGTAACTTTGGGGGATCTCCGACTTCTACTTCTTTATGATACAAATATTTTCTGCCTGCACAAACTTAATATACACTTTGTACTATTTCGTAAAAAGGATATATTCTTGAAATAAAAGAATTCGCTCGGAAATTATCAAATTTTAGTACAGAAACATTATTTTTAAGTAAAGTAAAATATTTTTTAATAAAAATTTAAAAAAAAAGGCTTTCAAAGTTCGTTGAACTTTAGCTCAAGCATACCATGGCCCACTCTCGCACAGTGGGAGGATTGGCCACATTAAGGGAAATTAGTAAATAAATTCTTATATAATGCTAAAAAAAAATGCAAACGCTTTTTTTACATATGTAAGTCTTAAATTGTTTTTTTTTTTGTAATATATAAAGACTTACTACCAGAGCTCGTAAAAAACTGTCAACACTTTCAGAGTGTCCGAAAAAACACTCATTTCCGAATACTTTGAGAAAAAGCAATTGACAAAACACACTCAATTGTGTTTTTGTTCAAAAGTTTTCCGCTCAGAGCAAGACCAATTTATTCGGTTCTATTTCGGTTGTGTTTTTCCCAGACTTTCAGCAAAAGTGTCTTTTGCGTATGTGTGCGTGCTTGTCTGAGTTGCCTGTGTTTTACTTCGTACATGTGCACAGAAACGAGGCCGAAGCAAGCCGAAGTAAATGCACGAAGTAAAGCACAGGCGACTTACACAAGCGCGCATACACACGCAAAAGACACTCTTTCCGGACACTTTTTACGAAACGGTCTGCGGCAGACAGTTTTTCAGTGAGCGCATGCTCAAAGTGTCTCGACATAAGTGGTATTAAAAGATAGAGACACGTTTGTTTTGCTCGAAAAAACGAAAAAAGTGTTCGGCTCAGTTTGTGACAGTTTGTGTTTTATTTGTTCGATTTTGGTCGTGACCCGACCGCATGGGAAAAATGGGTTGACAGTTTTTTACGAGCTCTGCTTACTACTAGTAGTCTGATAATGAATAATACAGTCACACAAACAAATATCGATATTTGAGTTCAGAGGTCAGACCATGCTTATACAACTTTTTTGGTGTCGTAGCATACGAAAGCAAGTTTCTAAATTCCTCAGCACATCAGAGTTCTGACATAAGCTTCAAAATATCTCGTTTTATACGATTTTCGTTGAACATACGGACTCGAAAAAGAATTGTATGTTGTTATGTCAGAACTGGAATCTTAGAGTTGGGTTCAGCGACCCCAAAAGCATGATCAAACCTTCGAACCCGAAAATCGATTTTTTTAGATTTTCTCGCTATGACTCGTAGCTGAACCTAGTTTCTACGTTAAGAAGAGCATCAAACTAATTTTGAGGCACTTTTTGAAAAATATATACTACATACATACAAACTTGATGACAAATTCAATATACTCAAATTGTGGCAACATCAACCAGCTGTTGCGCTTTACGCCAAGTTTAACATCTAGTTGCCACAACGTACAAATGTAGCATACTTTTAAGGGCAACAATTTAAGTCAAGTACATTTAAGAGTATGTACATATATATAAAAGCTATATTTACCTGGAATTGCAATATACCACACACAGACACATACATATATGCATAAGTATATAAGCAAAAAGGCTAGTTTTGGTTCAACTTAGTTTTTGGACAGATTTTTCGCACTTCACTTAAAAAAATTTGTAAAAAAAAACTAAAAAAAATGGTTGCAGTTGGCATGGGACTATATGGCATATTTTGTTCAAGTTATAACTTTTAGTTTATTATTTAAATTTTTTTAATGTTTTTGTTGTGTTTTTTTTTTTGTTCTTGGGAGCACAGTAAACTGCCTTGGGACGCGGCAGCTAAACGACTGAACCTTGCATGTTGCAACATAAGACACGCAGACTCGCCGCCAAGTTGCGCGCTTGGCGTTACCTACTTGGGATTTCATATATACGCTATATAGATGCTTATACACATATTGATGACTGTGAAGCTGTGGCTGTGTGGGGCCTGGTAGCTTCCAGAGTTCCTGAGCCGCAGCCTCAGACGTAGCAGACGTGCATGAGCCGCTTGCTGTTGGCGCAACAGGCACTGGCTTTGGTTATGGCCATGTCAGTGCCAATGCCTGCGACTGTGACTGTGGTAATGGTTTTTAGTAGTGACTGTGGTACTGGCACTGCCCGTGGCAGAGGTATTGGCGGCAGTCGCAGTCGCAGCCGCCACACGCAGCAGCAGCAGCAGCAGCAACAGCAGTCGCTGCCGTCGCAGCAGCAGCGGAGGTGCTACCTATGTGTGTCTGTGTGTGTAGGGTCGCAATAAAAACAAAGACGTTGAAGCAAAAAAAAAATGCGAAAAAATACGAATAGAGAAACCGAACACAGACACGCCCAAGACAAAGTAAATGCCAAAGACTTTTATAGAGTATACCGAGTACATGGTGACCATATGGTTAAAACGTTGTCACAAATATTGCATGTAATATAAAAGTATTGCTTAACCCGTAGGCCCCCACACCAAAAACAAAAACCCCTAAGCAGAACTAGCTTAACCCGCCTGTTGCGCTGCTTTATCGCAGCTCATATGCAACAGGCACAAAGCCAAAGTGAGAGACACAGACGCCCTATGGCGCTCTTACTCTCTGCATCTCTGCGTGTGTGTGTTTGTGTGTGCGTCTCTGCCGCTGACGACATGTGGTGCCAACAGTCTTCATTGTGTAGGTGCCCCTACACGCACACACACACACACACACACACAAAATGGCCACCGCATAGGCATAGCTTTGCATGACGCATTTCTGCTGCCACTGCTCCTCTGGCGCAGTTCCTCGTCCTTCCTATTACCTTAACTATTCCCGCTTTCGTTCTCCAATCTCGCTGCAGGCGACTGGTTTCCAAGTTGTTAATGTTATTACTGCTGCAGTGCCTTCGGTTTTTGAGCCTACTATACCAGGGGAAACATTGGAGCGGTTGTCCATGGACAACAGAGAAAAAACAGCCAGCCAACAAAGCCGTTTACAGTGGTGCGCGTACTATTTGCGTGCAATCAAAAAAAGGCACAAAAATATAAGTTTGCTGAACATGGAAGAAAATTCTACTTAATTATGATAAATATTAATTCATTTTTTTTAGAAATTAATTAATTTTTTTTTATTGACAATATGTTGATTTAAAGATTCTAAAGCAAACATATTCATGACTAAAATTTTACAAATAGTTAACAAGCTGATCCGTTATAACTTCTTTGCATTCATTTACAATAAAAGAGGAAAAAAAGTTAGTTTCAGTTTATAAAATAATTAATTTAACAAAAAAAAATTTTTTTTTACTTACTTATTTTTTTAGTCTAAGGTCTAAATACGACTCTTTGAAAATTAAAAAATTCATTTTTTTTTAAAAATACATTTTTTCAATATATACAAATAAAATTTTTAATATTTTCCTAATATTTTAATCTATATTTTTTCTTATTCAATACTTCTCTTTCCTCTTCTATACCTATATGTTATACATTCGAATTAAAATTTAACAGTTAAAAAACAGATCAGTTAAAATTTACTGGTATATTCGTTTACGCATAAAAAAAAGTAAGAAAATAACAATTGTAAAAAATGCAAGTTTCACTTTCAAAAATGTTTCTTACTTTTTAATTAATAATGCCCAAAATACCATTAAGTACATTTTTTTTAAAAAAAAATGTTTGGCTAACAATTTTTCTTAAAAAATATGAAATATTCATAATTTGTTTTTAAAATTTTTCTTAAATATTTCAATCGCAATTTATTTCGATTGCTAATTTTTTCCTTCTTTATATGTTATAAATGCGAATTAAGCTCTAAGTAGTGGAAGAGCAGATTAGATAAAATTTTCTGATATTAATTTACTAATAAAAAAGTTACAAAAAAAAAGTTCTGAAAATTTCAATGAACCATTTTAAAAATATCTCTTCTTTTTTTTATTTTTGACAACAAAAAGTAATTCTGAACTATTTTTATTATAAAAAAGGTCTCAATAAGGCTCCTAAGAAAAAGCTATTTTTTGGCTAACAATTTTTTTTTGATATATTCATTTTTTTTAATATTTTTGCTTTGTTATATAGTGCAAATACGAATTAAATCGATTTGATGCAAAAATGATTAATGAATATTTTAAAATTTTACTCTTCTTGAAGGCTTTTTAAATTATTGTTAAAAATTGATTAAATTATTAACATTTAAGCTTTAATTAAAATAATTAACAATATCAGTAATGGCATTATGTTGGAAAAACCTTACGAATATAAAGAATATATAAAAATAAATTTAAAACATTTTTTTAGTTATGTTAAAAAAATAATTTTATTATTTATTATTGAGTGATTATTTGTATATATATTTATAAAGTAGAAATCAATTCTAAATATGGACCTTCAGTTTGGTATAAAACAAAAAATTGTTCAATTGGATAAGTGAATGTAAAAAAAATTAATTTACTTTAATTAATGAATTTATTTAATTTTCAACACTGAGCATATAAAAACCATTTTAAGCTTAAGTGTGAAATGAGGTTTTAAGAATATTTCTAAGACCTACGTCAGAACCCCAACTATGTTTTTAAGATGCCGCAAAATAAACGTTTTATTTTTTAATTTCAGGAATAATTTTAAGAACTTTTTTAGATCCCATGCATATTTTAAAGTTCAGTTTATTAAAAGAAAATTAATTATTATTAATTAATTAAGACACTAAGCTAATTTAAATTTTAAGTAGCAGTTAATTAAGAAAAATATTAAATATTTGTATTTTTTTTTCTGATTTCTATTTCAAGGCGCAGTTAAAATAAAAAAAAAAATTGTTTACTTATAAAGTAATGTTTAATTTTTCGCAAATTTATTAAATTCTAAAAAAAAAAATTTCTGAAATAATTTTAATATTTCGTCTTACAAAAAAAATCAAACAGAACAAGATTGAGACAAGAGTATTGCGATATTCCAACTTTTTGGTCACCAAAAAGTCAATTTTAATTGTACAATTTAATTTAAAATTAATTACATTAAATTTTTTTTTTATATTAATTTTTTTTTTTTTTGATATTTATTTTTTTTTGATTTGGTTATAATCCAATATTGATGACAAATTATTCGCTACACAAGAAATAAAATTTAGTGTGTGATAGGGTTTATTTTAATTAAAATATTTTCTTTCACAATTTCAAAAAAATAAAGAATTTGTTTTAATGCAATCTCGCATTAAGTCTTCAAAATAAGAGGTTTTTTGAAAACATGCTCACAGTTTACAAAATGTCCAAATCAAATGGCTTTTGAACCACTGTTGTTGCCCCTATAACTAGTTACATTAGTGTTGGTTAACAGTCAACATTTTAACCACGATACAGTGTTAAAAAACGTGGACTCCGAATTTCATCTCCACGTAAAGTTCGCAAACGCCATGCGATTGTAGAACCTACCAAGCGGGTCTAACAAAATACTCTTTCCCAGAGATTTTTTTTACCAATTTCGCACACTGGCAATTGCAAATATATTCCATGGGAATAACAACCCCAACTGTTGCATCCTTTGCCTGTTGCCTGCGCAGCCTGTTGCTCTGCTGCTCAGCTCTGGCTCTGTCCTCTGCTGCTGCCGCTGCGCTGCTCCTATACACACTCACCCCCTCCCATTCTAGCGCCCATGACTTTTCAACTGTTGCTCCACGCCCTAGCAACAGGTACCGTGGCGTCGTAGGCGCCAGCGTCTATGCCAGCGTAGTCGTCGACTGCGCTGCCATTGCCCCAGCCGCATCGCAGTCATGCGCACCGAAAGAGGCGCCACTGCCAGCAGCTTCCCGACTCCTCACTTTTCAACTTGTCAGTCAGTGCCGAGCTAGCCCCTGCCTCACGAAGCACTAGGAGCCGAGCGACTACACTTCGTAGCACCTATCAGGGCCCGCGGCCGTTGTAGGGGCAAAGCGCCTCATTGGCGTGTCGTATGGAGGCCATGCTTCCGACATGCCTGCCCTAAGCCTCATCGGTGTTGCATTACCCCTCTTACCAACGACCATGTCGACCAAGTTGTCCATGTCAATGAAAGGCAAATGTAATTATCCTCGTGTCCTGGTGTGTGCGGTCGTGTGCGAGCGAGTCCCATCCTCGGTAGCTTTACTTGTTGCACACTCTGTGCCAACTTTTCGTAATTTTTATTGTCCTTTTTTGTTGTTTTATTTTTTGGGTTTGGCACATTGCACATTTCGCTTAGTCCTATTGCCCCTCTGCCGCTGTCGCTGCCAGCGCTGACGTCGACGTTAACTTTGACGCTTACGTTACCACTGCAATTGCAGCTTTTGGTCACAGTTGGAAAACTTGGATTTACTCAACTACTTCTCCCTTTTTTTTTTTTGGTTGTCTTCATCTATTTTTCTTTGGATTGTTTTACACAAAGTATTTAACACTAAATTCTACAATACTATTGTACAATCGTATAGTAATAATGCTCTAGGGATGAGTGCACTCGACACCTAAGATTCATTGTGATTTAAAAGCCTTTAGAATATTCCAAATAAGGTATATTTTTTTGTGGCTAGAGCTTCTTAAGATCTCAGTTGTCCCACAATCGTCCCAGGATATTATGGCTATAAATCAAGTATAATTTGAATCTTAAAAACGATAAACGATAAGAAAAAATAAGTCTGACATTTTACAAAACTGTTTACAATCGTAGGTATTGATCAAACTTGAAAAAATTGACTTTTTCTTAAACATTAAATATGCGAGTGTAAAAATAGATGGTAATACAAAATAGTGAGCCGAGTTCATACATAACGAAAGCAAATCGGCGAAAATAAGTGAAACGGACCACTTTTTTGGACGACCTCTTCGATTTTGATGATTTTTATATATGTGATAGCTAGCTACTAGAGAAAAGAAACCACGTAAATTTTTATTGAATTATCAATAGCTGAATATTGGATTTTTCGTTTTAAGAATTTTCTTTGACAAACTATACTTTCTAAAAAATTTTTCAATGAAAGAGAAAATTTTGAATTCAAAAATTTTATTTTGATTTTTTTTTAATATTTTTTTTTTAACGTTTAACAATTTTTTTTTAGTTTCAAAATTGAAGTGATCTCCAACTTTCGTCAAATTGGAATAAATGACATAAAAAAAAAAAAGTCGGAAACTCTTATAATTATGGAAATTATGCTTATCTTAGTGATGACACCTCGCATGGTCGCCATAGCAAACGATTGTAGCCTTGCTGGCACTGTAGATTGAAGATGTTGCCAGTTGAGCTACTTGCTTGATCATCGTTATCATCTTCTAAATGTCTGACCAGCCCAACGCTCCATGATTTGACTATGCTCATCTTTTAAATCTTGATACTTAGCTTGCAGTATCTGATGATCCAGCTGCAGCTCTTGAAACTTGGTACGCTCTAGCTTCAGACTTTCCTCCACTTCATCCAGTAGCTTATAATCATTTTAAAGATTTTCATTACTCTTACGTAGCTCTTCTAACCCATACTGACTTTTGGTGAGCTGCCCATTCATATCCAAAAGTTTTGTATGCAGAAGCTCATTATAGTTCTTCTGCTTAGTATCCACCTTTAAGAGCTCCGAATGCAGTTTCTCATTTGAAATTTTTCCTCCTTCTGGTTAAGTTCTGCTCTCAGTTGCTTCACCAGGAAGTCTGCTGCTTCTGCTAGACCCTCTGTTATTGCGTTATTGATTATGTTAACTTGGTTGAGATCAAGGATTTTGTCGTTGCTGCTCCTCAGCTGAGCTTTTAGCTTGGACAGTGTGTCTTGCTGCTCACGGTTAAGCTTCTGCAGCTGTTTCATTTCGTGATTGAGTCCACCAATTTCATGAGTATGCAAGACTTTATCACGCTGCTTGCGACGAATTTTCTGCTCCACTTCATTTCGTAATTTGTCAAGCTCCATAATGCGTTTCAAGGACAATTCCTGCGAGTCCTGCATGCTGGGACTTAAGTTCCCTAAGTTCTTGCAAAGTGATCTTTTTATCTCCTTCCATTTGCTGGCACTGCAGTTGCTCCAAGCATTCCTCTAGTTCGTCCTCAATTTGTCTGCAGCTCATTAACAAGAATGAATTTCTTTCGGTTTTTCTGTTTTGAAACTGCTTCTTAAGCTCTTTATTATGCTTCAATTTTAGTTCCAGCCAGGTGCGGATCTAGGATTTGGTCTTGGGGGGTGGGGTTCTTCACATCGAAGTGTCTACATATGTATCAGAGCTCGCAAAAGACTTTCAACCCATGTTTCAAAGTTTTGGGGGGTTCCGGACCCGAACCCCCGTGGAGCCGCCACTGGCTCCAGCCCACATAGGAACTTTCTTGCTTTTCGGTTTGTTGCTCTATAGTCTTAAAGTTTTGTAAGCATTTGTCAACATTGAGATGCAATTGCTCCAAAGCCATAGCCATGGAGTTCTCGTGCGGCTGCATAGTATTCTTCATATCATCTAGTGTCTGTACTGGTTTCACGTTTATGAATAGTTTGTGCATTAAGTCCAATATGGAGCTACAATCCATTTGCAGCTGACCGTTTAAAACATTCTAACGCTTTGATATGTCCTTGAATTTGTTCTCTTCTAGCTCAAGTTCTTGTTTTTCCAACAAGACTGAGCGCATATTTTTAAGTTCCTCGTAAGAATTGTCCATTGTTTCCTGCACTGCTTTCAACATTATATTCTTATTATATCCGTCCAGGTCTAAAGCATGAGCTATTGCTTATCAGTGGGGCTTGCACCATTAGCGGAATCTTTTCGTAGAATTGGCTAATGAAGCTCTCATAAAACTGTATGCATTCGTCCAGTGTAGTCATATTTTCTTTGTAGTCAATTTTCAATGGATTTGCATTGCAGCTCTGCTCTACTCAATGTTAGCGCATTCATATTTTCCACTGCTTGTTCCCAGAAGTCAGCCTCTTAGAAGTGCACACAGTTCTCCTAAGCAATCGCTGTTATCACGTAGCTGCGCCTGGTGTGCCTTGTACTTTTCATTTCTGGCGTATAATTTACAGCCTTGGGTATACATCTGCTCAAAAGTATTAAATTCTTTTTCCTTCTATGAACGATTTTTGCTAAGTAATTTTTATCATCTTGTTGTTCGAAGAATTCCATTTTCTTTTCTTCCAGCTTATTGAACAGTTCCTTGATTTTAAATTTAATAAAATCTGTTCCCGTGTCTCAGCAGCATGCTCCATATCTTCGACTTTTTTTATTAGATTTATATTACACTGCTTTAAACTGTTTGTAACTCTTCTGTTTGTCTTTGACATGGCATTAAAGCAGCGTTTGACCAAAAGTATTTGCTCCACTCTATCCAGAGTTAATTGATCTGGGTCTAACTCCTCTTATCATCTAGCTCATTTTCGCGTTGTCTATTATCATCGGAACCAGTCATGTTTTCAAACGAAGAATTAAATACTTGCTTGCCTTCATTATCAATTTCGCGTAGTTCGTTATCATCATCGGATACAGATATATTTTTTTTTTAAATTCAAATTTTTTTTTTATTGTTTATGTACTCTGTACAATGAAAATCCCACGACTGACGAGAAAGCGAAAAAAAAAACCTTAAAGGAAACTTTTGAAACATAAAAAAAAATGGCACACTTGTTACTTAACACCAGGTGCGGATCCGGGATTTGGAAGAACCCCCCTTCACTTCAAAGTGTTTATGTATAAATATTTTCCAACTTTTTTTTTTGTATGGGGGGGTTACGGACTCGAAAAGCGCCCATGGATCCGCCACTGCTTAACACTGTTGCTAAGTTAACATTTTGAAAGTTATCGATTGGGCAGCGTCCGTATGCGCAATAAATATTATTGTAAAATAAAAAAATATAAATATCGTAAAATAAAGATGTAAAATGATATAGAACCATGTAATAGAAACAGTTTGGTTTTGTAACACATTAACTCAAGACATAACACATGTGGTCATGTAATTGGATTCAACGACCCCAAAAACGTAATAATCTCGAATAAAAATCGACGATGTTTTATTGTACGTTTTAAGGGCGCTAAATCTGAAACCGAGGTCAAAAAACCCCCGGGTTTCAGGGTTTTGACGTATCCTCAAAAACGACTAACTTATGAGGTTATCTCAAAACATTGATGTGCTTGAGCTTTTTGGGCCCCAGATTCGAATTCAGCGATTCCAAAAAATAAAAAACATCGTCGACAACCATGTATCGAAAAACCATTTTTTTGTGTTTTTGGAGGTTATGGTAGAACCCTTGGGTATTGGGATTTTTGGACCCCGTGTGCGGACTCAGGTGTGTCAATATTTCATGCTCCAAATGTTTTTGGACCTTCGACAAGCAGGTTATACAAACAGAAGCATGTACAAGTGCACAAAGCTGAATCGATAAGCAACGCTTTTGATACAGGATAAAAAATTAGCGCGGGAACGTAAAATTTAAAAAAAAAAAAAAAATTCGTTAATTTTGATCAAAATTGGTCTACAATTTCACATAGCTACCATCTAAAAATTGAAGCTGCGCGCTCTTTTTCAGAGAGACACTAATAACCAACCTGGGCATTGCTTAACCTTGTAATTGTTGGATCATGTGTATGAGCTAAAAAAAGATACATAACAAGTTTTTTAAAAAGTGGACGCTCTTCGATTTGCTAACAAAACAGAAAAACTTAACATTTTTTTTTAATTATATTTTTTTTTTTTTTTGGCTTACAATTTTTTTAAGAAACTCCTAAGCAAGTAGCGTGGAGCATACCAAGTAGTAGTGACAATTAAGTATAAATCTTCGCAATTGAAAGACAATAAATTAAAACTTGCCATGAATGCTCAATTAGAAATTTAATGAAAAAATTCTAAATATCCAAAATAAGTAATAGTTTTAAAATTAATAAAATTCTCACAAGAAATGCTTTTTTGTACAACTTTTAACAAGCAAACTATTTTGAATTTACTTCTAGTAAAATTTATAAGTTTGTAATTTAAGCTTATAACTTAATATGTTCATCGAACACTCAAAGGTGCCAAGGTTCTCAAGTCAACTGCTAGAAAAAAGTTTTAATGTGAAGCCTTGAGGTCAATATAAGTTTTTGCGCATGCTGAGTGCATTGATTGGGGCGTTGGGACCTTGAAGACATGCTTCATATTAGATTATGGTCACACTTAAGGCACACGGAACTTGTCAATGTTTGTCTATCGAGAGTAAGCAAAATCAGAAAATACAAACAACGATATTGGCATACTCTGAAATCACTTAGTTCCATGTTTCGAAAAAAAAATCAACGCTTATTTAATTATTAGGTTCCCATAGTAAAGGCAGTAAAAAGTCGATATATTTTGTTCATATATCTTGTCTTTTACAGGGCCAAATCTGCATTAGAGAAAAGGTACTTACATTAATGAGATGAGATTATCTACGTCACTATGATGTGAATGGAGGATGTTACTTATAAATGGTCATCACATATACATACATATATTATATTTATAACACTAATAATAAATGATTTAAAAAAATAAATTTGTCTTAAAATTTGTTGGGCTTAACCTAACTAGTAACTATCAACAGTCTCTAGCTTTTATGATCACCGAGGCATAGGTAACGCACAGACCCATGTCATTCCTGACTTTCTTGGTGTACCGCAGCTTCTACTTCTTTTCGTAGACATTGCACAAATCTATAATACCCCCGACCCCAATGGATAGCTACAGTGTATAAAGAAGGCAAAACAACAAAATTAGCTAGGTAAATGCAATGAAAGTAAGAGAGCAAAATGTGCGGCAACAACGTTAAAAATTTGGAGAGCTAGAGAAGAGGAGCTCCAAAGGATGCCCAGCTAGTGCCACAGTAATGTTGTTTGGGTGTAAAATGTATGTGTGCACAGGGGCGTAGATGAAGAGGGGACAGTCTTATAGTGCTTGTCAAAGTGCTCGCCTGTGGTTGATGAGCAGAGCCTGGGCAGAGTTTGATACAACCAGGGCTGGGTACGCTTTGATGATAAAACTTCATTGAATTGTTGTCATTGTTGTTGTTGATGATGTTGTTGTCGTTTTTATTGTCGTGTGACAGCGGAAGTGCATCCGGTATGATGCAAACAAAAACTCACACACGCACGCACATAAACGTACACTTACAGGGACTACAGGTAAACCAATATGGAGGGCAGTCCTCGTACAGCCAATCAGTTGGTGCAAAAGGCTTGCTAAAGCCAACGCCAAGCGGTACGGGTTACAGTGGTCGAAATTATCAATTTAGCTAGCATTATTGAATAATATGCTTTCAAGTCAATTGTGGAATGGAAAGCGGTGTGTATACCGTAGGTAATGCAAAAAACTGACAGATACTGAATTTGGTTTTTATACCCTGTACCGTATGGTACAAAGGGTATATTGTGTTTGTGCAAGCCGAAAATGTATGTAACGTACAGAAGGAGAAGTCGGAGACCCCCCAAAGTTACCTAAAGTATGATCAGAGTGACTAGAGAAGTCGATATACCCATGTCCGTCTGTCCGTCTGTCCGTCTGTCCGTCTGACCGTCTGTCCGTCTGTCCGTATGAACGCCTAGATCTCAGAGATGGTAAGAGCTAGAGCAACCAAACTTTCAGATAAGATCCGTTATTTATCCATAGGAGACAAGTTTATTTTATTTTTTTGATATCGGGACTACATTATATAGCTCCCATAGGGGTGTTTCAGAGGACCTCGAAAAAAAGTAAACGTTTTAGATGGATAATTCGTTTGCTTATGAAGATATCATAACCAAATTTGGCAATCGGAAGTTTTTTAGAAACCCCCAGCACTGTACCAAATTTTATCAAAATCGGTTGACTATATCATATAGGTCCCATAGGATCGATCGGTCGAAAATTTGTTTTTTGTACAAAATTCGTTGTGTTTCGTTTGTTTGTGAAGATATTGTAACCAAATTTGACATTAAGAATTTTTTTATAGTTCCCAAGCACTGTACCAAATTTTATCAAAATCGGTTGACTATATCATATAGCTCCCATAGGACCAATCGGTCAAAAAATCGTGTTTTGTACAAAATTCGTTGTGTTTCGTTTGTTTGTGAAGATATTGTAACCAAATTTGGCATTCTGAAGTTTTTTTGAGTACCCAAGCACTATACCAAATTTGATCAAAATCGGTTGACTATATCATATAGCTCCCATAGGACCAATCGGTCAAAAAATCGTGTTTTGTACAAAATTCGTTGTGTTTCGTTTATTTGTGAAGATATTGTAACCAAATTTGGCATTCAGAAGTTTTTTAGAGATCTTCAACACTGTACCAAATTTTATCAAAATCGGTTGACTTTATCATATAGCTCCCATAGGGCCGATCGGTCGAAAAAAAGTTTTTGATTAAAAATTCGTCTGTTTTTGGTTGTTTATGAAGGTATCATAATCTAATTTGGCAATCAAATGTCTTTTGGTGTTCTTAATTTACCGGATTTGATTGCAAGCAGTGGTACAGGGTATCCCAAAGTCGTCCGCGCCCGACTTTAACGTACGCCGTCTTTTTAATGTAATCTTTTTAAAACAAATTTGTAACTTTTTGCACATTTAAGAACTTGCTCTAAAGACTGCAGTTTTCACAGTTTCAGAATACATTTTATGCTATAGAAAAGTATCTAAATAAGGCTAAGACAACTTAGCTATCAGTAAACGGGGATTTTTTACTTCTGGTGTATCAATTAAAAAGTAAATAAAATTATATTAATAATTAACTACCTAGTTATACAAGTAGTCAGGTATATTTTTTTATAATTTTTTTTAATTGAAATTATTTATTTCAGTTTACACATCTACTAATTATCGGCGGTGACATTTAGAAAGCGATTTTCTCAGAGCTTTTTCGCTGATGATAGCAGCAAAAATTATCAAATTCTTTGGTACTTGGTTTATGTTTTTGCCATTATATTCCTTTTTGAACAGCGTAGGGTATAAAAATCACACCGAAACGTAGTATAGCGATATTACGAAAATATTTTCAAAATTTGTTTTACAACTTTCCCAAAGAGGAGCAAAAAAAAATGGGAGGCTTAAAAAATTCAACTTTTTATGTTCTTCTTGAAAATAAGTTTGGAGATTGCAATTTGCGAGAATTTTTAAGGAAGTGCTGCATCAAGAATAAAAGAAAAAAAATCTAAAGTGATAAGGATTTTAGAAAACTTCTGAAAGAAGAAAGCACTATTGGTACCATTGGTTTTTTTTTTTTATAAATTGACCTTAAGCAATTTGAAAAAAAAAAAAATTTAGTTTTTACTTAACTATTAAAACATAAAGAGCATAAGAAAGACTATTTGTTTTTTTTTTTTTTTTAATAAAAGTTATTTGAAAAGGTTTTATAATAAAACAACAAGACGCCTCTTTCTTTACATTTGTCACTTGTACAATACGTAATATCCAAAATACTAAAACCATTAAGTTTTGGACATATAAAAGTTGTTAAATATTTTTCATTTATTTGTTATTACAGTGGCAAAACATAAATAAACAAGTGCAGTTGCAAAAGATTTTTTGTACGACAAACTACAAAAAAAAAGTTACAGAAAGTGTATGGTTCGTCGATTCGACTAACACAATTGCCTCTAAAAATGTATATACTTAGCGCTAGCCCGCCTTAAAAGTTCACATGGGTAATATCGAATAAAATCATCGAAGGATTTAAACGGACTTTAGATTCGTACTCAGCAATCTAAAACCTCACCTCCTGCACGATCTTTTCACTAGCACTTTTAATACACTACTATACCAAAGGTATAATATGTTTGTGCCTATTAAAGGAAAAGGAAGGAATGTCAGACTCCATATAGTACATTTTTCTTTATCAGCATGAACAGCTGAATCGATATAGGATCTTAGAGACTATAAGAGGTAAAGAACTCAAATTTTGCCAGAAGATACAGCATTATCTGTACGCAGATCCAGTTTGTTAATTTTCGTCAATATCTTGGCCAGTTCTCCCGCAGTAGAATTTCACAGCTAGCATCCGCATAGTGTGGGATCTAAATGGCACAGTTTCTCTTTTAACCCTGACGCAACAGTTTCCTACTATTTATTCCGAAACTTTTTTATAAAACAAGTCAGAGCATGCCGCATACCAAAATTGTCTAAATTTAAGCCCCTTTAACTAGAAGACTAGAAGAGTGGCGAAGCCCCTTAGCTTTTAAAATCATCAATCAAAGTTGATTTTTTTTTAGGCCTATATGTGCTATCATTTTTTAAATTTTTGGCAGTAAAATGCGATTTGGACCACAGTGCAATATTTGAAACAGTGAGAAGAGTGACAGAAGTAGCTGCTCTCACTCCAGCTCTAGCTCTCTTTGCAACGCATCAACAACTATGCAGCCTCAAACACACACACACACACACACACACCGACACACACATACACACATGCAAAGCGTTTGACAAACGCTGCATAAATTAACGTTAAAAGCGAATGCACTGTTGGTTATTGTGTTGTTGTTATCCTTGTTGTTGTCGTTTTTGTTGTGTTGTTGTGCTTGTTCTTGTTGTTTTTGTTACTTTGTTTGTTGCCGAAGAAGCAGCAGCAACATCATGCAATAAACTCATCAAATGATGCCGCTGCTGCCATTGTTACCTGCCCCGTTGCCAGCTCCCCCTTCATCATCCACACCAGCCTGTAAAGAGCGGGGGCCGTCCTGCCACCTGTTGTTTTACATATTGACCTTTTTATTTTATTATTTTCTCTTTTACAGCATGTTTTTTTTTTTCTTGTTTACATCGCTTTATAAGGCTAAATTGTATTGTATTGCTTTTTGCAATAGAAAATTGATTTTGTTGGAAATTTAATTTACTTTTTATTTTTATTTATATTTTCTATGTGTAAATATAATGTTTTAATGAAACTGATGTATATCCGTGTTTGCTTATCATTTTTGTGCATACGTTGGGACTAATGGAGCCACTAATTTAATTTTATTAATCTAGCTACAAAAATTAAATTTACGCATAGGCATAATATTAAAATAGGATTATACTTTTTTTTTTTATTTTTTTTTTAAATGAAATTTTTATACACTACTTCCAAAAGTTTAAGGGTATTATAAATTTGTGCAAAGGTCGATGGTCCTTTTGTCTAAGAATTTTGACAAGATTTCTTGAAAAATTCAAATATTTAATTTTTCCAGAAGCCTTAAAAATGAATTTCACTTGCGCTCAACAAATTAATATATAAGCAAGAATCATTGATATATAGATTCATATACCCGGATAAACAAATTTTTAGTTAAAATATTCAGCATTCTGGATTTCAATGAACACAAATTTGTAAGATAATAGCAAAATTCTTAAAATAATTAAATATTCTTCAACTTAAAAAAAAAAAACAGCTCGCTTATTGGACCCCTGTCAAGAACGAAGCACCTCCGACTTGTCATTTTCAAGACAAATTATGTTTTATTAATTAAGAAGAAAAATGTATTGTATAAAATAGTAAATTATATGTTAAATATAAAAAAACAAAATAAAAAAAATAATATTTTTATCTTATCTTATATCTTAAGACAAATATTCAATATTATTCAAAATTTCACACAAAATATTATATTAAATACAACCTCAAAATAAATACTAAAAAAAAAAAAATGTTAGAATAGGTTTTTAAGAAAACTTATATACAAACCAGTAAAATATATTTTATAAAAAAAAAATAATAAAATTTATTTTTTAAAATGAATTTAAAAAAAAAAACGATTGGCCGTGTTCTGAAAAACTAACAAATTTTCAACTTTTTGGAAATTACTCCCCAACCCTCATCTTTGCAAATATGATTAACCGGCTTAAAAATTACCCTTTTTTATGAAAATGAGTGCAGCGTATCCCATGGTCGGACACCATGCCGAGTGATTCAAATTTTTTAATATTTTTTGTATGCAAACAATGTACAGCGACGTTTGAAATCAAATTAAAAATCAAATGCATTGTGGAAATGAAATTAAATAACCCCAAATAATGTTGCCAATCAAAAAAATATTTAATGAAATTAGTAGGTTCAGTGTTCGAAAGTGGAATGCCCTATATAGTTATCAACCAACAAAAAAATTATTGCAATTGGTGGGGAACCTTAGAATTTCGAGTTATTTAATGTAGGTATTTCTAGTCGAAAAATCGCATATCTACAACTGCCGTCATTTAAAATAGAGCATACAGTCTGCATTGCCTACGTCATAGGCTTACAAAAAGTATATTAAAATTAATATACCCACCATACTGAATGTAGCCTAGATTCGGCATTATTTGTTTAAGTTTTTTTATATTAATTAAATACTCTTTGATGGACTTGTAAAAGATTTGCCATCAAAGTACTATATTAAATACTAGATGTATTGTAGCATATACTTTTTATTAATTTCGAATTTAAAAGTATGCTACAATACAAATATATGGGGTGCTGGAACGCATAATAATTATAAATGTTAATTTGATTTTTTATTTACGTTTACTTCTAATAAAGTATATACACAGAAATAAGTAAGTTTAAGAATAAGTTACTTTAGTATTTGTGTATATTATGTTCTCTATTTTACTTAATTTCCTAATGGACAACTCATGCGAAAATTTTTTATAAATCGATGTTCATGAAACTTCTTAAGAATTGATTTTTGTTCTTTTTATTAAAAAAATGAATTTTCATATGTAGCAAATACTTTGGAATTTATTTAAAAACTTACGATAATTCTACTTTTTTAGCAAATAACTTTTTATCTCAGAAAAAGAGTCGCACTTACTATGTAGATAGTCAAATACTTTAATATAGTATAGACACTGAGAAATACCATTTTGTGGGTTTTTTTACCATTTCTAGACTGGTTAGTTATAGTAAAAGCGGCAAAAAATGAACTACTTAGTGTAATGACAGCAAACATGGAACTAAAGCTTTAAAAATACTGCGCTTACCTTTAATATTTTCTTTTTTCGAACATTTCGCAACACTAGCAAGCTAGGTCGGCTAATTCTGGAACAGCCCTCGTTTGTATAAAAATACACATTCAATTCTTCAGTTGAAAAGCTAGAATTATAGCTCAACTCTGTATATATTTTACCAAGGAAACAAAATTAAATTTAAAAACTAAATAAATAAAAAACAAAAATTAAAATAAAATAAAATAAACATCTTGCCTTACCTGCTCAAACATTTATTTATTTTTTTATATTTACATTTACATGCGATTAAAATATAGTCTAGCTGCGCCTTTTGCACTTATTGACTTCAATGCATAATAGAAGAGTAAGATCATAAAGAAAGCCCAGAGAGCAATCTCGACTTTCTATACACACACACGCACTTGCATATATTATGCTCAAAAAAAATTTTGCATTTCTAATAGCCCTGCCGCTTGCACCTATTAACTTTAATACACAAAACAAAAATAAACAAAAACAAACTAAAGCGCGCAATCAATGCGCTTTACACACACACTTGCACTTATAAAAAGATCATACGAATGGCAAAGAGCGAAAAGAGCGCAATCTCTGCTCTACACACACACACACACATTGGCACTTGCACTTTTTGCACTCAATAAATAATCTGCATTTAGATTAGCTGCGCCGCTTACACTTATAAACTAAATCAAAAAGAAACCAAAGAGAGCAATCTTTGCTCTATCAACAAACACGCTCTGGCACTTGTCACACTCTCACCACTAAAAAAAAAACAAAACAAAAACAAAATCAAATAAAACACATGCATGCGCATCTATTCTCACACACGCACAGCATTAGCAATTGCTATTAGCGCCTTCCTTTATCAACATTTCATAGCCGGCTTAATTGCGCACTTTATTTATTGACATTAAATTATTATCCCACCAAAAAAAACATCAAAAATGTAAATTTTGGTGTTTACTGCAACAAAAAGATCTCGTATCTCAAAAATGCGCCGCAACAAAAAGATGTGATACCCACTCCAAAGTATCTTTGAAAGTTAATTTGGAGTTTCGTGTTAATAATTTTTTACTTCTATTTTTGCAAATCAGTTTTCACTAATATAGTCTGTATCAATAGGGCAATCGTTAGATTGTCTTGCGAAGCTTGTGATGGTGTATGTACAAAGTGCGGTGAGCTATTCGGAATGACTTAAGTCAGTGTCACGAAAATAAACTCAACAGTCCGTCTTTTTTACCCTCATCATAGAAAACACAGTTTTTGTAGTCTAGAATCATATATAAATATGTATGTTTTTAAGCAAAATGCGAAAGTTTATCCAATACATTGTAGTTCTTATAATCTTAAGTGATTCTGTAAGTAGTTTTGTATAAGACGTATAAACATGTTTTGTATAAAACGATTTTGTATAAAATATGCATAAATCTTTCTTACTGATTTGTTAAAATATGATTAGTGAACATTTATTAACGCTTAACACCAAATTTACTTCCAGAGATGCTTTGCAGTAGGTATCACATCTTTTTGTTGTGACGCATTTTTAAGATACCAGAAGAACACTAAACACAAATTTTATATATTATATTAGATGGTGTTTTTGGTAGGATAAATTAGTTTCTACAAATAATTATTTTTAAACGTAAAAAATTTGTCTCCTAGGAACGGGTAAAGCTTTGTAGCTTTTTCTCGAAAAAAATTTTATTCCTGCAAATTCCTTCTAAGAACTTTCCAACTGGAATTTTTATTTTTTTTGGTGCAAACCAATATTTATACCACTTGTTACCATAATTACGTAGAGTCAAATATTGACTCAGTTTATTGGCAAGGGGAGGTGAAAGTGAATTTTTGACGGAGGTGGCTCAATCGCTAACCGAGGTTATGATAAGCATTTTGGTATAGAGGACTTGGTGTCTGCCACGACTCCTTC
This sequence comes from Chymomyza fuscimana, assembly GCA_949987675.1. Classification (NCBI taxonomy): domain Eukaryota; kingdom Metazoa; phylum Arthropoda; class Insecta; order Diptera; family Drosophilidae; genus Chymomyza; species Chymomyza fuscimana. The sequence goes on from OX465090.1 coordinate 24,763,109, forward strand.
TGCCCGTTACATACATTGCACAAATCTAGTATACCCATTGGACCTATAGGTACAGGGTTTAAATACGGACTGTTGAGTTTATTTTCGTGACACTGACTTAAGTCATTCCGAATAGCTCACCGCACTTTGTACATACACCATCACAAGCTTCGCAAGACAATCTAACGATTGCCCTATTGATACAGACTATATTAGTGAAAACTGATTTGCAAAAATAGAAGTAAAAAATTATTAACACGAAACTCCAAATTAACTTTCAAAGATACTTTGGAGTGGGTATCACATCTTTTTGTTGCGGCGCATTTTTGAGATACGAGATCTTTTTGTTGCAGTAAACACCAAAATTTACATTTTTGATGTTTTTTTTGGTGGGATATCATACCTTTTTGTTAAAAACGATACGATAGTAGCTTAAATTCTTAACAATTGCGCATGTATTTAATATATTGATTTGAGCATATAATTGGAATTAAGCATAGCGGTAGGTGATAATAACAATTACTTTACATTTTTATGCATTTTCAAGTATTTTAAATTAATGCTGGGTAGTAAGCTATTTTGCCCACGACCGTAATTTTACCCCCTTGGCCTGTAAATTGTATCTATCTTTGACTGTACGTAATTATAGTAAAAAAATACTTAGAATCACCAAATTTGGTAAATTCATGTGGCCTTAATGAACAAATCCACATTCAATTTATTTTTTAATTTTTTATAGGTATGGGGTACTACACTGTCGGGCACCGCCTCGACTGTATCACATTTTTTTATTTTAGGGTTTTGCTCATATAGTAAACATAGTACACATATAAGTTTAATAGAGAAATGCAGTGTGTTACGCTACTTTACTTAAAAAGAAAATGTAAGCCCCTTTAGCCTTATGCAAACAATTCTTAGTAGAAACACTTGCGTCGTTAATATAGATCCAACCCGTCTTTTGCTTTAAAGTGGCTACATAAGGACTGCTGTTTAAAGTCCCATTATGAAATGTAGCGCTTATTACTCGGTATACCCGCCTATTTTCAAGATGGACGTAGAAACTCCTTTAACTTAACTATTTTCAATTTTAACTGTAACTTTGTTTTCATTGACCTTAAGCATAAGCGCTTCTCTCTTTATCACATTGTGCAAATGCACCATAGTTTGCTGACAATTCTGTTTGTTTTATTTAAAAAATTTTTGCAAGCAATATACTAGATAGTCGGTTTTCCCTGTTACTACCCCCACAATAATCAGTTTAACGAACCGAGTGCCATGATACCCTAATTATTAAAACTCAAAACGAAAATAATAAAAATAAATATGCATTTTATTATTATAATGCAAATAAAAAAAAAATTTCCATCAATATAAAAATTAAAAATATCTTTTATTATAATAAAATTAAAAAAAAAGAAATAATTTTGCCTCTGTCGAGATTCGAACCCGCGACATATTCGCGTCTGATCGGTACTCATCCCACTAAGCCATCAGCTTACACATAAGATGTGTATCAAAGTCAGAAGATTAACATCTTGTCTCAGTCTCTTTTCATTTTTCATTCCATTTCATTTCATTATCAACGTCCCGACAATAGCTTCGAATGTATGCGTGCATATACGTGTGCACGCTCTCGGATCTCTCGTTCGTTCTTATTCATCCGCATAAGTGCTTTTCTCTTTAACACGTTGTGCAAAGACAAATCAGAAACTGAACAAAATTTTGTTCACAATTTCACAAAATACCACCATAGCTTGCTGACAATTTTTTTTGTTGTATTTACAAATGTTTTGCAAGCAATATAGTTAGTCGGTTTGCCCTGCTACTACCTCCACAATAATCAGCGTGATGTACCGCGTGACATAATACCCTAATTATTTAAAATCAATACGAAAATAATAAAAATAAATATTTATTTTTTTATTATAATGCAAATAATAAAACAACCAAAAAAAAATGGATCAATACAAAAATAATAAATATTTTATGTTATAATACAATAAAAATAAATATTTATTTTATTATTATAATGCAAATAATAAAAAAAAAAATTTCCATCAATATAAAAATAAATTATATTTTATGTTACAATAAAATAAAAAAAAAGAAATAATTTCGCCTCTGCCGAGATTCGAACCCACAGCGACTTCGCTGCTGTCTGGTCGATGCTCATGCCACTAAGCTATCGACTTTCACATATTAAGTGTATCAAAGTCAGGAACTTAACTTGTTCGTGTTTCATTTTCATTCCATTTCCTTTCATTTCATTATCAACTTCCCGACAATAGCTTCGAATGTATGCGTGCATATACGTGTGCACGCTCTCGGATCTCTCGTTCGTTCTTATTCATCTACATAAGCGCTTCTCGCTTTATCACGCAAACGAAAGATCAGAAACGTAACAAAAATGTACCCCAAATACACGTAACTCCCATAAGCAAAGGCCAATTTTGTTTGTTTTGCAGACAATATAGCAAGTCGTGTTTTTGCCCTGTCGCTACCCGCACACTAAACAGGGCAAACTACCGCTTGCCCTAATTTAAGCAATTGCACGCACCAACCATTTCCGCATTTGGCTAATAACTCAACTAACTTATTTAAAACATTATAGCAATTTTTGGCAACACGTAAACTAAATAATTTTTAATGAAACTGCAGAGCGGAACTGAGCGTGACTTTCGCGTAATTTACTCTCATTTAGTGACAGTATTGCCAGATGTTCAGTTGCCAATAAGAGCAATGTTTTTCTATTAGGGACTAAGTAGTTGGACGCATATTTGGCAACCCTTAAAAAGAGAGATTCAGAAGTAAATATAAACAGCGCAAAAATTAGCAAGTTTATAATCATGAATATAAAATAAGTATATAGGTAACAACAACAACAAGTAAGGAAACGACACCACGGGGAATAGATAGTTAAAACTTCGAAGTTGTAAAGGATTTCGTGTACTTGGGAACCAATATTAACGAAACAAAAAATGACGTCAGCATGGAAATACGTCGACGGATTAATCTTGCTAACCGGTGTTACTCTGGGCCATGGTGGAATAATAAGGTGATGTCGTGCGAACGCTCACTCTCTCGCTTAGAGCCCTTATCGTCAGTGCAAAACTTGCTATGAATGAGTGAGGTTGGTTGCGTACGAAATTTTTAGCAGTGTGTGTTTTGTTTTTTAAACACGAAACTTGCAATACAAAAGCAAAACATTATGGGCAAAAGTAAACTTGTTAAAATTCAACTATGTAAAATTATTTATTATATTTATTAACTATAAAACATATCTGAATTGTTCTTTGTTATTTATTTACAAACATCAACAAAATTTATATCTATCTCTTTCACATTCACGAAGCAATGGTAAGAGAGCTTTCCTAACAGAAATGCTTTCGACCTCTCATTCGCACTCACACGCTACATACAATAAGGGATAGCTTTTACGGATGATACCACCTTATATTATTTCACCATGCTCTGGGCTAAGTAAGGAACTCAGGAGTAAAGCCCTCTCTCGACACACCAAAACAACCGTTTGCAAATCCCTCATCATACCCGTGCTTGGGCATTGTTATCATAAGGATAAGGCTATTTTAGGGGCATTCGAGAGAAAAATCCTCCGACGTATGTATCTTTGGACCGATAAATGTGGATGGTGATTTTCGTATTCGAATGAACCACGAGCTGTATGAGCTATACGGCGACAAATTTTTTTTATGGAACGGATTTCTAGATATTTATTATTATTATAACAATTTAGTGATAAATTGCATATTCAAGGAATTAACAAAACCAATTACTTAATACCTATGATCTGGTCTGATGATCTGATGGGGAATATTCGGAAACTGAATATAAATAATACCAAAGTGAGATACCTATAACATTATATGGATTTTCATAATGACATGAAGCATGATGTAACCCAGCCAAACAAAAAAAAAATCGATATTCAAGTCCTGAGCATTTTTTTTTCGGGTTGTCTAAATAATAGCAGCACGTCAGAGTCCTGACGTTGAAGGGGCTTACAGCGACTCAAAAACGTATAAAAACTTCCTTAAAAACCATAAATCGAAAGAAAAAAATATATGCGGTTTTTGAAATTTATCTGGGCTGTTTAACAATTGGATGGAATTGGGATTTAGAAATTTATTTGATCGCATCCCGCCTGACTATAACAGATATTAATTCCTTCGTCCCGACTTGTTTATTCTTTTAGTTTTTCCGCCCGGCTCAGTACCACCGGGTGTTTGTTTTTTAAATGCAATTTTTTGATGACAAAATGGTATATATAAAGCTATCAGTCTTAATGAATAAATACGAAAAGCTGAAGTTCAAAATCAAAATTACTTTTTTTTCTGTTACCGAAATTCTTCAATTTTTATTGGGCAGTTAGTTGCTAAGTTAAGTTAGACCTCACATTTTAATTACAGGAAAAATTTAAGTTCTCGATATGGCGAATGTCAAAACAATCCAAGAGTTTTTGGATCACAACGGCTTCTTAAATAATACTCTCTCAAATATGTTAGGTTTTCATAACATTAATATTTGAGTTTTCTAGACTACAAATTGTCTGCAGTAATTCAGAGTAATATTTAAAAATTTTGAACACAAACAAATTTAACACCAGGACCCGGCGGAATTTCGAAAAGCATAAAAAGGTTCTTTCATTATTGTCTATTCGCTGGACTTTGACCTATCATGTTTTAAAACTATTGAATTGCAGCTGTAAAAAATTAAACATAAAAAAAATAAAGTTAAGTAAGTTTACCAAAAAAGTGACACTGCCATTGCTAGTTCGATTGTTTATCAGCCTGCCCTCGTATTTAGCTCTCAGCATATCAATGCTCTCTCACGCTATTTTTGGTAAACTGAATGTCCTTTGCATAAGCCTTACAAAAGGTGGCTAGTATATAATACATATATGTATGTATAAGCCAGCTTGTTTCTATCTAAATTTAGAAATTAATGAATTATGAGTAAAAGGATTTGTTTCGCCCTTGTGCATCTCAGGACGAGAAACTGTGTCCACTTGACTGTGAGAGAGTTTTGCAAAAAACAGCAGCCACAACAACAACAACAACAACAACAATAAGCACATTTATTACCAACACATGTTTACACATGTGTCCTCTCTGCTAGTATGTGTCTGTATGTGTGTGTGTGTGTGTGTGTGCATTTTTAATCGCTTTGATCTTCATCTTTCCATTTGGTAATTAATTAAGCGGAAGGTTTCCGGTATTTGTTCATTAATATGCATGTAAATTTGTAGCTTAGACACACACACACACACAAAAAAACACTCAACCCAAAAAATAAAAGGGTTGTCGGCGCCCGAGTTTAAGTTATTGTTGCTCATGTCCAAGGACCCGGCCAGAGACCGACACGTATCTTCACCTAGTGTAGCAAACAAAATACCTGACACACTTTTGCCAGCTTGCCGAACAAATCTTCTAATTAATTAGTTCAAAAATGAAAACTCCCAATCCACCAAGTGTGTGAGCGTGTCTGTCTGTGTGTGTGTGTGTGTGTGTGTGGCATCCTGGCCAGTTTACCAAACCGGTTTTTGACTTTGGTTGACAGCGATTTGTGTCCCTAATGAGGAGACCTCATGCTGGGTGCCGCCAGTTACTGTTGCCGCTGGCCACGTGTCCACCACATGCCTTGCTGCCCTGTGGCATGTGGAGCGTATTTGCCGTGTGCTGGCATACTTGAAAATTCCCAGCTTATTAAGCTTGCACAGCTCAATACTCTGTAATTGTATATAGCTTATATAGCTCCCAAAGGATAAGCAAATCCAGTGTCACACATCCAATGCAGCGTCTGTCCAGACGTCAATTCAACCGGACTTGGAAAGCTATTCTCTCTATATTTATTCTCTAGGTTCTGATGGAATCGTAGCACTAGCAGCAGAATGCTTAAGAACATAATTATCGACAGTTGCTGATCAAATATGTTCCCGAACCATATTTTCCAGCTTGGATGGTCTCATTCACACAGCTGGAAGAAAAAGTATTTCCATTATTCAAAGTTCTTTCGGTCTAGCAGCTTAACATGCATATTTACGAGAAAAGATAGAAAGAGAGTGTCAATCTGGAATGCATTACCCAAGCCGACTCCACTAAATTGCTCTCAGCATACTTAAAGAGTAGGTTTATCTATGAACTGAAAGGTATCTCCACCCGAAGGAACTTGGTCTAAGAAAGCTGAGCTTTGCAAGCTCCAGTTGTTGTTGCCCACACATTAAGGTGCCCTTACGACAAGAAGGATGCACCAATTTGGTGAGCATAGAGTCTAAATGAGTTTCGTTATCCACTTAGTAACCTCAGCCTGAACCCTTTTGTGGTATTGGCAGACACACCATTAAACAACTGCTACGTGAAGAGGAGAGATCCAGACAACCCTTGAACTGGATTGGAACGACTGGTTCAGCCCAAGCAGCTGCTCGGCTCCTATGATCTGAATAGGTTCAAGAAAATCTCCCATCTGGGCAAGAACTCCCTTAGGATACTTACTGGGTTACTTACGGGTCACTGCAGGCAAAGGAAACACCTGAGCATGATGCGCATCGTAGATTCTAATACTTGTAGCTTCTGTGAAATAAGGGAGGAATCCAGCCAACACATACTTACGGAGTGTGACGCTCTCGCCAGAAGAAGGGCATCCCTCTTCCGCGATTACAGAATATGGATGCGCGACGTAGCTGGACTAGAACCATCCCAGATAATTAAATTTATCTCCATAATTGGACTGGCCAAGCAGCTTTAAAGCTAGTAGGGAGCACAATAGATCCTAAGGGTCGCAGTGAAGTTTCCCATTTACAATTATTATAAACCTAATAACATTACAATCGGATGGGGTTCATTTTCAAAACGGCTTTGGCTGAAAAGCTTTAAGTTCAAGGATCTTGGACATCTTCCATCAAATTTTGGCGAATTTAGCCTAATCGACTCCATTATTGACGTTGATCAACAATATGGGGTAATCACTGTACTTTTTTTTTCATGTAGCTTCCAAGTGTACCTATTGGCGTTTGTTCTTAGTCGATTTCTATACCAGAGGAGGAGGACGTCTAAACTTCAACCGTTGCTAGATTTAGGTCTCTATGGAGGCGTAGTGTTGCAGACGAACCAAGGACACCCTGTAATCAGCCGCATGGCGCGGTTCAGTAGCTATCACGTGGAGCCATCTTAATCGGCGCAACCAGTCTAACAGCCTAAACTAACTCTCTTCCTTCTAACGCTTTTTTATAATTTTTTTATTTTGAAGAATATTGGGTTAATACATTAAACTATTTATATTTGGAGCTGTACTATCACCTAATAAGCAGTTTTTCATGACGATAAGTAAGTTTTTAAGAAGACCTTAACCTGGTGCTGGGCAACAGCTCTGTAGAAGCTTCTCATTTGGCAGGCCACGGATAACGTCACAATTGGCGGAACTGGAACGGCAGGTCCAGTGAATGGTTTCTATGTGTCGGAGCTCAAAGTTTCGACCCCGGTTAGAACGATTGCAAGCGACTGGACATCCCGACTGAGCTATACCCTCTTAAATGGGTCTCCATGGCGATTTCAATGAATATCACTTGTTATATACATGTAACTACACTGCCGGGCAAAAGTTCCCGGACACTTGAGAAACTATACGGAATTGATTAGCGAACTCGAAAAGAGCTTCAAGCGTGTTTTAAAAATAATCGAATAAGTATATTGAATTATCAGCAACATAAATTCATCAATAAGCTAAGTTAATCATTTTTGTTTGTGCAGTAAATATAATTTCTCCGAGCTTCTTGTTTCGCGTACTATGAAAAGATAGAACGTTGAAAATCATGGAATGGCCAACCCAATCCCCTGATCTAAATTCAATCGAACTTCTTTCGGTTGAACTTAATCGTCAAGTCAGGAAACAGTGTCTGTCTTCGAAAGAAACTCTCTAGATTGCACTAAAGAAGACGTGGTAGCAGCTGGAAAAAACAGTTCTTGAAAAACTTGTCAAAAGAATGCCTCCTATCGTCGCAAAAGTGTGGAACAAAGTATAACCGTTCAATGTGTACAAACATATTATCTGTTACAGTTGAAGTAATATAGGTATTGAATAGTTTTAAAAAGAACAATCTTTAGAATAACGTTTTTTCACATCCTATCAATAGTTTCAAACTTTTATGATACATTTTTTAATTTTAAGGAGTAATTATTAGGTGTCCGGAAACTTTTGCCTGACAGTGTATGTGTTGCGTATTGTTGTTCTATTGGTTGATTTTCGTGGGCTTCTAAACTTTCCCTTCTATGGGGAAAGGCTTGGTGGTAAATAGTGAGAGGGGTGAGACTGAGGGGTGACTCTACAAACCAATTTGGATGACTGTAGCTTCTATGCAAACATATTTAATTATAGGTTGTTTTTCATAAGGCTTATAATCTTTGCCAATTACTCCCGAGGTTCCAAACCGAGTTTATGGTATTTTAAGAAAGAAAAGTCTCTTCCGAGTGTCATTCTTGTTCATTATACTGAAGTAAAGTGGCCGTGGAGGTGAAGAACCAAAAATAAATAAATAGTGTTGCCCATTTTTGGGCAATTTACAGCTAGATGGCGCCAGCAGTAACAACACATACTTTGTTTTAGCGCTTAAAACAAAAGGTTTATTTAGAAATGGTTAATGTGTTACAAGGGTAAAAACAATATTTAGTGAAATAAACAAATCGTTCGATAATGATACGTCCGGGAAAGATACCAACCAATTTGGGGTCCACTATTTTCTTTAGTCTATGTACCTATTTTTGCTCATTTATAAAGTTTGTGCATCTACAGAAAAGCTGATGTTACTGCTGGCGCCATCTAGTTGTTAAACGCCCAAAAAAAATAAGCAGCAATCTTGGTCAACAAGGCAGTATACCACAGATCAAAATTCTTGGCGCTAAGAATGATAAAGTTTTGTCTTTTTTAAAGGCTTTTCCTTTCATTTACAGCGATATTTATACCAAACGTTTTTCATTTTAATGTTCAAGCATTTGTTTAAATTTATAAACTTATTATTCAGTTTGGAAATTTTGAAACTGTGATCTGTATTATTTTTTTAAAAAATCTCGAAATGAAGTCAAGTTCAAGTTTGTGCACAAATAAAAGACAGCCCAAGCAATTGTAAAATCCATTGATGTCATTAATTTTGCCAAAGAAAGAGCATACAAACTTCGTTGCTATTCATTTCGAATTTCCAGCACACTTTTCGTATTATTATGTATTCTTATCGACATACTGTTTTGTATTGGCTCCATCAGCTGGAGCATATGCCATATTGCTCATCAATGGTACTTCAGTATTTGTGCGTAACTGTGTGTGTGTGCTGTGAGTGTATCAGTTTGTCAGTGTGTGTGTGTGTGTGTGTGTGTGTGTGTGTGTGTATCTGTGTGTGTTGTGTCACTATCATAGCATCATCGTTGGCTGTTGTTTAATTAAATTTCTGAAATTAAATGTTTTGTTTATATAAATTGAAAAATTCACTTATTCTCACACACAGCGAGACAAACAACAGCATAACAATGCGCCTCGAGAATGTCGAAAAAAACAAAAAAAAAGTAGATGAAGCTGGAGCTGGAAAACAACAGCTATTTGAGCACACAATGCATCCCTGCAGCAGCCATATTGCCAATGATAGGAGCATATTCATTGGGCCTCCATTGCAATTGGATGCTGTGTTGGATGTTGAATGTTGTACGTTGAAGGCTGGATGATGTGGCAGCCCACCTGGCTGCCATTGTTGGCAGCTCAGATCGCAGCTGATGTGCCGTCATATATTCAAGTAACACCCACTACTAAGGACAGCTGAGGAGAGAGTGGCCGCTGGGAGCTGTCTTCTCGATTTGGCAGGCATAGGCAACAAGTCACTCATTCGGACGAGGGTTGGCTTTTATGTTACGCGAGTCCTAGGCAATTAAGTTTATTATAATTTAAATAATATTTCACAAGTAAATAATAATAATAAAAAATTAGTTTCTAAATAGTTGATAGTTTTTTAAAATTTTAATTTATAGTTTTTGTTTATATAATTATTTATATAATATTTCATAAGTAAATAATAATAATAAAAAATTAGTTTCTAAATAGTTGATAGTTTTTTAAAATTTTATTTTATAGTTTTTGTTTATATAATTATTTATATATAGTTAAAATCAGCTTTAATGATTTAAAATATATAGAAAACTGGTATCTTCTATAATGCAATAATTTCGGAACATTTTTTTAATGAATGGAGTTGATTCAAAAATTGCCCAATTAAGTGAAAAAATTCTAATTTTGAAATTAAGATAAAATAATTCTTAAATTGAGATTCGTTGCAATTACTAAAATAAGACCAAGATTTTAAAAAAAAAAATAAAATTAATATTCTCAAATTATTTACTTAATTACGATTTCACACAATTTAAAAAAACATATTTTTAAAGCAAAACGAAAAATTATTATTATTATTAAAATTCTATTAGGCTAAAAAAATTATGATATTAACATTTTTGGCAGAATAAAATAATTAATAATAAATATAATAATAAAATCCAAGAAGTCTAAACTAAAATATAAACAACAATTACTAAAACAAGACCAAAAATTAAAAAAAAAAATAAATAAGTCATATTCTCAAATTAAGTTTAAATTTTTTTTATTTATTTAATTCATAACGATTTAAGCAAAAAAAAATATTTTTAAAGCAGAACGAAAAATTATTATTATTATTATTAAGTTATTAAAATTGTATTAAGTTAAAAAAATTATGATATTTACATTTTTGGCAGAATAAAATGTTAAACTTAATAATAAATATAATAATAAAATCCAAGAAGTCCAAACTATACAATTCTTTTTTTTTCTACATTTTTTTTTTTACTTACGACTTAAAATATAAACAACAATTACTAAAATAAGATCAAAAATTAAAAAAAAAAAAAATAAATACGTTATATTCTCAAATTAAGTTTAAATTTTTTTTATTTATTTATTTCATAACGATTTTAAGCAAAAAAAATATTTTTAAAGCAGAACGAAAAATTATTATTATTATTATTAAGTTATTAAAATTGTATTAAATTCAAAAAATTTTGATATTAACATTTTTGGCAGAATAAAATATAATAATAAAATCCAAGAAGTCCGAACTATACAATTTTTTTTTTTTTACATTTTTTTTATTTTGTTTATATTTAACAATACAATTCTTTTGATTATTTGCATTTATAATTTTCTGCAACCATTTAGCTGGAACCATCCTGGCCAACTTGGGATCTTTAATTAATTAAAAAATTCGTTCTCACCTTCTGTTTAGGAAATTAAGTTTTTGGTCACTTCAGCCTTTTTATCGAGTAACCTATGGCAAGACGATAGGCCCTATTTTGGCAAGATCCAATTCGCCAGCGATGCTGACTATAAAAATTTTACCAAAAATTCTAAAATTGAAATTTTCACAATTTATTACAAAAAATTGTTACAATTTTTCATTTAAGACTTTTAGTCTTAAGCAATACTAAATTTCAAAATTCTTAAAAGAAGACCAAAAATAAGATTGTAAATGTTTTTAAAATAAAAACACGATTTTCAGCATTTTATTTTTTGATTTCGAAAAAAGAAATCTATTAATTAATGCAAAAAAAATTTTAAAACTTCGAAGAAAATAATGCAAATCTTTTTTCAATGTTTTTATAATCCAATTTAAAGATATTTAAAAATGTGCAAAATTTTTATCACTAAACTTAGTATTATTTTAAAATTAAGCATTCTTATTCTTATTATTTTTAAAAAACTAAAATTTTTTGCGCGGACGTGGCTAGCAAATTGGTAGCTCGACCGAAAGTTGATCTTCTTAAAAAATAATCCATAAAACAATGCTTAAAAATGTATGTCCTAGTGCCATATGCCCGAAATAGTAAACACAACCCTCGCACTTATTTTTTTTACACGTCTGCAGGTTGTTTGTATGTGTGTGGGTGTGTATTTATGGTGTGCTGTCTCTGGCTTTTAAATTTGATTCATTTCATTTCAATGCCTTTGTTTTTGCATTGTGACAACTGGACAGGGGCGCAGCTTTCAGGGGGATTGGCATAGATGAGCTTTTAATAGACGCTGCACATATCAGATTTTTAACACAATTCCAATACAATTTTAAAGTGATTTATTTTCAAGAGTGTATATTAAATTCCCTTTGGACTTGGTATATACGCTTTGTTTCAATCAAAAAATTTACCAAATAATTGTTAAATAAAGCTAATTTTGATGCTCTGTTCGATTTTGTATACCCTTACCGAGCAATTATAAAAATCGACCCAAAATAACAAGTGATGTGAACTTCAGATGCCATATGGATTTGCAGATCCGAATCTGAGTCCTACAAAAACTCTAACACATAAAGGTTCCGAGATAAACTCAAAAAAAACCCATAAAATTTTTTTCGGATTTATGGTTTTTAGCGCTTTTTTGGAATCGAGTCCGAAGCCCAAAAACACGTAGCACGTCAGAGTTCTGGTATAATCTTTAAAATACCTCTTTGTTGAGGTCATATCAGTGGCCTGACATGATGCGGGTCTTAGATCTCGTATTCGAAGCGACCCCAACAGAAACTATTGTATTTTTCAAAGTTTCTATTTTTTTGTTTGTTCTAAGTTTGTAGGATTTTATATGGTATAAAAATGTTAAAATAATTTTTTTCTTAAATCCTTATAAAGAAGGTATAAAAAGAAGTGCTAAAAAAAATTTGGAATATTTAAGAAAAGTTCATTTTTTTTTTTTTAAATACTAATAATAAAAAAAAAAAACAAATAATCTTGAAAAATACTATTTTATAAGTTACTCGTACAAACGTAGTTTTTATTTTTTATTTTATATGTGTATATGTATATTTTGTAACAAAATTAATGAGTGGATATTATTTTAATTTATTTATATAATTATAAAAGAGAAGTTTATTCTAAATTATAAAAGATTTGTAGCCAGAGCAATGTAGTCCTTCAGGCTGATGGTTGGATCTATAAATTTAATATTCATATTTTTTTTTGAAAATGTGATGGTTAAAAACAAAAAAACATTTTTTTAAATTTCATTCATTTGTTCAAAAATATTGACTTTAAATCCAAATAAAAGCGTCCGATTTTGTTGGATTTATGTTTTTGTCGGATATCTTATTTTAAGTACCCAAAAAGTGAAAAAATCGTGAAAAACAAAAAAAAAATATTCAGAATTTTAATAAATTTTAATCCTAAAGCAAATTTGAGACTATGTAAAATTTTAGGCCAAAGTTTCTTCTTCGTAGAGTGGATGCTTCATTGATCTTGATTTTGTGACTTAAATGAATTGTTTGAATTGAAATCGCGAAATATTCAGCCGGAAATTTGTAAAAATTGTGAGAAACAACAACTGCATAACTTATGTATTTAAAATTTATAACAATTTAAAGAGAACTTAAAAATTTGAAAATATTCTTAAAGTTTTTTCGCATTTGCGCCATATATATTTTTTCACTAATGATAATCAGTCGCTTACGTAATTTTTATAATTATGGACATTTTTTCAAAAAAAATATAAATTCACATATTTAAAACCCTCAAAAAACTAGTTTTACCTATTTTCATATAAGCCTTAAAATCCAAACAAATCTAGTTAAGTACACCCAGTGCTCGCATGTGCCGAACTTTCGTCGGCTGCTCGTTAAAGCCGAAGCGCTAACCGATGGCTTGGCTTATACTAACACACTGACACTGGAATGAGCTCTCTTTTGGGATATTACTTACTTACTGTAGTCCTCTTCTCCTTGTGGAGCATAGGGCCTCTCTCTCTTTTGGGATATACCTGATAAAAACGCACTCTTCCGCACGGTTACGTTTTACCACCAGTGTTGAAAAGTATTTATATACATCAAAATTTTTTTTTTACAAGCTTGTATGTTATTTTTATAAATAGCAGAGCGAGAGAGCGAGAGAGCGAGCGAGCGAGCGAGTTACATGCAAAGGATGTCTATGTAACGCATGACACACACACACACACACACACACACACACACTGTCTCTCTCTCAAGCAGCTGCTGCCTCTGTCGTTCGTATGCAAAAGAGCGCAATGCAAAATACACCAAGGCTGGGCAGGCGCTCATCGCACATCCTGCCTTTATTTATTTTCACATAGTCAAATATTATTTCGCTGTATCATGATCGTCAGTCTTGCGCTGCAACTTGTGGCATAAAGAACGTGTGCTAAATATTTGTGCTACAAAATAAAATGTGCTTTTTTTTTGGTGAGAATATTTTTTTTTTTTTTTAAGTGTTTTTACTGTGTTTAAAACAAGTTCCCAAAAAGCAGTTGTGTTTTATTTTTTAAGGCTTTTTACAAAAGTCCATAGACTCCTTAAAAAGAGCACCCCACAAGTCAACAATTTCGGTTTGACTATTAATTTTATTTTTATTTTTTTGCATTTTTACTTTTACAATTGGCAATTGAAATTCATGACGACACAAGAGATTTAATTTCGGACTGACGCTGTGAGTCGCATTTGATGTGGCTACCAACTCCCTCAGCTGTTGAAATTTTATTTATTATTCATACAGAGCTTCACACCAATGCAGTCCACAGTGCACGTTCAATTGTATATAGAGGAAGGACTTGCGGAAGTGCTGGGCATGTTATCGTAGCAGGGAGCAGGGAGCAGAGAGCCGGGCGGGAGCTTAGCTAGCGCAAAGTCAACTGAAGCGAGAACCATATGGAGATATCAGTTTAAAAAGCAATTATTGTTTAACCTGACAATTGTTATGGCTGGTCGGGTGCCAACGGACGAGCAATTATTTTGGCAGGTGGGCACGGAATGGACTAGGTTAGGGCTATTAGAACAAATGAATTTGTCATAATTGTTGGCTAGTCGAAACCGCCAACTTTGGCCAAGCGGATTGCAGTGGTTCGTTCAAAGGGCTTACATAGTTTATAGTGTTGGTTTAGTTACAAAAAGCTTTGTTTTAAGATCTTGAATTAAAGCTTCAAATTTTTAAGTTATTCATAGATAGAGCTAACAAAATGGGACCTGAACTAGGCTCTGGTAAAATTTTCATTCAATTTTAATAAAGGCATCAGTGAAGAGAGGCCTGTCTCTTAACAGGGCTGTGTGCTGAACCTAGGTCCACTTAGCACCACCAGTGAAAAATGAAGACATAACCTCAAATAGATATTCGCGAAGCAAAAGGCGCTTGAAGAAACGCTTCGTATCTAGCTGATTAATGCTTCAGAATAGTCTCAAAGAAGGTAAAGCAGAGAAGATAAGCTACACTTTTTAAGTGCGTCAAAATCCTAAAAAATAATTTATTTATGTAGCAACTGTACACTTAACAAAAAGAAACGTCTTGAATTTATATTTGAGAAAATTTTTTGTTCTATATTTCCTTTAAATTAAAAACAAAAAAAATACTCTAAATCTCAGCATTATAGCTAAATATTCTTACAATGAGTAAAAAATGCGTTTTGATAGCAATTCTTCCAAAAATCATTAGCAAAATTCTTTTGAGAGCAATTCTTTTAAAAATCATTATCAAAATTTTTAAGAATTTCTGTCTTAAAATGTTTTTATAATCAATAGCATTTTTTTTTAAAATTAAGAATTTCTGTCTACTAATAAACGCTCTCAAAATATTTACACTTAATAATAGAAGAATCGCTCTTGGCGAAATTTTAGCTCCGCAAATTTCTCGCTTTTGCATATCTTGAATTTTTTTCAGTGTAAAATTTTTTTAAATCCAGGAACGATTATTTTTCAAAATAGCTTAAATAATATCGGAGCTGATTTGTTCCAACATTATTAAGATAGATAGGAATAAGCAAGTCCTATCCAAGAAACGATATCACTGAAAATAGAATATATAACTAATAAGATTAGTAACAATAAAGATAATTGATAAAAAATTTGGAAGTGAGTTTAGTAAAGTGCTTCATATTTGCAACAAATAATTTTATTATTTGTTGGGCTTTGCGAATTGATTTGTATAGGATTCAAAATTTTTAAGGTGATGCGTAGCTTGATGAAAAAATTTCTTTGGTTCATGGAATCATTCATAGTGAGCTGAAAAATTTTATCACAGCAAGTAATAAATATTTTTGAACCAATTTGATCTACTCAGCGGGAGATGTGTAGCTCAAGCAAGAGCTCAAAAATTGAGAAGATATACCATAAAAAGTTCACAAAAACAAAACGATGCATTTTCTTAAAAAATTACTGACTATGGCACACATTATAAATTTTATATATCAAACATTTGATATTCGTGGATCTTGGTTCATGAACTAGTTCGTGCAGACCAGAAAGTCAATGTTTTAGTTGGTAGCAAAATTCATTATATTTACCAAAAAAAAATATTTATTTTTTATGTTGTAGTACCATTATTTTTTTTAACTATTAAACGTGAATATTTAAAATTAAATCATTATAAAACATTTAACAAATATTTTTAAAAAATTCATAAAAAAAAAATAATTTATAAAACATATATAAAATTGTTTAATATTTATATAATATTTAAAAAAAGGTAAAAAATTATAAAAATATTTTTTTTTTTGTAAATAATTTTATTTGAAATACTCATGTATGGCAAATAGTTAAACAAAAAACTAAAGGTACTACAATAAATAAAAATAATGAGATTTAATTTTTTTATTTGGCGAATATAATGAATTTAAGTGCGAACATAATTTTTTTTAATTTTTTGTTTTATTTTAAAAAAATTTAAATTTTAAATACAACAAAAAAATTTTTTTATTTTGCAAATGTAGTGCATTTTGTGCAAACAAGAATTTTATTAAACTTAAAATTTTATATTATTTTATTTTATAAAAATGTAGTTTTAAAAATATTTAGGTTATTAGGTTAAAAAATAACAAATATATTAAGTTATAAATAAAAAAAAAAATTGTATTATTTATATGTATTTATCATGTATATATATGTATTCACTCTTAGCTTTTTCAATAATTTGTTATACGTGCGTACTTAAAATTAAATTATTTTAAAATATATTTATATATTTGCAAAAAATATGTTTAATCATTTTTATTTGCGTTTTTAAACAAAATTAAAAAATTGTATTTATTAGAAAGTGTAACAAATATTTTTTATAAAATAAATTTTATAAAATTTTATTGTTTTTATATAAAATAAATTTTATAAAATTTTTTTTAATTTTTAAAAAAAAAAAATTTTAGTTAAATTTTTCTAAAATATACCAAATATTTTTTATAAAATAAATTTTATACAATTTTATTCAGTATTAAAAACATTTTTATTTTAAAAATATAATTTTATAAAAAAATATTTAATAAAATAATGAAAATGCATTTTTATAAAAATTATTTTATATTTATATTTTTTTTTAAAAAACTGTCGGACACCACCTAGACAGATCTATATTTTGTAGCCTTTTTATTTAAATTTTAGTCAAAACATTTTAATTTTACATCTGTTGCATAAAAGCACTCCCACAAAAAAAAAGGAAAATGTTAAATTTGTAAAACTATTGCAGCAATTAATTAACTTTATTTTGGAGCCAATATTTAAGCAATCGGCCTTACCGATTAAAAGCTATGCGTAAATGTATGCTTTTTGGCGTGATGTTACACAAAAAAAATTTGGCTTTGATTTATATTCTTAAATGTTGTACTGGTGCAGTGTAACTTAAAGTTATTCATACCCGACTTTAAGGTAGAGCATTTTTTTGTATTGGGCTCTCATGACGTTACTTGAATTTCGTTTACAAATTTTGTAGTTATAATATATCTTATTTTTTATATATTTTTTAAGTTATTTATTCAAAACTATACTTCAATTATTTAAAAGATCAAATGATTAAATGAAGCGCACATTAAAAGCGTATACGCCTGACTTTTAGATAGCCTTTCGATCAAATTCGGCATAGTGCTAAGATACTCCAAAAAACTTTTGGAGTATAATATTTGGAACATTTTTTTAACTTACAATAGAATTTATAGCAATCCGATTTAATTAAAATATATGCAAGGCTTGAGAACTCTAAGCTTGGTTACAATAGAAAGAAACGAAACGAACATACCACAAATTATGCTCCGAAAATGGTTTTTTGTCCGATAGGTTCTATGGAATTATATATGATGGATGTAGTAAACCGATTTTGATAAAATTTGGTATAGTGCTTGGAAACAAAACAAACTTGCATGATTGGGTGCTTTAAAAAAACTTTCGAAATTCCGTCACGATAGATGTTGCTTCTTTTTGAGGTCAAAACGAAAAAATTTAAAATAAATTCATTTTCCCTAAAATAAGGCTGAATCGAAGTCTAAGGTTTATTCAAGCGTCATGTCTATATCGACTTCTCTAGTCACTCTTATCATAGTTTAGATAACTTTGGGTAATTTTCGACGTCTCCTTCTATAAGTAAAATACATTTTAGATAAAATAAAAGTCACAGAGTTTTATTTTGCCATACGCCTTTTTGTTAAATTTTCCATACCGCTTCAGAGTCCAGTTTTACCCACAACGTTTACAAAAGGCGTCTTTTTATGCCATACAAATTGTCGTGAATTGCGCCAGGACATTGTCAACAGATGCCAATTATAATCAAAATTAATACTCATATCTGGTGCTGGCCAGCTGCTGAGCTACCTACCAACAAAGCAGTAAGTGGCTTGAGCCAACTCTGGATAGGCACGACTGCCTGTTATTTCACAGTTAGCTGCATTTCCTTAATGCAGTTCTCTCACACACGCGTCACTGTGACGTCAGCAATTGCCGCCAATTGGCTGATAATGGCTAAGCACACTCAGTGCCACAGAGAGAGAGAGAGAGAGTGTGATAGAGTACGTCACACGTGACTCCTGGGCGTCATTTACGCTCACATGGTCTGGCTGTATGCCACCATATCTTGTTCCAGCAGCCACACACACACAACGATGACAAAGGCTTCCAAACAAATTTGTTAAGGTCGAATTGCCAGCGACTTCAAACTGTCAAGGACTCCAATGGACAATGGCAGCGTCGCTAGCAAAGATTTAGCACTTTGAGCTGAAATTGCCTGCTAAAAGTATTTATAATCCAATATAGCCAACTAAAGTATTGGCGCTAAGAAAGCCAGACCGGGTCAGACCAGAGCCAGACCAGTGCAGCCTTGGCCAGATTCAGGCAACGAACATAGAGAGAGCTTAACAAGCCAGGCGGCGGGCGCCGCCAGGGAAATGTGAGCGAAAAACAAAAATGAATTTATGGCATCGTAAATCAAAAGCAATATTGTCATATTCTGCAACTTCCTGGCCACCTTTCGGCTGCAGTCAGGATGCCAGCGACACTGCCGGGCCGTTTCTTTTGTAACCAAGCCGTAGCTGGAGATGGTGACGTGCACGCAGTTGGAGACGAAGACGCAGACTACGGTCGTGTGTGCTGCTGGCCACGTGCAAGTGCTTTTGCCGCCATTGAATATTGTTTTTCACGCATTCACAGTGAAAAATAGTCAAGGGCGTAGTCAAATGGGGGCAGCACCAAAATCACTTTTTTTTTGTGAAAAAGATACTAAAAGTATCCCGCAACAGTTTTTCAAAATCGAAAGAACCCTTAACTTCTTAACCCATAAAAGTTTTAATTTTTCCCCTACTTTGTCTAAAGCAGACTAAGCCCTTCGCAGCAGCCCCCGGCATACCCATGAAACCACCATGCACACAAGCACAGAACAATTTGTAGTACCGGAGTCTGTGCCGGGTGAGCTGGGTAACTGGTAACTGCTGGCGACATTGCCACCATGTTGCCTAATGTGGTCATTCCGAGGGGGCGTGGGCGTATGCGCCTGGATGTTTGTGGCTATTTGGCATTGGGTTGCCTTTGGAGTACGCTTGGATTGCATGCAACCTTTTGGGGGTTGCCTCTGAATGGCTCCACAACTACAGCAACAACAACAAAAGCCGCATCGACATCGTTGCACGGCGCGAATCTGCTCAGATTGCCATCCATTGGCTGGACACTGACGCCTCTTGTGCTTCGCCTGATGGCTTTGGTTACATGTTTGATGCTTCTACGACGTCATGGCTGGGCAAGCAGTGCGGATTACGGCTATGCCATTCCATGTCCAAAGGCAAAACAAAGTATCCTGTCAATATTAATTAAAAGCACGAAACGTTTTGGCTTTCAATGAGCATACATTGTAGCTAGCGTAAAGTAGATGGTATGATATGATATAAACTTGGTTGCTTTCTTCCAAAGAATAGAATATCTTTATCTGTATGCAGCAGGCAATGCAAAAACGTGAAGATATGCAACTTTAAGGTCCAGCTTAAAGAGCGCAATATGTGAAATATTTTTAAATGTCATAAAAAAAAAATAAAGTTTATGTTAATTTTTAAGTTCTGCAGCAGGAGATTCACATTGAACTCGGGAATCGTCAGCAGCGGGCTGTAATTTTTACAAGCAAGTTCGTTGTCGACGAAACCTGCATGCAATGTGAATGAACAACAAAATATAATCAAGTGAAAGCTATATCTATATTTAATGCTAGATGTATGATGTTCGTCGTATCGACGACGATAATTTTTTGAAGTGTTCTGGAAGTATAAGTTTTGTGTGATTTTTAAAATATTATTTAACATTTTTTCATAACTTGACATTGTAATAGATATCTTGCTGACACCCGTCAGGTAAAATTAAAATAAATAATTTGCAAATTAATAAAAATAAATCTATTTTTGCAAATTTTGCACTGGAAAAAAATACGTAGGTACATATGGGTTTTTCAGATTTTGCTCCATAAAAAGATGAACATGATGAGTCAACTGAAGTTGGCGCAGATGTACAAGGCGATTTAGACAAGACTGAACATGAACTGGAAAAATCGATCTCTCAGATCTAGGCGTTCATACAGACGGACATGGGTATATTGATTTCTCTAGTCACCCTGATCATACTTTAGGTAACTTTGGGGGGTCTCCGACGTCTTCATCTGTATGTTTCATACATTTTCGGCTTGCACAAACTTAATATACCCTTTGTACCATAAGGGTACAGGGTATAAAAAGATCCACATTTTATGGTTTACAAAATATTTACAATGCGGAAAAAGTATTAATAAAAAAATGCTTTTTTTTTGCTTATATACTTTCTTTTCTAAAAAACTTTAGCTTCTGCATATGCTGGACCAAAGTACTTATCAACCATATCAGTATATAGTTTGTAAGATCATATCTTCGTCTAAAATATTGGGTTCTTCTGCTGCTCGACGACTAATTAATGGCGTTTGGAGGTAGCTTTGACAAAATTCCACTAAAATATTTTTTGTTCCATATAAAAGCATGATTTTTGCAGAGTTCTATATATTACGAGTAGCTCAAAACTCAAACTGAACCTAATATTAAAACTAATATAAACTGACATTCGCAGACAATGACGTCACTCAACAAAATTTTAAAAGTTTTACCAAATCTGATTTTTGATACTTTTTTAGATTACAGCCCAAAAAATCTACAGACCAATTTCTAAACTTACGGCAAGAAAAAGTTAAAAAAAAAATTGTGTTCGTAAAAGCTCGTTTTACATACTTGACTATATGCAAGGCTATAAAAACTATAACACTAAAAAAAACTGAATATCGAAAAACTTAAAAATATTACAAATTATTTTTCGACAGTTTGAGGATTAGTGTTGGTATAGAGTAGATGATGGAGAAGTGTAGGGTACAATTAACTCTGTATTATGTATTAGAAAGAATAGTTAGAAAAGCAGAGTGCATGTTAGGATTTGGACAGCTAGCGGGAACTCCAGGCATTTGGCGGCAGTCTAGGTCTACATAAGGTCAGTGCGGAGCCATTTCTGGATATTCTTGGGCAGTCTGATAAAGAATTATTGTAGCTTTAGTTGACGGTCTTTTCTGAGTGAAACGGGAATCGAGTCACTACGCAACTAAAAAAAAATAAATATAAATCTAGCTTCCACTTATTTGGGTCTCTTGGCCAATAATACCCAAAGACATCGAGCATTATTAAGATAATTCAAAAGTAACTATTTAAATACTTTATTGTGGAAGCAGAGAGAGAAAGGAAATACTGAAACCTTGGCCTTATTACATTATATAATAATTAATTAATTTACAGAATTAAATTTAAGCAACGTTCTAGCTGAAACATCGTCATGGATCATTTGTTTTAACTTAGTGAATTTTCAGTTGAAAACCAAAACTAGTAATAACAACAATTTTGATCACTTTTATTCCAGATTTAAGCATATCAAAATCTTGTTTTGTGAGAAACGAACAAAAACTTGATTTTACTTAACATTTATAAATGAGATATATCAAAATGTATTTATGCATGTTTTATTTTGTTTGAGACTTAACATTTGTGTGACGTTTGATCGAAATTGGTCCAATATTTTATCTAGCTACCATACAAAATTGAACCAGCTTGCACTGCTTTGCAACACCTTATAAAATTCATTGCCATTAAGTCGCTCAAGCTGAAAGCTAAGATAACTTTAAATTGTTATTGGTGTTTTTTTGTTGTTAAAAAGTAATGTTAAAGCATTGTCAAACAACAGTTTATACACATAGCTTAATTTACATTAATTTAGTTAAAACTTTTGCAAATATTTTTATACTCTCTATGTACAAAGGGTATATTGAGCTCGTGCAAGCCGAAAATGTATGTAACATACTGAAGGAGACGTCTGAGACCACCAAAGTTACCCAAAGTATGATCAGGGTGACTAGAGAAGTCGATATACCCATGTCCGTCTGTCTGTCTGTCCGCCGGTTCGTCTGTCCGCCTGACTGTCTGTCTGTTCGTCCGTAAGAACGCCTAGATCTCAGAGAAGGTAAGAGTTAGAGCAACCAAACTTTCAGATTAGATCCCTTATTATTACATAGGAGACAAGTTTGTTTTATTTTTTTGATATCGATGTTACATTATATAGTTCCCAAGGGGTATTCCAGAGGACCTCGAAAAAAAACCAATGTTTAATGTTTTAGATGGATCATTCGTTTGTTTATACAGATATCGTAACCAAATTTGGCATTCGGAAGTTTTTTTAAGTTCCCCAGCACTGTATTAAATTTTATCAAAATTGGTTGACAATATGATATAGCTCCCATAGGACCTATCGATCAAAAAAACCTTGTTGGTGCAAAATTCGTTGTATTTCGTGTATTTAGGAAGTATCGTAACTAAATTTGGCAAATAAATATCTTTTAGAGTTCTTAAGCAATATTACGGATTTGATTGTAATGTGGGGGTACAGGGTATCCTAAAGTCGTCCGCGCCCGACTTTAAAGCCATCTTTTTTTTCTGGATTTTGATCTTTTCTTGGTAAATATTTATTTTAATGCGAATTTTGAGATTTTTGTTTAACTGTTTGGTGCTAGTCTTGGCATAAATTTATTAAAATAAAATTTGTTTTATTTCAAAATCAGGCCAAATTACTGTGTGGGCGCTTCATTTTCTTTATTCGTATAATTACCCATAGCGACGCGAGCTTCTTTGCATTTTCGGCTCAGTCCGTGAAGCCCTCCCTTCGATCAAAATATTGCTCCGAAATGGCAATATACATCACCTTGTTTCCTACAACGTTGTTCGCTACAGAGTAGAGGGTATAGCATAGGCATGATGACCTGAGTGTAACCTGATTATGCTCTCTTTAGGGGGCATGCTAGAAAAGGCAACACCGGAGAGCCTTTAAAATTTCCTCCAATATGGTCAGGAGGACTGAAGACATTGATATAGATTTTCGAGATTCTCAGACCTAGGATAATAATTCTAGTTTAGTTCAAAATCTGGTATATTAAGCTGGTGTAGTATATGTAAAATACCATACAGAATGAGACATCGGAAGCCCCCAAAGTTACCTCCAAATATGGTCAAGAGCAAAAAAGAAATTTATTGAGACTTATCCGTCCGTCTGTTTGAAGGTCTAGATCTTGCAGACTATTAGAGCTAGTATAAAAAAAAATTGAGATTTAGACTGCTTATATCAGTGCATAATTATCGGAGATAACGGCAATATAGTTTTTTAGAGACTTCAATCGAATCGACTCCGTGGCACAATTTTGCATAAGGATAGCTGCGTCTTCAATAATCTGGAAAAGCTTACTATTGAGACTCTCTCTCTAGCGCAAGCCAATCAAGGTCTGTGGTGACAATCCCAGCTCATCACGCCTACAAAAAACCGGAAAATGCTCTGCCCAGGAACTGCAGGCGAATCCAACCACCAACGCACATGCTTGAATGCCTCCGTACTATGCTGGATACTTTGGTACTTCATGCATAAATCACAATAACAAGGACCACAAGGACAACAACAAGAGAAGTAAATGAATTTTTGGACACTTGATTAACCACAACTCATTTAGTTGTTTGATCGGTGTGTCGTTTGTACGAAAATTTGGTACTTCAGCTGTCTCTGTCTGTGTTTCCTTTGCGCCGGTCCTTGAGCTACCAAAGTGCCTCGAACTGGGTGGCATGCCACAAAACGAGACTAAACGAAAGCAAACGAAATGAAACGTTTATTAACTAGTTATGCCAAAATGCGGACAACTCGGTGACAGTTGCCAAACAACCCAAGTGGCAAGTAAGCAACATGCAACATGGATACGCTAATCAACCCTTGTCAGTCAATCAGTGCATGGACATGGATATGGATATGGACACAGCCAAGGGGCGGGGCGGGGCCGGAGCTGGGACGAGCACACTTTCAATGAACTGCAAAATATCTAATACGCTTGGATTTTATTCAATTTTGTCAGTTAAGCAAACAAGCAACACAAAACAACCAAACAACCAAACTGACATATGTAAAGCCCCTTAACCCCGAACCAATGTTAACCCACTTTGAAGCACTCAATCCTTCCTCTCCATACCCAACGTGGACAAAACCAAAATTGTTTAATACTTCTCTGATCGCTGTCATGATGAAACTCATTTGCTTGTATGCACAAGTTCTTCAGCAGCATAATAATAAAGGCGATGTCCATGAGGATGTCGATGCCGATGTCGATGATGATGATAATGATGAAAGTGTGTTCAATTGCCGGGAAACTCTTTGGTTTCCGTTTCATTGCTGTCCAAACACACGGAACGGCCCTCATTGAAGTGTATTCAAAAGGATTTTAGCGTGTCAATCTGTTAGGAGCTAGCTCCTAGCTAACTGACTGACTGACTGACTCGAGTGTAACAAGTTGCTACTGGAACACATACCACACACCAACGCCCATCTACACAGACACACACACACACACACACATACCTATAATATTTTAACCAACTTGGTAACCACAAAAAGCGTTTTCAAAACGTTGCACAGTGGGACAGTTCACAATAAATGTTGACAATTTGTGTACAAGTGAGCTCAGAACTTTTGTTTGCGGAACTGGGTTGAAACGGCAAAGATCGTTGTGTTGGCCTAAAGGGTCAAGGTTCTACCCTGATTATAAAAAAAAAACCCCAGACGAGACCGGTTGTCCTTATATGCTAGACAGCACTCCACAACGTCACAAGGCTTCAAAAAGCACATCCTGCTGAGTAAGATATTGGAGAGAGGAAATGTAATGAGCTCCATATTAAACTAAGATGACGATTTACAAGAAAAGTAAATCCACTCACTTCTGCGTCACAAAGCTCATACGGTCTTCTATTATGAATAATAAAAACAAATAGATGACGCTCGAGTAAATACATTCTAGAGAAGAACAACCATTGTGGGTAATGCGAATGGTTCCAGGCCAAGCCATTTCTTGGTACTTAAACTTACCTAGGTTCAAGAAAACTTCTTTTAGGATGCTGACCTTATTACTTATAGGGCATTGTTGACTGAAGCGCCACCTGAGTAAGTTGGCAAATAAGGACTTGAAGATTTTATGAAATTAAGGAGCAATGCTCACAGCACAAATTTGGACTAGCTGAGCAATTATAAACCGAGCAGTGGACGCAATACATTTCTAGTTTCTCTATTTACATTATTACAATTAATCAACTTTTTTGCGTCACCTTTGAGCTTAAGTGGACCACTGTGCATTGGCGGCATTTATATGTCCTTCATGTCTTTCATGCATGTCTTTGTTGTTGTGTGCGTGTGTGAGTGTATGCTCATTTCCGCCTTTCTGAGCATTCTGTGGCATTCCAGACCCGCCCACTCCATCCCTTTCCGTTCCAAACAAAAAGCCTGAAGCTTGGACGACCAGCTAACAACAGCCACAACTAGGCCGCATGCAATACAAATCGAATTATAACAGCAATGCAGCATGCAAATTGATTGCATACACACAGATACACACACACACACGCACACACACTTGCACAGTTACAATTCAATCACAGATACAGATACAGATACTGAGTAAGGGGACTCATGAGCGCTAATTCCGTTAGGCAAGCGTCACTTAAGAGACGTCAACTTGGCGCTTCCAACAAACGCCCGTCATCGCATGTCAATCAAAGAGGCATAGATGAGAGAGAGCACTATGAAAGGCCCCAAGTGCCGGTCCGAACAATGGAGCACTGCCAACAAACCGGACGAAGGCTACTTTAATTAAATTACTTAACACTCCAACATGCATGCATTTTCATAAACGAGGGCAGTTTGATAAGTTAGTCTATTGGCTTTGACTAACTTGGAATGCAACACTGTTGCTTAATCATAAGCAATCCCGTGAATATAAACGAATAGGGGAAAATTCATGGAAATGCCTAAAAACTCAAATACCAACACCCAAATCAGGGAAAGGGGACTCTGCACCATAATCCATTTCAATGGTTGAGTGAAATATAAGATACACCGCAACTTCAAGACACTCAAAGGATATTGTTACGTCATGAAATGATTCTGGACGATCGGAGAATAAGAATGCATAAAAACGCTGGGGCTATAGGCTCATGGACAAGAAAAGCTATCATCACAACGGGTAGCACGATTCCTGAAACTCGAACAACCTTAGGAATTACTTTACCATCTTTCACTCCAGATGTAGCCACTAGTAACTATTTTCTGTTTCCAAGCCTGAAGAAAGAGAAGGTAAGAGATTTGGGCTGAAGGCAGCCTCTGTGGAAACCTCCGGTGGCAAGAATGGTTTACGGATGGGTCCAAAACTGAACAGGTTGTAGGTTGGAGTCGCTGGACTCTACACCAGAATCTCTATTGCAATGGGTATTTGGACCAGTGTCTTTTAAGCAGAGATTCATGCCATAGAGATCTGCGCCCACAGTATCCTTCACAAGGGAACTAGGGTAGCAAACTTTTTTATTTATTCAGATAGCCAAGCAGCCATCAGTGCACTATCATCATGGAGCATCTCCTCCAGTCCTGTCTTCCCTAAACAGAGTCGTGCTTTGTTGGGTACCTGGACACTCAGTAGTGAATGGTAACGCGATCGCTGATGATCTAGCACGACAGGGTGCCTCCACCCCGACTACATCTCCTGCGCCTTTCTGTGGTATTGGTTGGTCCACAATTAAGACCATGGTAAACAAATGGGCTGCAGGAGAACGTAGGGGATACTGGCTCTCCTTACCGGGGCTGCGTCAAGCAAAAGCGCTTGTCAAACCTCTGGATAGGATTAAGACAAAAGGTCTTGGCAGAGCGGACTTAATACTCCTGGCAGCATACCTATCTGGGCACCACACTGTAAGATACCATCTACAGAAAACGGGCACATCGGATTGTTCAGAGTGTAGACTCTGTCTCGAAGACGATGAAACCACCAGACATATTCTCTGTGACTGCCCAGCGCTGGTATGGGACAGAGCCTGTCATATGGGAAAGTAACGGATCAGTCCTTTCCATCTTAGGTCATTACCAACAGAAGACCTACTGCTATTCATGCGGAAAGCGGAAAGTCTTTTGCATTGATTGATGGGTACGGTACAAAAGATCTTCTAGTCGTAGTGCCCCACCGCCTTGTGAGGAACCCATACGGTGGAAAAAAAAAGAAGAGATTTGAGTCAAATAAAGAGGTCAGCAACAAACTCAGGAATATCTATTACAATCGAACTTTCCTATATGGAATTCTCACGGGAGCAAAATTTAATTTGTTGAACAGAAATGCGTTATAGAACTAAATTCCATATTCCATATCGGTCGTGCTCCGAAAAATGAATCCGAATATTGTTTTCGTATATTTAAATTGGATTTGTTTTGAAACCACATGATTACAATTTCACAAAAACGAATTTTTTATGTGGTTCGAATCCGACAAATTTGTTGCAAGTAAAACCAAATCTAATTGGCCAAATAGGTTCAAAAGTGTACTTAATTTAAACTGAAACAATTTTGTAAACAATTCTTAGATTCTATTTATGCCAATTTTTTAGTTAGATATTTATTAATAATTATTTTTAAATATTTCTTTTCTAAAAACTTAAAACGAATTTTTGACATACTTACATTCACAAACGTTTACATGGTTCATGTCTTGCATAAATATATTTCCCTTGCCATAAGAATAGCTAAGTTATGGTTTATTTCAATCGAATGGTGCAAAACTATGCTAAAAAAGAGTAAGGAAAATTTGAGAAGATATCGACAGCAAAAAATGTGGAATTGGGAGCACGTTTACGTTTTCCGAAGCACAGCCGAATAATACTGTTTCGGATACTGATATGAAAACTACTTTTGGGAGAAGTCATAGTGCGTCCTTGCCTGAGGTGATAGTTGCGTATGCAACAATGTAAGGGAAATATAAGAATTTATCCAAAAAAGTAAGGAAAATATGCCAGTTTTCGAGAGCAAAATATGTGGAATTGGGAACAAGCAAACACCAAAACCAACGAAATTTCTTTGTTTTTCGTATCACGGCCGCCTTCTTTACCGAAAAAAAAAAATGATTTTTTTAAAAAGTCGCTGACTTATCGAGCTGCCCTCGTGCTACATTGAAGCAGATGCAAATGCTCACACAAATACTCTAATTGGGCTTAAAGATTCAAAATATGTTTGGTTTGGTTTTTGACTTAAATATTCGAAATTGTTTGCTGTTTGTTATTGGCCAGTACCCATCATTTTGAAAAGAAAAAAAGCACAGATTGAAATACCCCGCAGACAATTTGCCAAAAAAAAAATATTTTGCATTTAATATTATTTGCTTGCCGGTAGTTTTTGGTAGTCCTTTGCTTAAAATTTGGTATTACTAGTGAAAAAGTCAGCTTTTTTGCTGATTAGGCTCACATTCCAAAGTTTGTTGTCTTACGTTGTTTGTTATTAAAATTTATTGAAGGTAAAAAGTTAATTAATTTTAGCTTATGCCCTTAAAGTTTTTATCCATGAATATATGAAAAAAGTCTCTAATGATACTTTTGTTTTTTTTTGGTATTGACATTGATAAGAACCCTGGTTAAATTGTAGTTCAACAGTCTTCAGCCTCAGATTATGATGCAAGATGAAGTTTGAATACTTCGCAAGTTCTTAATTTGCTGGTAGGTTAACGACTAGATCGAGCAGACTGTCCAGATCTATAAGGAGTATATCAATATTTGCGCGACTATGGATCAAGGATAAAATTAATTTGTTGCATCAGAAAATTTCCGGTAAAGAGCAACTACATTGTTTCAATTTCATCGCTGGGATCGTAGGTTCGTCAATTCATCCAACGCACAATGGGCCCGCGTAGCCAGATTTTGGCCAAAAGTCCCCCAGAAGAAAGTCAAAATTTGAACAAAATGACAATTTAATATGATTTTACACATACTAAGGTATCCTGTGAAAAAAAATTATTAAATTATAATTAGTGGTTTTTAAGTTATTGACAATCAAAGCTGATATTTTGTATTTTATGAGCTTTCGCGATAATTTACAGAAAAAAAAACCTGCATTTGTTATGATACATATAGCTACAAAATCTTTTTGGCTTTAAATATCTTTGAGTAGTTATAAAGATTTTGTTGGTTTTTTTATCATTTGGCTGATTTGCTTTAAGGCTACCTCCGACTATCACTCGATATTTGATCGAAAAATTTTATAAATTTCTTTACATATTTTACAAGAAAATGTAATTCTTCACGATTTTCGGACATTGAATATTGTATCTAAAAGATGAATTTTAAAAATTGACACCCAAAAAATTTTACTATTTTTTTATGTCAATATTGGCTTATAAACTTTTGTACTTATCGGTAGATTGCCAATAAATAAATATACAAAATAAAAAAAAAAAACAATTTTTTGAATTTCTAAGCTAAAAAAATGTACAATTTGAAAATTTTCTAGCATACTTACAAAGATGCAAATCTAAAAATGTACAAATTATCAATTTTGACGAAAAAACGTAAAAATGTAAATAAGGATTTTTGAAATTTTTTTTTCGGAAATTTAAAAACCAGATTGATTGGTGGTGTCGTCTTTTTGTAATTGGTTTGGAAAGCTGAAACTGTTTGGGGCTATAACTCCAAAGTTATTCAATATTTTGGGTATAGGCTATTTTTTCAATGTATGTGGAGCTCATAGCTACCTCTGTATGAAATATGGTCCAATTCCAATTAACAGTTTTTTTTAAATTTTTTTAAATTTTGGTCTAAAAAATCCGAGTAGGCTCAAACATCCCAGAAAAATAGTTCTATCCTTTAGGAACACGTGCGTAAAATTTCATCACTCTCAAATAATTATTATGGAAATAACAGGGTTTTGGCCAAAATATGAAAATCTTGGCCCACAGTGCCATGTAAATGCGTTGCTGTATCGACTTGCTACATAGTTTTCCCAAAAACTAAAAATATTTTTTATATTTTAGCCTTTATGTGTCTATCAGCCGTGCTACGGAAAACGAAAAAATCAAACCGAGGAATTTTATTCGGATTCGTTTTTTTTTTTTTGTGAATATTTACCTTTTTACTTTCGATAAATTCGTGCATTTCCCTTATTTTACCGATAAATTCTCCTATTGTGCTTGCGCGTAATTATTTGTATTTGATACAAAACAGCTGACAGGCTTGCCGCAGCTCTGTATATTTTTATTACTATATGTTCTTTACATTTTATTTTCAGTAAAATATTGCTAGCACTTTTTCTTATTCTGTCTTTTAAATAAAATTACAGAAAAATATTACTTTAGCAACGATATTTATTGAAATTAGTCCCAACTTAGTTATAAGGGAAATTTTCTTTGTGTGACGCGGTAACCCTGTCGCCCTTATCGTCATGTGTTCGTGTAGGATATGCGCAAAAAAAATTCGTTTTGCCTATATCATGCTATTTTTTGCGTTGAGTCAAAAAAAAAATAATTAAAAATAATTTTTAATGCATACATAACTTTAAGTGGGCATAAATATAATCTAAGCATATCAAAGAATATTAAAAAAATTATTTCAGTTAAAAATGCGTACACTTTTCAACCTATTTTGCCAATTCGTTTTAACTTTTCTTGCAACAAAATATACGGTTTCAAACCATATGTAAAATTCGTTATGGTGAAATTGAGAGCACCAAACATTCGGTTTCAAAGCGAAGCCGCATAAAATGTTCGGATTCGTTTTCTGTAGCACGGCCGTATAGACTCAATCAAATGGTTTTTTAAGTCGGGCTTATAGTTAAAGGCTGCTCAAGTTTAAAAATTTGTATCTTTGTATAACTTTAGAGGTTCGCAACAGGTTTTAAAACAATTTTGAACTTGAAAAATGTGTTGGAAAATTCATCTGTGCTAAAGGAAAGACAGTGTTAAAAAACTGAATGTAAGTAAAGAAGCAGATCAGGGATTGCCAAACTCATTTAGACATGGGCCAAAATTAACCAAAGTAAGTGTATTAAAGAGACGTTTAAGTCACAGATGTTTTTAAGGTAGATTAGTCTTTGTTAGAATCAAAACCAAAATCACAATAATTATTCTTATTATAACCAAAATCTGCAGCAATCTTTTCAGCTCATAAACACTGAATATGCATTCTATATGCACGTCGTATCAGACAAATCTTTTAAAATTTTGTATGTCTTTTGAAAAAATACATTTAGTGACTGTTTTAGGCAACTATATTTAAATTCGCAAATGAATTAAAAAATTTAAATTCCAACTGATTCAGAAGTTAAGTTCGTAATTCTCTCTTTTGTGTCTATCTTTGATGTCTTGACGGTACAAAAGATCTCTGGTAAAAAAAAAAAAGTTTGATATCTTTAAAGCTGTTGTGCATAGTATCGATAACATTAACGGCTTTGGTCATTACAAGCGTACAGTTTTATAAACTTAACTATTCAAGCTAAAGTGGCTTACAATTCACAACTGGTTTTAATAGTAGTAGCCATAAGTAGTAGTTTTATTTTGTGCTTTACATTTTGATATATATATAACTAAAATATTTACTAAATTTATTTTCTGCAATTTTTTTTTGTTTATTAAGGGGTCTTTCAACCATACGTTTATTTACAATCACATTATTTTGAAAAAACAAAAAACCACTCGCCGAAATTAACTATACTACATAGATTTCAAAGATGGTAATATAAAATATGGTTTTCTTTAAGCAGTCACTTGCCAAATTTTTTGGCAATAACTTTAATACACTCAGTACAGAGTATAAGAAAGAAAGAAAAAAAAAAAAACAGCTCACAGTCATTGTAATACATGGCTGAGTCAGCAACAACAATTTGTCACTGACACTAGTTAATATCTGGGAATTAGCTACCATCAAATATTGCACACATGGAGCACTACAAAGACCCAAAACATAAGTTACTAGATAAGAATCGACCTGGACTCTGATTTTGTTTTAGTTTAAACAGAACTGCCTTGGCAACCGGAACCGTAAAAACTTCTTTTTTTCTATTTTTTGTTTAGTACATTTTTTAGTATTTTGTTCAACGAACTCTCTAGCATGTGAAAGCTCCAGTTCAATGGTTTATGTCAACAGAAACCTTACTGTAGCATAAAAGCAGCCATTGATAAGTACTTGTTGCTATATACACCAAGTATTTACAAGTAGTATCTATCCATATAATACTCTTAAACCAAGTGAAATACAATTTGTGCAGCGAGTACCACAAAAATATTTATAAAATATAAAAAAAAAACCAAATAAAATGCTCAAACAAGTTGTGGCCACAAATCTTTAGCTCCATCGATTGAAACTTGACCACGACAAGTTGTTGCCACTCAAGAATCAAGTATCTAAATTTTTGCAAGTTTTTGTTTTTTTTTCGATTGAGTTTGGACTTAAATGCTGCAACGCAACAGCAACAGTGCTGTACAATACGTCAGAATGCCAACAGTAACCTTCAGGTGAGCACCAACTCGGTTATATAGTATATAAGCACAGTACTTCGATACTTAGCCAAATTAATCGTATGTCATATTTCAAATAAACGATTTAAATTAATCGCTCAAATGCGAGCAAATGACTCAGCTAAGTTATCGAAAGATTATAATGAGTTAGTAACTAAAAATATTGTAAAATCTAAATGTTAAATATATTCTACTCATGTATCGCAATAAAAAGTTTTTAAATAAATGAAACCGTCGTGTATTGGATTTTTTATATTATTTGTTTGTCTAAACTTACTTTTAAATTAAGTTTTAAAGCTTAATACAAATGTCTGGGTCTCTGGGTGCCACTGTGCTAAACTACAAACTTTTGTTCCACTGTAACATTTGCTCAGTGGCAAAATATTTTTGTATTATACAACACCGTAAAAAAAAATACTAAAAATACTTCATCTTTTCATAACACTACCTAAAATAAAATTTATCCATGTCCATCATGTTAACAAGTTAACAAAAAATGTTTATTTTTTAAAAACATTTTTTTAAACTTAAATCTAAAACTAGCTCGATATAAGTTCTTAATTAAAATTTTTTTTTTATATTTTTTGACTTTTTTTTTTGATATTTATTTTTTATTGGCAATCAACCGATACAAATTTGGTTATAATCCAATATTGATGACAAATTATTCGCTACACAAAAAATAAAATTTAGTGTGTGATAGGGGAAATTTTTTTTTTTTTTTAATTTTTGAAATTAACAAAAAAAAAATAAAAATAAAAACGTTTACATATATACTATCTAATTTCCATAAAAGAAAATTTTCTCACATACTTGACAAAATTTCGTGCTGTCAATAATCCCAAATCTAACTTTACTTCGTTGAAAGATAACACAGACCCATGAAGAAAAAATAATAATATGAACTTTTCATGTGAGAGCGCAAACAAATAGCTATTTTTGAGGTTATCTCAGAACTCTGAGGTTTATGACCTGGGTTGGAAATCATTTAAGTCGTTTTTGAGCCGCTGAATTCGAATCTGAGGTCCAAGAAACCCAAACAGCCAAGGATTCCAGAATAACCTTAAAAAATAAAAAAAAAAACATTTTCGTGTTATGTTTTTCAACCCACAACAATTCTGAGTTAACCTTCAAAATAGATATTTTACGAAAACTCGTTTTTTTCTAAGTATAAGATAAGATAACATTTTTGAGGTTATCTCAGAACTCTGACGCGTTAAGAGGTTTATGACGTGGGTGGGAAACCATTAAAGTCGATTTTGAGCCGCCCAAACACCTAAGAATTTCGAGATAACCTCCAAAAATAAACGTTTTTCAACGATATTTTTTTATGCTTTTGGGGTGGCTGAATCCAAATATGAGGTCAAAAAACCCACAACGACTCTGGGATAACCTTCAAAATAGATATTTTACGAAAACTCGGTTTTTTCTAAGTATAATATAACAAAAAATCCCTTAAAGTTTTAGTTATTCGGTATTTTTTTTAAAAAAAAAAATTAAAAAAAATTTGTATAATATTAATGTTTTAAATTTTAGCTTTTTTTTTGTTAGAGAAATTTAAAAACTCTATTTGTATATGGATTAATTTAATTTTTAGTTTTATTTGTAATTAAATTTTTAAATTAATTTTTCATTTAATTTCGCATTTAATTTTTTGTATAATTTTTTCCTACTAGTCGATACCAAATATTGGATTACGAATTCTCTTTTGTCTTTTATATACAACAAAGTCCTTTGACGGTTTAGTGTCGCCGCCAGATGGCGCATTTAAATTGTGGTTTATTTTTGCTCACAATAATACAAATATATTTTAAACATAAATAAAGTTAGTATTAGTTGTAATTTAATTTAACAAAAAAACAGTTGTGGCCGTTTTGTAAAATATATACCTACATATGTATATAAAATTGTAAATGAAATAGTTTAGATATAAAACATTTTTTTTTCAATTAAAAAATTTTAACATTTTTTATAAATAAATTTTTTAATTAGAAAATTCTCTATCCTGAAGGCTTTAATTTAGAATTCTATTTTATAATTATATCAATACAAAAATAAAAATTCTAAAATTTTGAATAAATGTAAAACATTTTTTTTTTAATTTAAAATTTTTTATGTGTAAAACATTATGTTCAATTAAAAATTTAAAAATTTTTGATTTATTTGAAAATAAATAAAAAAAAAAATTATTTAATCAATAAAATTTTTCATAAATGTAAAACATTTTTAAATTTTTTATAGATGTAAAACATTTATTTCAATTACAAAATTCTCTAGACCGAAAACTATAATTTTGAATTAACTTTTCCTTTAATTTTTTTTCATTTAAAATTTGTAAGACTTTTTACATTTTTTTCAATTAAATAATTTTACAATTTTATAGCAATATCAATAATTTTTTTCAATTAATTTTACAATTTTTGATTTACTCGAAAATAAATTAAAAAAATTATATTAATCAAATAAAATTTTTAAAACTTTTTACATTTTCTTCAATTAAATAATTTAAAAATTTTTTATCAATGTAAAACATTTTTTTCAATTAATTTTACAATTTTTGATTTATTCGAAAATAAATTAAAAAAATTAAATTAATCAGATAAAATTTTTTATAAATGTAAAACATTATTTTAATTAACAAATTTTGTAATTTTTTATAAAAGTGAACTATTTTTTTAAATAAAAAAATTTTAAAATTTTCTATAATTGTAAAACATTTTTTTCAATTAAAAGATTGTACAATTTTTTATAAATATAAAACATATTTTTTCCATTATAAATTTTACAATATTTGATTTATGCGAAAATAAATTAATAAATTAAATTTCAAAATTTTTTATAAATGTAAAACATATTTTTCAATTTAAATTTAATTTTACAATTAATTTTATTTTCAAAGTAATCGATAACAACAATTCAAGTATGTTGACACAATATTTTTTTTTGTACTTTTTTTCTCTCATAGAGTTAAAAATCGTTGTATCTTTGAGATCTTTTTTCAGTTCGGAACATATATGTATAATTTTTACACAACGTTTTAATTTTGATTTCGCTTCGTTTACATAGATCGTTAAGTTCACATTTGTTCACGTGATGTTTGCCAAAACAATTCGTCACACATCTTTATGTATTGTTAATTTTTTAATCACTAATTAGCGCATTTGAGGCACAAGACTATAATATAGTAGAGAAACTTGTAGCTACGTATATTATATACACAACTATGTAATAAAATTTAAATGACAGCAACACTATTAGTTGCAGACAAACAGGTAAATACAAACATTGCCAGACGATTAGTATAGAACCCGTCCGGTTCGTAACAAACCCGCCGATTTTCTTTTTAGCTTGATATTAAATTAAAAGCTTTAGCTCGACTTTTCTTAAAGTGATATTATCTAAAGTTTCGCACAATTCAGCTATTTATAGCGTGTTAAACAAGCCAACAAAAAGACAGACAGACATTCTCAGTAGACAGACGCAATATTTGAGCAAAAAATTTTATCAATCCGTCGAATAATAACTCCGAACAACAACAACAACAACGATTACGACAAACAGTAACAAAAATGATATGAACTCTCAAAAAAAAACCAAAATTTTATTGAACATTGCAAAATTGCAAAAAAAATAAACAATGTACTATATATGCGTACTTGAATGTTCCAGTATGCGCAAGTACAGTATGTATTGGCTTAAGTCGACATTAAACCGCGATTTTCAAGATTTAATGAAATTTTTTCACTTTTCGTGATTTTATTTTAATATACATATATTGCGGCATTATTGGGGTAGTAAAAAATAGAAATTCAGAGCCAGTGAAAGACAGCTTGTGCAGATGGTATCCCCATAAAGCAAAAAAAAAAAGGTTTATCTTTGATTCTCTATGGATCTACAAGCCGATCTTACTAACCAAAACTTTTTTAAAACAGTACACAATGGGACCGCGTAGCCAGATTTTGGCCAAAAGTCCCCCAAAAGAAAGTCAAAATTTGGACAAAATGGCAATTTAATATGATTTAACAAACATTAAGGTATCCTGTGAAAAAAAATAATTAAATTATAATTAGTAGTTTTTAAGTTATTCGCAATCAAAGTTGACATTTTGTATTTTATGAGCTTTCGCGATAATTTAGAGAAAAAAAAAAAACTGCATTTACCATGATACATGTAGCTACGAAAACTTCATTCATTTTATTATTTATAAATATTAGTTCAGCGAAAAAATAAAATTGAGCTTAAAAACTTTTTGGTTTTAAATATATTCGAGTAGTTATAAAGATTTTGTTGTTTTTTTATCATTTGGCTACTTTGCTTTAAGGCTACCTCCGACTACCACTCGATATTTGATCGAACAAAATTTCATAAATTTCTGCACATGTTTTACAACAAAATGTAATTCCTCCCGATTTTCGGAAATTGAATTTTGTATCTAAAAGTTGAATTTTAAAAATTGACATTCAGTAAATTTTACTATTTTTTGAATTTCTTAGCTGCCTAAAAGTATGCTTAAATAACTATCTTTTCAAAAGTTGTACTAAAATGTAAAAACAAAAATACAATTTGGAAATTTTATAGCATACTATCTATCAATTTTGACGAAAAAGCGTAAAAATTTAAATATGGATTTCTGAAATTTTTTTTCGAAAATTAAAAGAGCATGCCAAAAAAATTATAACTTTTAAAAACCAGATTGATTGATGGTGTCGTCTTTCTGTAATTGGCTTGAAAGCTGTAACTATTTGGGGCTATAACTCCAAAACCATTCAATATTTTGGGTGTAGGCTATTTTTGCAATGTATGTGGAGCTCATATCTACCTCTATATGAAATATGGTCCGATTCCAATAAACAGTTTTTTTTAATTAAGTTAAAAATTGTTTGTTTTTTTTAAATTTTTTCCAATTTGGGTCTAGATTATCTATATCTTAAAAAAAATCTGAGGAGGCTCAAACTTCCCAGAAAAATAGTTCAATCCTTTACGAACACGTGTGTAAAATTTCATCACTCTAAAAAAATTATTATGGTAATGCCAGATTTTTGGCCAAAATATGACAATCTGGGCCCACAGTGCCACGATGCTAGCTCTATCCTACTAAGTATATAACAACCTTTCCTAAAGCTCAATAAAATAAGATGGGATTAGTATCTAAAATACTTAATTATCTGCCGACTCCAAAGTAACATCATCTAAAAAACAATACCAAGCCAAGGTAACCGGTTAAGCTGACTCCTAGTCCGGAATACAAGAGATACAAAGAAGTAGTTAATAGCATTCAGCCTTTAGAGGTTAATTCAGTAAAAGTTTTTGAAAATGTAAATATTTTGCCTGGGGTATCGGATCCCAAGAGCTCTGCCCAGGTGTTCGCTCAGGAATTCTTTTAAAGAAGTTACTCGTATTTAAATATTTCGGCAGGAGATCGAACCTCATGCTCATGTATTCGCTCGGAATTTCTTCTAAAGCAGTAGCTCGCATCATTTTTTGAAATAAAAATACCCCCAAGAGCTTTACTCATGGAAAATGCAGAAGGAACCTTCCTAGACCGCATGTTTTTCCTTACAAGAATATAATCTTTTACCGGTCACATTAGTCTGCCTTCATTGGGGCTCTTAGTTTCCGAAGACCATAAGAGCAAGTGATTATTTTATTATTTTTAATCATAATCTATAAGCAAATACAATTTGGTCTTTATTATATCGAACGGGCCCATTATCCAACGGCAGAGTTTCAAGAATCTTAACAG
This sequence comes from Chymomyza fuscimana, assembly GCA_949987675.1. Classification (NCBI taxonomy): domain Eukaryota; kingdom Metazoa; phylum Arthropoda; class Insecta; order Diptera; family Drosophilidae; genus Chymomyza; species Chymomyza fuscimana. Next base: position 24,802,013 of record OX465090.1, read on the forward strand.
CTGTTAAGAAACTCGGCCTGAAACTTGTGAGAGATGTGCTTTGGGATTACTTGAGTTTTGGGAATGGCATACTGCATAAAATAAGATCGGGTAGAAAAGATGTCGACTAAAAGTTTTCATTTTACTAGAGTCAGGAACATATGTTGGACTACCGTAACCCACCGTATCATACCAAGTTAACAGAAATGAGCTTAGTCTGCCTTGGAAGGAAGTCTATAATCCATAGATAGCTTGCTTCGTATTTCTATGCATAGAATAAACTTCAAAAAATGCTCACTCTTGGAAGATAAGACATAATCCGTGGTTAGTTGATTAAAGATGAAAGGACAGCGTTGCTTTACGAGGAATTTTTCAATTTAGTCAGCCAACATTTGTTCAGTTAGCTTGTTAGTACTTCAAATATAAGAAATATCCTCAAATTATCACCTACTGCTCTTACCCGAGAATGCGTAAATTTCTCTGTTTAACGAATAATAATTTCTGGTACAAATTTGTTGCCTTACTGTGGATTTATTGTGAAACATTGTAACATTGTATTAACAAATTTGTTTGGCACAGAACGCCGCTTAGTAACGCAGTCCAAGCAGATCGTATAGCGGAGGTTCCTTCATGGCATCCTTCTTCAGCAACTCCTCAAAGTCGCCGATCCTGGTCAAAAATTCGGGACGTGCCACGGTTGGATTTTTCAAATAAAAAGCCATTACGGCCGAGGTACTGCGCAAGTGTGTGATGCCCTTAAAAATACGTTCTCGTGAAAGCAGCTCCTTGGGGAAAACGGTTTCAATAATCTTCTCATCTCCACACTTTTGCCAAGGTCGATCCTTCATGGGCACAGTGCGACCAAAGGCACTGATTATGGGTTTCACGGGCTTGCGCGTGGCCAACTCGAATATATGCTGCTCGTACTTGCTCTCTATGGAAATCTGCAGGATTAGAGGTGAGCTGAAAGTATTAGATGAAGGTGCGCCTCTTAATTGAAATACTTGCATTTGGCTTGTTCCATTTCTGGGCGACGGTTTGAGCAACGGCCTTGACCTCACGGGGCTCTGTGCGTATGGAGCTTAAAAGCGTGCGATCTCCTTTTATGGCAAATAGAGATTGCACATTTTCGGCAGTTATAATCTCTTCCCCAGTGCCAATACTATTTAGCCAGGACGAGAAACGTTCCGATGCCTGAAAGTAATACAAATTGTAATTTAGTGCCTAAAAAAAAAAAAGACTCTTGAGACTTACGGCTTCCATCAGCTCATCAGCCTCATCATCTACGCTGGTGGGCTGCTGCAAATATTTTTTGATTTTCAAATGTGTTTTCCAGGGCACCTTGTCCTGGCGCCCCACGCACACAATCTTTGTCATCCAATTTATTTTCTTGGGCTGTTTTGGCGCTTCCAACACAGGCTCATCTACTTTGAGCTCAAACGGACGAAAGTCCTTTTGCAGTCGCATTATTTCCGAGTGCTGGCTTTCATCAAATTGTATGGGCTTCTTATTCTTTTCCTCAATAGCCTTAAAGAGATAAAATACTTCAGTGCACGGATATGCTGGCGCTGCAAAGCAAACTTACACGCAACGCCTCAATAACCGGCTCATGCACGCTTTCCTTGGGACTTGGATGCTTGTATATCTCCGGCAATAGCACCGCCTTTAGCTCCTTCGTATAGACCTCCTTATCATCCAGATCATAGTCATAGCTCTGTATCTTATTAACACGTGCACGCAGCCTGGGTGGCAGCACCACGGTGTAGTCTATTTGTGGTATACGCGGCTGTGTCAACTTTTGTACACTGCACTCCACATCCTCGATAATGCTCTGCCAGTAACATTTCTGCGAAAGTCCCTTGCGCTTCTTGTCATACAAGTAATTCATGACGTCACCATCCTTGCTGGAGGAATCGAACTTAAAACTGTGTTTGATTGCTTCGGGCATGCCCTGGCGCAGCTCCAGTTGAGAAGCTGCACTCTTAGTGCCACTTTGCCTGCCAGTGGAACTTCCCAAGGATGAGTCATTGGACATTGCGACGAATGATTAAAAAATACAAAAATTAACAAACGGTAAAGGTATATACAATTATTTTATGTAGCTGTACAATTTTTCTATAAAGTCAAATTTTTATGTTTGCTCGATATTTGAGCTAAGAGTCGTTGCCTAGTAACTGTTTGAACAAGCAGTGCAGGCTCGAACCAAAAAAGCGTTAAAAGCTTTTTGTGTCAAACCAGGCTAATGTAAAAGTTTTTTGTGTCAAAACAGGCTAATGTAAAAGCTTTAAAGCTTATAAAGCTTACTGAAGTAAACAAAGCTTTTTATTACGAATGTCGTTTTGCAACCGTTATAAAAGCTTTTAAGCAGCTTTATTAAGCTTTTCAAGTTCAAGGCTGGCTTTTTTTAAAAGCTTTCAAAAAGCACATGCAACAAAAAGGACGTTAACTATTTTTGAAAAATATTAATTCTATGTTGTACAACAATTTTATAAGTGTTGTTAATTAATTACATACTGTACCAAAAGCATGAAAAGATTTCCAATTAAAATGTGTAGATGACGAGATTATATAAACCAAGTTTTTCATAAGATATGCAAAAGATTAGTGGCGTATTTAAAAGTCTTATCAACGATGTGGAAGATATACAATTTTTATAAGACTAGAACGATTGCGCTGGTTACGTTGACTCTAGTCCATTGTTGCCTAGAAGCGAATCTTAAGGGAAATTGTAACAAAAATTACGATTGGATGTCCATTGAGTTTTTAAAAGAAAATTAAAATAATTCAAAATTTTACCATCTGTTGAATCTTTTACGAGGCTCATTATTTATATAATATTTTGTAGTAGAGTTGTGGGTCAGTGATCAGGACACGAGTTCGATTTCCAGACACGGGAAATTTTTTCAAATAGAAAAAAAAAAGAATTTATTGTTTATCCAAATATACTCCATGAAGATCAATGCACTTTTTTATGCGCTTAAACCAATTTTTGAAATACTTTTTCGACTCTGATTAAGTTTTTTCCAAAACATCCATCAACTAATTTTTCAAGTGTACATTATTTTTGAAGTGCGGAAAAAAAAAGAAATCATTGGGTTGTACGGCGGATGATCCATCAATTCGATATTTTCAGTGCTCAAAACTTTCGTGTTTAAACCGATGTGTAGGAGCTCGCATTTTCGTGCTGAAGAAAGATTCTTCTTTGAGGATTCGTTTTTCTTATTTCACTGAACATTTTTGGCAGAAATGGGTACATACTACTGTATTTCAGTGCAAAGCTGACAGCAGAACAAAATGTTTCAAAACACAACCTTCAGTGTTTGAACTGCCTTTGCTTCAGTGCTAGACAGTGCTTGAATATTTTAAAACATTAGAGCCTCACACAAAATGCTTAAGTGAAGCAAATTTTCTGCAAGCATAGCGAGTGCACTAGAATGTTTTGATTTTTTGCGCAGCAGACATAATATTAAGCCACACACAGACACAAGCAGATTGTTTATTTGTGTTAGTCAAAAAAACCACCATCAAAATCATTGCAATAACAAAAACGTTCTACTATGCTTGAAATGTTCTACTTCAGTTTGGTTCTAGTTCAGTTTGGTTCTACTTCCATTTTGTTCTACTTCTTCTACTTGCTACGCTGCTCAAGTGGTAGAGTGTCGACATGACCGGCTGCTGCGAATAAATGGCTGACCATTTGTTTAGAAGTGCTTCACTCGTAAACAACTTTAGCTAAATTTGGCTCGTCTTGAAAGACCTATACGATCCATTGTTGTTTAGTTTCTGGCTCGTGGGCATAAACCGAAGATTCGTCTATTACGAACTTATATACGTCTTTCGAGGTAATAAAGAAGGTAAGTAAAGAATAGTTAAAAATATATCTTTCTTCACTCCAATCGACACGAGTCTGTGTTAAAGAAATATCTATCCGATCCCTATTTGAACTACTTTTGTTGGATTTAGCTCGCCTTGGAAGACCCATGCCGTCCATTGTTGCTTAGTTTCGGGCTCATGGGCATAAGCCCAAGATTTGTCGTAAGATCGTGACATTTGTCATAACACAAAAATCCTATAATTGCAAAGAAGTTCTGTGTTGATTTGTTTGAAGAATAGTTAAAGATATATCAATTCTTCATTAAGTTATGTGATATCCAACACGAAAAAAACTTCTAGGCTTTGGAACTAATGCCCAGGCATACCTTAACTATTATTATTTTGTCCACGGTAACGATATTTTCTCCGATTATGTCCGATTTTGGACGGTTTAGACTAAATTCGTCTGTGATTGATAGTCAACCCCCAACTAAATTAAATATATGTCGAGCTTGATACCCAAAAATTATATAAAGTTTATCGTTGCTCACGACGGAATTCGTAATAAATCGTGGCACGAAAATGTTGACGGTTCAATTCCATTTATTGAATGCGAGAATTTTTTCAAAGATTTATAGTCGGTTAACATGTTAGAAGTACGTTTATGCTAAAATATGTCAAATATTTGAAAAAAAATGTCGGTTTTCATCTGGTGCCCCTCGTAAAATGACCTTATCCCCAGTCCGACAATTTTACTGGTTGACTTATACATTCATCCCGAATCGGGGCTAAACCCAATCCAAGTGAAGGTATTCCACTCTCGGGCATCACCCCCATCACATTTTTTTGTAGCTTTGAAAATATTTATTCTATAAATTATTTTGCTTCGAACTACTCGCAGAAAGTATTCAAATAGTAGGAGCTCTTTACTCACATTTTCCTAAGTACTATTTGAATTGCTTTTATTCGTATTTCCATTCTATGAAAATAACAACAATGTTAAATCAATCTCAATATTTGCTCTTCAGAGCATAAAGAATCAAATAGAGCAAAAAAAAAAGGGGCAAAAAAAACAAAGATAAGGTTACACGATAACAACTACGACAAGGACAACAAGTGTTTCCTTTGCCACTTAAGAGGCGCCACAGAAAAAGGTGCAAGAAATCGTTGAAGCTGAATCGAAATGCAAAATAAAATCACATGTAAAAACTATAAAAGCAAAGTAGCAATACACGAGGGTTTCCACAACCCAAAGCCGCGCTACTCCGCCCTTGAGTGTTCCTACGAGGGCAGGCTGATAAGTTATCGTTTCAGTAAAGAAGCAACTGTTTTAAAATTTTTTTTTATTTATTTATTTATATAATTACAAGATGGAATTTATTATCAATTATATAGCCGGAGTCAGGGTCGTATAGAGAAAATCCGGGCCCGGGGGCAAAATGTACCGGCCGCTCTATTAGAACTTTAGCTTGAATCACGACAGTATGACAGTAATTACACCGGGCCCCTGAGAAAACTCTGCGCCCGGGGGGAATCCTCCCCTCTCGTCGGGCCTGGCCGGAGTAATCGCGAACTTCAGGCTGAACAAGTTTTCATTTTTCAACATTAATTTAGAGATTAAAAAAAATCATATTATTTACGGCTTGCCATATCATTTGAAGCAAATCTCTTTCCACCAGTGCTGGAGAAAGGCGTGATCAAATGTCGACTGAGCTCTTATTTTGCGACTTTCTTTTTCTTTTGGGAGAAACTATCCTAACATTTTGCAGTTTGCATTCTTTTACAATTTCAACCAACTGGTTCAATTGGTTCCATTACTAGCAATCTTCGTGCTGTCTTGCTTGGGGTATCGACATTCCCAAAAATTTTGCTCATCATCTTGTTGGCCGAGAGATTGGTCTTGTTGTTCTTTAAAGTCGATTCCTGCATTAATTATTCTGGCATTCGACAGTCCAAGCAGTTTCTCGGCTTCCATGATAATGAGATTTATCTCCGAAATTAGATTAGTCAAGAAGCTTTAGAGCTAGTAGGGAGCAGAATAGATTCCAAGTGTCGCAGTACAGTTTTCCCCTTATCATTTATTTATTATTTTATTATTTCTTGGTATGTTGGTATGTTATGATGGTTTGAAAGTCTTTTGCGAGCTCTGATAAATATATGTACTTCGAAGTGAAAAACCCTACCCAAGACCAAATCCTAGATCCGCACCTGCTCGGTGCATTTAACGATTAAACATATCGTGTCAAATATCTATTTTGAAATGATTGAGTTCGGATATGGCCATCACCCCTCGCCATCACTGCAGCACCCATCCGGCAGATAGCTTTCTCATAACCTAATTTTAGATTTTCACTTCAGCTCAGCAATCTCGTGCACCATCACGCTTCCATTGTCCATGATCACCCTTGGTTTTCTATCAACTTCCACCCAAACTAAAAAAAATTTACAAATTTCTAACAAAAATTTGCTAAATCACTTTCTTGGCCATGTCAAAAACTTTTTAGCCAACCCTCGTATTGTGTGTAGTTGTGGTTATGTGACAGGGAACTTGCATTGTGTTAAAAGAGCTTTGCAAACAACAAGAAGCGGAGCTCCAAGCAGTCGGACAGGTGTGTCACTGAAACTGGAGTTTCAGGTAAGCTCACACATACACACATACACACCAAACACCACACACATACCACACACACAAAAGCAAATTGAAAGGAAAACAAACAAACAAGCAAATGCTCCTTGACTTTGTACCTCCTGCAGTTTGTTCTTTGTTATTGTGACATTTGAATAATACTCCCGACCCACTAACAATGGAAAGCTCTGGTACCAAGCGTTCACTTTCTGGCTTATAGCAACTACTCAGCCAATACGCTTATATGTTTTATCCGTAAAACTTACTTATATAAGGCTAAAAGTCACAGAGATGCAGGCATACAGGGATACAGATGCGCCTGGCGCAGTCGAGGGCTCTCAGCAGAATGATTATTCTTAACACTTCATATTGATATCCATTGTGAGCATATAGACTAGTTTTTAAAATAAAGTCGAGAAATGTTGGCATAGTGCTGAAACTTGGCGGGCTTGACAACATTTGCAAAATAATTTTTGATGCTGGCAACGCCAAGCTTCGAAGTCTATATAAGGCTACCTGGCGTATACGTAATTTTATTTAGTGAAGCGTCATCAATCTTGAGGATTTTTTTCAATAAGGCTTTTTTGATAAACCACGCGTGAGTACTGTCAAGTTTGCCATATGTTTTTTACTCAGTTTTCATTGCCATTTCATCATGGAAAAACTTACACCCGAACAACGTTTACAAATCGTACAATTATATTACGAAAATTCGCGTTCTGTAAAGAATGTTTTTCGCGCGCATAGGCCATTTTATGGTCGCCATAATTGACCTACTGAGACCACCATCAACCGCCATACCATCAACAAGTTGGAGACCCAATATTCATTACTGGACGACACTCGACACAATAAACCACGCCCAGCGCGTTTTTTATGGGGCGGTGAAATCATTGGTCCATATTTCTTCAAAAATTACGCTGGTCAGATCGTAACCGTCAATGGCGACCGTTATCGCACCATGATAACGAATTATTTACTACCTGAAAAACTTAAAAGCCCGTGATCTCGATGACATTTGGTTTCAACAAGACGGCGCTACTTGCCACACAGCCCGTGAAACAATGAACATATTGAGCAACCAATTCGGTGAACAATTAATATCACGCTCCGGACCGGTGAATTGGACTCCAAGATCGTGTGATATCCCATCGTTAAGACTTTCTCCTTTGGGGCTACGTGAAGTCTAAAGTGTTTGTGGAAATCCAGCTACGATGAAAGCATTAGAGGCCAACATTACCCTTGTTATTCGCGAGATACCGCCGATTATGCTCGAACGCGTCATCGAAAATTGGAACCTCCGCTTGGACGAGCTACGGCGCAGTTGCGGCCAGCATTTGAAGGGGATTATTTTTAAAAAGTGAATGGCAAGAACGGTGCTTTCCATTGATAATACAAATTTTCCGATTCATTTGAAATTTTTTTTTTTTTTTAAATCCTCAAGATTGAATTTTGAAAAAAAAAAAAATGTTTTAATAATTAAATAGTATTTAAATTTTATGTTTTTGTAATACCGAAGTAAAATTTTTCACAATATAGAGAGTAATTGTATTGTAGATTTTTTTCACATTTCTACGATTTTTGATTAAAGCTCATTTGCTTTAGAAGCCAGTCTGAAATGAATTTTGAAATCCTTTTGTTGTTAAATTCCACATTGAACTCAAACTTTTTCAAAAACCAACAAGTGTACGAAGCTTGGCTCTAAGTTAGTTTTGACTCCACAGGACATATGTATTTTGCTTGAGTCTTCTATTATTTTGGACAACACAAAACCCAAAAACAATTCCCAATAAAATTATTTTCACAAATATTTGACGATTGCTTTATATTGTGTTCGTTCCCCAAACCAACATCTTTATTTTTAATATTTTCTCAAAATTTTCTGTCAAGCCGTATTCACGTTTTTCTATTTTAAAGTTGAGCTTAGGTTTTGAGTAACAAACAGCTGATTGTTGAGCAGAGTTTTCAGGGTTGTCAACGCATGGTATTCTTGTACTACAGGAGTGCATTTTTGATATGATTAAAATTAAGCTTAAAATTAATATTTCTAAAATTAAGATATTTGGCCATCAAAATATTGACTTTTTATAAAAAATTTTGGCATATAAGATTTAACTTTATATATTGGGCATGGGTGGTATCTATATGGCGGTGTGTCACGTATCCTGATAAAGAAAAATTTAAGCATCTTAAGTCGGCATTGTACTTACAATGGTCTGCTTGTGGAGTTCCCTGGATACCGATTAAACTTTTTATAAACGGGAGCGCATCCGAGCAGTGGTACGGCTCTTCTAAAGCATATATTATTATTCCAATATTTCTCGTGACAGCTTGGAGAGCGTTCTCCATTGAACGGGGACGTTCAGAGACGCTCTCTAATCGTTGCTAATATAAACATTTTATTCAAAAACACTTTTTACACAACTTGCCTTGAGTGTCGGAATGCAGCTATAGACCACATTGCTCTGTCCAGATTTGCGCACCTTTGACTTCTTTGTGTCCTACATGCTCTCTCAATGCCATCAAGTTTTTCGCATTTCTTTTGCCTCCCTCCTTGCTGCCTCTTTTTAATTTTAAGGCAATTCTTAGACAAGCGTATTGAACAAGGATGTCGGGCTGTGCAGCATATTGTCACAAAGAATTTTTGGTAACTTGGAATCTAGAAGGGCTGTGCTCGGAGGGGGGTGACCAAGGGCCAAGGGCTGGATGCATGCACAAAGTACTTAAGTGACAGAGAGGCAACTTTGCAAAAATTGTGCGCATATTAAAATTCTTGGCAAAAGCTTTTGACATAAATTAAAACTTTTGTTAACGTACGCACAGCATACAAACAGGATGTGTGGGACGGTGGAGGGGGCGTGGAGTGCATGGGGTGCAGAGGCAGCAAGAGAATAAGAGGTAAAGAGAGAGCGAGTGCAAAGCTGCTGCAACATATGTGTGCATACGAGTGTGGGTGAGTGCGGGAGTATGCGTGTTTGCTGCGAGGGTTGCCTTTGAAATTTCAGGTGTTGGTTATTTTAAGTGTGACCAGGTGTGATTTGAAATTTTTTAGCTCGAACGTACTCAGCATGTAGTCTTCTAAGAGTAGTTTTTATATTATATTTTTGCGATTCGTTCATCAAGATTTTCGATTACTTGTCTGGAATTGTAAAAAACTGGATACAGTAGTCAATTCTAGTGTTTAATCGTCAAAAAATCGAATAAAAACAATTTCAGACAAGAAATCGAAAATCTTCAATCAATCATTTTCGTAGCGTCTCTGATTGTTCCATTTTCCAGTTTTTTTTTAAGCTATTCTTTTAAATTTAATCAGCTACGTTTTTTTGCAAGACACAAAGATGAATGGAAAAATTTCGTAAAACTTTTTTGTGAATAGACTAAGTTTAAATTTATATTTTGTGAATTGTATAAGAATAATATTCATTTAAAAGGCGCCAAAATTTGCGGAGGACTGCAGAACTTAAGTAAATTAAGTAATAAAATTAATTATTGGTATGCCTCGACGCACTCGTTCATGTGACCGGATGTTTAAGCACATGTTTCGGATTTTTATACACTGCACCAAAAGCACTCGTAAATACTAAAATTGCAATGCAGGAATATATTAAAGCTTACAGGGTATCCCACAGTCCGGAACGCACTCGTTCATGTGACCGGATGTTTAAGCACATGTTTCGGATTTTTATACACTGCACCAAAAGCACTCGTAAATACTAAAATTGCAATGCAGGAATATATTAAAGCTTACAGGGTATCCCACAGTCCGGAACGCACTCGTTCATGTGACCGGATGTTTAAGCACATGTTTCGGATTTTTATACACTGCACCAAAAGCACTCGTAAATACTAAAATTGCAATGCAGGAATATATTGAAGCTTACAGGGTATCCCACAGTCCGGAACGCACTCGTTCATGTGACCGGATGTTTAAGCACATGTTTCGGATTTTTATACACTGCACCAAAAGCACTCGTAAATACTAAAATTGCAATGCAGGAATATATTAAAGCTTACAGGGTATCCCACAGTCCGGAACGCACTCGTTCATGTGACCGGATGTTTAAGCACATGTTTCGGATTTTTATACACTGCACCAAAAGCACTCGTAAATACTAAAATTGCAATGCAGGAATATATTGAAGCTTACAGGGTATCCCACAGTCCGGAACGCACTCGTTCATGTGACCGGATGTTTAAGCACATGTTTCGGATTTTTATACACTGCACCAAAAGCACTCGTAAATACTAAAATTGATATGCAGGAATATATTAAAGCTTACAGGGTATCCCACAGTCCGGAACGCACTCGTTCATGTGACCGGATGTTTAAGCACATTTTTCGGATTTTAATACACTGCACCAAAAGAACTCGTAAATACTAAAATTGCAATGCAGGAATATATTAAAGCTTACAGGGTATCCCACAGTCCGGAACCGCAACGACTGTACCATATTTTTTTTTTAAACTTGTACTTTCCTTTATTAAAGATTTTATGATTTCAAAAACAGTTCTTCCATTCTAGAAGTGATAAGAATCAGTTTAGAATCAGTCACAAAAAACTTTTTTCATGATTGATGAAAATCCGAAATTAAGATTTTGCACCGGATTTTCGATTTTTTCTCGTCCTAATTTTAGTTTGAAGCAGTGGCGCATCCACGGCGGGTTTTCGGGTCCGGACGCTCTCCAAAAGTTGGAAAAACGGTTTGAAAGTCTTTTGCGAGCTCTGATATGTATACACTTCGAAGTGAAGAACACCCCCCAAGACCAAATCCTAGATCCGCAACTGGTTTGAAGATTCCCATTTTAACTTGTTTCGGTATAAAAAATTCCTAATTAACTCTGAAATCGAAATTTTTCGAGCTTATTTTCAAAAATATTTAATCAAGCACAACAAAGAACTTTAGCAAAAATCTTTGATTCAGTTTTAAGGATTTCATATTTTAAAGCGCGTAATAGATACCCCGCCTGCTATACAGGGTGCCTAGTTAAAAGCAATATGGAAAGAAGACCATATTTACTACAGGTTTTTGGGTTCGCTGAATCAGAATTCAGGATCCGTTTGATTCCATCACGCCAGGGTTATTAATTTTAAAATTATGCTTCGGTAGCCCCGAAGGTAGGCTGTAATTTATATAATTTTTCAGTTCTTAAGATTATAAAAAATCGAATCTCTGTTTTTATAAATGCTAGCTTTAAGCAAAAATTATACTTTCTTTGGCAATAAAGCAAACCTTTAAAATTTGAAAAATAAATAAATAAAATAGATATATAAAAATAAATAAATAAAGGGTTTGTTAGGTGAAAAAACGCCTTGAGTTTCAAGGACAAAGTGTTTAAAACAATCTTTCAAGCTGCGGAAAACGATTCTAAAAATTTCATAACATTTTATACGGATTCGTTTAGAAACTAATAAAATTTGTTCGTCTTCGTTTTTTATTTTCCAGCGCACGGCTAAAGAAAATATTTATAAGTTTTTTGAAGGTCTCTCGATAATCTGACATCAGTTTCGGATTCAGCGACCTAAAAAATGGTCTGATTATATGGAAGCTGGGCGAGACAAATTTGACCTAGGCTATATTTTGAAGATACATGCAAGACATTATGTATGGAATAGCAGATATTTCAAAAAGCCACCCCGCTTTCGCTAGCCAAGATAGGTAGATTAGGTTAGGTTGAGGTGGTTGCCTGTCTTGGAAGAGCCCAGACGCACTTAGCCACAAGAAGGCCCTTTGTGATGCCACAGGTAACGCTGGTCGAGAGCTCACCAGGGATGCCCTTATAACTATGCATATAGGCATTCGTGGTCAGCACACGGTCAGCTCTGAAGAAGAACAGGCACGACTATTCAACTGTAACCATATTGTTGCTGAACTAGCCTGAAAGCTCAATGAATCTAGCTAAATGGGGACCCTAGGGTCCTTAATCTTCTAGGGACAGGGAGGGGCACTGACACATAAAGTGTACAACGGTTTCCTCCTCCTCTTCGGATCCGCAGCCGCGGCAATAATCGTTGAAGGGGGCGCGCATTCTTTCGGCATGCCTACCCATAAGGCAATGTCCCGTTAGAATAGACACTGTGGTCGATAGGGATTTGCGATTAAGTGCGATGTTTGGCCAGGTGAGTCTTGAGGTGCGACAAGAATCCTCATTGGACCAAGCAGTGCGGGCACTTGCAAGATATTTTTGTTTGATGGCCAGTTTGACTGTGGCAAGGGGTTTACCAATGTCTATACAGTTATAGATAACGGACAGAGAGGTGCCTTGTTCGTCCTTCACGCAGTTTCCCGGTATGTCCCTATGTCCGGGTACCCAAACAACCAGTGAGGGATTTGATTGCTGCCTGACTATCCGAGAAAATGGTAGTGTTGGTTGCAAAACTGTCCCCCTCCTGTAGTGATTTCACTGCATAGTAGATGGCAAGAACTTCAGCCTGAAAGACGCTGCAGTGGTCTGGTAGTCTAAGGGAAACCCTTCAGTTGAGCTTGTCCGAGAATATGCCGCTGCCGACCGATATATCTCGGTGGAGCTTTCGGAGGTGACTTCAAGATACGTATCTTTGAGCAACATTTCCAGCGGTCAAGTAGCGTACTCAAGGCGTTCTCCATGATCGTGCAACTTCAACTGTGACGTCAGCACAATCTAAAGAGAGTCAGTAGTAGGCCCAAGCACAACCTCAAAATATGCCGAGTTGACTTTCTGCTGATCAGCACCAATGCGACTTCTCTTTGCAACAATCTCCAACTAGTACGAGCTGCATTTTCATCACTATACGTTCCGAAATATTAGGAGCAAACCTCGTCATCGTGTGTGCTGGCGGGCTGTTTGCGCGAGGCCAGCTCAAAAGGCTGCAAAAGCTTACATTGCAACTTGCAGGTGTTCCGGCAAAGACCTAACAAATTTTACCGACATGCTGCTCCAGAAACAGCGGCATGCCAATAGATGTCATCTTTGAATGAGTGACAGCATTCCCCAATCAAGTTGCGCAAGAAAATCTTTCGACAGTTTGCGTAGTTACGAATTTTGTTGCAAGTTTTATCTGCGCGTTAATTGATGCAAGTTTCCGGCAGTTAGCCCGGCTAGCTATCATATCGAAGCCTCCAAGTCCGCTTGTTAGACTTTTCAATAGCACGCTGCTGACATATCCGAAGGCTGATTAAAAAGTTTTTTAATTAATTTCCATGCCCGAACAAAAAGCAGTCAAATATATCAGAGCAAGCCAAAACGAGGAGAAGGCAGCCAAGTAGGGATGGAGTAGGCAGGCAACGTTATTGAATCTATTGAACGTAAACTTAGCTACAGTTTGGTTAGCATGGCAGTGGCAGATGAGAAGTGGGAGTGGCTGTCATTGCAGCTGGAAGAATTCGCTATTGATAGCGACCCAAAAAGATTCGCTGTGCGGCGTGCGCATCAAAAATTAATTTCACTTCATTCACTGCGCCTCAAGATGAAATTTTTGGCTCTGGAAATTATTTATGAGCCGACAGTGTCTAAGACATGGTCTACGTGATTCTTGCTGCCAGCGCGTGAGATTTCTTTCTCTGGTTTTTCTCCCACTGCCACTGCCACTCCCACTACAAAGACAACAAATACCATATATATACCATAAAGATGAAACTTTTTCAATAATAAATAAATCAAAATGTCATAAAGTCACATATTGTGTGTGTGTGTGTGACGCTGTGGCGTTCATCCAAAAGTGAATTCCATTTCTAGATTTCCAACTGACATTTTCTAAGACAATTTAAGCGCACAACTCGCTCTCGCTCTCGCTCTCTCTCTGATGTACATTTAATGGGTGTAATGTGTGTAATAGATATACCCCTCCGCCCAGCTGTTACCTGTCTGTCGTCGTCTACTTTGTTTTTGTGCTCTTCTTCTTCTGCGTCGTCGTCTCTCAAGTTTTTCCACATTTTCATGAAAATATGTCACAAAATTTATTGCAAAATAATTTTGCTGTAATATCTCAGCTCACGTCCTTTTAATGTCCCTGTCCGGTTTTTTGATAAAATAGTCCGAGAGTTAAGCTTCCTTCCTTCCAGCTTCCAGCTTCCAGTCAATGTCATTGCTCACGCATCATTTAAACAATTTAAGTGAATTTCTTTGCAGCAAAACTTTGCGGTTGCATTAAAATATTAAAAATTCCTTTAGAACCTTCAAGAATTCCTTTCCAACCAAAAGTTCTTCAAGTTTCATAAGCAAACATTTTCATCTTTTATTTTTTATCCATTTACAGGCAAAATGGCAAGCAACCATATCACAAATCGTTTAAGTTCGCTTAAACGACATAATGTTAAAAATAAAAAAAACATAAACATAATCAAGATGATGATGCTGAAGATGATTGTCATGTTGATTATGTTGTTGATAAGGTCAATGAGTTCTTTGATGCTGCCTCAGCGAATTTTTTTTGTTTGAGACCGCCGAATTAATATTTTATAACTTTTAGCACGGTTATTAGACTTCAAGTGTGTGGGCTAAGAACTTGGAAAACGATTTTCTCAGCCTCAAACAGCAAAAAAAAAAAAAATTAAGCCTAATGGAGCTAAAAAAAAAACTGTTACACTAAAAGAAAAACAGTCGAGGCGGTGCCCGACAGTGGAATACCCTGTACCTTTTGTGTAAAAAATTTTTCCTGCATATTCCATCTAAGAACTTTCCAATTGGAATTTATTTTTTTTTGGTGAAAATCGATATTTATACCTATAAGTTCCCTAAATTTTTACCCATTTTGATGAAACTCGAATGTTACAACAAAGAACTTATTTAAAGTATACGGGGTAAGTTTCAAGTTGTTATGTTGAGGGGTGTGGGAAAAAACACGGTAAATGGATTGCGAGGGGTGGGGAGACCGCATCGATAAAATTTGGATGTGGATTTGTTCAATAGAGCCACATGAATGAGCTTACCAAAAATTGTGATTCTAGGTCACATGTAGCCATAATTGCGTAGAGTCAAATATTGACGCAGTTTATTGGCAAGGGGAGGTGAAATTTGCACATTTTTGACTATAACTTCTGTTGTATTTGTCCGATTTTGTTCATTTTTTACACATATATGCATGTAACCACAACGCATCGTTAAATTTCAGATGAAAATACTGAACGGTGTGGCTAAAAACCGCGAAACTCTACTGCGTGGTAACGGGGGAAGATATTGACATGATTCAACAAACTTCATCTGCTTAGGAAATATGCGCACCAGCTGGTAAAGTTCCGTGTCTCTAGCTCTTATAGTCTCCGAGATCTAGGCGTTCATACGGACGGACAGACGGACGGACGGACATAGCTCAATCGCTACCCGAGGTTATGATAAGCATTTTGGTATAAAGGACTTGGGGTCTGCCACGCCTCCTTCTGTCCGTTACATACATTGCACAAATCTAGTATACCCTTTGTACCTATAGGTACAGGGTATAAAAATCAAGAGTGTCACCTTCAAAAGTGAGTGGCCTACTCTGAAATTAAGAAGAAAATTTACGCTCTCAAAAGTACTCCAGGAGAAAGCTTTTTATTACTGAGAGCAAAATTCTTAATAAGAGAGCTGTTTTCTTAGACAAATACTCTTTATTTAAGCATGTTTGGAATGAGTTTAAGAACAAGTGTTCTCAATGAAAGAATACAAGCTTTTAGCTTAACCTTGTACACTATACACTATACTATATATAAATAAATAAAATAAAAAAAAATTTGTTAAAAGTTGTTATCAAATAAAGACGATTCATTCACGTAAAATATAAATAATAAAAACCAAGATCAAATTGTAAATACATTTGGTTCCTAAATAACTATTGGCTTTACTTAGTAAGAATAATTGAAGAGGCTGTCTTGTTTATTTTATTATTTATTGTTTATTATTATATATAAGTTTAATTTTGTAAGGCCATCTACATCTACAATTACTTTTAATTATATATACAACACGATCTATAGTTTCCAAACGTGCTCCGAAAAACGAATACCATTTATTACTATTTAATTAATTTTTTTAAAAATATTTTAAATTATAAAAAATTCTCTTTAGCAAGTGGAATATGGCTTTAAAAAGTTTTAGATATGAGCATAAATCCAAAAATGCTATCAAAAGAAATTTCTAAAACCCCAAATTATTATTACGTTTCAATATAAATATAAAACACTTAGAGCGTTTGTTAAAAGGAACTAACTGAACTAGTTCGTGGCTCACATCAGTTGCTTGCTTGCATAAATGTTCATCGAAGTTCTGTTTGGCAAAGGCATAGTCGAAGATTTCAATAAGGCATTTATTTAAAGGAACTAACTGAACTAGTTCATAAAAAGAATTCTTCGAACATTTGTTTTATTACGTCGAATGGCCTTCCTTAAATCACGCGTAGTCGAAGATTCAATAAGGCATTTGTTAAAAGGCACTTACGAAACTAGTTCGTGGTTCAGAACAGTAAATTGCTTGAAACATAAATTCTTCAACTGCCTGACTTAAATCACGCATATCGTCTGGTTGGCATTTGTTCAAAGGTACTTACTGAACTGGTTCGTAGTTCCGAACCGTTAATAGCTTGTAAAATAAATTCTTTGAAGATTTTCTTTATTACGTGGAATTAACTGCCTTAAATAACGCAAATAGTCCAGTTAGAAAAAGAGTAGTCGAAGATTTCAATAGAGCATTTGTTAACTTACTGTGCTAGTTCGTGGTTCACATCAGTTGTTTGCTTGTAAAAAGAATTCCTTAAAGATAGTCTGATTGGAAAAGTCGATGATTTCAATAGGGCATTTGTTAAACGGAACTTACTGAACTAGTTCGTGGTTCAAATCAGTTAATTCCGTTAAAAAAAATTCTTCGAATATTTGTTTTATTATATGGAATTGTTTGCATAACATCTGTATAGAAGACGCGTAGTCGAAGATGTCAATAATGCATATCACGTAAGCGGGCGGAACTAGTTCCAATAGCCTTCTAGTGTTACAATTAGCATTACTTTAGTGGAATTCCAAAACAATTGCCAGTAAACGTGTGTGTTTGTTAAAAGCAATGCTTCTAATATGGAATTATGTGCCTAGAATTATGCACATAGTTAGAAGCCGCTTTGTCGAAATTTCCAAGCTGGCAAATAGTATTTCAGAGTGGAACTAGTTCCAAACTCATCTAAGTTTTAATTAACGTTATTTTACTAGAACTCCAAAGAATTTTCCAGAATACATAAAATTCAATCAAAAAAAGATAAAATGGAGAAAAGAAACAATTTCGTGATGTCGCCATATATCAAAAACATGCTTTATAATGTGGAACTACCGCTCAGAATCGTGAACATAGTTTAGTTGATACCCGTAATTCAACGATTCCTAAAAGACAAAACAAACTAAATTAGTGGAACTAGTTCCAAGAGCATTAAAGTTTGGTAGTAACGTTACTTAACTGGAATTCCTAAGAAATTCATAGCACAAGTGAATTTAAATCAAATAAAGATTCCATTCTTTAGTTCGAATCAGCAAAAAAGTATTGTTTGAAGGCTTGTTTTAAAATGAGGAACATCATCTATCTGTTTGGAAGCCGCATATTCGCAATTTCAGTATGACAAATTAAGTAGGTGAGTGGAACTAGTTCCTAATACATTTACGTGTAGTAAATTTGCAGTCTGATTGGAAGCCGCATAATCGAAGTTTCTTATATGTCATATTATGTAGCTGAATTGAACTAGTTCGTAATGCGTTCAAGTTTTGCAATTAAAGTTACTTTATTGAAACTGCAAATTAATTTCAACCAAGCGTGTGACTTAAGAAAAGAAGGAAACAAGAAACCAGCTATAGTTCAGATCAGTTATTTATTTAATATTTTTTGAAGGAATATCTTATAATGCTGAATTTTGGCTGAAAACAAGAAAACATTCTCGTTGAGTACTGCGCGATTACTAGAAAACAAACGAGGTAATTGAAATGAACTAGTTCATTCGGAATTTCTGCCTAGAAACAAGTACACAATCTGGTTAGTAACCGCGTATTGGGCGATTTCTAGTAGACAAAACGAAGTAAATTTATTGAACTAGTTTATGGGAATCTTAAATCAATTTCAAACAAAAGTGCTTAGTGTGAAGAAAGAAGAAAACTGTCTAAAGTTCAGATCATTTATTTAGTAATTTTTGAGCTTACGTCATAGACCGCGAAGACGCCTGAAACGTCTCCACCCATGTGACCTCAGAAGTCGTCATATAATCTTAATCGCTATGGTAGCTCGTGCTGCCTATCTATATTTTTTTTAAAGGAAATGTTTAAAAATGTCGCTGTCCTGTGCTCTCTCTCAGATTGAAGGCATTTGATTATTTAGTAGATTGAGTCGAATCTATTTGTAAATTTTGTTTTTGTAAATATTGTGTAAGTCTGTAAATGTGTACATACATAGTAATTTAAGCCCTACAAGACACTAAATTATGTTTAATATGTAGCGATTAATTTGATGTACTCAATATGGGATCATAACCTTATACATACGTATCAGTTGATTGCCAATAAAAAATATATGTATGTATGTCAGACAAAAAGAAAATAAAAATATTTTTTAAGGTATATTTTATAATGCAGAATTTGCGCCTTGAACTAAGAACAAGATTCCTAGAAGACAACAATAAATTGAACTAGTTCCAATAGCATTCAAGTTTTTTATTTAAAGTTGCTTAATAAAACTTTCGAATCATTTCAAAAACTGTGATTTAACAAAAGAAAAACTGAAGGAACCAGTTTATAGTTCAGATCAGATACCTAGTATTTTTTGCAGGTATTTTTTTTTAATGCGACATTTCCGCCTAAAATCAAGCACACATTCGGTTGGAAGTCGCGTTTTGTGCGATTTCCAGATGACAGCCAAACTAAATAAATAGAACTAGTTCCGAGCGCAGTTTTGCAATTAGCGTTACTTTAGTGAAATTCCAAAACAATTCCAGGCATATGTAGGATTTAATCAAAAGAAGAAAAGGTTAAAAAAAACGTACGAAACAACAACAAAAAGAAACAAGAAGCGAAAAGGTGAATGGAAATGCAACATAATGAAACGAATTCAATGCAGGGATGCAAATGTTTGTTGTTTGTTTTTGTGCGTTTCAATTCGTTTGAATGTGAAATATTTTTCACAAATATTTTCGAAAAAGCGCTCAAAAGCGTGCCAGTGCAAATGGGGCGAAGTGCGGATGCGATGGGGCCACTGAATGATATTGGTTTTATTGGAGTGGGCTGCAATGCGTTCGAGTTGGTGGCGCCTGACGAGGAGCAGCAGCCAGTGGAGTGGGGCGTGAGGCAGGGGTTCTACAGCTGATTGATCTGTGTGCGTGTTTAAACAACAATTTCGCAATGTAAACCAGTAAATACTCACACACAAACACGCACACACAATTGCATACAAACATTGCCGGACTGTTTTCAAAGTGTGGGCTACCAGATTGATACAGAAATTGTTGGAGAACGAAGCTTATAGAGCAGGCGTCACTGCGGTGCGACCAAAATAACCAAACAACCATGTAAATGTGGATTTTATATTTAACATACAATGTATATGTAGCGCTCTCTATATGTATCTGTATCTGTATATCTGCGTATGGGACTGTATCTGTGTGTCGACTTTTACCGCTTCTTTGGGTTGCATTTTCATTTGTGTATTATTTTTAATTGAAATCGATTTCGCTGTGCACATAATTAAAATTATGATAACGATGACATTCATCGATTTGAAAACGAATGCGAAACTCTTTTTTTCATTAACTAGCCACTAATAGTTGAGGTTATACATTCGTATTTTTTTTTTTTATTCCTTTGCCCCAGTTTCATATATTTTTCAACAAATGGCATGGCACTTAAAAGAAATAAACCAAAAAAAAAAAAAAAAAAGATATAAACTACGTTGTGTTACAAAGCGCAAATGTCACTGTATTTTTTGTAGTGCGGTTATCCTTAATATAAAATTATTTTTTTATGATAGCATTTTATTTTTTAAAAACTTTCGAAAAAATTGGCGTTACATAAATTTTTGGTTTTTGCCTAATCAAGCTGTTGCAGTTACGAATCCTAATAACTTTTTAGCATAGATTTGGTTTGCTTAAAAAATTAACTTAATTGCTTCTCTATAATTAAGAAAATGGAAACAGTTTCAGTAACGTAGAATTAAACAATCCAATTAAATATTTATAATAACTAAATTTCGTCAGTCCTAGAATATATTATAATTATATTAATTAGTATAAAAAATGTACAAATAAATACATTTTTAGAGGACTTACGCAAAACAACTCGAAAATCGGCTTGGAGACGCCAAATATTATTCAAAGTTGTATGAATGAGTGTATTGATGGCTTATATTTATAAAGCAGGGGGCTTCGACCGCATTGATTTGACCATTTCCTCAACTTGTACGAAAAATTAAAAAAAACATTTTTTTCGGAACTTTGTGCAAAATTTTAGACTTTCGCTGAATTTTCTTGAGTCCCCAAAGCTTACACATGTTTCAAGTTGTAGGTAGATTTGAAGAAAAAAAACTAGTCGAAATTTCTTTTGCATACGGCAATAATTACACCTATAAGTTCCGAAAATTTTAACTGAAATTAAAGTGAATCGAGCTTTAAGGCAAATTGGTAATTTGAAATATTTGTGCTAAGATTAAAGTGTAGGAGTACTCAGTATAGATAGTTTGGGGGCGGGGATTGCATCAAAAAAAGTAAATGTGGTTTTTTTTATTAGGACTGCATGATGCTTCATACCAAATTCGGGGCCTATGTCATTTAGGTCGTTATTTTTGTGTATTTATTTTTATTTTACAAGATATCTATACAGTTCATCTGAAGTGGAATGATTATGGGCATCTGCATCTAAATTTTTGGGTAAGTAGCTCTTGGAGTCTCCGAAAGACGCATCTATGTAGATCTATCGCAACCCAAAGATATGATAACATTTTGGTCTAAAGTACTTATTGTTTCTAGCTTCATATTTAGTATGCCATTGACCCTCTGCGTACAGGTTACAAAATTACTAAAACAAATTTATAAAAAAAATTACTAAAAATACAAAAAAAATTACACAAATTATTAAAAAATTACTGCTACTGATAATTTGCGCAAAAAAAATTACCATAAAAAAAACTACAAAATTTCTGAGCAATGGTAAATTATTAAAAAATTACTAATATATTAATAATAAATTAATACAGAATTACTAAAAATTTACTAATAAAATTGCTTTTAAAAACGCTAGAAAACTTCTAAACATAAAAAAAAATTATTTAAAAATTACTAAAAAAAATTACTACAGAATTACTTAACAATGTTGAAAGATAACTAAAAAATTACTGAAGTGTAAAAAAAAAATTACTTTGAAAAATACTATAAAATAAATTAATATGCTAAAAAATTGTTAAAAAATTACTTTTAAAAAATTGCTAAAAAAAATTACTAGAAAAACTTCTATAAAATTACAAAACAATCCTAAAAAATTACTTTAAGAAATAATACAAAATTATTAAACAAAGCTAAAAAATGTTTAAAACATTAAAATAAATTAATATGCTAAAAAATTTTTAAAAAATTACTTTATAAAAAATTGCTAAAAAATGAAAATTAAAATATTGCTAAAAAAAATTACTAGAAAAACTTCTATAAAATTACAAACAATCCTAAAAAATTACTTTAAGAAATAATACAAAATTATTAAACAAAGCTAAAAAAATTTTAAAATAGTATTTGTTAATTAACAAACAAAAACAATTCAAAAAAGATGGCGTACGTTAAAGTCGGGCGCGGACGATTTGGGATACCCTGTACCACTGCTTGCAATAAAATCCGGTAAATTGCTTAAGAACACCAAAAGACATTTGATTGCCAAATTAGATTATGATACCTTCATAAACAACCAAAAACAGACGAATTTTTAATCAAAAACTTTTTTTCGACCGATCGGCCCTATGGGAGCTATATGATATAGTCAACCGATTTTGATCAAATTTGGTACAGTGTTGAAGATCTCAAAAAAACTTCTGAATGCCAAATTTGGTTACAATATCTTTACAAACAAACGAAACACAACGAATTTTGTGCAAAAAACTTTTTTTCGACCGATCGGCCCTATGAGAGCTATATAATATAGTCAACCGATTTTGATCAAATTTGGTACAGTGTTGAACATCTCCAAAAAACTTCTGAATACCAAATTTGGTTACAATATCTTTACAAACAAACGAAACACAACGAATTTTGTACAAAACACGATTTTTTGACCGATTGGTCCTATGGGAGCTATATGATATAGTCAACCGATTTAGATCAAATTTGGTACAGTGCTTGGAAACTCTAAAAAACTTCTTAATGTCAAATTTGGTTACAATATCTTCACAAACAAACGAAACACAACGAATTTTGTACAAAAAACCAATTTTCGACCGATCGATCCTATGGGACCTATATGATATAGTCAACCGATTTTGATAAAATTTGGTACAGTGCTGGGGGTTTCTAAAAAACTTCCGATTACCAAATTTGGTTATGATATCTTAATAAACAAACGAATTATTCATTTAAAACTTTTGCTTTTTTTCGAGGTCCTCTGAAACACCCCTATGGGAGCTATATAATGTAGTCCCGATATCAAAAAAATAAAATAAACTTGTCTCCTATGGATTAATAAGGGATCTTATCTGAAAGTTTGGTTGCTCTAGCTGTTACCATCTCTGAGATCTAGGCGTTCATACGGACACACGGACAGACGGACATGGGCATATCGACTTCTCTAGTCACTCTGATCATACTTTAGGAAACTTTGGGGGGTCTCCGACTTCTCCTTCTGTACGTTACATACATTTTCGGCTTGCACAAACACAATATACCCTTTGTACCATACGGTACAGGGTATAATTACTGAAAGAATACTACAAAATTATAAAATACTACCACATTACTAAACAATGCTAAAATATTATTTAAAAACTCCAGAACTACTTATAAATTACTCTTAAAAATATTACAAAATTACAAAACAATGCTACAAAATTTTTTAAAAATTACAAATAAATTACTATAAAATTAATAAAAAATTACTTGAAAAACTACTAAAAAATTACTAAATAATGCTAAAAAATTACTTTAAAAAATATTACAAAATTACTATGGTAAACAATGCTAAAAAATTGCTACGGAATAATAAAAAATTACTGAAAAATTAATTTAAAAAATAATGCAAAGTTACTGAAAAATGCAAAAAAATTATTGAAAAAGGGTCCAGCTGGATAAGGTACTGGAAATTGTCTTCAGAGATTTTTGAAAACTAATGATGCAATTCAAGGCATAGAGCAAAATTAAAATTTTTTCGCAAAATTTCAGTTTTTAAACTTAACGCGTTGCGGCTTAATATAAAAAAAAAAACAGTTTTTCGTTTTAATTTATATGAATATTTTTCAACCAACTTTTTTTTTAATCTAATGGCATATCCCAAATGGGATTTTTTTTTATATGAAGTTTTGTCATTTCGTGCGAAAATATTCGAGCTATTTATTTATATATCCAAAATATTTAATTTTGTTTTTAAACAACACATTTTCTTAAAAAAAAATTATGAAATTTTCTTATTTTTTTAAGTTTGTTCCTTAAATATGTCAATCACCATTTTTTTTTTAAGCACGTGTTTTTATACATTATTTATTTGATATGAATATGAATCAAATCGATTTGGTGAAACAATATGTATTAAAAAAAAATAAAACGAAAATATTTCAATGTTTTTTTAAAAAAATGTATGAAGTTATAATAAATTTTGGTTTTATTTTATAGAATACATACTTCTTGTTTTTATGATGACAAAAACTGAGTTTTTTTGTTGGTAAATATAAAAATATTAACATTGCGCAACAAACGATTTTTTAATTATTTGCATTAAATTATGTCATTTCGATTAAAATATATGGTGTTACATTCAACACAAAAAATTAAGCCAAATTAACCATTCGCAATATAAGAAATTCTAAATTTTTTCATGATTTATATAGTATGTACTTACAAAAAGCCTTTCGTCGCAAAAATAGAACGATAAATCGAGTGCCTAAGTAGTCGAAACTCCCAAAACCAACAATCACAAACAGCAATTTTTTTAGAAATTTTTGAAAATTTCTATATTTTTCATTAATGAATAATAAAGTGATTTTTCAATATATATTTTTTTTTTTTTTGAATTTCTGAAAACAATATTATATAAATCGCCGCTTTTAATGCTAAGATAAACGCCATCTTTGAGCTATTTCATGTCCCGGCCTTATTTACTTTTCAAAAACTCACACAAAAGAAGCCCGGAGATCTTCATCATCCTCATCAGTATCTCCCACTGGAGTATAGGGCCTCGACGTCATTATCATTTTCATTTAGCCGTTCAGACAATATTTTTTTACTTTGTAATTTCACTTGAAAATTTTCACTTGAGGGTTATTTTTCTGACTTAATATTCGTTCTCAATGAACTCAAAAACCCCCAAGTGATTTTCAATAGAAATTACACAGTAACAAAATACGCAGGCCAACATGGTTTAGTTGTTGGAAAACTAAGGGTCATTCTCGAAGTAATTTGCTGCGTAGGGGTTTTTTCCTACATAACCTCAAATATCTTAAAATCCTGACGTGATGGGCCAATTCTTATCCCGGATTCGGATTCGACGCAGCAAATTACTTCGA
This sequence comes from Chymomyza fuscimana, assembly GCA_949987675.1. Classification (NCBI taxonomy): domain Eukaryota; kingdom Metazoa; phylum Arthropoda; class Insecta; order Diptera; family Drosophilidae; genus Chymomyza; species Chymomyza fuscimana. The sequence goes on from OX465090.1 coordinate 24,827,086, forward strand.
AAATGACCCTTAGCTTTCCAACAACTAAGCCATGTTGGCCTGTGTTATTGTTTCAAAAGCTTAATGCAAATGCTAATGACGTCGAAGGCATATATTTTGTAACTTCGAATAGCCATAACTTTGCGAAAAATCGTATCATATTTGATCTCTCGGACTCTTAAATTAAATGATGTAACTGGAGAGACTGAACACAAGAATTGTAGGAAAAAACGCCGTTTTTCGGGTACATAACCTCAAATATCTCAAAATCCTGACCCCGAATTCGTATTCGACGCAGCAAATTTCTTCGAAAATGACCCTTAGCTTTCCAACAACTAAACCATGTGGAGCTGTATAATTGGTTGGGCTGATCCCATAACCCGACAATTTGATATGTGTTCCATCAAAGCATGGATTTCTTTATTTTTATGGGATTACCCTATTTTCATCATTTTATGCGCTGCCAAAAACTGACTCGGCCGCCGCTTCCAAACGTTTCCAATGATTTATTAACTAATTTAGCCGCAATATTATTTATGACGGGCAGGCCAACTGAATGCAAGCTTTTGCCCAAAAGCATAGAAAATGGCAGTCCGGCGCGAACAAAGGAGTCAGCAATAGTGCAACAACAGTTACTAGAAACAGCCCGCAAAAGGCAAAGTCGCTAAAAAACAGCAAAACAAAACGAAACATTGAACTTTTATGGAAACAACAACAACAACAACAACAACAATAACAACAACACAGGCAAGGCACAAGTTTTGTAAACTTTAAGAAATTTACACCATCAGCAGATAAAAGTGCATTCCCGCGAATGCCGAGCCACCTCCCAACCACTTTGCTGCCACTGCTGATGTTGCTGCTATTATCCTTTGCAGCTCCTCGAATCAAGCAGTGTGTGGGAGCATAAAGTGCTAGAGTATGAAACTTCCTGCTAAAGAAAATGTGCCGAACTCGGCACTTTTACAGCCAACGTTATGCCCTAACGTGGAGTAGCTTCAGTTTGGTGTGATTTTTGGAACTTGGGACTCTCAGGACAGCTCTACTTTCGTACTAGAAATTAGATCATAATAGCATGGAAACTGTTTGTATGAACACCTATATCTTAGTGACCCTCGGGACTAAAGACATCAGATTTTGATAGGGAATGTGGATTATCAGGCTGAGTGTTTTTGTGTAATTTTTTTAATGATATCTGAGTCCTTAAGAGCAACACAACTTCGTTGCACCAGGGTGAGCTTTTCCTGAATTTTGTTGCAACTCTTATTGTTGTTGTTGTTGGTGTTGCTTACTCCGAACAATCTGTTTCCCGGCATCAACTTTAGCAGAAAAATTGCAACAAGCAAAGGCAGCGGCAGTCAAGCCGAACAACTGAATATTAGTTTTGGCCTGATGTTGGTGTTGGTGTTGGTTGGGTGCTTGGTGTTGGTGTTGGTGTTGGTAATGGTTTTGCCGGGACTCATGGACATTGGTATTGCTGTTGTTATTCGTTGGGCCATGGACTCGGGCAACTTCAACTTATGGCAGCAACGACATGTATCATATTTAGACACAGGAAAGACAGAAATATAAACTTATAAAAGCGGCAGGCGCAGTGTTGGGTAATGGGGTAGGTAGTACATGTTTCGCGCGCAAAAGGCCTTACAAAAAAAAAATAAAACTTGCAGCTTGGAAGTGCAACATGAACAGAAAGCAGAAGAAACTCATATTTGGCAACTGAGCGGCAGTTGAAAGGTCTTTTTGGGCCGCACAACCGATGAATTATGGCAAAAGTTATCGGCTTTTTGCTGTATCTCCATGTCTGTGTGTGTTGCAAGTTGCCTGTTATGTTGCAAGCAGCTCTGTTGACTGCGTGGCAGCAACTGATAATATACAATTGAGCGAGCGCGGCATATAATAGTCCCACTGGCTGGCTATATACTATAGTATAGGCTTGGGCTGGTCAGAGGAGCGTTCTGTTGGCCAGCAGGCTGTGAACAATCTACTAAATAACAAGTTCTGCAGCCGAGGGGCAATGAGGCAATGGCAGCAGCTCACAAAATAAAAGTCAACTTAAATAAGTTTAATTGTACGAGACGGAAATGAAACTTTTCTATTTGGTTTGGGCTTATTCAGGCACTTTTTGGGCGCGTTCTCAAAATCTGTGGTGAACTAGTTTTGATTTGTTATGGAATAAACGTCGCGACGTAGGTATACACTGCAACTACTTTTCCCAAAAAAAATATAATCATATGCGATGCAGCTTGCGTTGGTAGGTTGACAAAATTTCCTTGTTGATTGGGGAAATTCTTTAGCGCCATGTTTTCTTTTCATGAATTACGTGGAAAACTGTTTAATTTTATTTGTGTAGGCATCTAAATTTTTTTTCTTTCATGCTTCAGCATAATTTTCGTAGCAATTAGTTGTATGACTGTTTAAAATTTGTCTTGTGTCTTTTATAGAGTTGTCTTCCATTGGGAAATTAGCAAATTCCAGCTGCCTACTAATAATGTCCATCTTTTGTTAAAATTTGGTGTCTCTAGCTTATGCAATCCCTGAGATACGGGTGTTCATACAGACAGACATGATTCAATCGCTACCCAAGCTTATACTTTGCAATTTGGTATAAAGAACTTAAGGTCTGCTACGTCATATCCTCTCTGTAATAGATATGTGGGATATAGGTAGAAAGACAAAAGACACGGTTGTTACAGTAAAGAGCATAAAGAGCGAGAGCCAGACACATTGAGAGCATGATACGTCACCTTCTGTCTGTAATACATTTGTGGGATATAGGTGGAAAGGCGAAAGAGAGTTATAGTAAAAACGAGAGCAGGACACATTTTGAGCATGATGCAATTTTATAAGGTATCGCAATGAAGCGCGTATAGTAGTATAGTAGCTATATAAAATGGTGAACCAATTTTGATCCAACTTCAGACCAATGTTTGAAGTTACTTTTTTGTAAATAATTGTTTTATTTAGTATTTATTTTATTTTTTTCACATTAGACTAAGTATATAATTCTAAATCTAATATTAAGGGAAGAGTGCGAGCAACAAGGCCATCGACTTATCATTTATTTTAAGGTATCATATAATTTACTATTTTGTGTATGATTGGAATTAATATTTTGTACATAGTTTAAGTAAATAAATATTTATCAAAAAATATTTGATTAAACTCATATTTTTTTTTTTTATTAAAAATAATGAAATAATATAGCATTATGTATATAATATATTACAATTTTTTTGTATTTTATTTTAATCAATAAATATTGCTAAATATTAAATGAAATTTTTATTAATTGTTTTAAAAATAATGAGCGGATCTTCGTTTTTGACGGGATTGCCTGCCTCGATTTTTTTTTAATATTAAATACATATATATGTAGTAAGGAAAATGAATAAGAAAATATTTAATATGTACGTTCAGTGAGCCTAAGGCCTTTAGCTGCCAGTGCTTAATTTTAGTTAAGTTAGTTTTATAAGCTTACTTAATCTTTATTAAATAAATAAATAAATGTACGTTCAGTATTTTTTTGTGTTAGAATTTTGACTTTTAACATTTCGACATACTTTCTTTTATTTATTTTTAATACTTTATATTTTATTTATATTGATTATTTTATTTAATTTTTATAATATCAGAATTTATTTGAAGCAACAGTAATATTAAATATTTATTTGGGAAGTAAAATAAAAAGTAGAGAAATTAACTAATTTTCTGGTATACATTTTGAGCGCTTTTTATAAATATGTAATTAATTTTATAAAATTTAATAATAATAATTTAGATAATTTTCAAAATTTATTTAATAAAAATTTACATAATTTTAAGAATTTATAAAATAAAAAGAAAATGAAATTTTTAAAATTTAAAATAATTTATACAATTTTGAAAATTTATAAAATAAAAATTAAAATAAATTTTTTAAATTTAAATAACATATGTATACATTTTAAACTGCATTAAATAAGTCAAATACATTAAAAGTAGAGTGATTATCTAATTTTCTGATATGTATTTTGAGCGCTTTTTATAAATAATTAATTTTTTAGAATTTAAATAATTTACATAATTTTCAAAATTTATTTAATAAAAATTAAAAATAAATTTTTAAAATTTAAAAAATTTACAAAATTTTTAAAATTTATAAAATAAAAATTAAAAAAAAATTTTTTAAATGTAAATATTTTTTTTTTTTTTAAATTTTTTAAATTTAAATAACATAAACTTTAAAATGTCTTAAATAAGTCAAATACATTAAAAAATATTTTAAGAAAATATTTGTTCAAAATTTTTATTACATTACTTGTATTATTTCATTATTATAAATTGCGATTTAATTTGTACATTTTTTTTTATAAAAATATTAAGCGTTATATATTGACTTAGGAATAAAAATTAGAAGTAAAGTTAATATGTATTTTTCTAGTATGTGTTTTAAGCATTTTTTATAAATAGTTTATTAAATACATTTTTTAAATTTTTACACAATGTTTTTTTTTTTGTGCTCAGTTTTTAACATACAAAATTAAAAAATTAGGTGCCAAGCACAATTTTTAATAATTTTGTAAGCCTTCTTATTTATATTAAATTAAATTATAACTGAAGTAAAAAAATTAATAAAAATATTCAAACAATATTTCTAAAAGAAATTGAAAGAATAGAAAAAAATGTTATTTATATTAGAAATATATATATTGTTTTTTTTTTCAATTATATTTATTTACAATCTATCCTTTAGACAATAAGTAAATGTTTAACAGGAGAAATAGTTAAACTCCAATTTGAATATGGCATATTAGAAATATTACTTCATTTTTTTAATGTCGTGATTTATCAATAATAAATTAAATAATTGTTACTAAAATATTAAGCATAATGTATTTATTTAGCAATACAAATTAAAAGTGTAGTTAATATTTATTTTTTTCTACCATGCACATTAAGCGATTTTTATAAATAATTTATTTACAAAATTTTTAAATATTTACCCAAACATTTTTTTAGCTGACATCTAGCACAAAAAAAAAAGTAAAAAGAAAGAAATGAAATAAAATAAAAAATTTATTGCCAAGCACAATTATAAATGAAATAATAGAATATATAGAAATATACAAATTATTTCTTTAAAACAAAATAAAAAAAAAGCATGAAAAATGTATTTTAAAAAATATTCAGTACAAGTTATAAATGACATAATAAAATATAAAAAAATATACAAGCAATTTCTTTAAAACAAAATAAAATAAGCAAAAAAAAAAATATTTTAAAAATTTCTAGTGCATTCAGACGGTATATTTTTTTTTTTTTGTAAATAAGCAGACTTGAGAAAATAAAATTTTTCGAAAAATCTTAGTGCCTTAATGGTTTTCAAAATTAGTTGGAACATATTTTTATACCCTGTACCTATAGGTACAAAGGGTATACTAGGTTTGTGCAATGTATGTAACGGACAGGAGGAGGCGTGGCAGACCCCAAGTCCTTTATACCAAAATGCTTATCATAACCTCGGGTAGCGATTGAGCCATGTCCGTCCGTCCGTCCGTCCGTCCGTCCGTCCGTCCGTCCGTCCGTCCGTCCGTCCGTCCGTATGAACGCCTAGATCTCGGAGACTATAAGAGCTAGAGACACGAAACTTTACCAGCTGGTGCGCATATTTCCTAAGCAGATGAAGTTTGTTGAATCATGTCAATATCTTCCCCCGTTCCCCCGCAGTAGAGTTTCGCGGTTTTTAGCCACACCGTTAAGTATTTTCACCTGAAATTTAACAGAGCGATGCGTTGTAGCTACATGCATCTATGTGTAAAAAATGAACAAAATCGGACAAATACAACAGAAGTTATAGTCAAAAATGTGCAAATTTCACCTCCCCTTGCCGATAAACTGCGTCAATATTTGACTCTACGCAATTATGGCTACAACTGACCTAGAATCACAATTTTTGGTGAGCTCATTCATGTGGCTCTAATGAACAAATCCACATCCAAATTTTATCGATGCGGTCCCCCCACCCCCCGCAATCCATTTACCGTGTTTTCTCCCACACCCCTCAACATACCAACTTGAAACTTACCTCGTATACTTTTAATAAATTCTTTGTTGTAACATTCGAGTTTCATCAAAATGGGTAAAAATTTAGGGAACTTATAGGTATAAATATCGATTTTCACCAAAAAAAAATAAATTCCAATTGGAAAGTTCTTAGATGGAATATGCAGGAAAAATTTTTTTGACACAAAAGGTACAGGGTATTCCACTGTCGGGCACCGCCTCGACTGTACCACATTTTTTTGTCTAGATCCTTTAACGAGTAGCCACATACATTCTTTTGCTTCTGTATTTCTCATAAGATATAGTTCTACAAAAATCAGTTTTATGCTGACATCTTAAGGCCTTGCTCATAGCCTAAAAAAATAGGAAATAAAGTTTTCTTTTAACTGAAAATCCAGAGCGTCTGGCTTTTTCAACAAGGCCAAAGTTTTTCGGAATGATCTGTGACAACTTACTCCATTGTTGATGTTATACTCTACTCCCATTTTTTTTTTTTGAATGCAGTGGCGTCACTGATGAGAGGGAAAAGGATAAAAGGTGGCGCACAAAAAGACATGAAAACGGAAAATACAAAAAAAACAAAAAAAAAAAAGAGTTGACTACGTAAAAAAGTTGAAAGTTTGTTGATGCGCTTAAGACAATTAGCAAAAATGTTGCTCGAGTTTAAAGTAAAGGAAAACTTTAATTAAAAAACAAAATGAAATACAAGTACATACTCATATATATGGGTACATACATATATATATTTGTGTAGTTAGTAAGTGAGTTGTTAGTGTAGAAGACATAAGGACTTGATAAAAATAGAAGTGAAGTACTCGCAGCAAGCTACTTAAAATGTTGCCAGCAATCCGATTTGTGAAAACAAAATGGCTGATAACACACAGACACACACACACACACACACACACACACTAACACACATGCATTTACAGAGAATGGAAAAAGAATGCGAATGAATAGTCTAGAATGGTCCAGAATGACAGGCTGAACATACATCAAGTGCATCAATATGGCGCAACGATTTGAGACCAGAACCTGGCCAAGATTGCCATCAATTGAAAGCCAATTGTTTTTTGGTTGAACGCATTTTTTTCGTCCACGTTTTTTGCCACTGCCATGGATTGACCATTCGTTCATTTTGGCTGCTCTATTGCATATAGGGTGTGTTTTAAGAGAGTGCAAAATTTTAGAACTATATTTCAAGTTTTGTAGAAGATGCAGCTTTTTGAACCCATGCAGACCAGGGATGGCTTAAACCTTCTAGTAATTTTTTTTTATATATCTAAAGATGGTTGTACATAATCTGCCGCCTTTTTAGGGCTGCTCTTGGGTAGCCCTATATTAAATTTTTTTTGTATATATCTTTGGTCACATATCTACTGATGATGATATTGTTTGAAAGAAAATAATAAAATATTATTAAGAGGTCCTATGATCCATTGAGTGATACAAGAAATGATGATGATGGGTTCTACAAGAAGTATCTCTCCATAGAAAAGTAAATTTTATAGAGCACAAACAGCTGACAGCTTTTAGACAAAACTTAAACCTCCCAAAAAAACATGCTATCTTTTTCTAGTTTTTTTTTTATGCAGTCAAATCCCATGATTTTTCAACAGATCAAGTTCCCGAAGGCCCTTAACCCATGCCAATACAAACACAGACGCTGACGCTGACGCCGACGTCGACGCCAACAGTCAAAGTATTTTCATTTTATTCTGGTCAAAGGCTCGTCCAATGGCCCATGGCGTTTGATAGTGTCAGAGTTAGTGGAAAAAAGATTGCTGCGACTTTTGAACAATGCCAAAAACTGAAAACCAATTGCACAATCTTTATTGCTCACGATTGAAACTTGCAACCGTTGCTGAGGTTTTGATTTGTCATGTTTTGCCTTGGTACCTGGGCGTGGCAGCTTGTAACAGAGGTACAAAGACAACTAGAGGTTCGCCAGATACTTTAGTCCTATATATATCTATGTCATAGGCGAAGATAGCCAGGATAGACCTAAAGTTCAACTTGGTTATCATTGGAGCTATGTCTGACTATTGCTGCTTGCGTATGAACACTCAGAACTCGAAAGCTATGATAGCCAAAAATAAAAAATCTTAAAAATAAATAAATTTAATTTTTTTTTAAATTTAATATTTTATCTATCATGGAAAAAAAAATCGCGTCAATATATTTATTCATATATGGCTTGTTCAAGAATTGTGCAAAAATGAAAAACCCAGCTATCGATAACTCGATAAATAATCGAAATTTCAAAAAAATCCATTTCTTTTAACCAAAACATGTTCTTAAAAAAAAAATTAAATTTTTTTTTCTTTTTCATAAGTATCTATGTTCCATAAATGTGTCTAACACAATTTTTTTCAATCAATGCTTTTTATCGTAAATATTTTGTAAATATGAATCAATTTCAAAAACAATTATTTAAATTTTGTAATTTTTTGTGTACATTTGTGTAAAAAAAAGTTATTTATTTAAAGACTTCAAAAAATATAAAACATTTTTGTAATACTTAATAGAATAATTATTTATTTTTTATGCTTTGAAAAAATTTATTTATTTTTATTTAAATTTTGTAAAATTTAATATTGCTCAACAAATTATTTTTTAATTATTTGTATTAAATTTTGTAATTTTAATAAAAAAATATCGGCTTACATTTAACATACAAAAATTTTCAAAGTTTTACACTAAATCTAAATTAAAAATGTAGTTTATGTTGAAATAAATAATTTTCCTAAATTTTTTTTATAGTTCGGACTACCGAAATCAAAAATAGCTGGGTAAAAATAAAATCATTTTGAAATATAAGGATCGAAAACTCAATCTGCAGTTCTCAGACTTCAGATGGCAGACGCCTCGGTCAACGTTGTTGAATCGTCACTTTTGTTGATTCGATCCAAAATCGCAAATAACATATAGCTACATATTTTAATTTGTATATCCAGGTATAAAAATTCCGCTCCTGCAGTATCCTTAAGCATTGGTCAGCTGCAAGTTTAGCATCGGTAATTTTATCTACAAGAGGCATAAATCATAATTTGAACCTTATCAGTAACTGAAAATTAGCTACTCACGGCAGAGAGAGAGCAACATCAATCATCGGCATCGGTTGAGTTAAGGTGTAGCTATTTCCTGCAGCGCTTATCAATCTCATAAGCTCCACTGGATTGTTGTACATCATAAATCGCTGCCATGTTGCTGTGCATAATTTTCGGGCATCAGTTCTCAAATGTATGAAAAATAACAAATTTGTGGTGCCACTCTACATTTTTTTTTTTTTTTTTTTTGGCGCGGTGGCAAGAGCTAGGAGTTGCCAACAATCGTAGGGCAACTGTAGAGAAAATACGTAAATTAAATTAAGTGCCACTCTAGGGTGCACAAGATGTGGGTCCCGTGTGGGTTGTGCACTGGCTTCGGTTGGGGACGCTGTGATGTAGAGTGTCGTTGTTAATAGCGCGCATTAGACAGAGACTACAACAACAACAACAATGCAAACTGTTGGCAATCAACGCAGCGTTGAAATAGAACATCCGGAAAGAGAGCAGCAAACGAAAAAAAAAAAAAAGTTCTGGATGAAAATGAAAAAAAAGAAGCATAAAAAGAACGTAGACGAAAATCCCAACGTAATGCAATTTTCATTTTTCTGGTCACGTACGTAAAGTAAATCAATTAAGTTGTCATAAACTGTGCTCCCGCTGCTACCGCCACCTCCACCAGCTACTGCTGCCGCCTAGCAGCACAGTGGCACAGTGACGTCACCTTGCTCCATCTCACATCTCATCTCTCCGCTCTTGTAGCTTGGTTTGGTTTTTGTTGTTTGGCTCTTATTTGATTTGCGTTTTGTTTGCACAGCAAATTGTGCGGCATTTGTTTTTGCTTTACACCCCCATCCCCCATACTTACCCCCTCGAGTCAGGCACCAACATTTCATGCCATGCTGCCGACTGCAAATTGAAAGAAAAACAACATGCAAAAATATTTCCTCATTCGTTCAATACTACAAAGTCTTGCAGCCAAAGGATATGCCACTCTCGGCTCTGTTGCTACCCGCTCCCTATATTACTAGTGCCTCCCCCCAATGCCTCTAGAACCGAACTTCTGCTCCCACTGTTATTAAACAAATTTTATTGCTTTTTTATCCATGTCATTTTTATGGCTGATGGCATTGCGCTCTGACAGCTGCCCAGCAGAGTTTGGCTTTCTATTTTTGTTGGCACTCTCCCTCTCTTTACGCGGGTTCTCTGCGATTCTCAAGTCGCCCTAATACATTGCCTGGCTTGTTTAGACAAAGTGCTTAACGTGAAAAGCTTCTAAGCTAAATAAACGCTGGCTCACATTTAATAAAAGCTATCTCAAGAGCGGGGTAAGGGATTTTCCGGTTGGATTTTCTTTAGATTAAAATGCTTAAACAGAGCTGTTATTTTTGTTATTGGGCAAATTCGTATTTTGGCCTTCTCAAAAAGCAAGCAAATTTTAATAATAATAATTCGATGAAAAAAATCAGGTCAGTTGCGGGCAGATTTGCCATACTGCCCAGATCTTCAAAGAAGAGTTTTACCCAATATTATAAGAACTATAATAAAAAGAACGTGAAATAATACCTATGGATGCAAATTTCATTCTAACAAGGCTGGCAGAAGAATTTGCAAAATCTTAACTGAAAATTTGGTACCTTGCATTTTTTTGCTCATCAGTTGAATGAAGTTCAGAAAATCGATCGTGTAGAACATTGCGAGGACATCAACTTAACAGCTGTAAACGATGCAGATTTACTTTATTCCTTATAACTAAAGATGAAACGTACTGGTTCAAATAGGAACCGGAAACTTAGCGACAAATCTGCAGAATGAAAGTTGGTCTTAAAAATTAGATTTCCAGAAGTCCAAAATTAAGACAAGGTTCATAACTTTTCAAGAATTATTCGTGCTAGACCCGAATACCTATCATCTCCTCTCATGATATGTCATCATTTCTTCATCAATCATCATTATCATCATCAATCATCATCTTTCATCATCTTTCATCATCAATCAACATCTATCATCATCTTTCATCACCTATTATCATCTTCCATCATCTTCCACCATCTATCATTATCTAACATTATCTATCATTATCTATCACTATCTATAATTATCTATCATTATCTATCATCATCTATCATCATCTATCATAATCTATCATTATCTATCATTATCTATAATTATCTATCATTATCTATCATCATCTATCATCATCTATCATAATCTATCATCATCTATCATCATCTACCATCATCTATCATCTATCATCATCGATCATCATCAACCATCATCTATCATCATCTACCATCATCTATCATCATCTACCATTATCTATCATCATCGATCATCATCTATTATCATTTATGTCACCTATCTTGTACGTCACATATAATTATAATATTAAAACATTTCTAAAAAATATCTTAAGAATTTGTGCAAGGCTGCCCGCCGACAATTGTCTCGAACCAGAGTTTTTTTTTTTAATGTGTTACTGTTTTTATTTCTAAAGTTTCAGAAATATTAAAAAGTTATAGGCCTTATACGATAACTAAAGTAATTTGTTCCACATGATGAGACATTGCTTGTGGTCGAGAACTACTCGTCTTAGACCCTAATAGAAGAAGAAGCTCTGTTTTTTATAGGAAGATGATGTACCACCTCAAAAAATTCAACGAATTTCCGATAAAAAACAGATTTGGGCCATTGACCAACATTCCAGGCGAAACCAAATTCTGAACTTTATGTGGTTCTTCGATTTAGACAATAATTGTTCGAGCTGAAACTTATAAGAAAAGCTAACAAATCAGAAAGGTATATAAAGATTTAGGAAAATATGTCAGTCACGGCCACAAAATACCTTTTCGCAAAAAAGAGCCTACTTAACATATAATTACCAAAAAATATGCCTGTCTATTGTATTTTTGGCTATAAGGTGAACAGGCACTCTTAACAATTGGTAAGAGCTTGCTCGGAATGCGAAAATAGCGCATTCTATACACAAAAGTATCTGGGCAGGAGTTATAGCCAGTATAATATAAAGTTATAAATTTGCAACGAAACACGGAGCCCTAGGAATTTACGATGACACATTGTCATCGTATTTTTACCAGCTGCTAGAATACGTTTTTATTTGAAGCAACCACAGGCCAACATTGTTATGCTCAGACACTCATGCCGTGGTCCGGGTATGGGTCCGGGTGCGGACCCCTGCCCGCTGTCGTTGACTTGCCGCACTTTAGTTAAGCTCCAAATGATTGCGTATAATTTGGCAGCATTTAGTGAGCACCATGGAGTGTCTGACAGCGGGCGGGTTCCACTCATCTCCGCATGGTATGGGGCACTTTAGCCTGGCTGGCTGCTGGCTGCTGGGGGGGATTCATTTCATTCATTTCAACAAGGATTATTTACTTCGCCAAAGATTCAATAACAATTTTGAAATGAGCGTAATTTCGTTAAGCTTGCGTCCTGGCATAAGCCAAAATAATGTCGCATAAAGCGTCGTCCTCGAGCGACAGTGCTGCCAACTTGCGCTCCTTTTTACGTCCAGCACAACAATTGGCCTTTTTACAGTCAAGAAGTAGTCAAAGCAGCAGCTGTAGGGTGAAAAAAAAAACATACCAAAATTTAGGGCTTTTGCTTTCTGAAGTGCAATTTCTGGTCACTTGCAGACAGAGCAGCATAGTCGGAGCATAGACAATCGCTGGGGAGTTGGAGCAGCTGCTAAAGCCTTTTTGTGTCCTTGATGTCATTGTGGTTAGCTTGAAATTAAATTCTGCAGCTTGTGTCGCAAAGTCGTCTGCCTGATTTAAATCGATAGAGCGCAGGGCAGTGTGAAACCAGAGCAGGCTCGCTTATCCAGACAGAGAAACCCTAATTATGTGGCTGGCAGCCGTTAGGTGCTTTTTAAATAAATACGTTTTATTAATGCCCAATTAAATACGTTTTCACTTTCTGTCAACAGTCGAAATTAAAATCAAATCTTTTGCACAAATGTTTAACGATGAGCACGTAATTAAGTGTATTAACACACACGCATGGTCACACTTTTCCCGCACCACCCAGGGTTGCAATATGAAGCTTATCAATTAAAAGCTTTTCACCCACACACAAGGACAAACTAACGGCAATAAGAGCAACGTTAATTAAGCGCTCAGTTAACGGCATTCTATCAAGTAATTTTCGGGTTTCACTTTTTTTTTTTTTTTTTTGCTTCTTAAATTTTATTTATTTTACTCTGCACTCCCATAGGATCAAGAGTATTTTAGATTTGCGGATTTTATGTAACAGGCAGCAGAAGGCGTGGCAGATCATAAGTTCTTTTTCTCCGTCTGTCCCTATGAACATCTAGAACTCACAGACCATTTGAATTAGAGACACAAATTTTTATACGTTACTAGTTGAAGATTAATGTCCATATTTTGCCGCGTTTTTCGTTTGAAGAATTTTACTTCCTACATTCGTGCTTTTCTTGAAAACTTGAAACGCTGCAAAAATATTCCACTCTCACTCTCATTCTTTTTCATCTCAGCTCATCTTATTTCATCTCATCTCTTTCTTTTTTTTTTTTATAAACAAGCTAGAACCAGCAAATTTGGTATTTAAAGTCATGTGAACCTAATCAACAATGAAATGTTGACTTTTTAATAGAAACATAGCCCTATCTCTACTACTAGCCATTTTCCTTCAACTCACCTTCACTTCCAAACGATCAATGCAAAATTTAGCGCAATTATTTACTTTTTATTTTTTTTGGAAAACTTGTCTGCAGTGTATCCCACTGTCGTTACTAATTTCCTTCCTTTTTTTTTGTGTACGTTTTTGTTCAGTGTTTTGTGTAATTTTAATTAATTTTTATTACGCTTGAGCACGGCTTATTTTCCGCTTTATCACCTCATCAGCTGTAATAATGTACTGCTGATAAGATACGTTATAAGATGATAAGTGTGGAAGTGAGTGCGGTGCGTGCGCTTAGAGTAGACTGATAAATATGTCAAAAATCATTTGATAACTTTGGTCAACAATCTTTTCAGAAGACGCGACTATGTGAACGTTGCCACATTGCAAAACTTGTAAAAAACTTTTTTCTAGGCTAAATAATTAATCTTAATAGGCATCGAATTTCTGAAATCAGAAAATAAAATACTATTACAACTAAGTTGTGACATTACGATACCGGTAGATAATATACAATTCAATTGTTATCTAACGTTATCTAATATTTTTATCATTCTTTGGGTAACTCTTTGGATACATTATTTAATATCATCTATGTAATGTAACGTCGTCTACAGTTTACCATTATCCATGCCATCTATCATTATCTATTATGAACTATGTAATCTATCATATATGATACCTTATCATCTATCATTATTTATCATCATCTATCACCATCGATCATCATCTATTTATTTATTTATTTTAAAGGGGCTCAACAAAGCTCAGTTGACCTTGATACTAGAAGGGAACTTTTGGAAAGATAGAATAGTGAAAAAATATTTTATAATAACTAATCCGCTTCTCTAGCTCGATGGGTGCACTTTTTAACAATATTAACGATAACGATGTCTATTATCATCTACGTTATCTATTATCATGTATCATCATCGATCATCATCTATCATCATCTATCAACATCTATCATCATCTATCATCATATATCATCATCTATCATCATCTATCAACATCTTCATCATCTATCATCATCTATTAACATCATCATCATCTATCAGCATCTTCATCATCTATCTCATATATTATCATCTATGTCATCTATCATCATTTATCATCATCTATCATCATCTATCAGCATCTATCATCATCTATCATCCTCTATCATCATCTATCATCATCTATCATCATCTATCATCATCTATCATCATCTATCATCATCTATCATCATCTATCATCATCTATCATCATCTACCATCATCTATCATTATCTGTCTCACCTATCATCTATTTCATTTATAATTTTTCGTGCAATCTTTATAATACTATTTTAAAAAATATAAATAAAAACCATCTAAGAAAAAAAAAATAAGTTTAAAACTAAGTCCGATGAACATTTGAAAATCATGTTGGTAGCTCTATGCCGATATAGATATGTTTGCGCATTAATCTGTATGAATGCCTAGATTACAAGAACTAGTTCTACCAAACTTTTGATTTAGACATCTTATTAAGTTATTGAAAACAAAATTTTAATTTTTTGATATCGGCGTTATAAATTAGAAAGCACTTCTAAAAAAAAAAAAAGTTTTAAGAGCATGTTCGGAAGTTTTATTGAGTTCTTCAGCACAGAACCATATTTTATGAAAACAGCTTTATTATTTCATTTAGAATAAGAACTATGACGAATTTGATCCAAGTCGGCTCATTAATTTTGTTGTTTCTTGTTTCTTTCTTCTTTAAATAATTCTAGTTGTAATTCCTTTGCAGTGGAAGGAAGATCTACAGATATACCATATATGGTACTGACACTGTGTATAAACTTTATGCTATAAATATATTTATAAATACATTTATACTATAAAGTCATCTTTAAATTCATCAATAGCTTTTTCTGGAAATGCCACTAAATTAGGGCTGTCTAAAGTCATTCAATAATTTTAATCTCACAAAGAATTTCTTCTGCATATTAATTTAAACTTTGATCACAAAATCTTTTCTTTTTTTCGAATAAATATTTATTCGATTATTATTTATTTATTATATTATACTTTAAAAGCCAAAAGTAACAAAAAAAAAACTTTTCTTAAAAAAAGTGCTATGTGACTCATCTTATTAATGTGAGTCTGGCACTTTTGAATCTTTGTTGGGTATGCTCACGTCTTTAGTCGCGCACTTTTGCACTTCTGCACAACTTTGTGAGCGTCTGCTTAAACTCATTTGTTTCTTAACAAGATGAACAGTCTATTGACAAGTATATTCCATCCAACTGTGCGACACTGTGGACCACTGTAAACTAAGCTTACTTTTCCTTCCAATTTTGAAGCTACTGTTTTTTTTTTTGTAAAGCTCTTCCTGTGTATTATCAGCTTGAACTCTGACCCTATTGGTTTATTGCCTATAAATTTGTATAAGTTAGTTTGCTAGCAAGTGTTTTATTTGCATATATGCAAATAGATAAAAAAATAAAGGAAAAAACTAGAGCTACCCAAAAATGTAGCTCGTAGATAAAAATGGAGCTGGGAAAAACAAGTAAATGCAATTTACGCGCTCCAAAATGCAGTTTTTATCAACTATCAAAATAACGAAAATTTATATTGAACCAGCACACGACACACACACACACACACACGCACAAACAGACGCTTATGTAGCTATGTGTATGTGTGTGTGTGTGGGATAAGTGACGCCTGGGCGTCTTATAAATGGCGCACAGTGTTGGAAAAGGCAAGAAAAAAAAGGGGCAAACGGCAACTCAAAAAAGGGAAATTGTACTAGGAAATTTGCCGGAAATTAAAACTTGTGCAAAATAAATCGCCAAACCTCGAACTTGTGCACTCCCTCACACAGTCAGAGGCGGAGACAGACAGACCGAAAGACAGACAGACATTGAGAGATCGATGCACTTATATACATAGTCACACACA
Source organism: Chymomyza fuscimana (assembly GCA_949987675.1). Taxonomy (NCBI): domain Eukaryota; kingdom Metazoa; phylum Arthropoda; class Insecta; order Diptera; family Drosophilidae; genus Chymomyza; species Chymomyza fuscimana. Next base: position 24,843,740 of record OX465090.1, read on the forward strand.
CATACACACACACAGCCATAGGCAGCCAGACAGACACACATTTGGCATAACTGTAAGGCTGGCCAACGCACGGTTTCCAACACGGTTTTTTTTATTTTTTTTTTATTTTCAAACTGGGCATACTGACGCAAGCCAGGAAATGGCCAGCCCTGGCCCTCTCCATGTTGGAGCAACTTTTGACTCATTTCAGAACGTTCGCCGCTAATGGAGTGACAGTTGGCAAAGAATTATTAGATTTGCACATGCATTGCGCATTTTAAACATGCTGAGCTGACTTGGTGCAGAGGATACGTATTGGGGATTCGGATTGGGATTGGGATTGTGATTGGGATTGGGTGCAGTAGCACAGTAGTGGCACGTGATTGTTGTGCAACAAAAGTTGTTGTGCACACAACAGGCGAACAAACCAAAACTAATTTCCCCCCAAAATTCACAGCAATTACACAGAAACTGACCCAAGGGCCCAATACTGGCTACGGCTGGTTATATCTGCTTCAGCAACAGTTTCCAGTTACTCAACATATGCCTGCAACAACTGATGGACAGCTCAACTGACAGATTAGATTAGCTCTCACTCTTTTTCATCTCTGCTCAGCTCAGCTCAGCTCATTTCATCTACTCTCTGGCAGGTGTTGCCAGCCACAAACACAGGTTGACCCCTGTTCAACGATCATGAAATTTCATTTCCTTTATTTGGTCTAAACAAAAGTCAGTCAGTAGTCACTCAATGGTTTGGCCTTTTGGTTGCTAGCTGGTCTGTTGTTTAGACCCTGTTTGGTTAATATTGCTAGGCGTTTGACAGTAGGCTTCAAGCCGTGTCTGTTTGCATGCGGAACTGGGCCTACCCGCATATTGGGTAGCTTTTATCAATTAGCTTATTGGTTTGCTCCTATGGAGTCTGGTGTTGGGCATATTGAATTGTATTTCATTGTTTAGGGTACTAACTTGGTTTATTGTTGTCCAGGATAATTGTGACTTCACACACCACAATGAACTGCAGGATGGCTCGAACAATGTGCAAGAAAACAAACAGTAAACTAGCCCAGTACATTCTGCAACTCCCAAGAAGAGACTGTAGGTTTATAATGGGTATACTCACAGGTCACTGCCTGACAGCAACTCACGCTATGAAGCTGGGCATCACCAACAACGACGAGTGCAGGAAATGTAGGGAGACAGGCGTCAAAGAAACCCTGGAGCACCTCATCTGCCGATGCCCCGCTCTCTGTACATCGAGACTAATATATCTAGGAAAACCATGGCTCACCTCACTGGAAGAGGCGGCCGACAGGGCACCTCAAAAGCTTCTGGCGTTCGCCAAGCATACGCGAATACTTACTGACTAACGTCTTCAGCACTAAGGACTATTTAGTCTATGTGTGACCCCCACTGGGGTCTACCGCTACAACCTAACCTAATAGTGACTTCAACCTGAAGTCAGGAAGAAGTAAAAAGAAATTATTCTTTTATATACATATGCCTTCTATGACATGCTGCAGCAACTGAGAACAATAGATAGCAAAATCACGTCTGCAATGAAAAAGAGTCCCACTAAGCCATACCTTCGTCGTTTTGACGAACATTGACCCACTAAGAAACTGATATGTTTGCGGCTTGAGCTCGTCAATAGCTAGGTTAGGTAAGGTTTGGTTAGGGCGGCAGCTGGGACCTCACTCAAAAATAGACACGTTGTGCTACCGCAGTGGTGAACCATTCTCCACCCTTCCCCTTTCAAAATGACCTTTGAGTGTAAAAGTTCAACCATCAGGCTAGAGTCGCGGATTAGTTCATACGAATTTCCTCGCTATATCTTCATTACTCTAAAATTATACTATTTTTATAATATAAGGTCAACTGAGCTTAGTTGTATTCCTTAAATAAATAAATAAAAAAAAATAAATATGTATTAAAGTCACAGGAAGAGAAAACCTGTCCTACACAATCCCTGGCAGTGACAGAAGAAGTGCTCCACCGTCTCCAGCTCCTCCTCATCGCCAAAACTTCTGCAGACGTCGTGATGGTCAGCGTTAAGCCTTGATCTCTGTTTTGACAGAAAAGTTCCTTGGTTCTTTTCCTGCAGTATACCGGACAAGTTTGCCGTGAGATAGATAGTTAGGGGTACCTAAAATTTGAAAAATAAAATTGTATAAATAAAAGAGAAAATGACAAAAAAACTAAGAGTGATGTTCGTCGATTCGACTAACATTGTGTTTAATGTTACTATATCGCTTATCTTAAGTTAAAGGCTTCAAATAATAAAAGTTTTTTTTATATGTAGTAGCTAAATAGCTTGTGTACATTCGTAAATCAAAAAAAAAGAGGTAAAGAATAATTTTTAAGCCGGCAGCTTGATGAAATTTTCTTTTTAAATTTAAAAAATACTTTGAAATATCTGTTATGATTAATTGCCTCTATGTATCAAACAACTTTCTTAATAATATTTATAATATGTATACTAACAGCTGTCAGCGCTTCAAGGCCCGGGAATTTCTGGACTGTGCCGCAGATGTATTGGAGACCTGGCCTGCAACCAGATGTTGCACATGGTAATCAAGTGCAGAACAGCGATATTGCCACAAAAGGGGCCGATAAAATGGAACAGGCGGCACGTAAGGCGGAGGCAGCTCTAAGATTCAAACTGCAACTGATTAGCCACTTGGAGCAAGGGCTAACTGCGGCAAATGAAAGCTTAGAGCATTTAAAGTCCGACCTTTGCAACAACCAGCAACTAAGGGGACAATTAGCTCATCTGTTGACGGATTTCAAACAACATTTGCGACGACTCAAGTCTTATATAAGTCTGACAAATCGCAGTCGGCAATATGCAACGAAAATGGTGGAATTCTTGCAAAAAGATTTGAAGACTAAGCAAGGATTGAAAGGAATTCTTCAACAAAGGCAACAGTGGTTCCGAAAGCTCTTGATTAAAGCTCGCGAAGATTCTGAACGTTCCAAGCAAAAAACGCTTAGAGCTATTATTTTTGCAGCGGAATTACAGAAGCGTATAGATACAATAGGGATTGTTTTTCAAAAACTTCGAAAGTTACGAAAGATTCACAAAGCGAAGAAGCGAAAACGACATAGTAATTTTTAAAATATAAATAAAATAATTTTTTTGTAATGTAATAAATTGGTTATATTTTTTCTGTACACAATGTTTAAAATGGTTAAAAAATCATCTTAAGGTCAGTGGTATATAAGGTTTGTGCAAGACATCGGAGACGCATCAAAGCTACAGTCAATATGGTCGTGGAGACCAAAGACATGCACGTTTATCTGATTGTCAGTCTGAGAGTCTAGATTTATTAGGAGACTATAAGAGCTAGGATAACCAAACTTGAACTTTAGACTACTTGGATGTCAATCAAGTTAATTTTTCGTCATCTTCTTCTTCCACCCCTCAAAAATATTTTACAGTTTTAGTTTGTATGGGCAAAATGTGGGAAACAAAAACTTCTTTGTCTAACACGAAACTTTTTTATCTGTAAATTCATTTATTATAAATATCAGAGATAATCAAAAAATATTCGATATAATCGCAAAATATTGGAGATAATCGCAAAATATATTTGAAATACATGCTAAATATCGAAGATAATCGCAAAACATCAGAGATAATCTCAAAACATAGGAAATAAACGCAACGTATCGGAGGTAATCGCAAAAATCGAAGATAATCACAAAATATCGGAGATAATCGCAAAAATCGAAGATATTCGCAGATTAGATAATCACAAAATATCTGAGATAGCAGCAAAACATAGCAGATAATTGCAAAATATCGCATATAATCGTACAATATCGAAGATAACCGCAAATGTCAGACATAATCGCAAAACATCGGAGATAATTGCAAAATATTGCAGATAATCGCAAAATATTGAAAATAATGGCAAAATATCAGGGATCTTCGCAAAACATCGAAATTAATCCCAAAACATCAAATATAACACTAGTTTAAAAATTTTAAAAAATTTTGGTATCCTCAACATGTTTTAGTCATTTCCGTAGTAAAATGGCACGCTTAATCCGAAAATGAAGTCCAAAAATTTTTTCATGGAACGGATTTCGAGATATTTCGAAAAAACAACTTTTCGAAATTAAAAAAAAAAGTGTGTACTTAAAAACAAATATCTCTGTTTGTACTAAACTCATTTTGATTATTTTTTTAACAAACTGTAGATAATTGAAGTACGAAAATCTTTTTTGAAATTTACGTTCGAAATAGAATTTTTTCAAAAATTTTCTGAAAATTACGAAAAATTTCATATGAATGGATCAAACCGTAAATTTAACAAAAATATCATCCTAGTATAATCGATAGGTAATTCAATTATCTACAGTTTGCTTAAAATATAATCAACATCAGCTGAGTACAACCAGAGATATTTGTCTTTAAGTAGACACACATTTTTTTTTAATTTCGAAAAGTATTTTTGAAATATCTCGAAATCCGTTGCATGAAAAATTTTTGGACTTCATTTTCGGATTTAGCGTGCCATTTTACTACGGAAACAAGTAAAACATGTTGCGGATACATTTTGCTGTAAACTAGTGTAATCACAATGTAGTATATTCGAGCTCAAAGTCCGAATCGGCTCTTTTACTCTGCGAAGCTGACTTAGAATATTGAACTTCGCGATGTCCAGAGACCAAGGTACGATTTTTCTTTTTGTAATTTATAATTTTTTTTTACTATGCGTAGTTTTGTTTTTATCCAATATATATTAAGATACAAAGATTTTGGCGGCGAATTCAAAAATGGAGATCCACAATCGAAGTCGAAGTTTTTATAGTCACATTTCTCTGATAAATTTGAGAAGATTTTTATACTTTTTAAGGGGCACAGTAATAGCCAAAGCGCTATTGAGTATAGATTTAGTATTCGTTAATCTTTTCCAGAATTTCGAGTAGCTGCATATTCGTTCGCATATTTCGCCACAACTCCACGAAACGTCTAAGCTGCCAGCCCTGAAAACACCTTTTAGTTTATCATACCACTGCTCCATGTCTTTTTTTATTTTCTTCGATTTGTGCTCCTATCTCTAGGCTTGTCAAATTGCCAATGCATAAGTAATTGCCCAACGCCAGTTGTACCAGTTTCACCAAATGTTCTCCATATATAGAGCGGTGGAGAGAGAGAGAGAGAGACCAGACAAAGTACCGAAGCGGGCAAAACGAACAAAATGCTCCAAATGGGCGAAGGCATCTTTTGCTAGATTAAATTTCCCAACGAGCTGGCCTTTCAACAACAATAGCAACAACAACAACAACAACCAGAACAAGAGAATTCATAAGAAAATTGTTGGTCCTATCTCTGGTATTGGTCGTCCGCACGTGCAGTTGAGTGCATTTTTCAGTTAGCCGGCCAAATGGCCAATACCCAAAATCCTTGCAAATTTTGTTGGCTCACTGGATTTTGGCTGTCACAACGATTTGTGCCCCCAAACCTACGAGGGGCATCTTAGTATCATACCAAATGTCGATTGAGTTTGCTATTGCAAGATTCAATTGTTTTTGTTGGTATCATTGGTTGGGCTCTTTAGCTCTTGGCAGGGAATTTTGAAACAGGTGACCAAGTGCAGCTAATCCTGGTAGCATATACTTTCGTTTACAGATTCATAATTTGAACAGATGAAACAATAAGCTAAAGTTTATTTATAAGTGGAGTAGTTGAAGAAGCACAACAATGAAGAAACGTAAATTTGGAGAGGTCGTGGCGGTACACGCTGGGATACATGGCCAATCCAGCGGAGCGTAATACAAATTTCAAAATAGAAATTGGTACCAAAGTTTTTTTGATGTTATCACCTCTCTTTCCTTCTAACATTTTTAGCTATTTGTAGTTCTAGTAAAAAAAGAATTTTTACCAATAATATTCGTTCTCAAAATGAAGTAGGACTGAATTCCTGCAGCGTGAATGGAGCGGAGGAAGATGGTCGAACCACTTGGGCATGGCAGTGGGTAGCTTTCCGAAGAGATAGATTTTTTTTTACAGCGGAGAGTAAGTCAAGAAGTGTCATTACGATCCAAGATGGAGAGAATTCAGGAGCAACGCTACGCCATTTAATTCTGCGTCAAGCTCGTGAAAACCACGATGGAGATCAAACTTCATAGTGCCGAGTAATAACTTCCCAGCTTTGACTATTTTTGTAAGTCGCCCATAGATGGAGCATGGGGATCCCTATTAATAACTGTTCGAAGAGAACAGGGACCTACAGTTTATAGCCGAATCCGAACGGCGGTGTCTTGAATTAATAGAGATTTTCTTCATCGGGTTGCAAAGCGAGTACGCTACCACTACGCTATCGATGGCCATCAGAGTGCCGAGTGACACATTACTACTCTCTACATCTAAAGAAAGCCGGAATTTGGAATCCATGCTCATTTGATTTTTGGATAGTGCTATTTTTCAAATGGAATTTCTTTGCCCTGAACAAGCTGTGATTGCCAGATAAGATGTGCTTGACAGGTTGCAAAAACGAGTTCTCCACGTGCGTCCAAACTTTCCCGAGCACAGGGTTGCCACGTTGCACCATAATCCCCTTACAGTGCAGCTCTGACACCACCAGACTTCTTCCTTTTAGCTCGGCTCAAGGGGTACCTTAAGGGAAACCGATACAGCTACGTAGTAGACTTCCAAGGGATCAGGTTGGATCAGTAGCGGATCCCCAAGGGGTTTTCGGGTCCGGACCCAAGCAAGGTCTGATATATGAATATATGAAGAGCCCCCCCAAAACTAAATCGTAGTTCCGCACCTTTGTGGGATACCCTGTTCTTATTTTCTTCAAAACAGGTACTGTATATGCAGAGTTTAGTTTAATGTAGACATAACTATGGAAAACTGAATGTGGTTCTGGAAGTGTCGAAGGGTTTTCTTTAAAAGAAGCTCAACATTTTTTTATTAGGCTCACATTAGTCTACATACCAAATTGGTGACCCATACCTTGTATCCTGAGGGTAAGGGGTATTATAGCTGTCACCGGCAGAAGGAGTAAGTGCAAGCCATAAGTTACTTGTACATTGTGCTCGGGCCGTTTATTCATCCGTCCGTCCGTGAGTCCGCATGAGCCCCTAGATCTCAAAGACTATAAGTCTTAAGATAACAATATTTAAAGATACCACTTATCCGTACGCCTCCCGTTCGCAAACAATAGAACCGCCTAATTTGGTATGCGGCTTCATGTGAGCCTAATCATCAACAAAATATTGACATTTTTAAAAATTATTCCACTCTTTCACTACTACTGTAAATCAATGTATCAATGCAAAACTTGCAAGAATTTTTTTTTTTGTTGGAAAAATCTGAATTTTTTGCCGAAGTTGCCAGATTGGACAACAGATAGGGTAACATATGTGAGAAATGAGGAAGATCTATTCTCCTCTTTCTTGAATAATTTGATATGATATGATATGTATATGGAAAGATCTGTCCACCCAGGTTCTTGGGGTTGGATATTCCCCCCACCGTTTCTCTGCATCCAGAAGCGCACAATGCCTGTTATGATTGGGAACGCTTGAAAGAAGTTAATGTAGGGGTAACTCACGAGTCTAAGCTGACTTGGGAAGACACACAGAAGGCAAGTCTAAGAGCAGTCTGGCGCAATGGATAAGAACTAAGCTTCAATAGCGTATCTTCGCGATAAAATTAGAAGCCGGCTTGCTTCGGAACTACGAGCAGCCCAGTCCTCTCCATAAAGTTAAACAGAGTGCCGTACTCGAATAGAATTTTATCATATGTCCTTCATGATATGATATGAGATGACTAGTCTGCGTCATCTGAAGTTACAATCGTTGATACAAGTCCAAACTCTTGCGACTACTAGAAATAAGCTTCTGGCCGGATTATGCCTTAATTTGCTTGACTGACTTAATTAAAAAAAAAACTTAGATAAACCTGCCGGTAGATGTTCAAGTTGTAATTGCAAATAATTTGCTTAAACGCCACTGAGCTCATAAAGAAGCAGCCCCAGAGACACACAAAGTAACAGCTAAAAAAAAAACCGCATTAAATTTTCGTCCAAGCCAAATTGAAATAAATCCCAACAGAAATGATCCACAGTTTTGGGTAGTTCCGACAACAGCTGTTGAGAGCATAATCGCTCAATGTTCGGCAAAGCGTTCCAAACAAAAGATGAAAAGAAAAACAATCAAAGCAACAAAAAAAAAAACCAAGAAAAAGTAGACTTCATCTTGAACTTAGTTTGTGGCAAATCCATGGCGGAGTTGGGGGTCAAAGTGTGGAAAGCGAGTCAACTTTAAGCATATGCCATTTGAGTTACTTAAGCGCGGCAGTTTATCCACGGCCAAGAGTTCTTTTGACCTTTTTGGCTTGGTCGGGTTTTAGTGTTTTTTTTTTGTCTTCTAGTGTTGCAACTTTGCATGGATAGCGCTTCGACTGCCTTAACTTTCTTATTATTTGCCCCATGCGATTTAGTTTGCAAATGTGGCTGCCACCCGACACCCGAAACCCGCTTCTACGGCACAGCCGCCACAGTGTGCCAGGCAAAGGCAAAAGTTTAGCGCAAAACGCTTCATCAATTCACTTTGACTGACTTTACGGGTCTACGGATCTACGGGAACCCGCCTCCAAATGTCTGCTTGGCCCAGTTACTTTGATGGCTGCTGTGCGGGGTGCGGCAGGAGGTCTAGTCTTAGTTGCGACTACTTTGACTTAATCGCATATAAGCGGCAAGTTTTTTGTGTACTTAAGAAACCACTTAAGAAGTCGTTAAATAATCAATGAATAAAGATTTTCACCAGCATCGTTTCCATTTCCATTTCCATTTTTTTTTTTTTTTGATGTCACTTTGTGGCAGCTTTTTTTTTGTTGCTAGCACTTTTTGGTTTTAGTCCGCTTTATTGAGGCTTTCTGGCGAGATTTGATGAAATTGCCATAAATAAATGAGAACAGAGGCCATGTCAGAATTATCAACCAACTGGCTCTCGCTTCTTCTTACTGCTTGAAAAGACGAGGGCGGGCTGAAAAGTAATTGAAGCACAAAGCATCAGCAATAACACAGTCGCACAAAAAGGTCGTGGTCTTTCGACGCGCTGAATCCGAATCCGCTGACAGAACTGGCCCAACGGGTCTAGGTACTACCCTAACCTCAAAAAACCTCCTTTTTTTGTGCAAGCCGAAAATATATGTAACATATAGAAGGAGTCGTCGGAGACCTCCAAAGTTATCTAAAATATGATCAGGGTAACTAGAGAAGTCGATATACTCAATTTTCACATAAGATGCGCTATTATGTCAGGGGTGACAAGTTTATTTTATTTTTTTGATATCGGGGCTATATTATATAGCTCACATAGGGCTCTTTCAGAGGACCTCGAAAAAAAACAAAAATTTTAGATAGATAGTTCGTTTGTTTATTAAGATATCGTAGACAAATTTGGCATTCGTAAGTTTTTTATAGTACCTCTTATAAAAATCGGTAGACTATGTCATATAGCTCCCATAGGACCGATCAGTCAAAAAAACGTTTTTGGGGCAAAATTCGATGTATGAAAATATCATAACTAAATATGGCAAATAAATATGTTTTGGAGCTCTCAAGAAATATACAGGATTTGATTGCAATATGGTGTCACTTGGTATCCCAAAGTCGTCCGCGCCCGACTTTAACGTACGCCATCTTTTTATATATTTTTGGAGTCTCTGTATTCGAATTCGAGGTCTATATAACCACAGCAAACTAGATTTGCCAGATAACGTTTGAAATATCTCGTTTTGTGGCGTTTTTTTTTTTGAAGGTTATGTCAGCAACCTTACTGTATTTAATTTTCACATTTTCGAACGTTTTTTACGTACTGCCCGAGCTGTAAATAAATGATAACGATAACAAAACAATAAGTGGGCCGATTACATTCGGTACCTACATCATAATATGTCTTCCTAAAGTTTCACAGAGTTTTCAGATTTAAAAGTGCTTTGAAGCATATTTTGAAAACATAGGGTACCGATGACTGGACTAGACCATATGACGCACCTTATGACCAAATTTTATGCTCCTAGATCTTTGTTCCTCGAGAAAAATCAATGTAGAAAATTTGATATTATTTTTTCATACCGATCATTTTGTAGAATAGTTGTGGGATCTTACTCGTTTCTTTCCAGGTTTTTTCACACCCCAACTTTACCTAGTACAACTACACCTAGTACTTATCAGCCTGCCCTCGCATGTATGCTTCCATTTCTGTCATAAGCTTGTTGTCAACTGTCAGCAGCAACAAACATATCCGTTTCCATCTAACCGTTAACCACAGTGGACTCTGAGTGCAACAAATTTGCAATCAACATTTGTGCTCTGAGATCACGTAGAGAATGGAAAATACTTGTACTACAATGTAGCTAAAAAAAAATACTACAAAAAAATAAATAAATACTAGTTTTGTAATTTGTTTTCTATTTCTGGTGTTTACCACACATTGTCTATGATTATTTATTTAAGGACTTTATAGAAAGTTCGCTAGGACAAGCAAAGGCAATTATAATTATTGTGGAAAAATGCAAATGAAACTAACTTTGTATACACTGCACAATGGGCCCGCGTAGCCAGATTTTGGCCAAAAGTCCCCCAGAAGAAAGTCAAAATTTGGACAAAATGACAATTTAATATGATTTTACACATATTAAGGTATCCTGTGAAAAAAAATGATTAAATTATAATTATTGGTTTTTAAGTTATTTGCACTCAAAGTTGACATTTTGTATTTTATGAGCTTTCGCGATAATTTACAGAAAAAAAAAAAACTGCATTTACCATGATACATGTAGCTACGAAATCTTTATTCACTTTATTATTTATAAATATTACTACAGCGAAAAAATAAAATTGAGCTTAAAAACTTTTTGTTTTTAAATATATTGCAGTTGTTATAAAGATTTTGTTGTTTTTTTTTATCATTTGGCTACTTTGCTTTAAGGGTAGCTCCGAATACCACTCGATATTTGATCGAAAAAATTTTTATAAATTTCTTCACATGTTTTACAACAAAATGTAACTCCTCACGATTTTCGGAAATTGAATTTTGTATTTCAAAGTTGAATTTTAAAAATTGACCCTTAGGAAAGTTTACTATTTTTTGATGTCAATATTGGATTATAAACTTTTGTACTTATCGGTTCATTGCCAATAAATAAATATACAAAATCAAAAAAAAAAATATATATATTTTTTGAATTAATTGAAAATTAAAATAGTGATTTTTGAAATTTTTTTTTCGGAAATTTAAAGAGCATACCAAAAATTAGAACTTTTAAAAACCAGATTGATTGGTGCTGTCGTCTTTTTGTAATTGGCTTGGAAAGCTGAAACTGTTTGGGGCTATTACTCCAAAGCCATTCAATATTTTGGGTATAGGCTATTTTTTCATTGTATATGGAGCTCATATCGACCTCTGTATGAAATATGGTCCAATTCCAATTAAGTGTTTTTTTTTTGTTAATTAAGTTAAACATTTTTTTTGTTTTTTTAAATTTTTTTCAATTTTGGTCTACATTATCTATATCTTAAGAAAATCTGAAGAGGCTCAAACTTCCCAGAAAAATAGCTCAATCCTTTACGAACACGTGTGTAAAATTTCATCACTGTAAAAAAATTATTTTTGAAATGCCAGATTTTTGCCCAAAATATGACAAAGCAGCTCTGCCAGACTCCATAAATATTTATTTCTGATCATCATGAAGAGCCGCGTCCATATCTGTCTGTTTGTCAGCTGCGTATGTTGAATATAACTCGGTTGGAGTTGATTTTGATTTCTCTGGTTCTACTATATTCAACTTGAACAAAATCGAAACTTATCATTATTTGAGCAGAAACTTGGCTTTCTTCTGCCCTTCTAGTCCCTTGGTACAGGCTTTATGAAAAGGTTTTGCTTGATTTCAAAATAACTTGCATAGAAGGCAAATAAAAATTAGCTAACAAATGGACAAAAATGTATGCAGCCTGCTTTCTATTCCAGATTAGCGTACAAAGTGCCCTCAATTCGCTAAAAGTGTTGCTCTGTTTATTAGTGATACAAAAAAAGTGTTGCTAAATGGGCATTTATTGCACGGCCTGGTTGCGATTGATCAACACTAATTGTTTTTTGAAGTAATCCATAAAATGAACTAATATTTCGCTAATTGCCGCACAGCTTCAAATCAAATGGCGCAACGAGGTAAAATAAATTGAAAAACTAAAAGGGCAAAAAATAAGAGGCGTGAAGAGAGCAGAGTAGAGAAAAACTTTTTGGTATCAAACAGCGACAGGTAATTGAGTGGAAACGTGAGCGGATTTCATTATTTATATGGCAGAATGGAGTCACAATCAAAGCACAACAAAAAAAAAAAAGGGAAGCACAGAGGACTTGTTTCTGATGGCTGTACCAAGCGCTGGCACAGGAGGGCACCCTGGGAAGGGTGCATAATAAAAATTCATAGCCACAGACAATGGCGAGAACGAAGCCGACAGCGTTGCTGTTGGAGATGATGGAGATGACGATGATGATGATGGTGACAACTGGAAACTGTTGAATTGCAGACAAACAAATACTCTAAAAGATGTTGAAAGACAGAGCGTGTGGAGAGCTGCAGAGTTAGAGAGAGAGTAGAGCGCGGGTTAAGCGAGTGTTGCCAGACGGCGGCAAACTTGACTAGAAATGATTTTGCAGCCGGAAACGGAAATGTGACGCAACCAAAGCCAATAATGAAGCTTATTGATGAACATTAAAGATGATGTCGTTGTTGTTGTTTTTGTTTACGTTTTTGTTGTTGTTGCTGTTGTTACTCCGGGTGTTGATGAATGCAGCTCAATTGGTTTTCTTAATTCATTTGCAATTGTTATTGAATTTCCGTTGCTTGGCATTTGTTGTTGCTGCTGTTGCTGTTGTTGTTGTTGTTATTGTTTTTGTATTGGTTTTTGTCTTTCGTTTCCATTGTCCCGCTCACGCTATGGAACCCAGTCTATAATTCCCTTTACCGTTTGTCTCTTCGCTTTGCCTTTTCAGCAGAAGCTTTTTTCTATATACTTTATGATAGCTGATACTCTTTTGCGGTTGAGTGCATTAGAGATGGTAATTGGTTAGAAAAATCCACAAAGTGCCACATGCTTTGAAAAAGACACGAGATACCACACGAACATTTCCATCTAAAATATTGTATGTTTTTTATTCTTACAGAAGAATAAAGTATATTTTGTTAAGCACTGTAACTCTTCAGTTATTTATACCAAGGAATTTGTAAAAATGTAAAAGAATATAAGTTTCTTAAATAATTCAAAAAGCAAAAATATGAAAAATTTGTTAAAATCTTTTTTTATATTTGCTAATTTTTTTTTTTAATATTGGGCCTATAAATTGATTGTAAAGGATTTTTAAAAATCGGTACAATGTTTTTAATTCAGATTCAAAATAAGGTGTTTTTATAAATTTAAAAATATTAAAATAAATAAAAAAAATTGAATTTTTAAGCTTTTTTTTTATATGCATTATGTATTCTAAGACTAAAATTGAATACAATTTATTTACGACAATTCTACTGTAATTTATATATGTTCAAAAATTAGTTATTGAAACGATTTTGATGGAAAAATTATTCTTAAATAAATAAAAAAAAAAAAAAAATATTTTTTTTTTTAATAGATATAATCTATCTAAGATAACCAGCTTGAAATTCATCTTAAAGTATTCTGCAAAAAGTAAAAAGAACCTGACGAGCGAAGCGAGACAGTGCTTGGGTTGCTGAGCGAAGCGAGCAGGTGGGGAAGCCCCTTAGAATTTAATATTTTTAAATACTAACGAAATTAATAATAAATTATAATATATTGAATAAAATGCTGGTTGTTGAACGAAGCGGGCAGGTCGCAAAGCCCCTTTTAATTTAATAAAATACATTTTATTATTTTAAAAATAATAACAGTAGAATAAAATAATTATAAATAAATAGTAACAAATTATAAGAATCAATAATGAATCTTAATTGTCATAAAACACCGGACAGGTGGCGAAGCCCATTTATTTATTTAATTAAGTCATAAAATGAAAAATAGTAAATAATTATAAATAATGATAAATAAATAATAATTAATAAAAAATGATAATAAATAATAACAAAAAATAGGAATCATAAATAAATTACAATAAATAATAATAGAGCGAGCAGGGGGCAAGCCCCCAAGTATTTGATTATTGTCGAATAAATCTTTCTTGTTGTTGTCAAGTATTTGATTAACTAAAACATATAATAAAAAATATTAATAAATCAGACTGAAGGCCTACGTTGCTCTGGCTTACAAACCATTATAATTTAGATTTAACTTCTTATTTATGATTAAATAAATAAAATAAAAATTAATAAATATTTTTTTATTTTATTTATTTTTTGCTGCATGGTGGAGTAAATCCGTTTGCGGCGTCCCGAAAGTGGAAGCCCGACTTGCACAGGATGAAACATTCACCCCCTTTTTGAACCCATTAAATATTATAAATAATAATAAATAATAATAAATAATAATAAATAATAATAAATAATAATAAATAATAATAAATAATAATAAATAATAATAAATAATAATAAATAATAATAAATAATAATAAATAATAATAAATAAAAGAAATTATTAATAAATTATAAGAAATGACAATACAGCGAGCAGGTGGCGAAACCCCATGGTATTGAATTAAGTTATATGAAAAAAAGAAAAGAAATAACAATCAATACATAGTAATAAATAATGAATAGTAAAAAATTAAAATCAATAATAATAAAATAATAAGCTTTTTTATTAAAATGTTGGATTGATAAAAAATACTTTTTGGGACAGTAATATCGGACACCTATGGCCCTATGCTCCACTAGGCGTAACAAGACATAACAACAAAACGGACCCCACAATATCGGACCTCACATTTATTTTCATCATAATTTGTGGATCATGCCTTCTTCCTCTTTCCTCGATAAGTAAAATTTTTTTTGAGGAACCCGTAGCATTTTCGTTCTGATCTCATCTCTTGGTCATATTTGTTAAAGAGCTAAGATCATAATATTTTGTCATAAATGATCTAGTTGTTTCTTGGATCAATTTTTTAACTAATTTTACGTTTTATATAGAAGAGAAAGTTCTGAGTATAATTGTGCTCGACTTTTTGATGAAAGTGCAGCATCAGACCTGGTCACACTAAATATAGCCAAGGTCGGAAATACAGAAAAAAAAATCCTGCCGTATACTCAGACTCACAAACTTTTTTTTTACTTTTTGGAAATAGTAACTCGTAACTAATTTTTAAATTATTCCCAGCATATATTTCGTAGCAATTTATGAGTCTAAGGAAGCATACAGGGTATTATATAATTTCCCTGACTGACTATTTTGTCAGTCGCCCCTGGGCGTAGCATTGGGGATCTCTATTAATAACTGGTAGGAGGGTAGGTAGAGGGTATCATACAGTCGATATATTCCCAATTGTTTGCTTTTTTCGCTAAATTCGTTTGTTGTTTTTTTACAGCATGGCGTCACTATGCCCGGCCTTAACCTACCCGCACCCATAGCCTTATCCACACCCTACCCTCACCCTTGGCCGTACCCCATGCCTTGGCAGCGAAACACTTTTATTGCATTTGCCTGCGCTACGATTCGCATATTGACTTTGATTTTACTTTCGGCATTGGATTTGTGGTGCCTGCTCCTGACGCTCCAGAACAGCCAGGACAATCCGGACAGTCATCGCCAGACCCACACAGACAGCTTTTGTCGTCTCTGCTCATCTCATCTCCTCGCCATTCGCCATTCCAACTTTTCACTCTCGCGCTGCCTTTCCCTTTTTGACAATTGCAAGTGCCTTAATTTGTGGATTTTGTACAAATGGTTCGGAAGAATTGCTTTAAGTAATTGTTTTCGCCTCTTCTTGCCTGCAAAAATATTTTGCCATTTTTTCTCCTTGTTGTTGTTGCTGTTGTTGTTTGTTTGGGTGCCAGCAAATGGAACTGTACGCCAGCTGTGCAGTCAATGGAGTCACCATTTGTTGTTGTTGTTGTTATTGTATCATCTGACTGCCATATGACATGTCAAGCTCAGTTGTATTCTTCTACGCTGGTTATTGTTGTTTTTTTCTGGCCAAACTTTGTGTGCTCCTTGAGTTAGATAATATTTATGACATTTAGCCATAGGTAAAAAGCAAAAACAAAATATAGCTTTTAAATTTAACTGCCAACTTGTTACAATCAATCTACAGTTGTGGCAGCACTTACTTAGGAACTCAAGCGGTATATGTACATACTTTGGGTAAAGCCAGTTAAGAATACTTTAAAGGCTTTAAGCGCAGCAAAAATGGTAATAAGCTTAGAGTTCATATGAACCAAGCTGTTTCAAAAGACTCCACGAACAGCCGCTGCGCTTTAAAAATCAACGAAGTTTCGTTTTTCTGGCTTTAAATATTATTAGCTTAAAAATTTAAGTTCGCATGTAATTGGTGGAGCATTGACTTCACTACGAATAAATTTTTTAGATAGAACTTGAAGGATGGAACCAGATGCGGATCTAGGATTTGGTCTTGGGGGGTTTTCACTTCGAAGTATGTATATATCTGAGCTCGCAAAAGACTTTCAATCCATTTTTCCAACTTTTGCGGGGGTCCGGACCCGAAAACCACCCCCGTGGATCCGCCACTGGATGGAACTATACTTCCACATTTCGGGTCGCATTGATCAAATTTTGATGTGTATTTGTTTATTAGGGCCTCATGAATATTCTTACCAAAATAGCGCAGTCAAATGGCTTAAAGTTCTTATGAACCAAGCTGGTTCAAAAGTCTCCACGAACAGCTGCTGCGCGTTAAAAATCAACAAAGTCTCGTTTTTCTGGCTTTAAATAAAATTAATTTTTAAATTTTAGTTCGCAATCAATTTTTGAAGATAGAATAATTTTTTGATTTAGAACTAGAAGAATGGAACCATCTTTCCACAGTTCGACACTATAAAATTGGGTTTTGTTTATTGTGGCGGTTCATACAGATGGACGGATGCACATGGCTCAATCGCTAGCCAAGGTTATGATAAACATTTTGGTATAAAAAACTTGGGGTCTGTCACGCCTCCCTCTGTCCGTTATACGCTTTGTACCTCTAGCTGTACGGCGTATAATTAAGTCAGCCCGTATTAATTTCTTCCGCTTATTAGTCCTAAATTAATCAAAATAAATAACGTTACGAAATATTTGGAAATATTCAAAAAATGTCCAGCAGAGGGAATTTCGCGCATAACGCGAATTTATTTCTAAAAACCTTGGAGAGGGGGCAAAAAAAGTTACACGGAAACAAACAAAAAATAAAAGCCCATAAAAATGTCGGGCATATTGAAAAAGTTGTTGATTGTTTGAATGTGTTGGTTTTTTGGTTTGGTTCGGCTTGGTTTTTTTTTTTTATGGTTGTTTCGTTTTGTTCGTTTGTTTTGTACGTTTTTTTTATTGACAAAACGGATTCAATTTGTGGCTCCGCAAGTGACGAGTGAACAGAACTGAATGGAACTGAATCTGAACCAACCGAGGCGAGACAAAATCAATAGAAATTGGAGCAATCCCAGCAGAAAAACAAAAAGCAAATCCAACAGCAACGACAACAGGTCCAACATTTGTTGACAGATTTTAGAAACGCATTGGAACTGGCATGTGGCATGTGGCATGTGGCAGGTGCCAGTCAGATATGAGTATATCGCATATAGAGCGACTCATATCTGCAGTTGATGCTCAGCCTCTGCACTACTTCGACGAAGGGGGTCTTCAATTTTTAGCTTTCCAGCCCAACATGATGTGGTCTCATCTCTGTGAGAGTGTGTGTATATGTTCTTGTATTTATTTTTGCAGTTTTCATTTTACAGATTGCCCACGGAGTTTTTTTTTTTTTGTATGTGGGTTTGTAATTTTTGATACTCTTTATGCAACAAAAAGTATTTTGAATGTTTCGACTTGAGAGCTACATTTTCTAAATGAAGGCTTGCTAAGTGCTTTGTTTTAGGGTGAGTCAACAATTTCCCAAAAAAAATTACAAATGCATTTTAATGTCATCTTAAGCAGACTTTTTATTAATTTGGAATGCTCAATTTTCAGGCTAGTCCTGAATTAGAAGGTCCAAATAATTTTGTCATTAATTCTAGACTTATGCGTCCTTCTGCCTGTTTGTCTGAACACTTACATCTTGAACACTTTAAGAGCTAGGATAACCAAACTTGACATTTGGACTGCGTCTGTTGAGAGCCAGGTCCAGATTATATTTTTTCTGCCACGCCCACTTCCGCCCCTATATAATTTCAAAATCATAGTCGTATGGTTAAAATATGCGCAAATAAAAAATCTTTCGACTAATATCGGACTATAAATATCGGAGATAAGCGCAACATTGTATCTTAGAGTTGAGAGTTAGCTCAGAATGCGACATTTAGAGGTCAAGCTTCAATCAAGGTTTTTTTTTTTTTTTTGGTTTTTATTTTTAGTTCTTTTTTGTGTAACAGATATTAGAATGCCTTATAAAGTGTTGGTACAGGGTGTCTCTAACGTTTGCCGCTAATTGTTCTGCTTCAAAAAGATAAAAAAGTATTTTAGAAATTTGATTTTGACTACAAATAATGAGTAAAAAAAAAATTATTTAGGCGATAAGCTATACATCGACTCATTGTACCGGAGCTTTAAAGGAAATTTGTGAAAAAATCGTCTAAATATTTCAAGCTCATAAGCGAGAAAGCCCTTGAGAAATTTGGAATATATAGCTGTTTTAAATTTGTTCCAATATACTTTGATGCTTTTTAATTATTTAATTAGATTCTGAACCGATTTTTTGGTATATTTTTTAAGTAATCGTATTTTGTAAGCAAATAAAGATTAACTTAAGCCTAGTGCCTTCTTGCGTGTATTCGTTCGTAAAGATTCTCGGGTTTTCTGGTTACAAATCTTTCAAAATTGCGGACCACTTTTTTTTAACATTTTTTTTTTTTATGATGTGAATTTGTATATAAGAATTTTTGAAGTAGCTTTTTACGATTCTGTGAAGAGATATTTAAAATTCAAGTTTGCGGCGCCAATATAGTCGACAGAATTTCAAAAAAATGTTCTGATTGTAATGAAAAATTATGTAAAGGGGTTTTCGGGATCGTTGACCTCGATTTTGTTGTCAAATTTTCAAAATTCAAGATGGCGACTCTAGTAGGGTGAACAGAATTTCAAAAAAAATTGTCTGATTGTTTACAGATTTGCAAAATTAAATATGGCGTATTCAATATGTCGCATCAAGTTTAAAAAATTGTCCGTGATTGTAATACAAATGGTATATAACTAAGTTCCAGTAAATGTTGGTTCATATTGACAAATACAAAGCATCAGAAACCAAGCGCTGCGAAGTTTAAGCTGTGTTTTTGGTAGCACAGCTTGGAGTCATCTATAATGAGCTGTGAACCGAAGCAAACCTGAAACACTGGAACAAAGTATCGACTTCAAAAATGGCCACAATACAAGCAGAGGCACGAAAAGATGATTCTAAGGCATGACAACACTTGGCCTTACTGTTGAAACTTATCTGGAGACGCTAAAATGGAATATTCTAGCCCACCCGCCATATTGCCAAGAACATGATCTGGTTCATCAGTAGTTCCGCTCATATGAAGATATCCAGAAATGGCTTTACTTGTGGATAGGTTCAAAAAATTACCACATTATTTGAGCTTCGACAGAAAGATGGGAAAAAGTTGTAGCTAGCAATGAGAAATATTTTTTGAAACACAATAAATTTCTTCACATCATAATACTTACGATTATCAAAAAAAATATTGGAGCTCGTTCCGCCATTTTGCAACTGCCATATTGAATTTTTAAATCTGAACATAAAATTTCTTGCATAAAAGATATTGGGCATTGGGATATTGTTAAGCGCATTCTGAGGAGAACGCACGTTTTGCTGGCAACGAGAAAGATTTGAAAAAAGTAAAATAAGGCGTTCTAAAAAGTTTTGAAGTTTATGCAAAATTATATTGAGGATGTAAAATGAAAAATTCTTTTAAAATTAAGACAATATTTTTCAAAGCCAATATAATAAAAAAATTAAATTGCATATATGTGACTTTTAAAGAACGAATATATTTTTCGAAAATGTATGTATTTATAAATTTATGACCAACTATGATTATTTTTATGACTTTTATAACATTTTTTTTTTATATTTACTATTTTTCCCAAGAAATAGAGAGCACATTTTATTTCTTGGCTTACATAAGCTTAACTTTATGAGTGCAGAGTATTTGAACTTCGGTGCACGAAATTTCAGAAATTTTTTTTTTTTTTTTTTGTCAGCTTTTTTTTTTTAGTGCCTTTGTCTGACTTGGTTTGCTGCCTGACGCTGACTGTTGCTCCTGCTGTACCACAGTCTGACTTTCTGTAATTGTGTGTGTGTGACTGCGCATCTCTCTATTTTGCACCTTTTGTACGTTTTTAATTTTCCTGTTTTATTTCCGGTTTCACGATTCCGATCTCAAATCTAGATTGCAATAGCTTCGCTGCTGGCGTTAAAGAGACCCCTAACACTCCAAACACCCACGCACCACCTCGCCCCGAACATACCAACGACCAACACCAACTAAGGGCAATATGCCCATATATTTGCTATGCCTGTGCCAGACCCCGCCGCACTGCTCAAGGCCCAGAAACTCCCACAATTGGCATGCAAAGCATATTTCTGCTTTAATTTTTTGCATCACTTTAAAGGGTAGCCAGAAACTCAGTTAACCTTTTGCATGTTTGTGCACATGTTTTAGATGAGATTCCCGCCACGGTCTCTCACTCCCTCTCTCTCTCTCTCGCTTGCCATCTCACAAGCATGCTACGTCACCTGGCAGCGTGCAGTGATAAGGCATAATGGAAGGGAGGGCAACGTATGGCGGATTGCGGGCAACTTCACGGTAAACGTTTATGTGCTTAGCTGCCTTTGTAAAAATATTTGCATAAAAAGGTCAGTAGCACCTTTGATACACACACACCACATACACATGGACATACACACATACATGCACAGGAAGCTACGTTTATCTTTGACGTAGACGACATTGATGTTAGACCACCGTCTGTGCGAAGGAAGGAACCTGGCTAAGCCATATGGCCAGCACGCTTAGCCATAGCTTAACCTATTATACGAGGGCAGGCTGAAGAGTAAGCGGCTTGGTTAAGTGGGAACAATGTGTCTATAGACAGTATATAAAATAAAGTTGTGTCAACTACGAGTATATTAGGGTAATGAGTTCTCTTGAACGTCCAGCATGGTGCTTATCAGAGACCTGCAACCGGTATGAACAAGTCAGCTTAATCATGTTTGCTGAAAAAGCGCTCCCAGTCGGATGCGGTAACGACAGGTTTCAGTTTTTTCAAGTACCGGACGAAGCAAAATTTTTCCGAACGCGTTCAGTATGCGGTCATACCGCATTTTCAGTTTTCAATCATGCGGTCATTTGCGGTATATTGGGACTGACTTGATTTTACCGCATGGCTTCTACACACACAGCTGAGTTGAACTGTGTAATAATTTCGTTCACAGCTGTGCTCAAATTTCCGACATCGGCTTGCTTCGGCCTCGTGTCTGTGTAAATGCACGAAGTAGAAGTGCTCGTTTCGTCTATGGGCTGCTGAGCAAAAAACAGAGCGGCCAACCGGTCAATTGCGATACCTTACCGCAAAAAATCGGGCTGCCAACCGGTCGATTGCGATGATCTGATGTGAATAAAAAAAAGATACCGGTTGCAGTTCTCTGGTGCTTATTAAAAAATGTTCATCTTATTTTGTTTTTCTCATTGGTTTTTAATTTCTTTAAACAGTTGTGCCCTATTAACTGCTGTCAAGACTATATTTACTGATACTAGCAGCAATGAGCTGTTAGAAATAAATAACAAATTGATTGCATATTTGGTTTCGGTACTAACTCGCTTACTGCTCAGCCCGCCCTCGTATGTGCTCAGGCTGCAAAAGGATTGCACTCGAACGAGGGTTTTGTTGTGATTATGTTTGTTTCATCATAAAAATGTCTGCATTCCATTTAAGATACATAGTACGGGCTACTTACAGCCACAGTGTTGTATGTTTGTGGCATGTTTATCTAGTTTGTTTTTTTATCTATTTGCTTAAGCTTTGAATTTGGTAAGACTGAAGCTTGGCTATGGGACGCTTTGACATTTTATATTTCCACTATTAAAAAATAACTCAACGCTTAATGCTGCTTTTTGATATATGTATCTCTGAAACTTGTAGCCTTCAAATTTTTAAATGAATTATGATGTTAACTGCAGATATATCCTGATCATCTTTGAATATCTTCAACTGCAGCTAGCTTGGAAAATGAATTTTCTAAAAAAAAAAATGAGAAGCTAGAGGTTACTCGCTTGCGCACAATTCAAAAGAGATGCCTTCTTCTGCGTCACCTTATAGATTTTGACATAGGTCGCAGTACGCAGTAGCACAAAGTGCATCCCAACGTGCAACTTATTTGCACTTTGCGCAAACAGTGTGTACCTAGTAACGAAATTTTGTCATTTTTGGACGTTTTTCTGCTTTTTGTGCTCTATTTTAAAGCGTTTGTGGTTTTTATCAAAATATTCGCTGCGGTTTCTTGGATTGAAGAAATAGAATCAGCTGTTTTTTGTAAACAAATGGTAAACGTTTACATATTTATAAAAGACACAAAAACTATTTCTTGCATTATTTTTTGTTTAAGCAAATTTTTTTGAAAATGTTGGCTGCCAAAATAAGAAAATTTTTATATGACAATTTAGTTTGACTTTTTGTAGCGTCGCTTGTTTGCTTAACGTCTCTAAATGCCTCACATGGTCAAAGCTAAACAGCTGTTCATATTTATTCACCGGAAAAAACAGGGTAACACTTTTTCTGCCTACGACTTATAAGCAAGTTTGCGTCCAAACGTAGGGCTGCCGTTTCATTCATTAAGATTGGCAGTCCGGCTGAAAGTGTGGCCAGACTCACAGATGAATATCTATATATAAATACGTCAACAAAAAATGTATAAATTGTAAATATCAATTGTTTAAATGAAGGCATTTGTGCAGGTTGGTATTACAATAGTGAAAGGAATTTTTGAGAGTGAATAAAACAGAAAAAAAATTAAAACAGAAGTATCAAAGGAGCCATTGTCAACGTTCCCATTCCAGTTGCGAATGGGATGAACATTGTGGAAATAAAGAATTGTACACGGTATAAACATGAATGAAATAATGAAGACCGTGGTTTGGCATGTGAAGCACGCAGGGGGTGGAGCTCCCTAGTTATTATAAATCAGCGTAGGTTGAATCACATCTTCTTCGAGTAAGCCTGGGTAAGCAGCTTTAAAAGGCTAAGCCACTTGGGCTAGCATGGGATCTATAGTCTCCCGTCAGTCTAACTTCATGCTCTACACGGCGGAGCTTAAAGCATGGCTGTCAACTATTTAAACATTCAACGCATTGGTGACGATTTATTGGATGGTTTATGGAATGATAAATTCTACGAGCTCTATGGCGATACACTAAAGCGTCATCTGGCGGCTTGGCTGGCGTTACCATGTTCTGCAAAAGGACTAAGAGTTTCAGTAAGAAGTGTTTAAGGCGGGCAGATAGATAGATCCGCTAATCAGGCTATTATTAACTCGTTATTGGAATGGAGTGGCAAAGGCTAGAGGACGCATGGAAATCAAGCCATAAGCCGCAGAGAACTTACCTAGATTTCCAGCTAAAAAGTTCGGTCAGCTCGGAACAATGGCAAGGAATGGAATGGAATGGAATAGAATCCATCTGCTCAGACGTGTCCTGTTCGTTTCGTTTACATTATTTTGTTGATGCATAATTTATTGCCTATAAAAATATCTGTTCGTACCACTTTTTAGTATTTAATGGCGTGTATTTTTTTTGCATTGTTGTAAGTTGCTCAAATAAATTTTTTCCCAAACACTGACATATTATATGTATTATGTGAGCGTGTATTTGTACATAAATGGTATGCAGCTGTGTGTGTGTGTGTGTTTTTTTTTTTTTTTATTTGCCGGAGGGGGAATCTTTCCTAAGATACCGTAACACCATTGACGGCATGCATTCGGGACCACGCCCGGGCTATGATATCTCATAATGCCGGACTTGCGATACAATACGCCTACGTACTAAACCCTTAACTCCGTTACCTCGACCACTCTCCCTGCGGGACTGCTTTCAAAAATTGCCACATTTGTTAAGCATTCGACCTCCTGTATGTGCTTGGCCGCTGTCACAATGGCAATGTCATCCGCAAAGCCAATTATTTTCGTCTCCCTGGATACTGGTAGTCGTAGCACCTTGTCGTACATGATATTCCACAGCACCGGTCCGAGGACGGAGCCCTGTGGTACGCCGGCCATAACTTTATACGTTTTAATTCCCTCGCTGCTATCATACAAAAGATCTCTATTGGAGAGGTAGCTCTTCAATATCTTGAAAAGATATAGTGGGATGCCAACTTCGTAGAGGCTATCTAGTATGCGCGGCCAGCTGGCCGAGTTAAAAGCATTTTTAACATCTAGTGTGGTTACAGCGCAGTATTCCTTGGTGCCCCAACGCCATCTTTCTCCTTCTATGGCCTCCGTAGCTTTGTTGACAACCGTCTTTTTCCAGTGTCCTAATCAAGGTTTTACTGGTCTCGACCTTGATGCAGTCTGTCCGACTACGTATAAGTTTCGCCTTCTCGTGTTAGTCAGAAGCTACACGGGTGTGTATATTCTGTCCAGGGTATACCTGGCCTAGAGCCGGAGGTCACGAGCTGCTTTTTCTGATCAGAGAAGAATTGAGCTGGCCATCACCAGGTTGACAGCAGTCAGCGTCTTTCCACCTACTAGAGGTACTTCTATGAGCAGAAACTTCCCCGTGCCATTTTAGTCGCCTCTTACGACAAGCTATGGCATGCTGTGGTGGTATTCTTGAACCCGCTCACCACACGGTGTATGTGTGTGTGTGTGTCTGTGTGTGTGTTCATTTCTCCCGCTGTTTGCCTTCTCCTCTACTTATTGCACTTGCAAATGATAGAAGCTATCATGATAATTGGATACCTCACTCGTAGCTTACGACCATTGAAGACCATGCCATTAAGCCGCAAGGCCTTCTCGACACTTTCGATGTCCTCAAATCGGACTAAACAACGCATCAAGTTTTTTTGATTCTGGTCCTTGGAAAAAAAGAATTTTTTCACAGGCCCAACTCGATTTTCGAAGAACGCTCGAATTTCTGGAATCGTCGTCGTATACGGCAAGTTTCCAGCATACACAGCATACGTAATAATTTCCGTATAGCACGGACACAGCGCCAATGGATCATCACCTGAAAAAAAAGCAACAAAAAAATTGTAAAAGTGTGCTTAAAAAAATTATTTTCTGGACTTACGTTGCGTCATTTTTTTTAAAAGTATAACAAATACTTGGAATAAGTAAAAGCTGGAGAGCAAATATTTTAAGTGATTGATTCACGTTGAAAAAATCGAAAGAATGAATAAAATTTTCATATAACAATGACACAAAATCAAAGGCTACTTGATTAAAAGTTTATGTTTTGTGCAACATTTAAAAATGTCTAGCACACAACACTGATAAATTTTAAGTGTAAGAAAATTTGAATTTATTTTAAGGTAAGCCTTTTATATATATATTTTTTTTTTGTGTGAACTGCCAATAAGTTAGCATACAATAATCATAAAGTGCAAAAAAATGCAATTATCATAAATTCGTAACCAACAAAAAATACTCTCGCATACTATAATTAAGTGTTGCAAAACTATTTTTATTGACACTGGCAACGTCAGTGTTTTTTGTTATGATGCAATAAAAAATAAAGAAATTGTAAAAAATTATGAAAATGAAGTTTTAAACCAGATCGGGATTGGTACGCATGATAAAACTGGTATATTATGTAAAAATATTTTATATGTGGGTCATTCTCCGTCAAACCTGCTTCTCCCACTGCCATTCAGACACTTTTGTACTAGCTGATTATAAGTAGCTTATTAGTTTTTAAAAATTTCAAAATGGCGGACCGAAGTTGTGTGTTGCATTTTTGTGTTTAAAGTTCGAGTTGGGTATGCAAATATGGGTTTGCAGGGTTCAGGCTAATCACGAAACTAAGGTTAGAATTTCAAAATTTCAAAATGGCGGACCTAAGAAAACCATAAAAATCATTCGTAGGTGAAATTTTGGAATTCTAACCGCAGATTTGTGATTAGCGACCACGAAAACCCATATTTGCATACCCAACTCGAACTTTACACACAAAAATGAAAAGCACATCTTAGGTCCGCCATTTTGAAATTTTGAAAAACTAATAAGGTGCTACAGCTAACACAAAAGTGTCTGCGTATAAAAGGGTTTGCAATATAGTTGTTCTTAGAATAAAATTAAAAATGGTGACTAAATTATGGAGTTGCTTTGCTTTAGCGGCCATTGTATCTCCGCCATTTCGAAATATCAAAAATCACCAAGTAGACGTTGATTTATCTTAAAAATTGAAGTGTGAGCAGGGGGTGGCTGATTTGACAGAGAATGACCCATATATAAAATATAAGCTGACGCAGATTGCTGCAAAGTCTAGAACGGCGTCGAACTTCAATGAGTCATTTCGATTTGGGCCTACATCCATATAAGATACATTTAACAAGGAAAACCGCTCGCTACTTAATCCGGATTTTGGACAAAATTGACGTTCTAGTCCATATATAACTTAATGTTTGTAGCTTTAAAATAAAGCCGGAATCATTTGGATATCGTACTTATTTGCTGAACTTATATCATAGTCAAAATGCTCGGGCGCACATCTTCGGTCTTTTTGTGCTTCCAAACACCCTATCCTAAAGGAATATATTGCATTAGGACTCATTTGCATCGATATGCAACTGTGGCTGCTTCGATTCCAAATTTATCGAAGTCAACACCTAAATTCGCTCAAATGTATGCTACATAAATTTTGTTATATGTTGCCACTGCCACAAATCACTGCCTCTGCGGCATTAACAGCAAAAGCCAATTTGCAAAAAATGCCAAGGATAATGGCAGACACACAAACACACACACACACAGAGAGAGAGAGAGAGAGAGAGAGTACTGACGACTGATGGACACATCACTTGACAGCGGCGGAGACTGCCAAAGGGGTGACCACAGCTGCCGTGTCAGTTCATAACTATGTAGGCATGCTGCTCCATAAGTGCCAATGAGACAGGGTGCTATGCCAGGGATGGGGATACGAGTCAACGCATAACAAAACAGAGCACAAAGCATTGTTAACAGGCAGCTGCTAAGCCCCTGCCCGCCTTCGAGCCCCTGGTCCAGTTTGTGGCGCTGCTGTCTGCTAAAAACAAATAAGTTTCGTGCCAACTGGCAGCAGCTAGAAGCAGAGCCGAACCCGGCAGCAGGACCTGCTGCCATGGCCAAAGCCGTTGTCCATGTACGTTGTGCAGATTTGTTGCTGTTGATAAAACAGATTGACAGCGTTGATAGTCGAAATAATTAATTGAATGAAAATGCTACAACAAATGCCTTTAATTAGTGTTGGGTTACGCCGAACTGTCTGGCTGCACTCTAACACTCTAGTCTCCCACTGCCCGTTCACCACTCCGACAAAAGGACGTATCTTTTTCTTTCTTTCATGAACGACGTTTCGTATTTTGTTGCTGTTCCTTTTGCTGTTTACCGTTTGCAGTTTAGCATTTACCGTTTCCATTAGCCTTCCGCCTTTTTATTATTTTCGTTGGTTTTTTTTTTTTTTTTTGGTAATGTCTTCCTGGCACGCAATTCGAAGCAAACGATTTTAAAGTCAAGTTTTTTAAAATGGTCTCTTAAGTTTGGAGTGGTTACCATGTCCCTCTGACCAGGATAAGCAGTGACATCAGTCAAGTGACAGGGCGGCAGGTGTGTTTATTTTCCTATTGCTGTTACACTGTGCAAAAAAAATTGTGTGCAAATGTTGGTAAGGAGTGGAAGGACTGTTGCTGAAAAATGGTAACGTCCATATAGGCAAATCTGATTAATAACGTCATGCTCCGAATTTCACAAAAATTAAAAACGAATAAACTTTATTTGCTTTTTATCACATTATTTGTTTTCGATAAATTCTCATATTATCGATAACTTTATATCGCTTACATTCTTGTAAATATTCTGCTATTTTATAAAGCTGTCGCATTCAAACCACATAAGAAAATCGTTGTGGTGAAATTGGAAACACCAAATAAGTGAAATCAAATCGAATTCGAAAATATTATTCGTTTTCGTTTTCCGCAGCACAGCCGATAGTTGCTTAATATAAATTATATTTGTAAAAATATTCACGCACATTTATAAATTAAACCGTATGCCAAGAAAATGGCAAAGCGAATATTCGTCATCAATGTTCTGAGATAATAATAAATCTTTTGAATATTCTATATCTTTCAGCATTTCCTGAACTTTTAATTTGGCCTAAATCTCAGACAAAACCTACAAAATTTATCGATTTCGAAATACAATGTAGCATTTGGAATCACATGCAATTTAAATTTTAAATTTACAAATATTAAAGCTATAGCACTTATCACATTAGTTCTCTTTTTTTTTTTTTTGTTTTTTTTTTGCATGTTTATTGGTATTAAACAAGTTTGGTATAAACATAGTTCTCTTATTCTCTCAGTGTGTACTCTCTCGCTCTCCGGGTTTGCTTTTAAGCAAAGTTAAGCCAACGTTGTCGTCGCGATTTTCCATGAAAATTATTCAAGCTGAAGGATGTATGATAATTTCCGACGGAAGTGTAATCAAAAATCGCTTAGACAAGTGTGTGGGTGCTTTACTTGCTCTCCCACACTCTCACTCTCTCTCTGCGTGTTTAAGTGTGCGTGTGTGGTGAGAGAACTGCAACTGTCTCTCTGCATGTGTGAGGTATTTTAGTGCACACCTGTGACATTTTATATATGTGCTTACTTCGCTGATTTCTTCCTCTTGCATTTGTTTAATTTTTATGCTCTTTCAGCTCATATAACGGAAATGAAGCACACACACACACACACACATGCACACACTCACTCACACACATTAAATCAGCAGCTTGTGCAGCTCTTACTCGAAATGCCTTTTTAATTTCAGGCGCAACTCTGCGCAACCCTTTCCACCAACCCCATCGCTTTTTACGCAATTAGCCAACACTAAAAATATAATTTCAGTCGCAGGCAACGCTTAACTTAGACTTGCCACAAGGTCAACTTGTTTTGAAGCAGCCACAATTATTTGGCTTATATTTCCTTGCCACTAAGCAAACTCTTTCAGAACTTAACCCATTTCGTCACTGTCTGTGGCGCTTCATAAGGACTTCATTAGTTGTTGCAACAACAAAAACAACAACAACCACAAAACTTGGTACAAGTCAGTAGTCCTTAAAACTCCACCCTCCAAGTTGTGTCGAGTTGAGGCAGACATTTTGTGTTGATTTATGAGTGCTCATATATTAAGGAACTGTCTTAATTGAGTCTGGCTTTGCCAGTTACCAATACCCATGTCTGCCTTTGCAGTTATATCGATTTTAAGTTTTCATATTTTGCGTATTTTTTAAAATAGTTTATTAGCTTGAGAGCTTTTGATATTTATGGTAATGTGTAAAATATATTTGTTATATACATATTTACTATCGCTATATATAGGTATGCCAAAAATGATGTGATGAAGGTAATTTTCAATTTATGGTTAGTACTTATGTAAGCTTGACTCTGACTTTAATTGAAGCAAGTGCGTCTAACACCTAAATCTCAGAGATCATAAGAGCTGGGCATACAAAATTTTATTACTTACTGTATCCGTAAGAAAGCAAAGTTTATCGATTTATCTTAGTATTTTGCCACGTTAGGTTAGGTTAGGTTGAGTAGGCAGCTCAGTCAGTAACTGAGATCACCAAGAGACCATGTGGTCCATTGTGTTGCCTAATTTGTGAAGAGGGGGAAAGGAATTGGAGAAGGGGATGGGTGGAGGGGTGGAGGAGGACCAAAACTATAGGACATCCCTAATAACCTAAGTCTCTCCTATGGCAAAACCATTTTGAGGATTCGACAAACGCAGCCAGATCCGTCGCCAGATCCACACATAGGCCAGACTACCCAGATCCTCAAAGAATGGTTTTCCCAGAAACTGGGTGCATCTTCTTAGTAGCGCTGGGCAGTCGCATAGCAGGTGTTGGATGCTTTCTGTCTCCTCCTCTCTCTTGCCACGTTGCTTTGTAGAAAAATTTCACGGTTAACACCTATTATAAATGTTATTCCATAACAATATAATATGTAAAATGAGGAACTAGACATCGGAGACCCCACCAAATATACCTCTAATATAGACAGTAAGACAAAATAAATTGATCTAGACATGTCCGTTCATCCGCCTGTTAGTGCGTATATCTGAACGCCTGCATCTTGAAGATGATAAGAACTGGAGTAATCAAACTTTCGAGTTGGTACCCCAATTATGTCACGGGAAAAGGGATTATTTAATTTTGTCGATATCGGGGTTTATATTATGTAGCTTCTATAGGGGTATTACGTAGCACCTTCTAATTAATAAAAAGTTTAAAGAGCATTATTTCTTTATAAAGATATCGTAACCAAATTTGGCGTTGCGAAGTGTTTTAGAGTCTGGAGTATCTGAACATTATAAGGAAATTGATTGCAATCTAATGGTACAGGGGATCTAAAATAAATAAAAGGAAGGTAAGCATACTCTTTACTTGATCTAGCATCCACCCTCCTTAAGATGGGCTGAACGTCCTTCCAGAGCTGTCCTGTAGTACTCAACAACTGAGAATGCATAAGCCGTTTACGATAAGTCAAAGCAACATCCTGCAGCTGATAATTACAAAAGCTCAGACCAAGGGAAAAAACTTCTCTTTCATAGCTTAGTACCCAAACTTTTACTTTGCCTTGATTTTCCTAAATAGAAAACCTTCATCAGTTCAAACGAGATCATGATCTATAGAGGCAGCTGAATTTTTTTTTTAAGAGCTACATAGTTTCTATTCGAGTTGCGTTTCGCGGAAATTAATGGATCAAACTAATAGAAGTCGAGCGGATATCAAGGTTTTACCATAGTATTCCGCAATACGTTGGCGTACCTAAACCAAGTTCAGCAGCCATTAGTCAATTTTGTCTGATATTTTAGAAATACTAGTTAAGGAGCGAGCGGTGAAGGCTGCAAGGAACGGACCAGCAATAAACTCTTTAATATACCACTTTTGAAGACCACTTCGGGATATCCTTAATTACTCGCATATCTCAGTACTAACCAGATCCAAGGCTGAAATATAATGCGACATTATGTTGTTATATCATATCTTACGAGTTTTCTGGGCGGGATACAGATCAAGAAAAACATACAAGCTTCTGCACTTCCACAAGAATAGGGATTCTAGGGAGAAACAGCTTGATAGACCGATTGCAGACCACGTGCCTCACCCTGACTTCCCGTCGTAGCCGCGGTGATAAGTATGATAATGATGACATCCAGCATACACTTTGTATCTACCCTACAATTTGGAGGAGAAGCACTTAACGAAAGGAATTAAAGCCTTACCTTGAGGATATGGGACTTGACAATCTTGCTGCTTGTAGGCCTGGAACCTTTTCTCAAAATTAATGGATTTGCTTAGCAAGGAGAGTGAAAAGACGTCACTGATAACTCCCAGCAACTATTCTACCTATTTTTCCCCCCTTTCACTTTTCAATGCATAGATCGCAAGCCAATATAGTTTTAGGAAGGTACCTCGAAGCATGTTTCGTTATATAAATTAGAAGTATGCCAAATGAATGCACAAAATCGAAAAAATATAAAAAAATATTAAATAGAAAAAGTAATATAAGTCAGAGAGAGAACTTTCAAGAGAACGGAAGCTGTCACCCCCTCACAATGGGTAGGAAGTCCTTTGGGTGATTGCTTTATAATATTTTTTTTCGACTTGCTTAGGTTTTTTGCGTTTCTAGTTTGTTATTTGTTAGTAAGTTTTCAATGTCAGACACTCTATCTAAACATCTTCGAGATATTTAGCTTATTTCGTCACTAACATAAGCAACTTTTAAGTCTTCATGCATTTCTCAATTGCTTACTATACTTCTTAGTTTTGCATATTGGTATCTTTGGAAGGATATAGATGCGTGTAACGATTGTACTTTATCTAACAAATCCTCCCAAAGCGTGCAGAGAAGTACATCAGAATAGAACCTCAGTGCTTGTTGTTACTCCCTAAGATCCAGCCCAGCACAAAAAAGATACTCTCTGTAGTCAACCACCACCCCCAACCCTAAATGAGAGTGGTTCTGATCCACTTACTAGATATCACATTAGAACAGAAATCTTTTGAGTGACCGCAGTTTGTACTTTACCTAACGTAATCTATGCTCAGAGTAGGACACCCTACTCTGCAAAGCAAACATCGTTGGTTGAGCTAAGCCTATTAGAGCCATACCATATTGCGAGTAAAGTACTTACTTAAGATCTTTAAGCTTAATAGATCCCAAGGATTCGAGTACTTTCCACATCATATAAAGTACGCCTACTAATTGCATGCTTTTCACCAATTTAAAAAATGCATTCCAGTCAGCACTTAAAGGATCATGGTCTCTCAAAGCAGGCCATTTTGCAATTAAGTTGAAATCCTTGTTGGTCCCACAACTATACAACAAATGCCAATAAACAGATGTGTCCAGTTAAGCGTGGCTCGATATATTCTGCAACGCTGCTATGCAGCTTTTGGGGCAGGGGCAGTGAGTGGCAGTCAATGGGCTGTGGTTTTAGGTGCAGCTGTTACCAAATTCCATCAAAATAAAAACAAAAAGAAACTTGCTGAAAAAGGGCAAAAAACGAAGAGAGGAATTGGAAAAACATGAAAAACTAGGTGAACTTTTGGCACCTTTTTGCAGGCGCTCAGCAAAACTTCCTGCGCCAATCGAGCGCATTTACAGTTGACTTATGTACAGCAACAACAGAATTTTTCGAAACTTTCCGTTAAGCGATTTTTTAGGTTGTTGCTCTTCCTTTTTTCAAATAATCCGCTCTGCTTTTTTTTTTTGATCCTATTCTGCTTTTGTGCGAATTTACAGCAACAACTGACATGTCATGAGAATTGTGCTGTGGGTGTTCATTTTTTTTTTTTATCTTTATATTTTTGTACATTTTTTTTGTTTGTGTCACCAAAAACCAAAAGATTTTAATACCATAAATTCATATTTCCATCATTCAATTGACAAACAGCCACGTTCGGCCAAGATTGTTCAACGGGTTCAACGGGGCGGCGTTGAAACTTGTGCACACTGTTGAAGGGATTTACCATTGCATTTTTACTGAATAATTGATAAAAATGTGACACACAAAAGTTTATTTAAATGCACAAAAAAAAAAATGGAAAAAAAAGAAACCAGCACAAAAATAACAATGCAAGCCAACAGAGTGAAAGAGATAGTCAGTTTGAGAGAGGCTGAGCGATGACGTCACATAAGACAGCTTAACAATGGCAGATGGCCATCAAAGTGAGCATGAGAATGCCAAACAAAATTATTGTTAATTAATGCGTGAATAATGCAAGCTCGATAAGAGTATTTAGTTGGAATTTCGGTATCAGTAAATGCAATACTCTATTAAATGCAGCTGTATCTATCGTATAAGCACTGAAAAATAAGCCGCTCATGGGGGCGTCTACGCAATGTGACTTTAAAAAATCCCCTTGACGCATAACAAGCTGTTCTTGAGGTTGTTAACTTATGTTTTTTTTTTTTTAAATCCATATGGATTTCAGTTATTTGCTTAGTTTTAACAAAAGTTATTTTTTGATTATTTAACTTTAACTTTTCCAAAAAAAATTTACGTGCAGCAATATTAATATTTTTAGTTCGTCGAATTTAGTTTTCATTTACTTTTTATTTTGTGGAATACTTGAAATTGATGCTTCTTCTTCTTCCTCTCACCTAGGCTTTTTAGCTATTATTTTCAACCAAAAAGTTATAATTTACCTTAAGGCTCATCTCACAAAAATTTGCAAAACTTACACAAAAGATAACGATACGTCTCTGCGACGAACAATTTGCGCATTTCTAAGAATGAAGACAATTTAATTTGTCATGGTTAAAATTCCTTTAATTTTTATTTTATTGGAACCTTAAAATTTATGCTTTTTCTTTTTCCTCTCCTCTTGGCTTTGTAGCTATTATTTCGACCAAAAAGTTATAATTTAAATTAAAGCTTATAGCAAAAAAAATTGCAAAACTTACACATAAGATAACGATACGTCTCTGCGACGAACAATTTGCGTATTTCCATAAATGAAGACATTTAAATTTGTCGTAGTTCAATTAATTTTTATTTTATTGGATCCTTGAAATTTATGCTTTTTCATCTTTTTCTCACCTAGGCTTTTTAGCTATTATTTTCAACCAAAAATTTATAATTTAACTTAAGGCTCATAGCACAAAAAATTGCAAAACTTACACAAAAGATAACGATACGTCTCTGCGACGAACAATTTGCGCATTTCTAAGTATTAAGAAAATTCATCGCTGTGAAGCTGAGTTCCTGAAGAGAGAGTCAAATAGTATCTTATCAAGATTAAGACCAAAGATTTGCGGTGGAAGTTGGGATAAGGTGATGATTTGTAAAAATTTAAGTATTTCGTTGTTTATTAATTGAATGTTTTAATATTCAACTAAAGTTCTAGCCATAGAACTTCTCCGCTGCATTTTTGGCAGTTATCTATAGAAATATATTCAAAGATTTTGAAAATTATCTGTGCGCTACAGAAGATATATTATAGTTCGCAGCAAGCACGAGTTAACATAAAGAAGATACATATGTACATAACACATGTACATATATGCAAATGTATGTACTTATGTGGGCATAAAAAATGCAAAGAGCAAACGTTATCAAAGCCAATTGCTGCTCTCCGTATGTCATTGGGGCAGTTCCCACTGCAGCGCCTTGTTGCATGCAACAGAAAGATGCATGAAAAAAATGAAATACGAAACAGTCATGGCGTTAACCGTTTGTGGGATACACTGTAAAAGCTTTTTCTAGAAATATTATGATATGCCGATACACATTTTTTCAAGTAGTTCAATTTTTTTTTAAGTACTTGGCTGACCAACCTTACTATGGATAAAAGGATGCTTAAAAAGATCTGCTTTCAAAGACATGCCTTCTTTTTTATGCCTTCTTTAGAGCTTTTCAAAGGTAGTCGTGTATTTTTTGTAAATATCTTTGGTTATACTTGCCAGATTGTCTTGAGCAAGATATTATTGAAAAAAAATCCTATATATCTTTGGAATCGCTGAAATCGTCTAGTTCTAAAAAAAACCACAGCAGGTCAGTAAAAATATCTCAAAATAATGCCTTAAGAGATGTTTTCTATAGCTTTTGAATCCGTTCTCAAATTTTCCCTACTTCCAAATGAATCACCTGCTTAAGAAAAACGCGCGTTGGTAAAACTTGTCGTATTTAGCTCTTTAAGAGATCTAGGTGTTCATATTAGTTGATGCTTAGCATTCTGCTACAAAAAACTTATGATCTACCATAGCCCCTCTAGTGCTGCTACATACTTTGCATAAATCTAACATAATACCTTTGCGCTTATGCTTACAGTGTATTAAAAAAGCAGCAACAGCAAAAATAATAAAAAGTAAAACGTGAAATTGAAGTGGAATTATTCATGGGAATTCGTTGTGCCGCGCCGCCAACAACAAGAACATCCAGAACAAGAACTTCGCAGGGGCACATTTTGAACTTTGAATGTGCAACCTGTGTTTGGTTTTTTGGCCATACTCTCGCCCACTCTTAGGCGTCATCTTTCTCTCTATTTCGTTAGCATCAACCATGATGAGCAGCATGATGAAGATGACGCTGGTAATGATGATGATGATGATGATTGGGGCTTTATGGCAATAGCAGCTATTGCTACTCACAATTGATTGGCGGACTGACTGAGTGATTGACTGATTGAGTCACTGCCATCATCGACTTTTTTGGTTAGACCATTTATGATGTGTCTGTCTCGTTTTTTTTGCTTGTGCCTCTTTTTATCATCAACTCTCTTTTGCTTACTCTCTCTTCTTGTTATATTTTGCATTTTGTGGTTTTGTGCTTGTCACTGACGTTGATAGCGATAACCTGGCACTGAATTCTCGATAACCATTGAGTGACTAAGTGTATTCATGTTGACAGTAACAAAATATATGACTTAAACGTATATGTACGAAATCGCTTTTGACTTTGAAAAGAAAAAAATGCTAAAGTTAGTCAACACTCTTTATAGGGCTGTCCAAGAACTAGATCGATACTCCACTCGCAGCTGATCAGTTTGGCTTTCTCACTAGTCCCAAGCATTTCAAAACATATCTTCCTTCAGATTACTTTGGTTTTCTTTGTATTTCTAATAGCACAAATTAAAAATTGCAAATGTATGGTCCTCATAGCAGCCCCGCCTCAATTTCGAACCCACAAACAACATGCGCCACCTTTACTACAAGGATTCGTGTTTGTTGCACATATTCGTGTCATTTTGTGCTCATCGTTGCTTAACTGCCATTTCAATTTGTATCCTGTTGTTTTTGGGAACTAGCACGCAACATTTGTGCTGGATATTTGACTTGATAAGTGGCAGGACATATTACCAAGTACTAACAAGGGCTATTAGCCAAACTGTTGGTCAACAGCCCTTTCAGTCAATGACAATGTATTTAAGCCATAATGCCAATTAATATATATACAGGTAAAACTGCTGCTAAAATTGGCAGCAACGACAACGAAAAATCACCCAAAATATGCCAGGACCAACAGGATTCAATGAATTTCAATTGTCATATTTATGACTCTGTTTAAATGAAGCAATATTCGAGCCAGGACTTTTATCGATACTGTACACACGCACGCAGTGACTAAGAGAGAGAGAGAGAGAGGGAGAGAGAGAGAGAGAGAGAGAGAGAGTGGAAGAGAGTGGGCGGTAGTGGGCGGTAGTGGGAGGGAGTGGGTGTGGGTGAGTGCAACTGTTGTGAGTGAGTGCGCGTAGTGCGAGAAGGCAGAGGTAAAAAAAGAGCGAGCTAGTTATATGTGCATACAGTGGGAAGAGAAATTATTCGGACACCTTTTATTTTAAAGTATGTAGCAAATCACATTTAAGGAACCATAGCAAACGGAATACATATGGAATGGAAGAGATTAGCTAAAAACTTATTATTATTATTTATTTGCTTGAACTTCGTCATTTATATCACAGAAATATACACATAGTTATATAATATACTCATAATATGAATTCAAAAGTCGCTCATGGCGTAACATAAGGCTGTTACAAACTCTCTCCAGCTTTGACGATTTTGAGCTAAGTTCTTGATCACCGGCCAAGGATCTTTTCCGCTTGCACCGAGCGGATCCAGGTGGTACATGGATGACCTCTTCTTCTCACAGCTTGTCGATTCCATTCAGGTGCAATGTCATTTTGAGGATTTCTTAATGTGTGGCCAATCCAATTCCACTTCCGTCTCTTAATATCGTTCTCCACAGGTGCAGTGTTTGTCAAAAGGTAGAGATCTGCATTAGACATAATATTTGGCCAACAAATTTTGCAGATATAGCGCAGACATTTATTAATAAACACTTGGTCTTATTTTTTTTTTTTTTTTCTTCGATTTCATTTACAATCTGTTCAAAAACAGTAAATTATATAAAATTATTTAAACAGTGACAGGAGCAGCTAGTCTTCATTGAGACTAGGGGCTATAACTTAAAAACTTAACTTCGGTTTAAAATAGTTTGTGAGAACTATGATAAGTCGTTGGGAAGATTTTATCAAAGCCAAAGGGGTTCCTCAGCCTACTTTCTTCAAAAAAAAAATGATTTTCAATTCTGGTTCCAGATATAAACTAAATTATCTGCGATAGTTCTAATCTGTTGACATCATGCATCAAGATTCTATGATCGCCAGATACGAGTGTCGTCCTGGGGAGGTGGATTCCTCCATAAT
The DNA here is from genome assembly GCA_949987675.1 of Chymomyza fuscimana. NCBI lineage: Eukaryota > Metazoa > Arthropoda > Insecta > Diptera > Drosophilidae > Chymomyza > Chymomyza fuscimana. Next base: position 24,881,748 of record OX465090.1, read on the forward strand.
CTCACCGAACCTACAGCTTTTAGAAGTTGTTGCTTAGACTGTCGTTAGGCGGCCGCGCTAATCCAGTTTGTGTTGTGTCTGGATCTCTACTCGTAGTACCTTTGAAATGATGTGCTTGCCAATGTCACAGACGGGACGGTATTCGCTATTAACGGAATCGCCGCACCATTTATCTTCAGTTTTACAGCTACTTCGTTCCCGGTGATGTTGGTTTTTCCTAAGATTCATCTTAGGGAAATTTTATTCCACTTCTAACTATAGCACATACTTTTGCCTGAAATATGCTGGTGTGTCTTCCCTGAGATGCCACGACTCCCAGACCGTTGCCTTTTTTGTCAAAGACTTTCTATATAACGCACTCTCCTCCATTTACTTTTGCTACTCATAATAGTGCTAAAGTTTTTTTTGGAAATTATACTCAGTGGTCATCTTATCTCTGTGTAGCAGAATTGAAGTGATAACTTTTCCTAGTTCATCTGAATCTCTTGCAATAATAATGTGGCCTTTGTCGATCATCTGGAGTCTTATGGAGTGTGTTACTTCCATACGGACATCGAAAGTTTCTGTTGAAGAGGTTCTCATGGTTCGTGTCAAATATGCACTAGCTATCCCCTGTACCTTATTGAGATCATTTTGCATAGAGCTAATCTGCACCCGAGCTCTCCATGCGATAACTCCGTCATTGAGCATCGACCTTGTGGTCATTGCGTCTAACCAGTGTGTCATCTTTGGCGATGTTCACCATGAACAAGAACTAATTCGAGTCACTAACCTGTTGAGTGAACTTACTCTGCTCATATCATAAAAAGTCGAGGGACTGATATTTACAAAAAAAAATTAAAAAAAAGGAAATACCAAAAAAAAATATTAATATAATAATCATAAAACTAATTCATACTCATATCGTCTGGATACCTGGTTATGAGAGTGCGGACGAGAGTGCCAAGAACGAAACAACGCTTCCAGAAACCAATTCAATAAAAATTGCTATGAACTGCACAAATATTTCTCTTAGTTTTAAATGTCAAAATCTATGCCAAATGTATCTAGTTATGAAAAATACTTTTTGTGATATATTGAAAAATAAAATTGCATACATCGTGATATTAAATTCAAACGCGCAGGAGGCAGAGCCCCCTTAGTTAAACATATACAAAAAATTTTACTTTTTAATATACAAAACTGCAAATTTATTCTTTTCACAATTGTGCGCCTAGCAACAGAGCATGCAAAGGTGTCTGAATAATTTCTGGTGCCACTGTACGTGGCGTGCATATTTAACTACTTAAAATTCAATTGCGCCTAAAATAAATGATTGTCAAATGGTTTTGTCTATCTGCCAGAGCCAGGGTGCGACTATGTGTGTGTTTATAGAAGTATTTGTACCCAGTAGGAAATCCAACTAGTGCGTAATTGGTTCCTGGCCACTACATAGATTTGCTGTACTATCATTGGAGCCACTAGCTTTGGGAGCACGGTGTTGAGGTAACCCTACAAAGTAAACCGAATATTTATAATGACAAATAAATAATAATCATCGTTTTGCAACACTTTTTTTTAACCAAAACTAACTTTTAAAGAATTTTAATAGGGTACAACTAAAAGCAGATCGTATGCCACAAATAATATTCGCAAACAAATTCTCATTCAAAACGAACTTTCTTAAAGGCTTCAATAGCGTCTTCTAACATCGAGAAATTGTGACCGCGCCATTTATGCTTGATGGTCAGAAACAAAAAGTAGTCCAAAAAACCATTAATGCCATGTGTTGAGTACTAAAAAAGACGGCCGCAAATATTAAAGGCAACCCTCGTACACACTGCTAACAGACTCTCAGCAGCGCAATTGAGTGAGCACAAGTGTGAGAGCGCTGCTAAGAGCGCGCTTTGCATCAGCCTATTAACCGCTGCCGCAACTATGCCGTTTTACACCAGTTCGCAACTAGTCAAGTGCTAAGTAGTTAAAGCCAGTACTACTAGTATATAAGAAATGTTCTCGTGCGTGTCTGTGTGCATATGTTTTTGTTGTTGTTGTTGTTGTCATTGCTGTTGTAACTAAGTGTCAATTGTCATGTGTCAAATTGTGGCATACGAATTAGGGTAATCAGTGCTCAACAGTATGTTTGATTGCTTGCTTTATTTATGATTGTTTGCACAACTTGGCCAGCGCAGCCCGGCGCACCCCGAGCAACGCCCAATATCCAATGTCCATGCCACCAGATAACCCCCCTCGCCCATTCCAACTTGTTGTATATGTGTTTGTATACTGCAGTTATTTGTCTGCTCATTTGTCTGAATTGTCATTGTCATGGACGTACGTTCAGTTGCTGCGGGTTTCTGCATTTGTGGACTCACATTGTCTGTCTGGGTTTTTGGGCTCTGATAGTTTGGTCAGGATGTTGGCTGGTCGGTCAGTCAGTCGGTTGGCCGCCTCGTTTTGATTTCATTCATTTGATTTTGATTTGTGGTCATTTTGGTTTTTCTCTAATAATTTACTTGCCACTCACAGACACACGCTTAAAGAATCAAACACACTCGCAGTATCTTTGTTTTTGGGGAAATTTTTGTATTGCATGCCTTGCCTTGGCTAAATTGTTTGTACAGTCTGTGCTTGAGCTGGGAATTCGGAAATGGCCACAGCTCCTAACACACAAAAAAAAAATTCTGTTGGTGCTGTGGCTGACAGCTGGATACACTGCAACCACTTTTAACCAAAAAACAAACTAATTAATTTTGTAAAAGAGTTTACGTGTAGGGTGCTTTTTTTGAGGTTTTTTGTTCTAAAATTAGGCTCACGGGATCTTCATGGGAAATTTGGTAGATCTAGCTTATCTATTTATAATACAAAGTGTTGAATTGGTGCAGTTTGTAGTGGAGACGGTCTAAATTTGAGACGTATTTTCATTATTTTTAGGGCTTACATAATTTTTTTTGTTACTTAACTTGGTAGAATAGCGCGTAACTGTACTGCAAGGTAGCATATACATAGCCTGTAATTCTCATAAGGTGCACAGTGCATCATAACATCATTAATCAAAAAACTTCACCTACCTGCGGATAATGTACGACTTTTAAAAAAAAAACTCTGGAGTGTCCAGCTCTTATGACCTCTAAGATCTAGCTAGGGACGGGCATAGGTAAATGACCTTTCGAGATAGTGACAAGCATTTTTACTTAAGGCACTTTGGTTCTGTCATTCCCCCTTTTGACCTGTTACATATACCGGCAAAAATCTAGAATACCCTTGAGCCTATGATGCAGGGTATATACAACGTATATGTACTTTAGCATATATGTAGAACTAACAACTTATGCTGCAATTACAAGTATATTTGAGTTAAGCTCATGCCAACGTTATGAGGTGCCAAAAAAAATGTTTTAAGCATAATAGAATATTATAATTAAGAGTTGAGTGTTTTTAAGCAGGGGCTTAATGAAGAGGGTGCGTTGAAAAATACCAGCAGCTAAAAATAAATATTATTTTTTTTTACATCAAAAATACTCTTCTTATAAATTTAAAATTAGTTTTATCACAGACCTGTCAACAAAGTGGTAGAAACAAGCCCCCGAGTTTGAAGTTCTCTTAATGGAACTGTTTCTTTATTTTTTTTTTTAAATATGACGTTGTAGACTAGACTGCAACTAGTCAAGTGCCAAGTAATTAAAGCCTGTACTACTAGTATAAAAAAAAAATACCAGCAGCTAAAAATAAAAATTAATTTTTTTACGTCAAAAATACTCTTCTTGTAAATTTAAAACTAGTTTTATCACAGACCCGTCAACAAAGTGGTGGAAACAAGCGGATTGACCCTCATCCCGAAGTTCTCTTAATGGAACCGTTTTTAATTCTTTTTTAACTATGACGTTGTACACTAGACTGCAACTAGTCAAGTGCCAAGTAGTTTAAGGCTGTACTATTAGTATATAAAAAATATCAGCAATAAATATTCATTATTTTACATCAAAAATAATATTCTAATTAACTCTAATCTAATTTTATTACAGATCTTTGGAAAGGATGATGGAAACAAGCGGATTGCCCCCAAGCCTGAAGTTCTCTTAAAGAACCCGTTTTTTAAATTTTTTTTTGCTAGAAAGTTGAAAAAAATCAGAAGGCCTTAGAAGTTGCATTGGCCGGGCTTAGGGCCCGGTCCGAGACTTACCGGAAGAACTTTTAGATAGCCAGCCAAGAACCAAGCAAACAAGTTCTAAAGGAATTTAAGAAATTATTGCCAAAAGCATTTTTTTTATACCGAAACGAAAATCAAAGTGAAAAATGTTAAGATATTGTTTGATGGGAATCGCAAAATTAATCAAACATCTTCTTCTTATCCAGAACAATCCGGAGAAAACCAAAATTTTCCTTACCCACAGTTTAGATCGGAAAAAAAGTTATTCATGGGCTTCTCTGCGTCAGTATTTGTGGGCATTATTTAAATACTAATTCGGGTGGGCTTATGAAAGGTTACTGAAACGTTCTTTGCATTTTTCTTCAAGTGGAGAATGCTCCTTTTCGGTATTTGTGAACTATATATATATAATTAGCCGTAGGCTCCGTAGATCTTATCCATAGTCCTTATTTGACTATAAACGTCCTTCAAATAATTAAAATTGCAGGGAAAAAATTTCTCCTTAAATATTCGCATCTATTAAAGAAAAATGTTGCATTTTTTCAATACCAGCTAGTTCCCATAACCCACGTCACTTTTACTGTGTGTGAGTCAATTAACTTCGACACATATTCTATTCTAGGTCTGCCTTCTGTCATGAAAACTACATAATGCCCATAAAAACATCAAAAAATATTTCAAATAGGAAGTACCTTTCAAAAAAAGACCATCCAATTCCTTTTTGATATTTCATTTGCTCAAATGCAAACAGCTCCATCTCTCAATTAAGACCCACACTAGTAATGATTTCCGTAACATACTCAAAAACCACTCAACGATCCAAAAACATAGCAAAACAAAATTTTAGCCTGCTTTTTGTCTACGTCAATGTCCTTGGGTTTCGCTTGCACGTTCCATACAAATGCTGGGGCTCATTATTTTTCCAGTAAACGCGCGCCTGCCAAATCCAAAAACCAAATCCAGTTGAAAACAAGTTTTAAAATTACAAATTATAAATGCATAAAAGGACACAGGAAGACGATGAAGACGACCGAAACTGCCGGGCTTAGTTGCAAGGATACGAAGCGAAGTCTATGAAACGCCCCAGAGAACAATTAACATGTGTGTGTGTATGTGTGTGTATGACTGTGGGCGATGTGGGTTGCCACGACCCTTGGTTCATATTTAGCACTACAAAAGCCTCAGACACACACACACACACATGCCACGCCCACGGATCCACAAAAACTATGCCAGTTGCAAAAAGTGCCAGCAAATGAGGCCCAACTCATTCATGGGGCGGATATGGCTAGAGTCCTTCTGTCCAGAGTCATAGCTTTGTTCCATTTGCATGTTTGTTGTGTAAGTAAGCGTGGCAAGATTAGAAGATGATACAGGAGCGCATTCATGCAAGCCATTTTTGGGCGCCACTTACGATTAAATGGCTTTGAGAACTTTTAACTGATTTGCTTGCTGGAACAGAGAGTATGGGTTGCCTTTAGAGAGTAAAGAAAATGAGTAAGATGCAACCGTGAAATATCGAAAAAATCGTAACAAAAGAGCTTAATGAAGGAAAGTTAATGTGTTCGTCCTCCATGCGTTTATCCTTTTGGCCTGCAGTATAAATCTAGGATCGCTCTTCTTATACGTTGCATTTCCTCTCTGAAAATTCAATTTCGAAAAATATATTTTTTTCGAATTTACGGCGCAATGTGCAAGTCTCATTTAGAGGTCTCTCAAAACGGTCCTTCCTTCAAAGCGTGTTATATAAAAGCAGACCCATTTTAGAAATCCAGTAGAAACAATCCAAGCAAAATTTTAAAGGAATGAGACTCTCCTTAGGTACAAAAACTTATTTTTTGAGAGTCTCATTCCTTTGAAATTTTGCTTTTAGGTGTATGAAGACACCTGTATATATAAATGTGTATTTCTTTTTAAGATTCTACATTTTTGAAAAATTTTCTAGCTCTCTCTTGATCTAACTTACTCAAAATATAGAGAACAGATCACCAGCATTAAAGAAAGTCCCAACTCCCAGTAGTATTATCAAACACCCGGAATACCCGCGTCTATTTAAAACGCACCTGACATACCAGTTAGCAGCTGTTGGCAAGAACAATTAAAGGGTCTCATGTGTGAGAATGTCTTTGGGTGAGTGTGTTTGTGTGTGTGTGATTGTGGCCATAATGAAAAGCGCAAAAATTATGAACTTTAGCCAAAGATGAAAACGCTTTTAATTTATAAACACGCACAAGTAAAAAAAGGGTGGGTCTTAGTTGAAGGGGTTGGCAAGTTGCATATATATGAGCAACGGCTTGTGTAGCCCCAGGCCCAGGCACAGGTCCTCCGTCCTTACACATATGACAAAACAATGAATAATTTACGCTTTTTCGCAAAACTTTAATCAACTTTTCACTTTATTATCCAAATGCGCCAGCCAACAACATTTCCAAAGCCAACGTCACCAACGTTCTCAAACTGTTCAACAAAAGTCCTTGTAGTGCTTGTAATGCTCTCGTTCTTGTCGTCACCTAGTAGTGCTTAGACCACGTTCCATGGCGGATTTGGTGCGGCATATAAATATTACACAAGCAGACAACGTCACTCTGCACCGCTCTCTCACACTCTCTCGCACTCCGGCCTAGGCGCGTCTGTTGTCTAAGTTTTCACACACACACACGCGCGCGCTTAAAAGTAGACTTTAGTTTTTCTCTTGTTGTGTTTTGTGCATTGTTCTCTCTCTCTTGGTTTTTAATGGCGGTCGCTAACATTTATTTACTCATTGCTCAAAAGCCAAAGTAAAATAAATGTGAATTTAGTTTTACAGCTGCAGTCAGCAACAGCCAAAAGTGAGCACAATAAAAAACCCATTAAATAAATACATATATGTACTATATGTTTTATATAAAGCAACAGAGAAAAAATAAACAAAAGCTATGGCGAACGTTTAAGACGGGTGCGAACGACTTTGAGATGCACTGTAGCATCATAATATATAAGGTAAACTTTTATCTACATGCTCGCATTTCCACAAAAGCAAAAATCAAAAAAAAATATATATATTTTTTGTATATAATTAAAGCAAAATATGCAATAGCAATTTATTGAAAGTTTCAAAATTCCCTAAGTAAGAAAATATGCCTGAAAAAAGCAACTACGCTCTGATACGCTTCCTGCTACCTATTACATACGTTGCACAAGCCCCAAATACCCTTGTTCCTTTGGGTATAGTGTATTAAAAAAGCAGGTGAGACAAAGTTTATTTATGCTTATCGCAGCACCTGCAGTTGAAGCGGTTCAAATGGGGCGTACATGGCGTATGATAGCTCAAATGGTAATCACAATCAGCCTAGCTTTTTATGCAGCTGCTCTTGGGCACATCCCTGGAACCTTTACATTTTTGGTCTTGTTTTTGGAACAATGCTAATTAACTCAAATGCTCATTCATGCTAGTAATTATATCAAATACACGAACTGTGCGTTATGTAGAGTAATGTTCTAATTGTCTTATAATGCATATGCTTTGCTAGGGCCATCGTACATAGACGCCTGACTCATTTCCGGACAATGGCTTATATTAACAGAACCGTAGCACCTTACAATGACTTCCGTAGAACTGCCCAAGGCACAAACATTGTGTATTCAGAGTCTCAGCGCCAACTCTGGCCAGAGAGCTATGAATCGATTAAATTGGCAAACAAAATGCTCGTTACAGTAGCTCCAACTCCTACGCATGGTAAATACACAATATGTAGTCTAAGTCTGCCGAGAGGTTCCGCCATGGATGACCACGCTTGCCTACTACCTTACGTATAACAAATTTTTGGGTTGGAGTTTACGAAGTTATTGTGTGTGTGTTACGCCTTAAAAGAAACAAAATAGATGCACTAAATTTTAAACAATAAACTATGAAATAAATCAGTCCAAGCTATTTCGTCCTTCACTTTGTCCTACCATCTATTCCTATTGCCTGTTTTTTGATCACCACATGAGCTGAGAGTCCCTCAAAGCGGGTTACTCACACTCTTTAAGATCCCAGTGCCATATTCCAGCTATGCATCAAAAAAAATTTAAATAAATTGAAAAAACTTTAAAATAAATTTTAAATAAATTTAAAAAAAAATTTTAATAAATTTAAATAAAACTTTAAATAAATTTAAAAAAAAAAAGTTTTGAATAAATTATAAAAAATGTTTCAATAAATTTACAAAAATTTTGAATACAGTTTAAAATATATTATTTATGAAAATAATAAAAATGATTTTTAAAATATAAAAAGGGTAAATTTTTAATTTCTTTAATTAAAAAAAAATAAAATTTTTTATTTTAATTCAAATTATTATTTTTAAGTTTTAAAAATTTTTTTTTAAATTAAAAAAAAAAATGTTTAAATAAATTGAAAATATTATAATTTTTTTTTTTCATATATTTATTTATTGGCAATCAACCGATAAATTCAAAAGGTTATAATCCTATATTGACACAAAAATGAATCGCTACACACTAAATATAACTTAGTGTGATAAATTGAAAAATAAAAATCAAATTTCGCATGGGATTGACTAATTTGTAAGTTTAAAAAAAAAGTATCCCCACAAAGTCGTCAAAGCCTGTATATAGACAAGTACATAACAATTTCAGATGAGAATATTTTTCTGTTTTTTAAATAGCTAAAAGCTTTTTGAACTTATTTTTCTATTTAAGTTATTTTGGGTTTGTTATTTCGCAATAAAGCTTTTAAAGAAACTTTAAAGGTTTTATTAATTTACATTTAGGTAGCTAGAAGCTAAAAATCTAAAGCAATTTAAAATTTTGCGGTTCTCTTAAAAATCAAACGGATTTGGGCAAAAAATTTAATTTTTTAAAATTATTTGCACTAAATTATTTTAACTTAAATTACTAAAGTAAGGTGGCGTGCAACAGCCAACAATATATACATCTTCAAAATGTGCTAATAAAGCCCTTTTAATTGATAAGCAACATTGCATTACCAAAAAATTGTTATTGCTGACTTCATGTGCAATTGAGGGCGCCTTATTTCTTTTAGTGTAATGTTATATAGCCTATAACTAGTGGGCGATCGAAACGCTTTCACCGATTCATAATTTGTCAAATTATAATGAGCAGCTTAAAAGTTATGAGCGAACAGACAAACTTATATATATCGGCGAAAATAAGTGAAGCGAGACACTTTTGCCGCGAAGTTCTCCGATTTTGATGATTTTTAATTATTTGGTAAAGCTAATAGCCAATAGTAACCATGTCAAATTTTATTGCGAAATTCCGATTATTTATCGAGTTATCGATAACTGAAAATTGGGTTTTTAATTTTTAGACTATTCTTTGACAAGCCATGTCTTTAAACGAATAAAGAAAGTCTAGTACATAACCGATCTGCTTCGCCGCAGTCAGATAAAAAGAAAACCATCAGAACAACGTTAAAATGTTGGGTTTTTTGAAATTGTTATGCAGTTTTTTGATTTCGTCCCAGATAAATAGAACACAACCTTTACATATTTTTGTCAAATCTGGTTGTACCAAGATAAAGGATGATTAAGTGTTTGACTGTTTTAAGAAAAAAACATTTTTTAAAAATTTGGTTTTCTTTGAGTAAATTGTAAAATAAATTTATATTGAGTAAGTAAGTTTTCAAGTTTTTTTTTTTTTTTTTTTTTAATATATATTTAATTACTCTTTCGAAAAAATTGGTGCAGAGTATTTTTATGAAAGTATTGTTCTCAATTATCTTAAGCTATTGCCTAACTTTCGGGTAGCATACGGATTCGCGAAGAAAGCAACTCTCGTTTTTTAGCATTTACAAGAAATTTCTTGATTTTGCAATGAAAGCTATGACTGATTGGAAAGCAATAACTGATACATCTGTCGGGTGGGCAGAACATCGCCTTCACAATGTTCTTGACGAGTCTTGCAATATGTGCTGAAAGATTTCTTTGTCATATTATGCTCTTCATATTTAGTCATATTTGTGCTTCAAATCTCGGCTCAAGTGCAATAATTTATGTTGCTAACGTTTCTCGGCGATGGAGTAGCTTCTTCCTATGAATATTCCGTTTGGCTGACCTTATCCCCAAAACCTTCCCTACTTTGAAATGTCTTAAGGGATTGCTTTTATTTGTCACCCATGACGATTTGGGCAAAACCACTTTTCGATTTTGTCTTTGAATCAGCTGTTTGCATGATAAAAACCGAAGTTCCACTTTTCTAACGTTAAGATCATGCGGAACCCAAGTTCCTTGTTTTTGTACAATAATCATGGCCTTGAGACGATTTGAAATCTTGCAAATCCTTTTACTCAGCATCTAAAGACATCACAGGACGTCACGTCACAAAAAATACGTTTTTTTTAACAGTTCAGCCAAATATGAATTTTTAAAGGCTTATAAAGTATTTGTAATCCTTCTAGGGTTAACAGGTATAATCTATTATATATACTATATATACAAGTTATACCATCTTATAAACTAAAAACTTTTTTGATGTCTTCTTTCGAAACTTTGCTTAATGTAGCAGAAGTTAAAAATTTAGTTAGATGAGAGGCTGCAGTAATCCACAGCATATAAAAATCAAAAATGGATTGATTTTTTCGGATAACAATTTGTTGTGCAAAAATGTCCTGAAAATAATAGAAAAAAAGTTTTTGTTTTGTTTTTGCAAATCCAACAAGCAATAACAAGCGTACCAGCATTTTTTTAAATTTGGTAACTCATGTAAGTAGCTCCAAGTAAATAACCATTGCATCAGAAACATATTTTATTATAGTAACTCTAGCTGGAAAAAAGCTTTACCCTTAATTTTTTTAAGTTTATGGCTAAAAAATAAACTTATCGTCTAGAATAAAAAACAAAAGTGTTTGTACTCTACTCATATGGAATTCAATGTGGCATTATTTATTCCTGATGGACTCTACCGCAGCTCTTCCGCACTTGGCACTTTGTGGCACACGTGCTTACGACCACCCCGCCGCTAGCCCACCAAAAAAGTAAAGGTAAACAAATACAAAACACTGCCGCCAGTAAGCGGCACCTTCAACGACCGCATAAACGACTAAACGACTCCAAAGCCGAACGACCACGTGTTGCATGCAACCTGCACTCAGCCTACAGCGCTCGGCACCCAACACTCAACAGCAAAACGTAAACAAGCCGGCAAGTCTCTTGTGCCCCGGCACCGCACTGCCCACCCACGAGCTACGCTCTCAATCAAACGAAGCGAAACGAACGCCGCCGAAGCGCAACGACGAGCAGAGTCAGCCAGTGCCAGCGCACCGATTACGTTTGAGTGAAACTTTGGCGGGCGTTCGGCAAAAGCTTTGCGCGCACGAAGCACATCGTGAGTGCGTTGGCCAACAGCGAGGTGACGATGTGCCCGAGCCGATGGCTGCGTTTGCTGTGACGTCGGCACGACGTACAGGCAAGTGTTGAAGGCACAGCGATGAAAACTTGCATTCAGTTGTTTTGAAAACGTGGCCGAGTTCGGTGCAAAGCAGCGGCAGCGCAGCAGCGATAAAAAATATCTAAAAAATATTCATGAAAATTGTTAGTCTAGATAGTATTTTTGTAGATACTTTCAAAGTGTTACGCGTTTATGTTATTTTTATGTTTTTAGATTTAGAAATTATATATATGTATAAAAAGATGAAGCTGTTTTTTTTTTTTATGGTGCTTGTGTTTGGCCAAATCTATATTTATCTAACGCTAAGTAAAGGCCAAATGATCGCGCTGTGTCTGTGTTCAAATATCTGTGTGTTTTTGTGTACACTCTTTGTGAATGCTTCAAAACTAACAATTAACAGCTATTTCAATTTATGGCCAATTTAAATGATGTCTGTCTGTCTCTCTGTCTGTTCAACTGTCCATCTGTCAGCTTGTCAGTTTATCAGTTTGTTGTCATTTGCATGCTGCATTTACCAGCTTGCATTTAACGTTTGTACCTGTGCAATTTACTGGAAAATCATTTTATTTTTCACTTTGTCATACGCTGCGTATGCTTAACGCTCATACGTTTTCTCATTAATTCTCTGCTTCCACTCTATGCCATATTTTTATCTGGTTCATTCACGCGCTTAGTTAATTAAAAACATATGCTTAAAAATTTAAATTCAAAATTTAAAAAGAAAACTATATAAAACGCGCACGAAATTTCATATTTCAATTTCCATACTCAAATGTTTGCCAAAAAATATGTTGATTACTTGCTGCCATGTTGCACATATCCGCCGAACCAATCGTATATGATCTGTTAGATCAGCAAGCAGCGCAGCAAGAAACACTTTCAAAAAAACAACCATCCGCAGTGTGTACAGTGTCCAAACAACAACAAATAGACTTGGAACCAATCGCAGAACTTACTCCCAAACGTTGTTCGCAACTATTCGAAAATATTGAAGAAAGTTTTGTGCAATTAACGCAAAAATCTGAGCCACTTAGTTGGAAGTTTTTGGAACAAGTCTCCAGTTTGGACAGCCAGCTGCGTTCCGTCGTGGAAATTAATGATCTACAATTAAGTCGCAGCGACAAAAAGGTGAGTGTTGTACAACTTAAATGAGCTGAATTTTTTTTTTTTTGGGAAAACTTGGCCAATAATTTCTGTATTAAAAACCAAGTTGTGTTAAATATATTTTTATTAATACATAACTCGAGAACAGAGCCTCTGATCAGCTTGGGAATTCATTTGTTGAGTTCTTCTGATTCTTCTGGGTGATATTAAGCAAAAATCGTGAAAAACCATAATTTCATACTTTTCAAGCACTTTGAGATAATATAATGTCAGAATGTCTAAGAAAATTACGAATTTTTTTTAAATTTAACCTGTAATTTGAATTTCTATTTGCATACTACTGAAGTTTTTGAATAAAATTTTAAATTTCTAATTTGCTTTTCTGTTTGTTTAATATTTTGAAAAACAAATTTTTGGAACTGATCAAATTCGATTTTAAACGAATTTTCTTTAATTTTGGAAAGTGGAAATATTTTTTCAAAGTGAATTCCTCTTCATATTGTGTTCAAGGAACGGTGAGAGGAATTCGGATCTAGATCTGCCGACTTCACTAGCAATAGCTAAAGCGCTTTGCTATTTAGTTGTTTTTTTTTTGAAAGGAATGTTATTATTTGAAAATAGTTTTGAACTAGGCATAGATTTTGAAAGTGGGAAAATATATTTTATAAATATTATGAGTCCTTTTTTTAAAGAGACCGCAAACTTCCAACAAGGCAAATGAAATAGTAAATAAAATTGTTAACCAAAAATAAAGAGATACATTATAGAGCAATTCAATATAAAAAAAAAATTCTTTTAAGATAATTTATTTAGGCACTTCAACTATAAACTGTTTCTTTAACTTAAAAAGTGTGTGAAACTTTCCAGCAGGTATCAAGAGTGTTCTAAAAAATGAAAATGAAAATTCGAAAGTTAATTATTACTGTGACGTTTTTGCTAGTGCTAGCTTATTTTATAGGAAAAATATGTTGATATAATATATACTAAAAAAATAATAAATGAACGCAACAAAATTTCAATAAACAAATCTGTAAAAAAGCACAAATATGTTTATATACTTAAATGAAATCGGTTATGAAATATTATAGACATCTGCCATTCTCATTTAGCTGCAAGCTTTTTCAAAAAACACTTTTTTTGCGCGTCTTAAAGTTTATCAGCTGTTTCTTGGTGTCGAAAAATTGTTCAGCCTTAGTGATCAAATAATATGAGAGTCCAAAGTGAAATTTTTGTGTTTTTTTTTCATTAACATAATTATAATTAGTCATACAGTAGAACTTAATTCTAAATTATAAGAGGTTTCTAAGCCAGAGCAGCATAGGCCCGCCTGCGGATTTTTCCATAAAAAAACGTGTAAATTTTGTGCAAATGAAGGGAATTCCCTCACTTAATTTCTTAAAGATTCGGTTAATAAAAATAATTTTCTTTAAAATTTCAATCAAATATGAATGAAATTGCGAGAACTAGTCAGATGCAGGCATACTTACCATCACATTGAGCCTGAGGCACATTTTTAACATCTTAAAGATCTTCCAAAGATCAGTGTATGCGATTGGTTACCGGGTCTGGAGACAACCGCCGGTGTAAAAGGAAAGTCCATAACTAACGAATATCCATACGCAAGTGCCAAAAACATCACCTTTTAACATCACCAACGAATGGGTCTCAGCGACGACATTATCCAGGATCGGAATGCCTGCAGACAAACGCTGAGATCGCATACCCACACCTCAGGAGGAGCATAAGTGAATCCGAAAAGAGGTAAACAAGGGTTTGGGAGAAGAAGATGAATGAAATTGCGTAAAAATTTATGTTCTAGACCGTCTTATATCAAAACCGTGTAAAAAAGACCGTCTAAAAACAGAGTTAGGTGTATATTAAATTATAATTATTTTAATATACGTACATTTGCATACACAAGCATTATACGCAAATTCCTAACCTATATTTTTTTTATTATTATAATGATAAATATGTGGCTACTAAGGCCTTTGGCCAAATCCTAATAATTTTCGTTCTTTCATAAATATTGGCAATAACTCTTTGGAAGAATTCGAAATTTTCAAAAGCGAATACATATATTCAATTTAACTTTATTCTCTAAATATCTACATATTAAAAAGTAATGTACCTAAATAAAAAGTAATGTAATAGAACCCTCAAATTTTGTCTACTCTGATCTAAAATCAGCTTCTTTGTTTATGAAAAAAAATCAAGAAAATTAAGCTCAGCTTTTAATAGAAAAATATGGTTTCCGGTAGAAGGAGCAACTTTAAAAATATTTATAATAGAGACGATGTTATATGTAACGAATATAACAAATGGCAATCTCCTAAAATTTGTTAAATATTTTTATTTGAATTGTTTTTTCTTTGTCTTAAGAAATAAAAATCTCAACCAAAATATCTATGTTTTATGGAATCGAAACTAAATTTCTCCAATTTCTTGAAATTTCGGTCAATTTGTTCTTTAAAGTGTATACTTCAACATTGAATTAAACCTTTTTGCCCAACTTTGTTATTTTCTTGAATTTTTGGAATCTGTTCAACGTATAGCTCGCAGTTCAGAAGCCATTTCGGATTTATAAATTAATCAACTTAAGCATCGATCCAAGATCTATTTAACTTAATAAATCTAGAATATTTATCGCTACCTCGAGTAAAAATCAAATACTCAATGCCAACGATACAATTTTTATTTAAATTAATATTCTATATTACTTATAACTTAATATTTTATAATATTATATGTGTTACTGCAATAATATTATTGTTATTATTGTTATAGATAGAGAAGTTTACAAAACTAGACTAACTTAGGTGGTATAGCACTGGCTGCGGGGCCTTGGCTAAACGCAATAATATAATAATGTATAATATTTATATTTATTTAACTGCACTCGAGCTATGTTTAAAACTAAAACGAAATTTATTTGTTTAATTTCGAGTATACAAACAAAAATTTTGTGACTTAAAAAAAGTACGTATACGCAATATTGCTTTATATAGGTGGTAAAAATGGACGATGGCCCAGTTAGTTTTCTACAACAATAAAACAATGTATTAACAATTAACAATTCTTAAATACAGCCAGTTTCAGCTCTCCACAAGCATTCCCCGAAAAATTTGGCAATTTCGGAGAAATAGATAAATTAACGACAGAAAAGAATATGTCAAATAAAGCAACAAAATTTAATAAAATACAAGCGAAATAAATATTTATTTTTGATAGGTTAAGTAATACTTCCATTCACAATATTCCAATCCAATACACAAAATTATACACAACTGCTAAAAATTGGGCAAAAAGTCATTTTGAAAATTATTTATTTATAACACGTCGAA